>JAKFHU010000379.1:1200000-1800000 GCA_023783475.1 Daubentonia madagascariensis | reverse complement strand
CTCTACACCTCATATGATTATCTGTGGAGCCCACATTCTTGCATGAGTTTGACTCATCCCCTTACCTAATTCTTTTAATCACTCATGGGCATCCACAACTGCCGATCAGGATGCTCCATCACATAATGAAATTTTGTGTTTGATATCCTAATCAGATAAGGTACCCCTCTATGGTCCAACAGAGCAGACATTGAGAAAGCCTCATGGAGAAGGAGACATTTGGGCTGTGTTTCATGGAACCTCCTCACACCAAAACCTGATGCCTGTGCCTCCTTGCTTTCCGCTAGCTTTCCAGGGTCCCACTTTGGTAAGCCCAGCGGTATGCGGGAGCCAACTGTGCACATCTCTTCCCAACCCTGTTTTCAGTGACATCACATTGGCAGCCTGAAATCAGTCACGTTGGCAAGAATTTACACCAAGGAAAGAGGCAGATGCTACCCGCAAGTGCTTTTAGGAAGCTGGTTGTTAAGCACTCACCATTGGTGGTTCCCCAGTCAGGCCTGCAATCTCTGGCCAGGCTCTGGATTTTAGGTCAAGCTCTGTATTCTAGGCCAATAACTGATTATTCTCTCCTTTTAATCAAATTTGGTCGATGCCAAGTCAGAGTGTTGTAGAGCTCTGTACTATTTTTTCTGGTGGAAAAAACTAAACTAATATTATATAAACCGAATCACATTAAGATATTAGTGACAAGTGTCTACAGGCAAGCTGAGAAAGGAAGCCTCTTTCAGAGAATGATGGGAAAATAATTGTAATTTTTTCTAAAAATGTCACCCTTTGAGGAACTTCTCTAGTTATCTTGATATCTAGCTTCCATGGTGCTTTCTCTAATGTCTTCTTGGTTGTTATTGTTGTTCATAATTTAAAAAACCAATGTGTAAACCTATTGCCTTAAAAAGACCAGTTTCCAAGAATGTACCCAGGGGTTTGGCCATGCTCCCCACTAGTCTCCTAGTTGAACTCCTGCCTCAGATGTGTCTCATTTGGCCTTTACATTTTTGACCAGGCCAGCATTTAATAAATAATTTAAACATCTAAATAAATAATTTTATCAACATTTAAAAGTTGGAGGATTTCACTTATAATCTAGATTTCTGGCTTCCCTTGACAAGTGGAAGGTCTAAAAACACATGACCCATATTCTCAAATGGCCAGTGGTCAGCAATTAGCCCAGGCTGGGACACAGTTGTTCCTCTTTAAATGGGTTGTGTTGGCCTCAGTTCACACAGTGGCCACCCAGCCTATTTCTTTCACTAGCATTTACTCCCCTGAATGGATCTTGGAAATAAAGATAATATTTCAGGCAGAATAAGCAGCTCAATGGGCATGATTCTGACCTACCTCCAGGAGGTCTTCATGGGAGGAGGATGGATGCTATCTAACAACACTAAAAGTTGCCAGGATGATAAAATTACAGCCCATTCTCAAGACTATTCATTCCAGTGTCCCAAATCCCCATTCCAGGCCACAGATTAGATCAGTGTCTACCCGATGCTCTCTCTTTACACAATTGGCAGGATCTTTCCTCTCCAGCAGAACTGCAGACTGCCTGGGGTGAAAGGGACCTTAATGACTATCTGGTTGAGGATCATGCATTGCTTGAAACCTCTTTACAACATCCTTGCCAGAGATTCCCAGCAGTCTCCAACCAGCTTAGATGGTCTCATTACCCCCTAAGGCAGCCATCCTGACACTTGAGACCATTTTCTTAACTTGGACAGGAACCTGACACCCATATTACCATGCCAAAATTGTACAGCACTTTATAATTTGTGAAGTACAGTCACAGACATAGAGATGGTTAATTTTAGGTATCACCTTGACTGGGTTAAGGAGTGCCCAGATAGCTAGTAAAATATTAATTCTGGGTGTATCTGAGGGGGTGTTTCCAGAAAAGATTAGCATTTGAATCAGTAAAGAAGATTTGTCTCACCAATGTGGGCAGGCATCATATAATCCCTTGAGGGCCCAGACAGAACAAAAAGACCAAAGAAGAAAGAATTCTCTCTCTCTCTCTCTCTCTCTCTCTCTCTCTCTCTCTCTCGCTCACTCACTCACTGGCTCTCTGTCTCCCCTGCCTCTGTTCTCAGGTCTTCAGCGTCAGACTGAATTATACAACCACCTTTCCTGGTTCTCCAGGTTGCAGATGGCAGATGGAGGGCCTTCTTGCCCTCAAAACCACAGGAACCGATTCTCATAACAAATCCCCTCTTAAATATCTGTATATATCTATTGGTTCTGTTTCTCTGGAGAACACTGACTAATATAGACACAATTTCAGCAGGACTGAGTTATTTACATTATTGCTTCTTTACAAATGATGAAATTGAAGTTCAGAGAAGTTGCATGGCTTAGCCAAGGCCACATAACTGGCAAGCAGTGGCAAGATGTGATTTTTCTGATTTAAATTTCAATGTCCTTTTTCTAGAACCATTGGTCTAAGGTCTATGCTATGCAATAATACCAAACATGTCTAATTTCTCCATTATGTAATAGACCTTCATATATTTGACCACAGATAGCAAGTCTCCCATGAGTATTTTCTATTTCTAACTAAATATGCCCTATTCCTTGCGTAGAGATTCATTTGATGATGTCTCTATATTCCTCACCATTCTCCTTTCTCTTGGTTAAACATAACCAAGCAGTATTAAAGTTCAGATAGGAAGACAATACTCCAGGTATGGGCAGACCAGCACAAAGGAAAGCAGAGCTATTTTTTTCATCCTTCTAAATATTATACATCTTGGAATTCACCCTAAGCATACTTTAGCTTTTTTGACTTCCATGGCAATATGTTAAGCTAAATATTAGGTGGTCATGACAGTCCCTGATTATGCTTATTGTCCAGGCTAAATTATTAGCAATGCTCCTTTTTATACTCTCAAATGTCCCAGATTGGATGACCAATTGATTGTTCTCCTTACCTATATGAAACAGGGTGTCAATTACATCTTTCCTACAGATACTAGTGCTTAGGCTTGTCTTCTTGGGACAAAATTTGGAACCAAGTAAAAAAAAAAATAATCTGAAATTTATCCATCTTATTGCATTTGTCTTCTTGGATCCAGCCTATATCACATTGCACTAGTGGTCCCAATTCTTCTGTGCACTCTGTGCCCTTTACCATGTAGCTTTGCAGTGCCCTCACCCTGTGAGCTTGGCGTGTTTCTCCAGCCCTCAGCATGGCCATGTGGCTTGCTCTGGCCAATGGAAAGTTAACAGTTATGAGAATCAGAGTCCTGAAAAGTTTCTGTGGGTGGATTTGCATGCTTGTGCTTCTGCCATCACTGTGAGAAGGCCGTGTCTGGGGAGGTCACTGGTCCAAGAGAAGGATGAGAGATATAAAGAGTACAGATCCCCCAGCTCAAGCACCCCAGTCTACAGCTGAGGTCAGGTGACAGTAAGTGGGTGCTGGCTTAAGCCACTGAGTTGTTGGTGGTCTTTAAGCCAGCTGTGCACAGTGTACTACTCCAGCTTTGTAGGCTTTTTGGATCTTACTCTATCACCCAGTGTGTTTACTGCTCCTCCCAGCGTCATGTCATCCTGAATTTGATGAGTATGTACATCATACACACACCCACCCACTCAAGTCCCTTGTAAGGTGTTCAGTAGGATAGGGCTTCGGGCAGAATTCTGTAACCCTCTAGGAACAGCAAGCATCCCAGGTTCAAATGGATATTGTAATCAGCATTCTTTGACCAGACCAGTCAATTAGAATAAATATTAATAATAGCTGACTTTTATTGAACACTTATTATTTGCAAGGTTCTGTCTTAAG
Organism: Daubentonia madagascariensis; assembly: GCA_023783475.1. Taxonomy (NCBI): domain Eukaryota; kingdom Metazoa; phylum Chordata; class Mammalia; order Primates; family Daubentoniidae; genus Daubentonia; species Daubentonia madagascariensis. The sequence continues at coordinate 1,796,219 of JAKFHU010000379.1, read as the reverse complement.
CATGTGATATGGATTATCTTATTTAATTCCCTTTGCTCTACAAGTCAGATATTATAATCCTCATTTGACAATGAGGACACTAGTGGACACACGGGTTAAGGAACATACCCCAAGTCAGCCTGCTGTAAGTGGGGTCTGGGTTCTCCCCCCAGCAGCGGCACCCGCACTGTTAGGAGCTTCATGTTAACCCACAGCGGTACGATCACACTATAGGAGATCTCGGCAAGTGATTTTGAGGGAGTTGAGAAAGACATTTCTCAAATCTTAGTGGGCTATCACTCACCTAAAAGTAGTCAGCATGGTATGAATAAAAAGAACATGAGATTTGGAGCTAGCCGGCAAAAGCGGGTTTAAATCTGAACTCCAGCACTGACCTGTGGCCATACTTAATCTCCCTGAACCACTCTTCTTGTCAGAAAATGAAGCTAAAACTGCCAACCACACGTGGTTGTTGAGCGTGCGTAAAGCTCCTCGTTCAGCACGCAGCCAGTTTCCAGAGACATGTGCTCTTCTCCTTTTAGGAAGGAAGCGGGGTTGGTGTGGACACGCTGAAGTCTGCGCCTGGGCCTGCCTCCCCGCCCGGCGGGCCGCAGTTCTGTGTTTATGGAGCTGATTCTTCCCTCTGGCCTGCACTTGCTGCTGCTGAGTTTTATTCTGTGCGTTCAGGTCATTACTTATTCCAAAAAGAGAATTCAATCCTCTTCTTGAGCTAGGTAGGTGAAATGGAAAGTCAAAGCATCACTTCCTCTAAAGAACAGAATTTGGAAATTAAAAACCAAAACAAAGCAAGTATGTCAAGAATTCTAAGTAGAATAGGGGATGGAAAACTCATTTTCCAATTTTGGAAACCACTCTCATTCGGACTCTAAATTTAGAACTGGACTCGACTTTTGGGCATGTGTGACCACAAAACTCCGGCAGATTCTTAGTGACTATCTAGACATTTCTATATATCGGGATAGATAAAGATTACAATCCCAGCTTTAGTCCTGGAGACTCCAGGGAGGCTTACCTGCTGTGGGGCCTTGGACAAGTTGCTTAACCTCTCTAAACTCCACTTCCTCATCTGCAAGAGAAATTACAATCACGCCACCTCATCCAGGGGCAATCAGAGTTAAAAGAACTAATACCTAGAGAAACCTTAGCACATAGTAAACTCAAAAAATCAGCTAGCTATGAGATTTTGTTCAATTAAATGTGTCTTTAGAGCACATTTTCTTGATTTATGTAAGCATTACTACAGCAATCCAAGGCAAAGCTACAAGAAACATGAGGAACTGGAAATAGAAGTTTTGATCTCCCCTTTTAAAAATTCCTAGTTAGGTACCTTAAAATACCACCTTAACTTTCTTTCTATTTCCATCTTTTCTGTCCTTTCCATGCTTCCAATTTTTCTCTCTTCACTGAGAAAGTCTAACTGGATACTGAGGAAGGATCAGGGAGGATTGACACACAACAGGATATGGACATAATATGAAACATCGCCCCTCAAACACTAATCAAATACAAAATGAAAAATGGTTACTTTATTATGGACGAACTGATGGACACCAACTTGATTATTTGACAAAGGTTAGCATCACAGAAGTGGGTCAGAGTGATATAGTTGGCCCCTGAAAAGAACCATAGCATATTTTCTGAAGTATTCCTGCCAAGAATGTGTGGACTAAGTCATGAGGTAACACGAGAGGGACCCAGGTGTGCATCCTTCTACACTCTGAAGGTCCCATACCTTTTAAGTCTCTTAAGAACACTGTTAGAACTAAATTATGTCCCCCCCAAAATTTATATGTTGAAGTTCTAACCCTTGGCACCTCAAAATATGACTGTATTTAGAAATAGTTTCCTTAAAGAGGTAACTAAGTTAAAATGAGGTCATTGATATGGACCCTAATCCAACATGACTGGTGTCCTTATAAGAAAAGGAGATTAGCACACAGACACACACACAGGGACAGCCACGTGAGGACACAGGGAGAAGACGGGCATCTGCAAGCCAAGGAAAGAGGCCTCCGGAAAAACCACCCCTGCTGACCACTTGAACTTGGACTTCTGGTCTCCAGAACTGTGAGCCAATAAATTTATGTTGTTTAAGTCACCCAGGCTGTGGTACTTTGTTAAGGCAGCCCGCACAGGCTAATACAGACATGAAAGAGAGGGAAGGATGGAGGAAATATTCCAAGTGGAAGGAAACTAATGAGGTGAAAGCTCAGTGCAACACATGATTCTGATCCTGAACCAAAAAGGAAAGAAGGAAATGCATTCTTGGGGCAGTCAGTGAAATGTCAATGGGGTCTGAGGCTCAGATGATGCTGACTTGATGTTGATTTCCTGGGTGGGAAAACCGGGTTGTGTGCTGGTTAAGTACGAGAGTGCCCTAGTTTTAGGGAGGTCTACACAAAGAATTTAGGGATGATGAGCATCGTGTCAGAAAACAAATATGCCTATATATAAAGACAAAGGCTGATGGAGCAGATGTGAGTAAATGCCAACAATTGGGGAATGTGGTTGAAGGGAATATGTGTGTTCTTTGTAATCTTCTTGAAGCTTTTCTGTAAATATGAAACTACTTTTTTTTTAAGGTTGAAAATGATATCTTGGGAACCCTTTTGCACTGTTGATGGGAATGCAAAATGGTACACCCACTGTGGAAAAAGTGGTATGATGGCTCCTCAAAAGAGTAAACATAGAATTGCTATATGATCTTCTGGATATGCACCCAAAGGAACTGGAAGCAGAGACTCGAACAAATATTTTTAAACCCATGTTCATAGCACCATTATTCATGATAGCCAAAAGGTGGAAGCAACCCAAGTGTCCATTGATGGATGAGTGGATAAACAAAATGTGGTATAAACAGACAAGGGAATTTTATTTAGCCTTAAAAAGAAAGGAAATATGACACATGCTACAATATGGATGAACCTTGAGGACATTAAGTTAAGTTAAATAAGTCAGACACAAAAGGACAAACACTGTATGATCCCACTTATATGAGGTACCTAAAATAGTCAAATTTATAAAGTACAGACCTTCCCCAACTTAAGGTGGTTTAACTTACAATTTTTTAACTTTACAAAATGTGTGCTTTCGGTGCAAAAGCAATACACATTCAGTAGGAACCATACTTCAAGGACCCATACAACCATTCTGCTTTTCCTTTTCGGTACAGTATTTAATAAATTACTTTACATAATTAAATTATTCTGTACTTTGTTATAAAATAGGTTTTGTGTTGGATGATTTTGCCCAACTGTAGGACAATGTAAGTGTTCTGAGCACTTTTAAGGAAGGCCAGGCTAAGCTCTGATGTTCAGTAGGTTAGGTGTGTTAGATGCATTTTCAACTTGCTGTTTTCAACTTACCATGGGTTTACCCGGGGACAACCCCATGGTAAGTCAAGGAGCATCTGTAGAATGGGGGTTTTCAGGAGCTAGGGGGAGGGGGAATGGGAAGATGATGTTTAATGACTATGGGGTTTCAAGATGAAGAGTGTTCTGGAGAGTGGCTGCACAGCAATGTGATGTTCTTAACACTATTCAACTGCACACTTACAAATGATTAAGATGGTAAATTTGTTATGTGTATTTTACCACAAACGAAAAATTTTTAAAAATATCTCGGCTATTACTGATCTCTTTATACACCTGCCTTTTCTTTTTAGCTAGAATATAAATCTCTTAAAAGCAGAAAACATGTCTTAAATCTACAGCATCTTTCCGAACCAAAAGACAGTGCCCAGGGGCTGACCACTACAGAGTGCTTACGCAAACCCTAACAGTGAGCATTTGGACTGGTGGCTGCCTGGGACGGCCTGGAAAACGGCCTTGCCTTATTTATTCAATATTCCCCAGCATCTATCACGGTGCCCGTACATACTAAGTGCTCAGTAAACCCTCACTTATGATGATGGTAAGGACCCAAAAAGTGTCTCTAACCTTTTCTGTCTCTCCTAGTGGCAGCTCATGAGGACACGTGCCGGCTTTGCGGCGGTGTTCTCACCACCTAGGAATGCGTCTGCCCAGTCGCTTACTGCTGCGGAAAGTTATGTAGACTTTGTCTAGAAGCCAAAGCTCCGATTTTTCCTTTTTCTTTTTATCATTTTATAACTTAGGTCGTTTTCATTAATTGTAAATCCTGCGTTGCCTAAAAGGAGTTCAGAAGGATGTCTCAACACCGTGAGTTGGGAGAGGGGACCCGGAATTCATGGAGAGCCGAGGACTCTGCACTTGTCCTTCCTTTGCAGCCTCCCACCAAAGCTGCGATCAAGTCGGGCTTCCAGCGGGCGCGGCCCTCCCAGGACGCACGAGCGGGCGCGGGCGGCAATAGCAAGGCCCGGGCGGGGGTCACCCGGGTGCTGGGAGGAGCCGCGGCCAACACGGTTCTCGGCGGACCGCGGCGCGTTGAGAAGCTCTCGGAGGTAACCGACACAGTCCCTTTCCTGCCAGCGACGCAGCAGTGGGACTCACGACACCGGGACTGCCGCTTCCAGGCTGGCGACACCCAGGGCCTCTACACTTGGCCACCGGTCTATTGGCGATTCGGTGTTTTCCGGAATGGCCCGTTTCTGTATCCACCTCCCTGCCTTCGTCGCTCTGGCTGTTCCTCCGGGCCCACGTTTTCCTCCGGGCCCCGCGGGCGCCGGGCTTTGCTCCCAGCCGCAGGAGGGCGCTGCCGTATCGTTTAATAAAAAGAGATTTCCCCCGCTCACAGTTGCTGCTGAAGACCGCTTTGGGGAAAAGACCCACGTAGATAGACAGATAGATAGTTCTGATACAAACTCAGATGAGTGTTCAAAGCAGCATCCTTTTCCAATCCCCTCGTTTTGCAGCTGAGAAAACTAAGGCCGTGGAGCTTGAGGACTCCGGTTGCCCAAGGCCCACATGTGATTAGGGACTAAGCTCATCGGTTCTGCAAAGAATCCCACCATAACCCAGCAGGCTCCAGTGGGAGGGCTGGGGCGCTCCCAGCTCAGCAAGGACACAAGAAGACCCAGGGGACAGAAGGCTCACTGTGTGCTGTAGAGAATGACAGAGGAAAAGTCAGCATTGTCCCTGGACTGGAGGGATATTTGACGTAATGGGAAAGATTAATGACTACAAAACACAGGAAGAGCAGGTCACAGAAACACGTGGTACCCAGAAGGGCTTAACTAATTGCAGCTGTACTGTGCAATGCAGAGTGCCCAAGGGTGTCCCGAATGAGGGTGACTTATCAGTGCCCGCTGAGATCACCCTGAGAAGGCTTCCTGAAACCTTGCTGGGTTGCCTTTGTTTTCACGCATAGCCCCTTCGCTACACTCCCTCCTTCTGCCAGTAATTGACAAAGTCTGCTTCTGTTCTTGAGTGTCTGATAAAGGATCTGATTTAAATGACTATTGGGACAGGATCATGAGAGATGATTGATGTGAGTGGCCCTCTTAGACACAGAGGCATCAAAGAAAACTATGGAGTCAGTGTCTCAAGCTGTAATATCAATCCTTGTTTAAGTGCTGAGTTTCTGTGCCTGCCGTGGTCAACTCTAAACTCCTAAGGGAAATGCTGCCCACTGAGATGACTGGGTAGCCAGCAGCTTAATGCTAGAGGCTTTTGAAGCAAACCCACTGACAGTCTCAGTACTGTTTATTTGAGCCAGTATATTTCTTAATGTTTCACAGACATATTCCCTTAGTTTATTTAATACAATTTTGCTCTATTCAGTCACGTTCATTCTTAGTTGCTGTTGTCCATGTAATTTTATGAAATTTCTTTTCTTAGAGAACAACCTTGTGTACGTTTCAAGAGTAATGCAGTAAATAAAGAAGACAAAAAACTTTGAGAGATTGAAAGTTGCTGAGAATGTGTAAGAGAATCTCCTGGTTATGAAACAGTCCTGGTGACATCAGCCTTCTGTATCATGTGAATGATACATCCATGGTTAACTTCATGAAGAAGCAAGCTATTTTATTTAAAGAGACAGCCCATTCTTCTAAAGGCATATAATCCAAAACAAAGACCACTTAGCCTGACAATAAAAGACAGTTATACGTTATCATTTTTACAAACCCTGCCTTTCTCCAAAATGGTTTTGATAGCGCTTGCAACAAAAAGCATACGATAGGCTTAATAAAACAAGAATGAAAATGGAACTAAGGATCAAGAGAAAAGAATATAGGAAATATGGTAAAGCTAGCGTGTAACATGGTTTCTGTAATTGAGTATAAAATGTGGTTCTGAGCTTCCTGGAGACCAAGGTAAAGGGGAGATAAGAGAAATGTGTGTAATGTCATTAGCAGACAGAAGAGATAACATGGATTTTTAAATTTTTTTCCCAGAAACTGAATCTAAAAAGAATTGCTCTGTATAATGACTCATAGATACGGCTTTAAGTGAGGAAATGATGGACAACATCCTCCATGAGTTTTTGTACAAATTGGAAGGGATAAGAATTGATATTAAAGCACAACTCAGTAAAGTTAATCCTGGCAGGGGCTAGGCTCACATGAACAAACTTTTGAAAAAAAAAAAAAATCTTAGACTTCCAGCAAATGGAGGCATGGAGTGAGAAATGCTTATTCTATCTACTTTTTTGTGCCTGGGGCCAGGACTGAATATTGAAGACAGCTTGTTCCAATATAAACTTAAATGGAATTGTTCAAAACAGGAGTCTGCAAGAATTCAGCATCTCTTTTTCGAAATGATGAATGATTTTCATCAGCCGTGTACCTGGTCCCTTGGCAACACCCCATGCACAGGCACCGGGCTGTCTGAGCGTGTCATCTGGCAGGCTTGGCGCACGCACAGGGGATGTCTAAATCGTACATGTGTAACACAGCTTTAGTTCATAATTGCATTTCTGGATTGAATTTTAAGCAGATGTGTATTGCTCTCTTTTTAAAGGTAAAAAGCAGTGAAAGATACAGTGGTTTTGAAATTAAAAGAGCACTTGAAAAATATCAGCTTTGTTTGGCTTCAAGTTTTCTTTTTTCCTATCCTCTAAAGCTCTTTTCTTGGCAGCAAAATATTCAATTGAAAATTCAACAAGCCCCCTGCCTCCCTACTCTACTCCTTCAAAAAAAAAAAAAATCTGTGGAAAGTCTCCACTAGTGGAAAAGGAGACATTCTTTACAATTTGTTTTTTGGGGTTTTTTTAATTTTTTAATTAATTATTTATTTATTTATTTATTTTGAGACAGGGGCTCACTGGGTTGCTCAGGCTGGTCTCGAACTCCTGGCCTCAAGCCGAGTAGCTGGGATTACAGGTGTGAGCCACTGTGCAAGGTTGGTTTTATTTTTGAGTGACAGCCATTACTTCATTTTTTAAGCATTTGTAACAAATTAACCAATTAACACCTTTGTATTAGTTTCTAACATGCTTCGAACTGTGCAGGACTACAAAAAATGACCATCTAGTTTTTCTACTCCCGAAGATATTATAATCTCATTGGAGAGGGAAAACTAAGGGACGTGATACAGTGAAAGGACTGGTAAGCACTAATCCGTGTAAACCTCCTACGTGCAGATTCAAAGAAGGACGGGCTGTCACGGGAGGGAGTGATCAGGGAAGAATTCACTGCCCTCACCTGCCCCATCTTCATGCCTCGGAGGATAAGAAAGATCCAAGTATTTTACGCTCTCAGCTCTCAGCTCTTCTCCAGTCTGACATATTTATGCAGATCCAAACCGACTGCCCACGTTTCACCATGGCGCCTTGTTTTCTGTTAGATCTTTTTTAAATCTTTACTTAAAATGTTGAAGGCTGAGGGAAGAGCAAGAAAATCTTGCCCGCGAATAAGACACTGGGAACCTCACAAAACCAACATCAGCTCACAAGCTCGTGATCTCACGCACGGATTCCTGAGCACATTCTCACATTCTTGCTTTTAATCCTCCCTTGGCGACCCTCCACTTAGACATCATCTTTTATGCAGAGAATCAGGCACGTTTCTCATCAGCATTAATTCTGTTCTCAGCTAGGTGTATAGCCACAGAGCACACAGACAACAGGATGAGGTGAGCACCCCAGGGTGTGCATTTGTACAGAGGAATTACATCTCAGGCTTTTTACGCAGCTTTGGCCACATCAGGACATGAGGCTGTCTAGTAAATTGCAGGTGTGTGTCTAAGTGCATAAGCAGATATAAACTTTAACCCACATGCCTATACTACTCACATACACAATATGCACATGCCACACACAATTAAATCGGCTAGCTATGGTTATTAACAGGAAAGAACAATGATAATCTTTACAGTTATGGTTTTGTTTGAATTTTCACCTCATCAGAAATGTAACAACCAACTAAAGAAGGATTCCCTACTTTTTTCTCAGTGAAGAGTATATTGATTTTCCTGAATTATTATGACCACATTTGAGGAAAGGAGTGAACACTCAAATTACCAACACAATGTGTTGATGGTAGAGTGGCTACCAGCTTCATCAGCCTCCCAATTACATCGAGACCCTTTGGTAATCCAGGAGCATAGACTGGGCAGCAGCAGAGATTTAATTTAGTAGGTAAGACCTTGGGTTCAATCCACAGATCTCCTACAGTCCCTGATAATCACAGCCCCTATCAGAAATTATATTCTATTTTACTTTGTGTATTTCACATATTTCAAACACAAAGGGTCAAGACTGATAACGACAGTCTTCATTTATTTCATAACCCTTTATTAAACACCAACTGTGGCCTTGACGTAGGCAATAGGATGATTAACAAACAGTCGCTGCCTTTTGGGCAGTCACTGTTTTACAGTGGAACTCGAGAAGCAGTCAGGAAGAAAGGTCTCAGAGGAGGTGGCCCTGAAACAGAATCAGACTTTAAAAATAAGTTGGTCAACAGAGTTGGAGGGAGGGCGGGAAAAGAAAGTTTTGGAAGACGGGCCATTCAGAAAGAGCAAATAACTTGAGCAAAGGCATGGGCACAGAAGAAGCCAGAGCGTTTGAAGAATTGCGAAACATTTTGCATGACTGCGTATGGGAAGAACGAGCAGGCCCTTTGAGAAATACGGCTGGAGAGGTGATGAGGGGCCAGATTTGTGTCACACAAAGAACCTCTTATGCCACACAAAGGAATTTGGACTTTTTTTTCTTTTAGGCATAAGGAAGCCATTGAAGGGTTTTAAACAGGAGCAATGTAATCAGATTTACCCTTTGGAAATAAAACCTCCTGATTAGTGAATGAACTTGTATTTCTTTTCTTATATGTTAACCATCGTTTTATTGTTTGGTTTTTAGACTCTATTATTGATTGAAATACCAAAGTGATGGGAGTCAAGAGGCTTTGCCACTTAACCTTCCAACATTTCATTTTATTTGCTTTTAAAATAGTGATTATATTATCTGCTCTACCTTATTAGTTTGGTGTATGATTAAAGTAAGATAAAGACAGAGAGATTAGCTTGTAGGACTGTTGTTATTGATACGTCTATTGGACTCCATCAGTTAGTTGGTGCCAAAAAGATTACAGACAAATCAATATTTACTATTGCACCAATTATGGACAAAACCAGAAAATATTAGATCCAGCACAAACTTTATAAACCATTGAGTCTTTCATTCTATTTTGCATTTAAAAATGCCAACATCTGGGATGCCAACCCAGAGATTCTGAATTCTTTCATCAGGGATGTGGCCTGTGCATTGGGAGTTTTAAAAGTTCTCTAGGTGACTTTAACATACAATTAGGTTTGAGAACCACTGTGGCTTTATAAGTAAATTCCCTTAAATTCTGCAGTAATACATAATTCACAGGCTATTTAGGCTGTACTAAAACTTAGAGAAGAAGACAAAGAAAGCTATTGAGTGTATTTTATGGACAATTCTAATAACAAATGATAAAAACCTAAAAAAAGACCATGAAGCTATAAATTAATCCTTTTATGAATATAGGTATGGAAATCATAAATAAAATATTATAAAAATACTCAAACTGTATTTTAAAAGAACAGGCTAAGTAGAATTTATTTTAGGAATTGAAGGATGGTTTAATATTAGGAAATTTGTTATTGTAATGCATCACCATTTTAACAATATTTTTCAGCAGAATAAAGTGCCAAGTACTGTGCAAGGCAGTGGATATACAAGACAGGCATTATCTCCATCCTCACAGACTGTATTCTTTAGTGAGAAGATAAATATTGAATTAATTGTACACACCAAAAGGTAAAATAAGAAAAAATTTAATAAATGCCAAATGATAGTTGTAGCATGATATCAATATGAAATATATTTCCTACTAGTAACCAACATCCTCTGAAAATCTGAAACAAAAAAAATGCCTGTTGATATCATTATGGTTTAATATTGTTCTGCAATTTCCGGCCAATGAGGATAAAAAATAAAAAGTATATTAAATAATAATTATTTGAAGAAGACTGATTTTTCTACCTAAAAAGCAAGGTGAATCATCTGAAAGCTATTAAACTTATTTTTTAAATCTTAGTTTTTAAAAAGCTGAATAAAAGATAAATATGCAAATTCAGTAACTTTTTTATATATATTTTAAGGATTAAAATTATTTCTTTAACTAGCCATTTCCTTTTTTACCCCCACAGCTGATTCTCAGAAAACAGGCCATGCCCCTTTCGGGAGTGTGTTCCACTGACTGCTCCCCTCTTGGAGTGGGCAGCTGGCCATATGAACCTACCCCTCAAACCATGGAGTGACATATGATCCATCTTAGTCTTCACAACTACTCAATGAAGAGAATGTTATGATTATGTCATTTGCATGTGAGGAAATGGTGCACAGTCACGTAGCTAGTACATGGAACTGATAGGACTCTAGCCAGATCTTTCTCCAAAGCTCATGCTTTGAGAATTTTGTTACATAAATCAAATGGTAAACATTTTAATCAACAAACACAGAAAAGACAGCTAAACTCAATAATGATTAAATCATTGGAAGGAGGAAGACATTACAAGCCTAAAAGCTATACAAGAAATAACAAAGTAAAAGATCTTTACATTTGCCTATATAAACATTTTAAACATACATTTGCTCTAAAACATTATCAATTGCTCCAATTAATAAGTGGCATGTACAGAAGGCCTACAACTGACATCATACATCAGGGGGAAAGACTGACTGCTCTTCCCATAAAGATTGGGAATAAGGTAATGGTGTTTCTATGCTCACTGCTTCCATTTAATCTTCTGCTGAAGGTCTAGCCAGTGCAATAAGGCAAGAAAAAGAAATTAAACATGTATGGACTGGAAATGAAGGAGAAAAACTGTGGGATACTTGCAGACAACATGATGTTGTATGTAGAAATCCTAAGGAATCTACGAAAAACCTAGTAGAACTAAAAAGCAAGTTTGCCAAGGTCACAGAATCAATACACAAAAATAAATTTATTTTTCTATATATCACAACAAATAGTATGGTGATGAAATTAGGAAAACAATTATTTTCAAAATGCCATAAAAAATAATTAGGAACAAATTTAACAAAAGTGCAAGACCTATACACTGAAAATTACAAAAGGTTGCTGAAAGAAATTAAAGACCTAAATAAATGGAGACATATGCCATGGTCATAGATTGAAAAGCTCAGTATTTTTGAGATGATGATTCTCCCCAAATCAATTTATAGATTCAATGCAATGCCTATCAAAATCCCTGAAGGCTATTCTATAGAATTTGACAAACTGATCCCAAAATCTATATGGAAAGGCAACGAAACTAGAATAGCCAAATCAAATTTGAAAAAGAACAAAGTTGCAAGGCTTAGACTACCTGATTTCAAAATTTAGTATATAGCCAGCCACAGTAATCAAGGCAATGTGGTATTGGTGTAAAAATAGATATATTGATGAATCTGTAGTCAATAGCTTTTTAACAAAGTTGCCATGATGATTCAACGGGGAAAAGATAGTCTTTTCAACAAAAAATGCTGAAACAATTAGATATTTCCATGCCAAAAATTTTATATATATACATATATTATATATATACACACACACATGAACTTAGGCCTTTACCCCATACCATACACAAATATTACCTTAAATGGATTATAGACCTAAATCTTCTCAATAAATTAACTTACATAAAACTTCAAAAAGAAAACCTAGAAACACAGGAGAGAATCACTGTGGCCTTGGATCAGGAAAAAATACCAAATATGACAGCAAAACAAAATTAATAAAAAAGAAAATGATAAATTTGTTTCATTAAAATTGAAAGCTTTTGCTCTTCAAAATACATCATTAAGAAAATGCAAAGATAAGTCTCAGGCTGAGAGGAAATATTTGCAAATCATGTATCTGATAAAGGACCTGCAGCTAGAATACAGAACACTTTTAACTCCTTTAAAAAGAAGGCAAACAATCCAACAAAAATTGAGCAATATATTTGAATAGATACTTCATCAAAGAATATATTATGCATAGCAAATAAGCATATGAAAAGTTGCACAACATTATTCGTGCTTAGAGAAATGCAAACTAAAACCATAATGAGATACCTCTATGACATCCGCCAGCATGCTTCTAATCAAAAAACTGATGGTATCAAATGTTGGTGAAGATTTGGAGAAACTAGAATCCTCATACATTGCTGGTGAGAATATAAAAATAATACCGTCACTTTGAAAAGCAGTTTGTCAGTTTCTCAATAAGTTAAACACATCCACTCCTAAATATTTACTCAAGAGAAATGAAAATATATGTCAGGACAATAAATATTCATAGCAGCATTATTTCCAGTAACCAAAACCTGGCTATTCTAGTTCAGGATGACATACTGAACATATGTGTTCACCTATCCCTCCTGAGATCCCAGTGAAATGACAACATGGAAGTACAAAGGGGAGTAGAGTCATACCACACAGAAAGCAAAAAGGCATATTAGTAGACAAGAAATTTCAACAAATTTCCAGAGGACAGAAAGCTGATGGAAAGAGCAGCAAAGGAAGCTCTAGTCCAGAATATAATTGTTGGAGGCACAATAAGAGGGCGCCAACCTCCCCTACGGAGACCTGGAGAGTCTCAGAAAAGCAGGTACCCGCCAGAAGTGAAACAGAACAGGAAAAAACAGAGAGAATGCTGCAATGTGTACTACGCTATGCAACAGTTCTGCGGGTCACCCTTCCCCTCCCCTCCCCTCCCCAGCCTCTCCAGAATATCTGGAAGGCCAGTACTGCCACTGTGACAAAAAAAGAAAGGAGATTTCCTCTGAAGAAATTGTACGGATTTACCTAGGAAGATGTAAACCTTGTTTTGTAGACACTTATTACAGAGTACTCTCCTGGCATCAGGGAGCATAATGGATTGACCCAGGTACCCTACCCCAGGGCCTATTAAAGTAACTGTGGTAAAGGACCAGTTGTGGTTTTACATTTTCTAATCCATTGTAGACTGTTACTTTTTACAATACAATAAAAATAAATTACTAGAAAAATAAAACTTAAAAAGCAAAGACACACATAATAGAAGCCCAAATGTTTTATTATGAGGCTCGAGAGACAGATCACATTTCAGTGGAATCAGAACAAACTTAAAATGGAAAAAGGGTGAAAAAATTACAAAAATAGTACATAGTTATTGAAAGTGTGCATATAGGTAATTAAAATAGACAATCATTATTATTAATACATTAATAAATTTATGTCACTCTGCAATTGTAACTGAACAAAAGGTTATGAAGGGAAGAGTGAGTCCCCATATTGAAAACCCATAGGCTTCAGGTGAACAATATGTATAAAAATATTGAAAGGTTTTATTGTAAAAAATGAGCCTGATTCTTGTTTTTTAATTTATTTAATCTATGTTAGATTGTTGACAATGCTATTCACAGAAGATAATGCATGGCTAAACTGTTTCTATGTACTTTTTGCTTTGTTTTTTGAGATATAATTCACATATCATAAAATTTACCATTTTAAAGTGTGCAATTCAGTGGTTTGTGGTATACTGTATACCTGTGTATACCAATTCACAAGGTGGTATACAACCATAAGCATTTTCTAACTCCAGGACATTTTCATCACCCCCAGTGGAAACCCTGATACTTATTAGCAGTCACTTCCCAATCTCCCCTCCCCCTAGCCCCATGCAACCACTAATATACTTTCTGTCTTTATGGTTTTGCCTATTCTGGACATTTCATATAAATGGAGTAATAGAACATGCTGACTTTTTGTCTGGCTTCTTTTACTTAGCGTAGTGTTTTCAAGGTTCATCTGTGCTGTAGCATGTATCAGTAATTCATTTCTTTTTGTGGCCAAATAATATTCCTTTGTGTGGATATACCACAATTTTTTTATCCATTCATCTGTTAGTGGACAATTGGGTTGTTTCCATTAATTGGTTATTATCAATAATGCTGCTATGAACATTAATATATATGTTTTTGTGTGAACATACATGTTCAATTTTCTTGGGTATATCCCTAGGAATGGAATTGTTGGGTTATATGATAACTATATGTTTAACTTTTTCAGGAACTACCAAGCTGTTTTCCACAGTGGTTGCACAATTTTACCTCCCAACTAGCAATTTATGAGGGTTCCAATTTCTCCACATCCTTGCCAACACTTGTTATTTCCCTTTTTAAAATTATTATTATAACTATCCTAGTATGCGTGAAATGATACCTCATCGTGGCTTTGATGTGCATTTCCCTCGTGGCTAATGATTAGCATCTTTCCGTGTGCTTACTGGCCACTTGTATGTCATCTTTGGAGAAATGTTAATTTAAATCATTTACCCACTTTTAAATTGGGTTGTCTTCATCTCTACCATTCAACAATTTATTATCAGATTCAACAATTTATTCTTAAATTATAGTTAAATTTAAATTACCCTTTGATGAAATAGATTCTGGATTCACGAGTTTCCTATGTGTAGTCTTCTTTTGATAGAAAACAAAATTCATAATTTTTTTTCAAATTTTAAGATGTTTGGTGATAAATCTTAACAGATATGCAATATCAATATTTTTGTCAACTTTGTTGTCAATAAATTATGGAATATGTCACAATAATTTATAGAAACTCTGTACTTCCAAGCATCTAAGCTTCATTTTGTCCTTTAATTTTATGTGGCATTGAAAAACAAATTACCTTCCTTCCTTGCATGGGCGTATGATGATCATTTTCAAATTACCAAGGGTTGAAAAAATTAGCAAGACTGATTGCTAATTCATATTTTTTAAAAGTTGTGACAACAATGGCTTCTTATCTTGCAGAAACACTGAGTTCATTTTTTAGTGCAAATATTTTTAGTAGAACTTTTCCCCTGTGTGCCCATAATACCACAGCAAGCATTAGCAGTGATTTAAAATCACCTTCCGTACTATCACATAATTTAAAAAGATAATCTCAAATTTAACACATTAGTCTTTACATGATTCAAACTGTTTACCAGGTCTCAAAACATCATTTAGTTGGACTGATTTTTTTTTTTCAGAAAATCTCCCTGCATGACATAAGCAGTGCACTGATCTACGTTCTGATTCTGTCAACAACTCTTTAATGTAGGTAAAATGTTTTCCTCTGGTTATAACTGAGCCATCAAAATATACTCTTACACAAAACTGAAATGCAAAACCACATTTGCTGACATTAAACATGCCAGCTTGAGTTTCTTAGCAATGTGTTAAATTGTTACAAAAGTATCTATATGAGCATTCTAAATTTCTGTACTTATCTCATTGTGGACCATTAACAAACAGCCTGCAAACCAGAACCAGTGGAGTCTACAACGCACAGTTTGAGGAGCCCTTCCCTAAGCAAAGCCCGGTCAGGCACACGTGCTCCAGTCCAACTTCCCATTCAAGGGAGACGCCTGCAAAGGAAAGGGACCTATTTAAGCGATAGCCAGGCGATCTCGCACACACTAGCTAGTCAGCATAACCAACTACTTCATTCATTTATTTCTGCGCACGTGCATTTAACAAATGAGAATTACCAACTAAGGAAATTAAAACTTAACACAGCCAAAGAAAGCAAACAAAGCAAGTGATTGTGAAGTGAAAAAAATGAAAGAAAACAAAAGATTCAGGGAATTGAAGAGAACTCTTTAAAAGAAAGTTGAATTGAGCCATTAGAGATAACAAGAGAAATTAAGTAATTTCTCTGATTCAAGCAATTTTTTTGTTTAAAACATAAAAACAAGGACAGAATGTCCTGAAAAAAGAACAGAGCACAGAAAAAGAGTGTTTGGAAATGAAAACTGTGATTGCCCCCCCAAATATTTTTCAAAAGGAAGAATTTTAAAGTTGATAAAAATAAGTTATACAAAAGTAAAAAAAGTAAAGAGTGAAATGGGAAACTATTTTAAAAGAACTACAAGAAAAAGCTAATGCAGGATGGCCAAGAACAGACTAGCAGGAGTTTTAAGAAGAGACAGCAGAGAAGGGAAGAGAAAGAAAAGATTTTTGTGTGTGTGATTTTTTAAAAATCATTTTTAAAAACTTTTCTCAGAACTAAAACTGTGATGTCTTGAGATTGAATGCCAAGCAGGATAAAAGAAATTAAAAAGCCTGAGACAAATCTTTATGAAATTTCAGAACAGTAACTGACAATAAGTAGAAGACCCTAAAAATCTTTCAAAGGAAAAAAAAAACAGGCCATCAGATTTTTCTCACCAGCAGCACAAGAGGTTAGAAAACACCGAAGCAATGCCTTCAAATTCAGAGGGAGGGTGATTTTGAAAGTTCAATAATAGGCCCAGACACACAATAAACTGTAAAAGAGAAATGAACACATTTTATGTGATACTGGAAGTTTACCTCTCACATAACATTTTTCCCCCAGGAATTTACTCCAGTCAAATAAGGTGAAAATCAAGAAACGGCACATTGTGGAGGTTAACACGGGATCCAGGAACCCAGCAAACAGAAGGCTCAGGCTGAAGTCTTGTGCATCTAGTCCAGAGGAAAAGCACCTAAAATCAGAATAATTAAGGACTTTGAGGAAGGGGGACTTCTCACAGTTGTGTGACCGAGAGGCAGATACATTTTAGGACACAGTGAAAGTCTATTGTTCCTTTTCCAACAGAAAGGATAAAAATATCATCTAAAACTAGAGAAAAAATGACAAGGTATAAAGAAATGGCTCAAGTATGCCCTTATTATACTGTGTATGACTTGGAGCATTTCATGAAGGATACAGAAAGGGAGTTCATTGACATGAACATCCTTGCACTTGGAGCACGACCACAGTTGGCTGGACATGGAAGGAAGGAAATAGCATCCGGGCCCAGCACTTGGCTCTGCATTGAGCAGTACGGACAAGTTCACATAGGCTGCTCTTAGTTTTCTACTTTTACAATCAACCTATAGGCATGCAAGACTTAATTACAGTTGTAGAATAATAGGTAAAATATTATTAGCCTTAATAATAATAATGCTATTCAGTGAATAAGGGTAAAGAACAAGAGGAAAGTATAAAGGGCATTTCATATGGGGCAAGAGAGTCAGAAGACATTGACAAAAGTTGATGGAACAAACAAAAATGGAAGGAGTATGTTGCTAAAAATGACAAAAATAACACACAAGAATTTTTAAAATAATATATAATTATTAAATATTGGGAGAAATGGGGGTGTGGAAAGGCAGTTCTATAAGCAAAATAAATCTTTATCTTTTGCATTGGAAGGTCAATAAATATTATCTGAAATTGGTTGGTCATTTCCATTTTTGTGAAATATCCAGAATAGGCAAATCTATATGGAGAGTAAATAAATTAGGAATTTTCTGGGGCTGGGGCTGAAAATATGGAATGACTGCAAATGGCCAAGAGGGATATTTTGAAGTGATAGGAATGTTCTAAAATTGGATTGTGGTGATGCTTCCACAACTCTGTAAGTTTACTAAAATTCACTTTATCACACACTTAAAGTAAGTGAATTTTACAATATGTACATTGTCCATCCATAAAGCATAAAGCTGTGCTAAAAAGACTGATAAAAAATTGATAGGTCAAAGAATAGATGTAAAAGTATATTATGTAGAGAACCAACAGGAGTAAAAATAGAAATATTTCCAAGGATTATCTAGAGGCTGTGGGACAAAGTGAAGCTTCATGAAATGGAGGCTGTTGTTTATCATGTATGTTTTTCTGTGCTATTTTGATTTTGTTTATCAATGCCAGCACTACTGGCAGTCCATTATTAAAGATTTTTAAACATTTAGATTTCTTGATTTTCAAACATTTCCTATTTTTTTAATCACTTAGAATTTAAATATGAGTAATGATGTCATCTGAGTAAGTGAGCAGAATTTATTTTTTCTCCTAAAGGCCAAGGCCAAGGGGCACACTCTTTTACAAGCCACCACTCATAACTTGATGGGAGCAAGAACTCAACTGGACGCCACTCCCGAAATAGAACTGTGGAAAGGAGACTGAGCAACTGGTCCTGTCGGCAGCGACATTTGGTACAGCTGTGTTAAATGGTTGCCATGGATTAATACAGCAAACACAAATAATCTCAGGGAAACAAGTGCCCTAGAAAAACGAGATGACAAGGGAAGTCACTAATGTCATCAGCTGTCTTCCTCTGTTTATGTAAGAACGCTGCCAAAGTAACCGTCTGTATGCTTGGGTTTTAAGCCTCATGACACAACCTGACTAACCTGAGCTGAAATGGATAGGGTGGCCGATGACAGACTATCGACTGTGGAAAACATATTAAGAAGTTTTTGAAGTACATGTTATGAAGTAACGGGGTGGATCCTGAGGACCTCAGGCCACAAGCAGATGACCTTGCAGTTGGTTTAGTAACCAACATGCTCAACACCAAGGTTGCTTCAGAGCATATGTGGGGTTTTCAGTATAATTTTACTGGGTAGCCAACCAGGAGCTTCCAGGCCTGGATTCCCTTTCAGATAAAGTGCTG
The DNA here is from genome assembly GCA_023783475.1 of Daubentonia madagascariensis. NCBI lineage: Eukaryota > Metazoa > Chordata > Mammalia > Primates > Daubentoniidae > Daubentonia > Daubentonia madagascariensis. Next base: position 1,777,393 of record JAKFHU010000379.1, on the reverse strand, counting down.
CGTGAATGGTGGTAATAGACCAATCAGAGCGATTCCCTGCAGCCCAGCAGACACGTGGTTGGTACACTTTTTCTACACACGAGGGAACAAGTAGCAGGATATGCCTGCTTTTTGGTCAACTTCATTCAACCAAATATTTCCCATGTAAAAGTGAAACCAGACCTCCCATGGGTGTGCCTGCTGCCTGAGCCGCTGCACTTGCTACTCACTCCAGGACTCCTCGCATCACCTGGGTGTGCAAGAGGGGTGCCCATTAGGCGCTAAGGGTAAGGTTGAGTTGCCCTTGTCATCTGCGTGCCTTCCAGGTCCTGCTCTGGGGAAGGTGGGCCAAAACCAGGGGCAAAGCAGCAGCCTGGCAAGATACATGCTGGGAGACAAGCAGTGGCACATCCTTCCTTCTCATTGCCCAGGCACGGGGCTATTGGACAAATCCAGTGAGGGTGGAAAGAGACCCAAGATGTGCATGCACGTCAGGGGAGAATACCATGTTGTCCCCTGAGACAAGAGTGGAAGCAATTTCATAACTTTCTTATTTACTATTTATATGATGTTAAAACGATTCAAAACTGGGGGAAAAAAATGGCCAAGCCTTTTCACAAAGCCAGTACTATTGTTTAGTGAGATTTTTAAAACATGCTACACTGTCAATGGGAGAGCCACAGTTGGACAAACACTATAAAACAAACAGCTAAATATAAAATAAGAAATGCAAATATAAAATCATATTTGCAAGCCTTTCTATTGCTGTCAATAGCTGGTGATTGGTAGTAGCCACTGCCCAGATGGGAGTCAGATCCACATCTTTAAGTACCACTTAAATTTTCAGTGGCTAAAGAATCCTGCAAGAAAGAGTTTCTTACCAATAAAGTCAAAATTCCTAAACATTTCTCATTGTGTCAAAATATACCCATTTGCTTTTAATAGATAGAAATATAAATGGGAATTTCTTTCCCTTCTGACATCATGAGAAGTTCCTGACAGACATCACGGAGACCTGATTCCACCAGCGTTTCCCGTGGCCTCATGGCAGACAGCAGGTCACTGCGATCTCCACTCGGAGGCTCGGTGGCTGAGTCAGCTCACGCTCGGGCTCAAGTATCGTCAGGGTGGGCTACGAGACTTGCCAATTAGTAGTGGTGGGATCTTCCCCCGGTTCTTTAAACTTTCAAGCCTTTGAGCTTTCATCTCTTGCACCATTGCACCGCACAGGGTCGGCATGAGCTTGAATGAGAACCCATGTATGAGAGCACAGCACAGTGCCCGAAACGTAGTAAGAGGAGGGTGTTCTCATTAGTCCTGTTTTGCAGCTGAAGGAACTGCGGCCTAGAGAAGTGAAGTGACTCGCAAAGCCTGAGGTCGCGAAGCTGGGCTCTGAAGGCGGGCTGTCCACAGCAAGGCTGCTGTGCACAGTCAATGAGTTAACTCATGGAGAGCACTTAGAAAAGCCCTGGTTATGCGAAAGCACTCAACAGGGATCAGCTCTTTTATTATGACTCCATTCACTTTCATCCAGTTAAGCCCTTTTCTTTATTTTACCTCAAGAATGAGGTCCAGGTATGTGCGTTCACATAGTCCATAAGGCTGTACATTTTGAACTCATTCCATTTCTATGACCTTGTAACCCAGGCTTTTGGAGAAACTATGTTTTCTGGAGCATGTGAAATAGAGATGGTCCATAGTAGTGATATAGATATAAAAATGACTTTTCCGAGTGGATCAAGTCACTGGTGAAGGAATAGCTCTAAATCCTTGCAAGCCTCTTGGGCATTCTACAATGATTTACTAAATGGTTTTTTCATGAAACTTAATGGTGATTCTTAAATTTCTCAGCCATCTCATCCTTCTAGAGTTGCAAAATCACCCAATTTATATACCCTGTAATAAAAGAGAAATGATGTATGGACATTAAAAAAAAAAAAGAAGGAGAGCCTGTTTTACAATGTGAATGCTGATCTCCAGGTTTACATAAACGCTGAAGGGCGAGATCGCTGTGGAATTGGGTGTGGGGGCAGAGACAACTTACGCTGTGTTTGCCAGTTTTTGAGGAGCTGTAAGGAGCAAGTCAGCAATCTGTCAGTGGGTAAGTTCGGTGGGGCTGTCCTGAGTTTGATCCCAGCTTCAGCAGTTACTAAGCTTTGGGACTTGGGGCAGGTTCCTTCATCTGTGATGTGGGGATAATGACAGCGCCAACCTCCTAAGTTTGTGTGGGGATCAAATGAGATAATTCGAGGTAATGCAAGAAGAATGCCCAGGGTGGCGCACGGCATACTACCTGCTGACTATTATTTATTAGTATCTATCATCTTTATTAAAGCACCTTAACAGTAAAGCTATTGCATTGAGGCAGATAAGGGCAAACTTGAAAGATAGCACGGGAACCTTAAATACTCCAGTGACAGGAGGCAGCCTCTGTGCTCACAGTAACTCTGCCAGGCGCCCGCGACACATCTGCTTCCGAGAACTGGAAATCCAGCTGAAGCACATTCCAGCTCCGTTAGCTCCATTTCCTTTGAACTAAAATGTGGAACACAAAGCTATAAACTTTCTAAAACTGAGCATGTTACATTAAGATGGGAATTGTGCTTTTGAAGCTACTTTTGAAAATGCCTATTTTCTCAGGAAAGGACAATTTTAATGCAGTTCAAATCCCATATTAGAAATTTTGTTTTGGTGAAGAAACCATCAGAATTAAAGAAGCATATTCGATTATGATACACAATTTTACCTAATAATTTTGCTTGGTTTTGTTTTGTTTTGTTTTGTTTTGTTTTGCAGAGTCCTATTTCTATTTAAAATTGTCCTTCAACCGGTTCTGAGATTGCATTATAAGAGAAAGGCAGTTGTGAGCCGGAGAAGCTCTGATGTTCTGCGGAGTCTGTTCGTGGGCACACACATTCTTTTCCCCTAGGCTGTGCGTGGTGCCTCTCTTGGCTTCCGAGCAAGCCCTGGAACTCGAGCTTTCGGCATCTGCTGCTGTCGCTGACAGTCCCCTGCGGGCCTCTCAGAGCTCGCCCTGGCCCCTCCCTCCACTGCCTGGGTCACTTTTCATCCCTTATTTAACTTTCCAGGGGGAATGCTTTACATAATCAGTCTCTCATCGTTGTTTACTAAAGTCACAAACTGAATCATTTGTGCAAGTCTCATAGAAAATAGGGGTGGGGACGGGGAATCCAAAAAGACATTGTGATGAATTGCATGGGGAAATCTATCAACTCACCCCGTGTTAAGGGGTAGAAGAAGCTTCCCTAACAACACACATCCAGGTAGGAAAAGCAGTTTTTCACTCATCCCCGGCTTCCAGGTTATGCTCCTCATGAGCGACTGCCGGGAAATCTGGTTGACACACCCGTTGGGTATGACAGGCCCCTTCTGGCTTTCTCTCAGACATAAAGGGAAAGTGCTGGGTGCTCCCACCACCTACAAATGTTTATGGGCATGTAAGTGGAATGCACCAGGCAAGAGGAAGGGCACTTCGTGAGACACAAAATGATGTCTTTGTTCTCACTGGCTTAGTTATATGGATGCATTAACAAAATGATATCTAACAATAGAGACTAGCACGCTAAGGGCCAAAGGCTCAATGTGTATGTGTGCATGCATGTGCTGTGCGTTCTATAGACGTGCGTAAATGCTCGGTTTTGTTCAGTTTTGCTTTGATGTTAGCGGTGTGAGTGTGTAGGTATGTACGTGTGTGTGTGACAGGAGGCTGATGATGCTGAACATCTTAAACATGAAAAATTAGGAAAAAATGAGTAAGAATAAACGGCAAGTGTTGCTGTCTCCTCACTCATTGGTTTCTCTTTCTCCAACCCTATCTGCCCAGGTGTCTCTTCCCGTTAAGCCCCAGGTCAAGATGAGTATTGAACTCAAAGATTTAACAAGCTCACCCTAGGCAGTACTAAAAGGGCTGCACTCCTTGCCAATTCACCTAACTTAGCACTATGCAAATTCTGTACTGGGACACATCACTCCCCTGTAGAGCCCTACGGGTAGGTGAAGAAGATGGTTTTATTCCCTTGTACCTCCACTCCTCTCTATCCCCCAATAGAAAGCTCCAAAAAGATACTCAAAATCCCTCTTCACCTTTATTCCAGTCCAATCACTTCATTCACCAAGAAAGGAAAATAATTGGATGAATTATCGTGATTCTCCCCAGACCCTATTTTCTTACGTCGGCTTCCACTGGAGCTTTGTTTTCTGTCCTAGCAATTCTTTTTCTTGGGATCTCTAAACAGCCAGAGCAAAGGAGGCATCCAATACCTTTCCTTTAAAAGTTAAAAGTTGGAGTTCCTTAAAAAGTCAACGGAGAAAATGAGGGAAAGAGACTTGTCAAGGAAATAACGCAAGAAAATGTCTCAGAACTCAGAGTTACGAGATTCCGGATTGAAAAGTGCCAACCAAGTAGCCAAGCAATTAAGAGGCACAATCATATCAAGATGCATTATCAAAAATTTTCCAAATTCCAGGACAAATAGAAGATGTTAAGAACTTCTAAAGATAAGGAAAAAAAAAAGAAATTACCATGTAACATCAGACATCTCAAGAGTAGCAATGGGAGCCAGAAGGCAACTGAGCAATGCCTTTGAAAATTCTAAAGGAAAATGTTTTCTGTCTTAGAATTGCATAAGCCCAACTATAAATCAAGTGTGAGGACCTAATAATGGCATTTGAAAATGTATAACTTCTCAAAAAAAAAATTTTTGGCCCTTATAGCCACTTGCAAAAAGCTGACGGAAGATGAGTTCCACCAAAAGGAGTGGATTATCTTAATAAATAGGAAGAAGTGGAAAAAAGGAAACAAGAAATCAGCACAGGGTGCGGCAGAGCAAGGGTGAGAAAAGGCCCTACGGTCGGCTGTCCACCAGGTACGGGGGACAGTGGTCTAGGTTAGAGGGAATCAGAAGGCTGCAGAGAAAGAGACCTCCCCAGAAAAATGCCATTGATAGAACGCCTGATGCATCTGAAAGTCCTGAGGGAAGACTTAGACAATTTGTGAAACATTTGAATTGGATTAACAAAAAGACAAAAAAAATCAAGGGAAAAATGATTGTCAACCTGAGGAAAAACAAAACTTTACACAGAAATGAAAAAGTAATCATAATTTACTACATGCCTCAGCTATGGATAACACTTACATAGTCGCAATGATGTAAATGCCGGATATCAAGCTCATTATTTTACAATTTAACTGTTTGGGGAGCTGGGAGATTAGGAGTCTGCATGGGAGCAGAGGTGGGGGAGGAAACCCAGGTAAACAATGGGCTTGTATGGTGGGAAGATGACCTCCAACTGAGAAAGGAGCACAGTGGAAATACAATAAGCCATTCGGATAAATGGCTGGTAAGGTAAACTCATTACTAAAAGAAGTAAAAGTGATGTCTCAGGGAGGAGGAAATGAGGGGAGAAGGGGATAGAGCCTGTTGTTTTTCACAGGCAGCTTGTTGGCTTAAACTATGGGCATGTATAACTTTGATAAAAACTAAAAACCAAGACAAGCATATGCAAAACTAATCAAACTAACAGAAGGATTAGCACCAAGAGCATTTGCTCCTGATACCATAAAACCATGGAAACCTGGAGTTCCCATTAACAAAATTATCCTCCAAACTGGCTTCAATTAGGAAAAAAAAGACTTTAGACTTTCAACTTAAAGTCATGGGAGACTGAAATTACTAGAATTTTCTAGAATTACAAACTTCTGGAACTAATAAAAATTAAGAAAGATATTCAAAGTGAAAAGTAGAGTGGCTTATATTGTGAAATATAAAGTTGGCTTTAAAGAGCTCAAATTGTTTTACAAACATATGAACTATAATTTTAGATTGGTTGATGGCTGCAGTGTCTAAGCCCAAGTGTTTCACATAAGGCTATAGGTCATTTCTATCCACAGTTAAGAATGACCTTGGAGCCACATAATAAGGGGTGATGTTGAGACTTGGGCTATATTTGATCTTTCTCCAATTTACTTCTAATTTGTGATTGGAAATTATCAAAACTCCAGGAGTGCCCAGGAGCCCTTGATCTCAGTTTTCAAGAAAGAAAATTCAGTGAGAAAACAGTCTGGAGGGAGTTACAGATGACAGAGGAGGCCCAAGAAGAAATCATCCAGGAAATGCAATCCCCTGGGTGGCTGAGGGAAAAATAAGTTAGAATCACTAAGAAACAGGAATCCAAAGTTAAAGATCAGATATTCACTGCCTTATTACAAGGCAGTCGAAACAAGAAACAAACAAAAATCTGGCCCTACCGTGACTGACAGTGCATTCTGCTCCCATCTGTTTGGGTTTACTGACTTGTACTTTGCCAGCAAAGTTGAGAAAATACATAAAAACAATTGCATCCTATCTTTGGTGGGCAGGGTCATCAGAAAGAAAATGTAATAAACCCATTCATGGAAATGGTGGGGGAGTATCCTGCAAAAATTCAAAGCTGACACACATAAGCCAGGATGTCAATCATATAAAATCAGTAAAATATTGCTGAGATTCCTAAGACAGCATCTCTACTTTTTCTTCCCAGAAGCATTCCAACCACAAAAGGCTCTGGAAATAGTGTCCTGGGCCAATTTCCTAATCCCAAGAACTCTACAGCAGGTTATCCAGAGATAAAGTCATTAGACACGCTAAACTAGAATTCTTGGTTGATTTAATTGTAAGTCTGATATGAAGTCAACTGCCACTATAAAACTGGACAATAAATCCTAATCCTGCTCCCTGAACACCAAGAGGGAAAAGTAAAATCATTCTTTTGGAAAGACTTCTTAGTCTTTCACAAATCACAATGCTTGGGCTTCTTAATTAAAATAGTAAGTCTCTGTCTCCTTCCTCTGGAACCACAAGCCACACAGGCCTTCACTGATAGAAGAGGAGAGCCTAAACCCTTGTGCCTCAGCCAGAGTCCCAGCAGGAGACAGAAGTTCACTCAGAGGGCCCACCACATAAGATTTCAATGCCGGGACTCTTTACAGAGGTATGGGCCACATTAAGCTTAGGCAACATTAAAGATGCTGAGACATCCAGATACTAGCAAGACCGGGAAGCCATTAGGGCCTGTAGTCTTGAAGGAACGAGGAGAGGAAAGTGTGTGACCAGAGCCAGTAGCTACAATCTTGGAGGGATGCAGTTATTGCCCGACCTGTGCTGCTGAGGCAGGGAGGGCAAGGGGAAGAAGGATCCTAACCTCCCTCTCCTCTTGTTCTCCACCCTCTTGCCTCAAAACTAGCTGACAAGAAGCTGAAAAATGAAGTTCAGAGGGGTCAGTCTCCCAGGGTTCAGGCAGAAGAGTGGGAAATGGGATGGGGGAGGGGGAGGGAAGAACCAGCATACCTTGTATTTGAACTAAAATGTTGATTTAGACCACACCTAAAATTGATTGTTCAGAAGCTGGAAAAGTATATATATGTACGTGTGTGTATGTGCATGTGTAATAGAGAGATAGATTAGTGGATATACCACACACAGAGAGACACATATACTAATAATCTTTGTAACTTTAAAGTGATCAGTTTGCATATAGTCACAAAACACAAAACACTTCAGGTTATAAAATTATGGATGTTATAGCATCCCCCGCACACCCACCAAGATTCCCATTCAGCCTGGAAGGAGGGGCTCAGGTATGTGTATTTTCAACAGCTCAATGATTGGTTCACCACACATAAAATTTTTAGAACGATCCATTTCATTAACTAATATCATTCACCTCTAAGAATAAATTCTTTGAAGCATGATTAGGTCAGACCCTCATGAGCTAGAAAGATGAAGAAAGGGAAAGGTGGAAAGGTATTGAGGAAAGGATACAAGGCAGAGAGGAGTTCAAGAGAGCAAAGACAGTTTCTGCAAGAAACAGGGAAGGAGAGAGGATGGGGGAGAAATGACAAGAAGTAGGAATCAGAAATGCGTATGTGTGTGTCTAATACTGTATTAGAAGTCTTATGTGAGGTCAATCTGAAACCTTTTAAAATTCTAAACACTCAAAAGATTCTGACTGTCTTCTGAGAAGTTCGAGAGACCACAACATCCCAGCAGCAATGAGCACACCCAGGGTCCAGACCTTGGTTTCTAAATACCATTCTGCAATAAAAGGAACCAGGGTTTTGTGGAGAAATAGCTAATTCTAGGGCTGGAACAGGGAATATGCAAGATGTGCCTGGAACACCTTGTATGGCAGAATGTAAGAAAGGGCTCAAAAAAAACGGGGGGCATGTTAAAGGGACACAGAATCCAACCTTAAAGAGCCCCCAATGGCCAAGGCTGGAACAATTTGAGCAACAGATTAAATAATGAAGTATTGGATTATAACCCAAAGTATAAAATAAAGATGCATGAGTCCATAATTATATAAATAATTATTGAATAAATAAACTAATGAGGGAGAAAAGACAAATCTTTCTTATAGAAGAATTCCAGATAACATATGTAGATATTCCCCTCTCTAGGAGGTGAACCTTAATTGCCCTCCCTTGAGGGTGGGCTAAGCTTAGTGACTCACTTCCAAAGAATAAAGACTGAAAAGAGAAAAAGAAGAAAAATAACACTTCATAGTGGAGAAACCTGGCACATACAACCTGAACCAGGAAGTGCAGGTTAACACCACCAGCGATGTCATGTACATATCACGTACCCCCAATATGATGTAGGAGAAGGGCTCTTCTCCTCTGTGATAGTCTTTTCAGAACCGCAATCCTAATCCAATTATGAGAACATCACATAAACCCAAATTAAAGGATATTCTGCAAAATACCTGATCAGTATTCTTCAAACTGTCAAGGTTGTGAAAAACAAGGAAAGACTGAGAAATTGTCACAGACAAGAGGCACCAAGAAGACATGACAGTGAAATGCAACATGATGTCCAGGAACAATGTGATGTCCTGGAACAGAAAAAGGACATTAGTGGGAAAACATATTGAAATTTGAATAAAGCCTGGAGTTTAGTTAATAGTAGTGTAACAATGTTAATTTTCAAGAATTTCAAAAGTATAACACCTTAATAAAAGATCAAATATCCATTATAACTATTGATACTTTCCATATTATCTGAAGCAAAACTTTTAAGACACTGGCGTGAGTCCTAACTTAATTGAATTACAAACCATTTTTGGAAAACTTATGTTGCAAAAAAACTGTTTTTCACTCATTTTATGTACAGTGAACATCTGGATGTTTCCATTTACTTTACTGAATTAAAACCAGCTCATCCTCCAGGAAGCAAAAAGTAACTACCACATGAGTTCACTGGCAAATAAGTTGCATAAATAAAAGCTCATGTAAAATGTCCAAAATTTTCTTTGAACTAAAAATAAGCAAAATGACTTATTGTTGACTATATCACGGATAAATTCACCCTGGGAGACATTCCAGAAGCTCTGTAGATAGTCATCTGCTTCCACAATAAATTTCAGACTATTGCCCCATGGGAAATTGTACTCTCTGAAGTGATAAAAGTTTCTGACTAATGCAAAAAGTTTTCTTTAAAAGTTCAAATATCAATGATATGGATAATTTGAGGTACTACGAAAAACTTAGGTATTGAAATGGATAATGAATGAATATGTTGGTTCATGCACACTTATGGTGCCTTTTTTCTTAATGAATCTCCAAGTCCTTAACACATACTAGTAACAATAAATTGTTAGCTTCTAGGGGCACCTCCTTCTGGATACAATTAACTGACTCAGAATAGTTCTAGCTAGAGATCATTTATCCAGGAACAAATATTCAGTTATAAATCCTGTTCTTTCTAGAATAGTGAATCCTAATGATTCTCTGCCATGTCAATTTAAAGGAAATTTGTTAAGCAGGATATTTTCTGAATTTTTTTTGGATTGGGAAATAGTTTGTGAGAAGGGAATACAGTCCTCCCTGGGCATCAAGTCCCACGTAGTGACCAATGTGTTCCAATCACAGCAGCTGTTTCTCTACCTAAGGCCTTCAGAAGTGTTGAAGGGGAGAGAGGGAGAGAGAGAATTAATGAGGCTTCACCTTCATCAGGAAGCCGAAATGTTCCAGTAACCGTGATAGAACATCCTAGAGCATCTTAGTTTTATTTCATACTTACCAAATACAAATTTTTAAATTTCATCCTCATCAAAATGTCAACTTAATTTTGTTCTGTGTTAAGAAAATCTTTCTCCAATATGAACTGCTGAATTCTATGACCACAAGTATTATACTCTGAAGTGCTGTCTTCCTATCTCTCATCGCTCACATAATTTAATGCAGAAACATTCACAGCTAATTCATCCCATCAGACAACCTGGAGTGTAGAATCAGACATTCCCCTAGGGGACTGCTGAGTGCTTTTTTACCTGCATGAATGACTGGTGACATGTACAGTGAAAAGTTCTAGATGAAGACTATCGTTGCCACACGCTAAAGCAGGAGTTCCAGTCTCAGATGAATTCTTGCCTAAATGTTTGGGTGAACGCAAAGCTTAATCTTGAAGAAAATCCCAACTCTGTCAGCAGATGCCTTTAATAGCTCACCTTGTTTTGGGATGGTTTGCACTTCTGTGCCAGCGAGAATCCTGGCTGGGTTTATAACAGGAGGTCGCTCATACTTACCTGGTAACCAAAACAAATTGATTCTCTCTATGGCTAGATTGAAAGTTTCTAGGGAGCAGGAATGATGACTTCTTCTTACGCCCAACATCTATCACCAGGCTCGCCCATGGTAGGTACTCAATAAGTGTTCATTGAATGAATGAATCAGCAACACTATTTTATCACCCAAGGCCCCTTGCATAAAGTCCAGTGTCATCCCTTCAGAATTTGGCATCAAGAAAAGGCTATCTTTTAAAAGGAATTTATAAACATCCTACATTAGAATTACTTAGGCTACTAAATGTAGATTTTTGCCCTGGCTGCCAAATTCAGAGTCAAATCCCATGTTCAATCACTATACTATATCCATGAGTATACTAGCCCTCATAAAAAGAATATTCCCTTTTCTGATTTTGGTCTATTAAACTTACTGATTAATTATATTTTATTTTGAGCTGCCCCAAATTTGCAAAGGTATCTGTTATTAAATAAGTAAAAACAGAAAGACATGGGTTGCTTTAACTGATCCATGCTAGTGTTCTTGAGTAGGAAGCCATAACCCATTTCATTACAGACCAGAGTTCAGAAATCTTTGCATCTTTGCCTCATGATATTAAATAGTCATTGAAAACATTAAATCACAAGAGAAAATGTATTTAACATAGAAAACACAAAGTCCTTGTTTTTAATCCCATGTATTTAAGTTAAACAAACTGAAAATGCAAATTAACCAATCTCAATTTCTTGAGAATAAATTTTGAAATTATAACACCCTTTCAATAGAAAGATGATACTTTGTTGCTTTTAGGTATATCTCCTAATTTTTTAGGGTTTTTTGGTTTGGGTTTGGGTTTTTTTTGGTTTTTTGTTTTTGTTTTTTTGGCATGCTGGACATCATAGGGCAAGAACACGGTAGAGATAGAGGTAAATAGTATTTAGGCCAGGAAGCTGGGAAATAAACATACTTTCTCTTCTGTCTGGCTGTGTGGGGTTAAGTCAATATGTTAGGAGTTGAGCTGGGCTGGTGTTTGTCGTTACTTTGATATTTTCAGTGCAGGGGCTTCAAATACCACCAGCCGTGGGCTGCTGTTACCTGTGTGTAGAAGGGGGTCTGGCCTGCTCGGGGGTGGTTCCAGTGCTCCTGCTCCACCCCCAACTCCCATCAACCCCTAGAAACCTGTGCCACCGAGGAGGTCAGGTATCTCTCCATGCTTCTGCCCTCCCCCAGGGATGGGCACTGTCTTGGAACTTGGTGTAGGGTCAGGTGGAGGAGACAGTAGGGCTAAGTCTCAGGCCCTGCACCTGGGCTTGGGAATGGGTGGGTTTTCTCACAGTCCCTGCCTCCCTCCCCATGGCTGCCTTGGGTCTGGGCCAGGCGGGGAGAATTGCAGTAGACAACTTCTGCACTGTATAGCTGTAGGATCCCAGGTTCAACAAGGTGTCCTGCCCACCAAGGGCAGGGAAACTTAGTTTCTCCCTCTCCCAGAGAAGCCATGAGGCAGTGCTCACATCCTGAGGGCAGGAGAGCTTTCCATTCCTCTCCCAAATCCCAATTCTCTGTTGACTTTTGCTTTTACCCCTCCAGAAGCAGATTGTCCGTCTTAGCTTGGGCTGCTATAACAAATTACTACAGACTGGGTGGTAATAATATTTAATAACATTGTTTAATTGTTATTAATGTTTATAATAAATAATTGCTTATTTAATGTTATCTAATAACATTAAATAAACAACATTTATTTCTCACAGTTCTGGAGGCTGGGAAGTCCAAGATCAAGGTGCCAGCAGATTTAGTGTCTCCTTTTATCCTCACGTGGGGGGTGGGGGTGGAGCTCTGATCTCTTCATCTCCTTGTAAGGGCACTAACCCCATTCACAAGAGCTCCACCCTCATGACTTAATTACCTCCCAAAGGCCCCACCTCCTACTGCCATCACATTGGGAATTTAGGCTTCAGCATAGGAATTTTCAGTTGATAGCAGGGTTATCACCTCAGCCCTGGGTAGAAGGTTTGCTCCCCAGCTTACAGCTTTTGCTTGGCTGGAGAAAAGGGATGTGGGCAGGCTCTACACCCGTCTTCCCCCACAGCAGCTTCTCCCCTCTGCGCACACCACTGAGGGGGGCTCTCCACAGCCTGTGGGCCTGCCCATCTCCCTTGTGAGCAGCTGAGAGAGGCCTGTGGGTGACAGCCTCCAAGTGGGTGAAGACTCCCTTTATGTCTGGGCTCCCAGCTATTCCAAAAGGCAATGCTTGCCCACACTCATCCTCTAGGAATTTAGCATTCTAACTGATTTCTTTTTACCTGCTTCTATGGTGGTCGTCTCCTGCTCTAACACTGCCAAAGGCACACAGTTCACGGATCCATCAGGCTCTCCTTGGAGGGTCTGCTCCCTCTTTGGAATTTGGTTGACTCGGTGGCCTTGTGACTGCAGCTCTCTGATGGGCTCCAGCAAAGTTATGATTTTGTACCTTATCCCTCTTCTTGTCATTGTTAGGGTGTGAACAATGTTCTTTTTCCATTTTCTACATTCTAAGCTAAAGAACTTCCTGAAGGTGACATTTTGAACTGCCAGTAGGGTGAGAGCATTGACCATTTTGTTAATACCATCTTAGCTATAGATTCACAGTTCCCCTTGCCTCGTTTGCCCTCCCTGCATCCCACAGCACACATTGGAAGCAAATGCCTGGGGCCAGTGCTTTGATCTGTTGCCAGGGTTCATGCGTCGACCAAACCCATAACCTGGGTTTTATTAGTACCAGGCCACAGCACTCGGGTAACCAGCCGCCCTGATGTGAAATCAGATTATACAACGGGGGTGGAGAATCCAAGCCTCCCACATAGTTATCACTTTTCACATCAGGGCTGTATTTTGGCAAGATCTCATAAATTCTCACAACAGAGTCTTTGAAAAGTAATGTGCAAAGCCTATGCAGTACAAAGAGAAATAGAGATGAATCCATTCAGTAATTAATATTTAGTAATTTGATCAACATAGTCAATCCAAATCATTTCAGCCTCCATGGTATTAGCTATCCAAAGTTACCACATGTTCTGTCTGTGTGAACCAGCACTTAACAGACTTATACTTTTTCTTGAGATTTTTCAATTCAGGAAAATAGATAAAGCCGTCTATATGGAAAATGGAAGCCTGGAACTTTCCTGAAAGTTATTTTATTTTTTCAAACTTTAGAGGCCTTTATAAAAATATCTTTATTAATAATCAGCTTTCTTACTGTTTTTGTGTTAACTTATCCTTGTACAATTTATATTTCTGGTTGGTGTTATATCAGGCCTGGAAAATCAAGCAAAATGTTCACTTGGGCTATCTTACCTTCCCAGGGAGATTGACTCTAATTAACTTTTGTTGTTGCCTGAAGATTGAACAAAAATGTATGTTGCTTAAAGTTCTGAAGCAAGTTGTCTTGAGTTTAAATAATTGCAGATGACTATTTTTTCCTAATAAAGAAGTTATAAATACAGTTACTGTGTTATATATAGGGGCCACAGGCTGCAATTGTTTCTGAAACAATTTTTTTGTAGTTTAAATTATAAACATCAGAAGTCAAATGTTTATAATTAAAGCCTTGGATTCTGGTATCACAAATCCCAGAATGCCATACAGGGAGCACATACCTTTTCAGTTGAGTAACACTGCAAGAGGCCTTGGGCAGAGCTGAAGGCAGACGCCTCAAATGGCTGAGGCTTGCAGTGAGAGCAGTCAGATGTGGGCAAGTTCCTGCTGGCAGAATTCCCTGGGGGGGCTGGAGGGGTTCCCCAGGGAACATGGGGGACAAGGAGAACTGTGCCCAACTCAGTGGTGATGGGTTACTCAGAAAGAGTAGCAACTTCTGATAGCAAATGCACTCACTTCTGAATTTATGACGCTGCATTGGTGGAACAGATCAAAGGTCTGTGTAGCTTTCTCATGTGCCAGCTTTGCAAAGTTTCTTTCTGAAGAACAACAGAGCAGGAATGTGTTTCTGGAAGACAACTAGTCCAAACTCCTCTCCAGAGAAGAGGTAAATGACAATTTTATGTCTGAAATGAAAAGAGCAACCAATCATGTGTTAGATTTAAAAAAATACATTTAGAAGGAAAAACAAATATCAGATGGGTAGGTATTTTACCTAAACCAAGCTGTATCCCAAAATACAACTTTTGGACAAGGATATTAGCTTTCTTTAAGATCATCCAATACCACAATCTCATTTCTTGTGCTAACTAACTCTTATCAATTGGCTGACTACATTTATTCTTTAATAGTACAGTTATTCAGAAAGTAGATATTTTCAAAAAAATCAAAATTTTCTTATGTGCCTTCTCTCAATTTTTTCATTCATGTAAAAACATTTAAGATTTTACTTGATTGAAGAATTTCTAATTGACTAGAAATGTAAAATATTAATTTTTTAGAGAAAATATATTCCTTGTAATCATTTAACTTCTATGTCAGAAAACTTGGGATTTTCAGCCATATTGCATTGTTCAGATTTATATATGCTACTACAAAATATTGTCACATTTTATGTTAGAGCCTTTTGTTTTAAAAGGCACTAAGTATGAGTTCGTTTACTTATGGCAGAATTGCAGTTGATCTAAAGCTACCAAGCCAAAGCGACAGTTCTAAAGGCCACTTGTGCTTTTAACGTGGCTCGTTCACTTCACATTGGCAACTCTTCAATATGTTTTAGTCACATCTGTTTCATGAATTTATTTGGAAAATGAAAGGGTTACGAGAGCCTGGAAGACATTGACATTGCCACCAAACATGGATTCAATTCCTCAGTCTTTGAAATAGCTTCCCAAGACACATTCTATGCATTTGGTTCCATGTGGAACAGGTTAGGCAATTCAAGAGTACTCCAATATTAGATCAAAACTATTTTCCCAGATGCCTCTTTAAAATAACAAATGGAGGCTCATATAATAGTTCACTTCCCAATGGAGGCAACATTTAGAACAATGCTTTATCATTAACAGCTCCAGCTTCTGCTGATGAAAAACATGAACCAGTTCTTTTCAAAAGGCTACTGAAATATTTCGTACCTGTCAAAAGAGAGGTTAGCAGGGTCTGTTTAATGCCCCCCTCCTCTGCCCCTCCACTGAGGCACCAGGCCTGTATTCAGAAGGAAACTAGTGACATGAACAGATAGAATTTAAATTTGAGTCTAGAGGAAATAATTCAATTAGAAAAAACAAAAGGAAGTCAGTTAAACAGGACAAGGATTCGATGTATGGATTTCCTTTTAAACATTTCTGCTTGGTTCTTTTTCTAGGGCCTTCTGTAATTCACTCAGCCAAAAAACTCCTCTCCTCAGCGTTCCCAGGACACGTGATCTAAGTGCTCCTCTAAGGAGAATGATATCATTGTACAGTTATGTGCCACATCACAATGCTTCTGCCAACAACAGGCCACATATAGCATGGTGGTCCCACAAGATTGTAATGGAATTGGAAAATTCCTATGGCAGAGTGATGTCATAGTACAAAGCATTACCCATGTGTTTGTGGTGATGCTGATGTAAACCAACCTGCTGCACTGCCAGTCGTGTAAAAGTCTAGCACATACAGTATGTACGGTACACAAGACTTGATAATGATAATAAATGACTATATAACCTGTTCACGTATTTACTATACTATACTTTCCATCATTATTTTAGAGTGTACTCCTTCTACTTATATTTTTTAAAAGTTAACTGTAAAACAGCCTCAGGCAGGTCCCTCAGTAGGTATTCCAGAGGAAGGCATTGTTATCACAGGAGGTGACAGCTCCATGCGTGTTATTGCCCCTGAAGACCTTCCAGTGGGACAAGATGTGGAGGTGGAAGACAGAGAGATATTGGTGAGCCTGACCCTGTGTAGGCCAAGGCTAATGTGTGTGCTTGTGTCTTAGTTTTTAACAAAAAAGTTTAAAAGTAGAAAAATAATAATAATTTTTAAAAATATATCCTTATAGAATAAAGATATAAAGGAAGAAAATATTTTTGTAAAGCTGTACAATGTTTTTGTGTTTTAAATTAAGCGTTATTACAAAAGAGTCAAAAGTTTAAAAAATTTAAAAGTTTATAAAGTAAAAAAGTTAGAGTAAGCTAAGCTTGATTTATTATTGACTAAAGAAAAATATTCTTATATAAGTTTACTGCAACCTAAGTGTACAGTGTTTCTAAAGTCTACAGTAGTATTACGCAGTGATATCCTGGGCCTTCACGTTCACTCCCCACTCACTCACTGACTCACCCCGAGCAGCTTTCAGTCCTGCAAGCTCCATTCGTGGTCAGTGCCCGATACAAGTGTACCATTTTTTATCTCTTATACTGTATTTTTACTGTACCTCTTTTATGTTTAGATATGTTTAGATACACAAATACTTGCCATTGTCTTACACTGGCCTACAGTATTCAGTATAGTAACATGCTGTACAGGTTTGTAGTCTAGGAGCAATAGGTTGTACCATATAGCCCTAGGTGGGTACTCCCATCCAGGTTTGTGTAAGCACATTCTGTGATATTCCCATGACAACAAAGTCACCTAAGGATGCATTTCTCAGAATTTATCCCCATCATTAAGCAACACATGACTGTACTAGGGAGATTCGGGTGCACATCTTCTCACCCAAAGTGCTTGATTAGATCTTTGAGGGTATGAACTGCATCTTCATATTTGTATCTCCCCCGTGTCTTCCAAGTATAGCCTCTTTACATAGTAACCACTCAATAAATATTGAGTTGAAGTGGGATGGAACGGAATAGAGTGGAAGGAACGGGCGAATGGGAGACTCAGGGAGGGAGGTTGGAGGCAAAATCAAAAGAAGTTCACAAGAATGTAGTCAGAGAAGAAAAAAAATCTGTTCTAGTTGTGCATTGCATCTTAATAAGGAACGGGATGGCTATTTTTTTAAGGAAAAGTATCTGGGCTCCTTCGTATTTACTTATAAACTGCTACTCCCTCCCTTGTACAAAATAAGGTCTGTGTGTGGAGAAGGGAGAAAAGGAATATTCCTGTTCTGAGCTCCGGGTGCCCACGCACAGCTCTACCTCCCCGTGCCCCAGCCCAGGTCCCAGCTGGAGAACACCAAAGAACGGTGGTGGAGATGGGTTGAACCTGAAATAGTTATAGGTGAAGTCTTTAGTCTGTTTGGCCCGCTATTAAACCAGCTCAAATTTTTCATCCCTACAGAAAAAAAGAAAAGCCAACTTCCTTCCAAGCGGCAAAAGGAGCACAATAAAAATGTCTAAATATGTTCTCTGAAATCTCACCCAGAAAAGCCACTTCAAACACTCAAAGTAGAACACACTCTTGGATTGTTCCACAAGTGTTGCTCAATCACAAAAATCTAAATCGTTTCTTGACAATAAGCAAACACATGAATAGGTAATGTTGCTTCAGCATTTTAAAATGAGAGTAGCTTAGAAATGCTTTCCAAAAAAAAGATTATTCTGTATGTCAGACGGGAGTACTAAACAGACTGTCTTTCTTAATCACTGAAAATAATATTCCCCTTTCCCACTAACATCATCCGGAATAATCTTCTCATACTATGATGACACTTTCAGAAATAAACCACCTGTGAGTATCACCTGGCACAATTTAAAACTTGTTAACAAGGTGGTGACAAGGAATTGGACGCCAGTTAGCAGTGGTAGCTACATGTTCCCAATAAACAAAGTTGATTGTATTCTCCCTATGCCTTGCTCACCAGCAGTTTAAATACATTTCTTTCCTGCAATGAGAGGTGGGATCACTTTTGTTTGCCAGCAGGTGGTGCAAAAACCATTTTGTAGAAATACTATTCACGGGAAAACAATAGGTTATCTCAGGTTGGGGATTCACGGAACACGTGGACATTGCTCTTGGAAGAAGCGATGGTTGAGCTTCTTATTTAACAACAGTTTATGCTACTTCCAGAATAGACCACCCCTTCCCCACCCCAACCACCTTGGCAGTTCAACACATTTGGCTGACGTAGAGTTGATCCATTTTAGCCATTTTGATAACACCAAATTTCTTGTTTCTTAGCTCCTGTCTCATTCGCTCTGTTTTCCCTGGTTCCTTGAAGTTGACTCCAGACCTGCAGTGGATTGTTAGCTATTCCCAAGACAGGAAGGTTATTTGTGGCTTGACCCCAGGAGCTCCACAGTCTTCTTCTCACCCCAACTGGTGGGCTCAGGATTAAATGTGGGGCTCCAGATCTGACAGACCCTGTTTGCTGGGCTTCTGAACCCCATTCTCCACCTCCGTCTCTGCTTCCCAGAAAGGAGATCCAGTGATTTCAAAATTGGTCAAAAGCAATTTACTATTGTTATTATTTAGCAACAGAAATATTGGACTATGAGATGTATTGTGGAGAATAAACAAAATCAGTTCAAAAATGTTAAACACTTTGTAAATAAAAATGATCATAGAAATTTTGAACAGTTTAAGATCCACATGATTATTTCCTATATGATGTCACTTAAATTTCTTAACTTTTCGGTGCCTCAATTTATTTCTTTATTTTCTGGCATAATTTATTTTTGCCACCTGACAAGAGAGGGTGTGGGGGAAGTCTAAGGAACTGTAAGCGCCAGAGGAAAAAGAATAAACTACACTCAGATTTAATCCTTGTTCCCTGTGCCGGGCACTGTGCCAAGGACTATCTCAAACTTTGGTAAAACAGCTACCAAAGGGTGGTGCCAGGATTCAAATCCAAGTCTTCTGTTTCCCAATGCTTTCCTCTTCATATGTGGATTCATAAATGCTAATTCAGTTCCATGTTACAGGCTCTAGAATTCAGATCCCAGAGAACCTGTACGTTGAGAATGACCTTCAATGCTATGGTCTTCTTAGGCTGCTGAGAATGTCACTGTCACAGGCTGCTGACCAGGGAAGACCCCTGCCCCAACACACACACACACACACACACATGATTTGCTTTCAAATGCATTCCCAATTTTACAAAGGAAAGGGCAATCCTGGAAGTGTTAGGTAGATATTGAAGGATTCCAGGTCTCCTAAGGACAAAAGTGGGTGCCATCGTGGTTCACTCCCCAAAATGGGCTTTCAGAGAGGCTCATGGGAGATCCACATGTACAGTAAGACTCAGGTCATATAACTCCCAACTGTCCAACAAAGTGATTCCATGATGACGTCTGAACCACGGGGAGGTCCCAAACCAGACACTATAAAACAAGACCCCAGACCATAACCAAGGTCTCTCTTTGCGGCAACCATGGGTCCACTTGTCATCTGTGGTGTATGTATCTTGCTCTGTAAACCTATATCTCGCTCTTGCTCTATAATCCTATCTTTCCCTCCTCCATAAACCTCCTTTTCGTGCTTGCCTTACTTTGGTGTGTCTGGTCATTCTTCAGCCATCAGCGCGCCAAGAACCGATATTTCAGAGACTGCGACCCGACAGAAGGACTGGGCATTCTGCTCCCCATCACAGAGACAGCTGGCTGTGATCTGCATCCTCTCACTGCTATCAGGACAGGTCTAAGTCCTCAGACTTGAGTGGGAGAGTAGACAAATTGTCCCTCCCACCCCGCCCTTCTGTGATGGTCAAAGATATCCTTGAGTAACCTCGATAGATCTCAAGTGAGCTCACTGCCTGGGACCACTTCCAAGATCCGCCCCTTCTGCTTCAAAGCCCACACTTGAGTCCCCGCCAAGCTCCCCTCCCTTATCTGCACCCACATTCCTGTCTCCCCGGCTGGCAAGTCCTTCAGCCTGCCCTGCACCCTTTCTCCGTTCTCACCACCGAGCTTTTCCAGGAGCCAACCTGGGGACCTGAGTGGCCTCCCTGCCCCAGCCCCTAAGACTCCTAGGTTCTCAGACTAACCCCCATTTTGTTACTTAGTTGTGGTTTAGACGCCACTGTGTGTTTCCGTCACTTACCTTTCACAGAGGATTTAAGGCAGCTCAGATTCATCCCCAAAAGTTACTTCCTCCAACCTAATTCTGACCAAACACAGAATTTGTAGGCTTTGTTAATGCAGTTTTAAAATTTACCTGTGGTGTGAAAACAGGTTTTATATCTAATCCTATGAAGTTGTATTAAAGAGTATATTTTATATTGACACACGTTATGTCACTGATTCCCATTGTATTTGCAGATAGCTTACCTTAGGAAACATTTCAATCCTAATATGTTCTAATATCACATTTAAGAATGTAAATGTTTGATATGATATATATTTTTATCCTTTTATTTACTAATTCTACTATGCCTAATTTTTCTACTCAACTTTCACACTAAGTTTATCAAACGAATGATCCAGGTAATATCAGAGCCCACATATCCTTTTTTCATATTATCCATATTATTCAGTAAATGTTTATTACGTGTAGACCAAATACAAGTCACTAAGTTTAGACCCAGGAAAACAAAAAATGAGCAAGCAATGCTCTCAGACTTCCAGGAGTTTGTCATCTAGAAAGGAAAACAATGAAGAGCACACGCACTGTTCCACTAAAACCCAGAATGAGGTAAGACCGTCTCAGAAGCTTCAACGAAGTCATCTAGAAACACAGAGGAGGGAGAGATTTTCTTGGCCAAGTGCAGGGCTAGAGATCAGAAATAGAATCGGAAAAGGGGCTGAGATCAGTGCCATTTGAGAAAGATGGCATTTGCATCAGCCAAAATGAATGGAGAGGACATTCCAACCAGGGGACAGCGTGGCCAAAGTCAGAGACGAGAAGAGGACTCAGCATGTCAGGGAGTTGCAGTTAACTTTTACCAAAGCCTACCATTGGCGAAGGAGAATAGAGATAGATAATACCAAGAGACACCAAACTGAAAAGGAAGGTGTGGACTCAAGAGACATTTAAAGAATAATCCTCAGAATTTGACAAGTGGTTGCATATGAGAATGAGAGTCAATGTGCCCTTTCCAAGCACTAGACACCAATGTGTCCAAGATGTTAATTCTAAATCCTCCGGACAAACTCTATGAAAAACTCAGGAACAGAGATGTAAATGAAAGAACTGGTTGAAGGCCAAGTTGTCAAGAGCCTTCAAGTCTCTAAGAAACTGAGACAGTATTCTGGAGGCAAAGGGGAGTCGAGGTGGACTTTGAGTAAGAACCTGGTCCAGCATCACAGGGTGCTAAGTAAGCGGGTGGGCTCTAGGGTCAGGCTATCCGGGCTTGGATCCCAGCTCTGTCACGTACTAGATGTGTAGACTTGGGCCAGTTACTGGGAGGATAATAATGGTCCCACATACTCGAGGTGTTGTGAGAATTAAGTAAGTGAATACATGTAAAGCTTTTAGAGCAGAGGGTTGGCATTTTCAGAGCCAGCTCCAGGCAGGCTGAACAGCAGGGGCTCAGGAAGTGGAGACCCCAAGAAGGGATCTAGCACTTACAAGGCCACTTACTGGAGTTGTCCAGTTTACATGATACACTGATGACCTAAGTTCGGGAGGGTGTGAATTTAAGAGACATTTAAGGGGAGAATCTCATAATCCACTGGTCAGGTATCAGAGAGAAGAATCGAGGATATCTCTAAGGCTAGATTACTGGGAGACTAGGGAGTGCCAGCAACTGGTACAAGAAAGTAGAAAGAAATAGCCAACGTTTGGACAGGGAGCTGTAGTGGAGGGAGGTGGTGGGGGTTAAGAAGACAAGAGATCAGAGGTGGATGTGTTTAATTTGATCACTAGTGAATATCTAAGTAGAGCTGTATAGCAAGCAGTTTGAAATGCTTCTTAAAACACAAGAGAAACAGAAGCTTGTAAGATTTACCATTATTCCCTTGGTGAATTTCTACTCAGTCTTCAAAACAGCTCAAGGGCTGCCCCCTGTGTGTAGACTATCACGTTGTGCCACTACTGCGGCTTTTACCAAATTGCACTGTATTTGTTTACACATCTGTCCCACTGAGCACCTTAAGGAGAGTGAGGGTGTCTTGTTTTCATCTTTGCATTTATGCTCAATGGCATTTCATTGAGTTGATAAATGGATAGAAGCATCATTTCTAAAGCGTTGCTAATTTAAATCACAGCGATACATGAGATTCCCAGGGATAGTGGAAGGAGAGGGAAGAGACAACCAAGGACAGACTCCTCCTTTAGGGGACACCTACCTGTAAAGGGTAGAAGAAAGAGGAAAAAGTAATTGAAGGACGGCACAGAAAAACAGAGAGGCAGCTGCAGAGTGGAGATGGCTGCATCAGAGGAGCCAAAAGGAGAGACCATTGGTGTCACATGCTGCGAGGAGGGCAGGGATGGAAAATCACACACATGCCTCTGGGCACCGGGAACACCTGAAGCTGGCTGGGTGAGGTGCAACAGGAGAAGGAGGCACCATGGCTGTATCTCAAGGGCCAGTCAGGACTCAGCACCAAGCAAATGTTGGCTCAGCATATCCAAATCTTCTGAGTTTTCAAGGAAAGCTGGAATGCAGATATATGTGTAAATATTAAACCTTAATAACTATCTCAAGTTTAAAAAAAAATAAAAAAAATGAGAGCCAACACTATGTGGGTCAAAAAAATTCTACCTGACCTGGAGGCGACCAATTTATGATCTCCAGTCAAGAAAGATGCAGGTTGAGTGAACAAACGTCTGAAATGGTGCGAAGTGGTTGGTGGTCTAGCAATGAGATGTGTTGAGGGAATGGAGGCACAACATGCAGAAATTCACATCCTCTTGCTGGGTCCCCTTGACTTCCTGAATTGTGAAGAACAGTCATCTTGGGGAGACCCTATCCCAAAGGCACACAACAGAACTTACTCAGAACAGCACAGGTAGTTCTACTTACTGGCTTATGGAAAGCTCAGTGCAGAGGGAAAAGAGAAGTTACTGTCTCTCTAAAAGTTTCACTACAATACCTGCAGGGACTGATAGCTGTGACTGGATTTAATCAGTTAAGGTCATACCCATTAGCATCCATTAGTGTCTTTGCCATCTGCAATGTCTTTTGCAGTGCTGCCGAGGTCCAAGCAGATTCTTTCAAACCCTAAAGTGATTTTGTTTGGGCTGTTGCCTGCTGGGGAGCTAAGACAAGAGCCTCCAGAGACTGAGAATACAACAGAGTCTGGTCACTACCCTCAAATGCCTACGTGAAAGGTCTCCCCCTAAATCTGTTCAGGGAGGTTAGTCTTGCCATTCAGAGAGCCTTTGATTGGTAAGGACATCTGAGTGTTATTCCTCCACTGAGCACTTACTGGGCATCTAGGGCAAGTTGTTTAACCCTGTGGTCCCCAACCCCAGGGCCTGTTAGAAACTGGGCCTCACATCACCGCCTGAGCCCCTGTCCCCATGGGTGGAAAAATTGTCTTCCATGAAACTTAGGAACCTGCCGCACAGCAGGAGGTGAGCGGCAGGCAAGCTAGCTTCATCTGTATTTACAGCTGCTCCCCATCACTGGCATCATCACCTGAGCTCTGTCTTCCCCCACCCCTGTCCCCCAATCTGTGGAAAAATTGTCTTCCATGAAGCCAGTCCCTGGTGCCAAAAAGGCTGGGGACTGCTAGTTTAACCCTTCTAGGACTTGATTATCTTATCTATAAAATGGAAATAATGATAAGGTGAAGACCTAGCCCAGGAGGTTTCATGTATTTATCACAGTGCAACATGAAATTGCTCATTTAATGTGTGTGTGTGTGTGTATGCGCACGCACACGCGAGCGTTTATGGAGAGTATCCATCACGAGTGAAAAAGTTTAAAAGCTGAGATTTTTTTCTTTTCGTTTAGTCCATTATCTCCAAGTGACAGAATACATTGACATCCCAGACGTACATTCAATGGGCTGTTCACAGCCACAATCTTCATCTCATTAGAGACATTCATAATTGTTTCATTTTGAAGACAGTGCTATTTAAAGGCTATGAAGTATCTTATTGGAAAGTTCTAGTAAATAGTATCTTGTTTCACTGAGAATTTCTGGAAAGTTACTGCAGAATTGTTCAAGATGGGACAGGACAATCCTGCTTCACTCAAAAGATGTAAAGGGTAATTTAGTAGCTGTGAGTTAAAATTATACAATGTTGCCAAAACAGCTCAGGACTTTAACAGTGATTCTGATTTTCATGAAAGCTAAGTACAATTTAGGGTTTCTGAAACTCTTTCTTACTACACAGTTATTTCATTTACTGTTTAATCTTTTCCACCACTTTGATGTAAGGACTTGTTTGTTTTGTAATCATTTTGTTTAAAGACACTCTATGATTATTTGACTGCCATGTCCATTCTTGCAATCCTTGGGATTTTTAAAATTTACCTGTGACAAGCAATCTCTAGGACCATGCTGCCAAAAGAGAATAATGGGTTTAAAATCCCACACACATGCAAGGAACAGCTAAGAATATAGTGGAGTCAATTAAAATATGTAATAAATAAAGGGTAAATGCGTCAAAAAGAATGTAGATGTAATTTCATTCCAATTCCAGGCTCGGGCATTTTAAGCACCTCTTTCCTCTGCTGGTGGCAAAAAGCTGATCTCAGGTGGCCCCGGAGACACCTATCTCCTTTTGGGTGATTCTACCCCAGGGCAAGGAGGTAGGTGAGAGCCTTGGACAATACACTGCTTTTGCCCTCCACAAGTAAGGAAATACTTTTGAAGGCTTAAGAAAAAATTGACCTGATATGTTTTCTCAAAGCAAAACTCTCCTGCCCTTAGGACACCATTTCTCAACTTCACTGGGCCAATTCCTCAGTTCCCAAGCAAGGGATTGCCTGGGGCTCAGGGGAGAGGTGTTGGGGGAAAGGCATACAGGGAGGCTGGTGAGGTTAATTCCTGAAAGTGATGGTCCTTGGGAATTTTACACGTTTCTCATTTGGCCACTTTCACATTAAAATGCTAAAAGTAGAGAGAAACCCCGCAGGTTTCTCATAGGCATGAGGCTTCATAATCAAAATTATAGTATGAGTTAATTTATTATGCTTAGTGTATAGGTGCTTTTAAAATAAAAAGAAAAGTGATGTCTGCATTATCATTATGTTGTTGTTATTATGAAATAGAGTTTGTATAGCTTGTAATAGTATGCAAAGCACTTTCCCACACTTGAATTTATTCAAGTCTAGAAGTGAGATACCAAAGACAGGGATGATGATGATGGTGGTGATGATGATGCTTATCTTAGATCAGGATACTGAGGTTCGGAGAAGTCCAGAGTTAGTAAATGTCAGAGGCATTATTATTCTGAATTTCTAAAAACTATTATTTCCCACTTCACACCACTGCCCTATATCAGAATTTTGTAGAATTATTTTTATTATGGAGTTCTGTGGGCAGGTCAAGTTTCTTGCCGTCTTAAACAGTAACTGTAAAGCTAAATCAGTTGCCCTGGAAGCCTGGGTATAATAGGATCCTTTACCATGTGAATGGCACTCAGTATACCTGAAGTGCCAGAAAGAACTTGTTATAATATTGCTTTGCCACGTATCAGCCTGAAAACACCAGTTCCGGGGATGGAGTTAATGAAACCATTGCAGTTCTCCCTGGCTATAGCAACTGAGGTCTCTACAAACATTCTTGCCCCAGCATCTAACATTGCACCTGGCAGAAGTAACTGCAGAGTAAAATTTTTATTAAATGCTTGTAAAAAACATGTTACTTATCTCTTCCTAAACACTTATTAATGTTTGGTTCACTTAAAATATTGAACAATAAACATACATCATTGAACACAGAAATGTGCCTCTCCTGTTAGTGAATAAAATGTCCACAAATTGAGTATATTTGCCCTTTACACTGATTTGCATTCTTATGCTAGACAGAAATCATCTCTAGTAAGCTGTGTGCATCATTTCGAAGCTCTGGTATGTGCCTGAGATCTCTCATTGCTATCTCTCATTCCTTTGCCTCAGTTCAATGATTCCACAATATTGTTAGTTTGATTCTTTACTAAGCTGCTCCTCCACAAGCAAACTGCCCCAATTTCCTCATGGTAAAACAGAAACTAGCAAATGGAGTGATTGGGGTAGTGTGTAAACTAATCAGATGCTCACAGCTTCCATGAATGTCTGGTGCATGGCTACACAGTTACGTAATCATAACGTTGCTTTCCTTAGTGGTACTAAAAACAACAATCTTTCTTCCATTTTTCAGTCTTGAGCCACTATTTTCTATCCATTCTCTTTTGAAACTGGATCAAATATATTATCTCATGAGCCTAATCTGAAGTACGAGGAGTTTGGAGTGCAGGGTCTCAAACAATCCTTCCAAATCTGAGGACTAGGGCTGACAGATTTGTGAAAGTTCCTATTATGATTTGAAATTGTTTCCTCTAGAGAAAAAAAAAATCAAAGAGATTACCCAATAATTATTACCAAGGTCTGTAAAGCATGACCTTGTTCTTAGTGGCAATTATTTAAGAGAGAGAGAAAGGATAAATCAATCTGAATCAATGGTTCTTACAACTCAGGATGCTTTTGCCCCCCACCCCCGGGAATATCTGCAATGTCTGGAGACATTTTTCATTGTTAAGGCTGGGGCTTGGGGGTAGCTGTTACTCTCATCTAACGGGTTGAGGTCAGGAGTGTTGCCAAACGTCCTACAATGCACAGGACAGTCCCCCCACAACAAAGAATCATCCATCCCAAAATGTCAGTGGTGCAAGATTGACAAGCCCTGGTCAAAATTGCACCTGAAAGTTAATTTCCTGACCAGGACTTATCAGATTCTGAGCTACACAATTAGGGGGATTTCCCCAATCTTTTGAAATAGGAAAAAAATAAACAAAAAGGGGGATACATTGGCGATGATCACTCCCACATTCCCATTCTTTTGTCACCAGAACTGATGCTGTGAAATGATGACAAACTAAAAGGGACGTCTTTAATCCGCGATCACACCCATATGAATCTCTTCACAGATTGCTCAGCTCTTTGACCAGCCTTTGGGACAAGCAGACTAGTAGAGGGTTTACTGAAGACCCATCTGACTTTAGACATTTTGATCTTTTTTTTTTCTCTTCATTTTCTGAACCAACTTGACTATGGATTAATGTTATCTTTACTCTGGCTTTAAGGCTGTAGAAAGGCAATAGCCATTCACAGTATACTGCATGTCATTTCCATTAAAAACTACAGTCATCGTTAGATCTAAGAGGGGTTCTGTCTGCCCATTATGCCTTAAATTGTAGACTCCATAATAATGAAATTTAACTTGGAAATGTTTTCTGTTGTGTTTAGATAACACGTTTTGACCTGCTCAGCCCAGCAGGAAGCAAATACAGAAAACTGTAAATAGATTTTAAAAGCATTTAAATTCAGTGCAAACAATAATCCACATTCAAAGTTCAACCTTGAAATTCCAGAAGGACCTGAACGTTTTCTAAGGTTTATCCACCCATTATGTTAACACCTACCTCTTCTAACATCTAACTTAATTGCTTTGAAAGACAGTTATCACAATAACTGCTTTTTGTTATTTTTTTTACTGAGATTTTGCCTATATATAATTTATTTCATGAACTCTCAAATATTTGCTGCCTTTTGAGAACAATATCTTTAAAACTATATTATACGGCAGTAAGTCTGTCAGGATGCTATCTTAGGTGGATAAGATTTTTCTGGTGGAACTAATTATACATGACACTGTATGGTATAGTCTTTAAAGTGCAGATATCAGAGTCAGACTGCCTAGTTCAAATCCAGCCTTACCACTTCTTCTGAGGTGAGTGTGTACAGGGAGTGTATTGCCAACTTTCTCTCTCTATGTCTCGCTTTCCTTGTGTGTAAAATGGTGACAATAATAGTATCTTGCTCGTAGGTATTTGTCAGCATTTAATTAGTTAAACCAGTGATTCTCAAAGTGTGTTCCCCAAACCAGTAGCAACAGCATCACCTGGGACCTTATTAGAAATTCAAATTCTCTGGCTCTGCCCAGACCCACTAAATAAGAAGTCCTTCGGGAAGTCCTGACGCACACAACAGTCTGAAGACCACTGAGTTAAACCACGTAAAACATGGCACACAGAGCCTGGAACATAACAAGCCTTCGATCAACATTAGCTGTCATTATCATCAAATCTCTGTAGGCTTCTCTTTCATAATATATTTTATATTCCCCTCTACTCATTTCTTTTAAACAGACCTATTTCTGAAACACTCCTGGCTTTCACGTACGCCTGGCTTTTAGTGAAGCACAAAGTGATCCACTTGGACTCACCCTCTGCCTCGTCCGTCCTCTCTCCTTGCTGTCTGGACTGTCCCATCGCTTTGTGCCTGCCTTTTCCCATGGGTCCTGCACAGCTCTTGTTGCCTGGGCACCAGGCTCTCTTTGCTTTCCACAATGCCCCGGACTGTGTGAGAAAGGGAAGTGCCCTGATGCCAGGAAGCGCGTGTCCACTTTATTGGTTTCCTTGAGGCAGCGATCTCCAGCCTTCCTTGTTTATCCCACGTCTCAGCTGCAGGGGGCGCCACTCACACTCCATTCTATCCAGCCTGCTGAGGGTGCCGTCCCAAAGGGAGGAAAGACGCTGAGCTGATGGCGTGGAGAACAATATTCTTGGTGAAGTGCAGCCTCTGGGCAGTTCTCAAAGTGCTGGCCTCGCCTCGCTCACACAGCAGAGCTGGGAAGGCTCGTTTGGGACTTGGGCACCCTGTGAGAAGCAAAGACGCAATGTCATACTGTGGGGGAAAACTAAAAATTCACTAAAACCTTTCACCCTGAAAGGAGAAGCTATAGCCCTGTTTATGTTAATTGCTTATCTGCTTCTGTAAGACTGCTGATCGCCACCCTCACAGGAATGTTTGTGAAACTGATGTTATAAAGAAAGAAATTGAAATTGACTAAGCCTGCAGCTCATCCTCCCGTAAACAGCTCCCCTTGCAGCAGCTACCTTGTAAGTTACAGTAACTTCCCTATGTGTACACTTCCTGGTATAAGCCGCTCTGTACCAGCTCCTTGCTCTTGAAGTATAAAAGACAAGTCCCCCTGACTGGGGGTGCTCAGATTTTGGCAGAAGATCCCCTCTGAGCCCACTGGCGTTAATAAACCTGATCTCTCTGCATCCTTGTGTACCTCTCGGTGTTTCTCTGGGCAACATTATTCCGATTTTGCCGTTACAGTACTAGAAAGACTTTTGATAAAGAAAGCCTGGCGTGAGGGGCTCTGACACCAGGGGGATTCCTATCCTCACCCAGGTTCACAGGTCAATTTACCTAGCAGTAAAAACTACAGCAAGCTCCCTTCCAAAGAGTACAGTGTAGACAGGGGGAGGGGGAGTAACTTTACAGTAGAGAAAAGTACCTTCAACTCGCCCTGTCAGCAGCTGTAAGCCACATTGATTGACAGCATGCAGCCTTGACATGAAGTGATGGCAGCAGCACTTCAACCCTGTGGTCTTCCTCCCCGAAACCCAGAGCCCCAGTCAATCATGAGGAAAACATCAGACAATTGTGACCAGTGCTCCTCAAAACTGTCAAGGTACCCAAAAACAAGGAAGGTCTGAGAAACTGTCACGGTTCAGAGGAGCATAAGGAGACAGTGACGACTACATGTAACATGGTATCCTGGACAGGATCCTGGAAAAGAAAAAGGATATAAGGTCAAAACTGAGGAAATCTGAATAGTGTGGATTTTAGTTGATAACCATGCATCAACATTGACTCATCAATTGTGACAAATGTACCATACTAATGGCCTTAATCCATTTAGGCTGCTATAACAAAATACCATAGACTGGATGGTTTATAAACAACCAAATTTATTTCTCACAGTTCTGGAGGCTGGACAGTCTGAGATCAAGGCACTGCCAGGTTCAGTGTCTGGTGAGGGCCTGTTTCCTGGTTCATCAATGGTGGCTTCTCACTGTGTTCTCACATGGTGGAAGGGGCAAGGGTCTCTCTAGAGCCTTCTTTATAAAGACACTAAACCCACTCATGAGGGCTCTGCCTTTGTGACCTAATCACCTCCCAAAAGCCCTACCTCCTAATACCATCACCTTGGGGATTAGGATTTCAACATATGAATGGGGGGGATACATTTAGATCATAGCACTAATGTAGGATGTTAATAATAGGGAAAACTGGGTATGGGGTATATGGGAACTCTATTTAATATCTTCACTATTTTTCTGTAAATCTAAAACTTTTAAAAATTAAAGTTTGTTAAACACACACACACACACACAAGACAGCAGGCATACACAGCCTTCATGTATTAGGTCCAGCCTACACTTCTAGCCCTATTTTCCCTGTTTAAACTTTATACATCAGCCAATATAATATAATTTCCTTGCGGTCAGGATGATACTATGTTTATTCCCCATAGAATCTTGCACACAGGGGGTGCTTAATTATTTGAGAAATTGACAGAAGTGAGGAGAGAAGAAAGGGAGAGACATGACCTTTTTAAGAAATAAAAGCGTTTTCCTGATTTCTTAGAAGATCCAATAGGTAAAGTTGAGGTCATAAAGTGTAAGTTAAGGACAAATTCTACAAAAGAAACTTACAAAACAGAAATGGTGGTGATGAGGAAAGGCAGTGGTGTTTAATTGACTGTAAAAGATTTAGAAAATTAATCAGGCACATTGCACGTTAAATGTTCTACTGTGAGGGAAAAATGGAAATTCACTAAAAACCTTTTACCCTGAAATGGATGAGCTATAGCCCTATGTATGTTAATTGCTCATCTGCTTCTGTAAGACTGCTTGTCGCCTTGTGAAACTGACTAATGGCTGCAGCTCATGCTCCCGTAAAGAGCTCCCCCTTGCAGCAGCTACCTTGTAAGTTACAGTAACTTCCCTATGTGTACACTTCCTGGTATAAGCTGCTCTGTACCACCTCCTTGATCTTGAAGTATAAAAGACAAGTCCCCCTGACGGGGGTGCTCAGAATTTGGCGGAGGATCCCCTCCGAGCCCACCTGTGTTAATAAACCTGATCTCTCTGCATCCTCATGTACCTCTCGGTGTTTCTATCAGCAACGTGACTCTGGTTTTTGCCGTTACACTACTTCAAGAGATGCATACGTTTTAAGGCCTGGTGGTATTGATACGCCCACCAGGAGGTAAAAGGCCACTAGAGTTCATCAATTCAAATAAAGCTTTATATATGGTTATTTGTAAAGTGCTTTCCTATCATATCCTTGGCTTATTGCACATATGAGACTCTTTAAAGAAATAGAGTTATAATCTCAATATCTTAAAAGATATTGCTTCTTGCCTACTCAATAATTACTCCCTCACCTTCTTTACAAAGAACTCGATTTTTTCAGGCGTCTCACAACATGCTCGGGAAAGGTGGGCTCCTCCCCACGCCCAGGTGGTTAATCATGACAGCTCTAAGGCACCACTCACCTTTGCCAGTGATTGGTTTAAGGGTAGGGGCGTTATCCAATTCTGGCCAATGATATAAGAGAAGGAAGAAATTTATCAGGGGATTTATGGAAACAGGATTATTTGTTAACTCTAAAGGGACACACAGGAGACTAGATCCCTCTTTTTGATTGGATATTGTCTGTCTACATGTGCTACATGAAGCTGGGCTGCCCACCTGTGACTAGGAAGTGCCAAGCCAATATAGCAAGCTGCACAAGAAAGATGGAGAGAGTTTGGATGTTTGATTATACTATAGAGCTGCCAAATTAATCATTGAACTGCCTTATTTCTATATTTATTGTTGTGCAATATCCACATTTTCCTCCTTGTTTAAGCCATTGTTGGCTGGATATTGTAGTATTTGAGCCAACATTGCCTTAACTGACAGGTACTCAACTGCCGGCGCCCTCGTTACCGCCGCTGATGCCATTGTTTCATCTCTGCCCAGGTGAAAATTTATTTGGGCAGGGAAAATAATTACCATATTTTTCTGGTTATGATTAGTTTTTCATAACTTAATGTTTCTGAAATCATGATATATCTTACAATGTATGTGTTTAATATGAAAATGTTTCTTTTTCCTGAAAATCTATTATTGAATATACAGTGCAGATTACAATTGTGTCTTAAACTCTAAGAAATGTGGGAGTAGACTAAGCTTTATCCCCCCAAAAAAAGGAGAATAGAGAACATGCCTAAAGAACATGGTAGAAATATGTTTAAATGGAGGTCAACTGTGTTAATCTGGTAAATTTATGAGCTGGAGTTATCCTTAGCAATTACTTAATTTAACCCTCCTTATATATAAACACAAACAGGTTTATATGTAAACACACATCTATTCACATATACATCCATAGAAAAGAGATGGAATAGAGTCAGACACTGTAATTCCAGAGTTACAGAACTGAAGGAGGCAAACACAATCAAATATAAGGCCTTCTTTTTATAGTACAGAGAGAGCAGAAATGTTAAATGAATTGACCAGTATTATACACAGTGTAGGAAGACAACCATATTTTTTGCTTTCATTTTTTGTAAAAAGACTATTTTTAGTGGTTTTTATAAAACAGAATGTCTTGTAATTTCTAAGTTATAATTTTTCATTATGTTTTTCAAGATATTTACAGTTATATCCTTTTATGTAAGATCCCAGATAGTTGTGCCACAGTGCCCTATATTTGGAACTTGGCTACTAAAGGATATTGGAAAAAAATCCTAAAATAGCCAGATAATATTATGAATATCTTCATTTCAATAAATTTTATAATTAACATAAAACACAGAACATTGTAGAAAATGATTATAATTGACTCAAAAATTTTATAAATTACAAAAGAAAAAACCCCTATAGGCATTAAACAGTTCAAGTCAGTGGAGAAAACAAAACAAAACAAACCAAAACCATGACCAAAGTACCAGACCACCCTTAGATAGTTTTGTCAGCAATTTCAGTAAACCTCTCAGAAAGAGATAACTCCTTTAGTGAACTGTTCTTGGAATAGGAAAAAGTGGAGAGCATCCCAATTCATTTTGCAAAGCTAATAAAATCCTGAAAAAAATTCAGATAATAATAGTATTAGAAATAAAAATCACAGACCAGTATCATTGATTAACATGGGTGTAAAAAACTCTAAAGATTAGCAAACTGAATCCAACAATGTAACATTATATTTCTCCATAGTATTTAAAACCCTGATTTTTCCTTTTTGTGGTATACTTTATGGTTTTATTGTATGTAACTTATACTTCCACAAAAAGTTTGTTTACATACAATAAAATGTATGCATTTTAAGAATGTAGTTCAATGAGGTTTGGCAAATGGAACCAGCTATGGTTACATTTAATCTCAATATAGAACATTTCTATCACCCCTGAAAACTTCCCTGTGCCCCTTTGTAGTTAATCCCCCACTCTCGGCCCCAGGCAACCACGGATCTGTCTTCTGTTACTACAGATCAGTTTTGCCTGTTCTAGAATTTCACGTAAATGGATTCACACAGCATGAACTCTATTGTGTCTGCTTCCTTCACTTGGCACAATGCACCCAAGAATCTTCTATGTTATCATGTGTGTTGATATTTTGTTCCTTTTAATTGCTAAGTAGGATTCCATCCCATGAATATACCACACTTTATTCATCCAGCCTCCTACTGAGAGGCATTTGGGTTCGTTTCAGACTGGGTTCCAAGCAGATGCTTAGGAGTTTGGGATACTGAATGTTTATTGGGGATCAATACTAATACAGTGGGAAGGGAAAGGAAGCAGGCCAGGAAGGGGGAGAGAGCAGACAGTGGTGTAGGTCTAGCAAAACCCTGGCCAACACTGCAGAAAGATCAAGAGCTGGTGTTGACCATCAACACTGCCAGAGGCGGGCCAAAATGGCTGGGCCTGTATATTCTCCCCTTGTTCAGTGACAAGATATGGGATATTCCAGAAAGGGCATAAGGCAGACCCTAATGTAGCTGACACCTGGAGTTGACCAAAGTCCCACAGCTGGACAGCAAGTCCTTCCTTGAAAGGGGACCTGAGTGGTTTGTCTTCCTCCAACCATAGGATGGTTTCCAGCTTTTGGCTGTTGTGAATAAAACTGCCAAATAAACGTTCATGTACAAGTCTTTTTGTGGGCATATGTTTTTATTTCTCTTGGGCAAAAACCTAGGAACCGAATTGCTGTGTTATATGGTAAGCGTATATTTAACTTTATAAGAAACTGCAAACCATGTTCCAAAGTGGTTGCACAATTTTACACCAGCACCAGTGACGTGTGAGAGTTCTTATTGCTCCACATCCATGCAACACTTGGTATTACCAGACTTTTCAATTTTGCCCATCCTACTGGGACATAGTGACATTTCACTGTGGTTTTAATTTGTATTCCTCTGGTGGCTAATGATGTCATGCAACTTTTCATATGCTCATTGGCCATTTGTATACCTACTTTTGTGAAGCGTCTGTGCAAATGTTTTGCCCATTTAAAAAAATTGAGATATTTGTCTTTTTATAATTGAGTTGCAGGAGCTCTTTATATATTCTGGAAAGAAGTCTATTGTCATATATATTATATATTATGAATATTTTCTCCAAGTCTGGCTTGCTTGTTCAGTCTTTTAAGTCTTTTGAAGAACAGAAGTTTTTAATATTGTCAATATTTTATTTTATGCTTAGTTTTTTGGTGTCCTAACAAGTTTTTGCTATTCTAAGTTTGCCAAAACTTTCTCCTATGTTTTCTTCTAGAAGTTTGATAGTTGTAAATTTATGTTTAGGTCTATGATCTATTTTGAGTTAATTTCATGAGGGAAAGCCAAGGTTCATTTTTCCATCAAGAAATCCAGTCTAGTTATTCCAGCACCATCTGTTAGAAAGACAATCCTTTCCCCATTGAATTTTTTCAATTAATTGGTTAAAAATTAATTGACCATATATGTGTGAGTCTATTTCTGGACTCTAGATTCGATTCCATTGATATATATCTGTCTTCACATCAATTTCACACTGCCTTAATTACGTTCTAGGAAATCTTGAAATCAGGTAGGGTAAGTTCTCCAATTTTTATCTTTCATTTTCTAAATTGTTTTGACTATTCTGGGTCATTTGCATTTCAATATAATTTTAGAACCAGTCGTCAATTTATACCACCCCAATAAAGCCTGCTGGGATTTTGATTGACCTTACGTTAAATCTGTAGATCAATTTTGGAAGAATGGTCTTTTTAAAAAATATTGAGTAATCCAATCCACAGACACAAGGTATCTGCCCAGTTGTTCAGATATTCTTTAATTTCTCTTGGCAGTTTTGTAGTTTTCAGTGTACAGGTCTTTTAATATTTTGGTAAATGTATTCCTAGGTGCTTTATGTTTTTGAAGCCATTTTAAATGGTGTTGTTTAAAGATGGTTTTACTATTTCTTTTTTCAATTTATATCCTTTTCTTCCTTTCTCTTTCTGCTTCTCCTCCTTCTCTTTCCTTCCTTCTTCCCTTTCTCCCTCCCTCCCTTCTTTCCCTCTTTCCTTCCTTCCTTCCTTTCTTCTTGCCAGTGTTGAGCTCACGTGGTGAGAGCACACACCCTTGCCTCACTGCCAGTCGTAGGGAAAACTGTTCGTCTTTCTCCATGAAGTGTTGAGTTAGCTGTAAGTATTTTACAGACGATCTTTATTAGGTTGAGGAAATTCCTGCCTATTTCTACTTTGCTTAGATTATTTATTATTTGTGGGTGTTGGATTTTGTCAAATACTGTTCATTGCGTGTATTCAGATAATCTGGTTGTCAATGTTTATTCTGTTAATTTGGTGACATACCTTGATTGATTTTTAAATGTTAAGCCAGCCTTGTATTCCCAGGCATGATGTACTATCCTTTTCATATATTGCTGGGTTTGATTGGCTAAAATTTATTTATAAAGGATTATATGATAAGGATTTATTCGCCTCTATGTCCACAATATAAAATTGGTTAATGGTTTTCTTTTCTCATAGTGTTTTTTTCTGGATTGTGTCTGGGTAATGCTTGCATCATAAAAGGAGTTGAGAAGTGTTCACTCCTCCTCTATTTTCTGAAAGATCAGGGGAAAGTTTGTGTATAATGTACCAGTCCAATACTGTGTGAGTCTAGAATTTTCTTTATCAAGAGAGATTCAATCACAGTTTAAAATGTTTACTAAATATAAAGCTATTCATATTTTCTATTTTGTCTTGAATCATAGTGGTAATTTGTATCTTTCAAATCATTTCTCTATTTAACCTGAGTTTTTAAATTTATTGACATTAAGTTGTTCATAATATCCCTTTATTATTCTTTTAATATCTATAAGAACTGTAGTGATGACCTACTTTCATTTCTAATAATGGTAATTTTAATCTTTTTTTTTTCCTTCACCATTCCAGCTGGAGGTCTGTAGATTGTATTGATATTTATAGAAAACAGCTTTTGCTGGCACTGATTTTTTCTATTATTTGCTTGATTTTCTAGTATATTAATATCTGCCCTAATCTGTATTTTTTCCTTCCTTCTACTTACTTTGAGTTTCCTTTTTTCTTCTTTTTCTATCTTTTAAAAGTGTAAGCTTATATCATTAATTCTATTTCTTTCTTCTCTTCTAATATAAGCATTTCAAGCTATATATTTATCTCTAAAGACAACTTAAGCTGCACCTTACAAATTTTTATATATTACGTTTTCATTGCCAATCAGTTTGAAATAGTTTCTAATTTCCGTTGTGATTTCTTCTTTATATAATTGGTAATTTAGAAGTGTATTGTTTAATTTCCAAATATTTAGAAATTTTCCAGTAATCTTTTTGTTATTGATTTCCAATTTAATTGCATTTTGGTGAGAGAAAATACTCTGAAGGATTTCCATTCTTTTAGGTCTATTTTAGGATATTCCATTTTTGCTTAAAAAGAATAAATACCTGCAGATGTTCAGTGTAGCATTTTATAAATTTCAATTAGGTTGAGTTGGTTGATAGTGTTGTACAATATCATTGATATTCTATGTATTTGTTTTATAAATTACTGAGACAAGAGTGTTGAAGGTTCCAATTTAAAATGCTGATTTCTTTATTTTTCTTATTCCATCCATGTTTGTGTCATGTTTTTTAAAACGGTGTGGTTTACATGCCTACATATTTACAATTGTTAGCTTCTTGAAGTATTGACTATTTAATCATTATGAAATGTTCCTCTTTATCTAGGCTGATAGTTTTGTCATAAAGCCTACTTTGATATTAATATAGCCACCTTGGCTTTCTTTCTTTTGATTACTGTTTTTCCTGATTTTTTTCTTTGTCCATTTAAAAAATTTTAATGTATCTGTGTTTTTGTATTTAAGGTAAATTTCCTGTAGGCAATATGTAGTTGGATCTTGCATTTTTATCCAATTTGATAATCTCTGACTTTTAATTCAATTGTTTGGATCATTTATAGGTACAGTGTAAATCCATATATTTGGGTTTAAGTCTAGCATCTCGCTATTTATTTCCTAGTTATCACATCTGTTCTTTGCTCCTTTATACCTCTATTCCTTCCTTTTCGATTAATTTTAATACTTTTACATATTCTATTTTGTCTCCATTATTGGCTTACTAGCTATTCATTTTTATTAGTATTAGTATTTTATTAGCTGCTCTGTATTTTAAAATGCATACCCTTATTTTACCATGTCTTATCTTCAAATATTATATATTTTATATATAATGTAAGGATTTATAACAATATACTTCCCTTTACTTCATTCTATTTTTTGTGCCGCTGTTGTCATAAATTTCACTTCTACATATATTAATATTACAAACTCCACAATAAATTGCTATTACTTCTTCTTTGAATTATCTTTTACATTTACCTATACATTTACCATTTCTGATGCTCTTTTTTCCTTTATGAGATGCGAGTCACTGGTATGATTTTACTTCAGCCTGAGGAGTTTCCTTTAACATTTCTTATAGTACCAGACTATTGGGGGGAACCTTTCCAGATTTTGTTTGTCTGAAAATGACTATTTTGCCTCCATTTCAGCAGCATATTTTCACTGGATATGTACTTCAACGTCCACACTTTTATTTTAACAATCTGAAGATGTCTTCCCATTGCTTTCTGGTTTTCACTCTTTCTGATAAGAAGTGTGCATAAGCCTTAATTTTGCTCTTGAATACATAATATATTCCTGCCCCCCACCCCAGCTGTATTTAAGATTTTTCTCTTCATCATTGATTTTTAGTAATTTGAGTGTGATGTGTGTTTTTCTTCATGTTCTTTTTGCTTGGAATTTATTGAGCTTCTTAGATCTATAGGTTTATAGTCTACATAAAATTTTCAAATTTTTTGACTATTATTTCTTCAAAAATGTTTTCTGCTCTCCCCTCATTCAAATGATGTGTTAAATCATTTGATATTTTCTCACGTCACTAAAGTTTGTTTTGGTTTAGTCTTTCTTCTCTCTGTGCTTCCATGTGGACAGTCTCTATTGCTGTGTCTTCAATTTTGCTGTTTTTTTCTTCTGCAGTGTTCAAACTGCTGTTAATCCCACCCAGTAAATTTTTTTCCAAATATTATATTTTTCAACTCCAGAAGTCCTTTTTTATATCTATCTCACATTTCCCTTCTGATTATGTACATGTTTCCCTTTAAATCCTTGAACATGTTTGGAATAGCAGTTTGAAGTTCCCCCAGGCACAAAGCCAGGATGAGAAGAGGGGGCGGAACCAGATGGCTGAATAAAAACTTCCAGCGATCATCTCTTCATAGGAACACCAAATTCAGCAACTACCACACAAGCACACACCTTCAGAAGAAGGAAAATCAGGTGAGTGATCATACTACCTGGTTTTAACATTACATCAAGGAAAGAGGCACTGAAGAGGGCAGAAAAGACAATCTTGCATTGCCTATGCCACCCGTCCCTGCCCTGGCAGTGCTGCACCAGCACACTGAGTGGAGACAGAATCTGTGTGCCCAGGGGAGGGAGAGTGAAGTGATTGTGGGGTTTTGCATTGAAATTCAGGGCCGCCTTGGCACAGGGGGACACAGCACAGGGCAGAATTCTGCTGGTGCCCTTGGAGGGAGCATTTAGACCAGCCCGGCCAGAGGGAAATCCTCCTCCCCAAGACCTGAGTTCTGGCTAGGCCCAACACCAGCTGACAAAAAGCAGCCTGGGGCCTGGACTAAATTCCTGAGGCAGTCAGCCCACAAAGGCTGCAGTCCTTGGGCAATATCTGCAGCTGTGCTGGCTCAGAGCCAGTGGACATGCGGTACATGAGACCCAGTGAGACACCAGCAGTGGTGGCCAAGCCTGTGCCTGTGTGACCTCCCCCCACCCCAACTCCAGGCAGCACAGCTCAGGGAGAGTCTTTGTCACTTGGGGAAAGGAAAGGGAAGAGTTCAGAGGATTTTGCTTTGCAACGTGGGTACCAGCTCAGCCGCAGCCAAATAAAGTACCAAGCAGACACCTGAAGCCCCTGAGTCCAGGCCTTAGTTCCTGGAAGGCATTTCTGGACCCACCCTGGGTCAGAAGGAAACATGCTGCCCTGAAAGGAAGGATCCAGTCCTGGCAGGATTCACCACCTGCTGACTAAAGAGCCCTTGGCCTTTGAATAACATCAGAGGTAGCCAAGAAGCAGTCACCATGGGCTTTGGGTGAGACTTGGCTGGCTTCAGGTGTGACCTGGTGCTGGTGGCCATGAGGGAGTGCCCATGTAATTCCTCTCCCAACTCCAGCAGCCCAGCACAGCAAGTGAGGGAAGAGAGTGAGAGACTTTGCCTGGTAATCCAGGGAATTCTCCCATGTCTTACCCAAGTCCACCAAGGTGGTAACACCAGGAGTCTCAAGAGTCACAGCATGACTGGGCTTGGGGTACCCCAGTGCTGATACGGCTACAGTGACCAAAGACTTAGATCACAACAATCAATTCTCTTTGAATATCTGGAAAGTCTTCTCAAGAAGGATGGGTTCAAACAAGCCCAGGCTGCAAAGATTAAAATAAATACTTAACTCTTCAATGCCCAGACATCAATGAACATCCATGAACACCAAGAACACCCAGGAAAACATGACCTCACCAAATGAACTAAATAAGGTACTAGTGATGAATTCTGGAGTGGTGGAGATATTTGACCTTTCAGACAAAGAATTCAAAAATACCTGTCCTGAAGAAGCGCAATGAAATTTAAGACAACACAGAGAAGGAATTCAGAAGCCTATCAGAGAAATTTAACAAAGAGATTGAAATTAAAAAAAAAAACAGCAGAAATTCTGAAGCTGAAGAATTTAATTGACAAACTGAGAAATGCATCAAAGTCTCTCAACAGCAGAGTTGACCAAGCAGAAGAAAGAATTAGTGGGCTTGGAGACAGGCTATTTGAAAATACACAGTCAGAAAAGAGAAAAAAGAATCAAAAAGAAGGAAGCATGCCTACAAGATCTAGAAAATAGCCTCAAAAGGGCAAATCTAAGAGTTATTGGCTTTAAAGAGGAGGTATAGAGAGAGATTGGGGTAGAGTGTTTATTCAAAAAAATAATAACAGAGAACTTTCTAAACCTAGAGAAAGATATCAATATTCAGGTACAAGAAGGTCATAAAACACCAAGCAGATTTAACCCAAACAAGACTACCTCAAGGCATTTAATAACCAAGCTCCCAAATACCGTGGATAAAGAAAAGGTTCTAAGAGAAGCAAGAAAAAATTTTTAAATGACATGTAAGGATCTACAGTATATCTGGCAGCAGACTTCTCATTAGAAACCTTACAGACCAGAGAGAGTGGCATCACATATTCACAGTTCTGAAGAAAAAAAAATCTTAACCCTAGAATATTATATCCTGCAAAAATAGTCTTCAAACATGAAGGAGAAATAAAGACTTTCCCAGACAAACAAAAGCTGAGGGATTTCATCAACACCAGACCTCTCCTACAAGAAATGCTAAAAGGAGTTCTTCAATCTGAAAGAAAAGGACATTAATGAACAATAAGAAATCATCTGAAGATATAAAATTCACCAGTAACAGTAAGTACACAAATACAGAACACTCTATTGCTGTAATTGCAGTATATAAATAACTTATATATTGAGTAGGAAGACTAAAAGACAAAATTATCAAAAATAATTACTTTCTGAGAGATAGATAGTATAAAAAAATGCAAATGGAAACAACAAAAAGCTAAAAAGTGGGAGGGATGGAGTTAAAGGGTAGAATTTCTGTTAGATTTCTCTTTGCTTGTTTTTTTGTTTGTAAGCAGAGTTGTTATATGTTAAAAATAATTGGTTATAAAATGTTTTTTGGAAGCCTCATGATAACCTCAAATCAAAAAACTTACAACAAATACACAAAAAAATTAAAAGCAAGAAATTAAAACACACTACCGGAGAAAATCACTTTTAACAAAGGAAGACAAGAAGAAAGGAAGAAATAGAGGACCACAAAACAACCCGAAATCAAATAACAACATGGCAGGAGTAAGTCTTCACCTATCAATAATAACATTGAATGTGAGTGAACTAAACTCTCCTATCAAAAGACACACAGTAGCTGAATGGATTAAAAAAAAAAAGCCAACTATATGTTGTCTTCAAGAAACACACTTCACCTATAGACACACATAGACTGAAAATAAAGGGATAGAAAAAGACATTCCATGCAAATGGAAACCAAAAAAGAAAAAAGAAAAAACAAAGCAGGAGTAGCTATACTTATATTAGATAAAATAGATTTCAAGAAAAAACTGTAAAAAGAGACAAAGAAGGTCATTATATAATGATAAAGGGGTCAATTCAACAAGAGGATGTTATAATTCTATATATATATGCACCCAACACTGGAGCACCCATATATATAAAGCAAATATTATCAGAGCTAAAGAGAGAGATAGACCCCAATACAATAATTTTTGGAGACCTCAACACTCAATTTTCAGCATGAGACAGATCATCCAGACAGAAAACCAACAAAGAAACATTGGACTTACTCTGCACTATAGACCAAATGGACCTAATGGAAATTTACAGAACATTTCATCCAACAGCTGCAGAATACACATTCTTCTCCTTAGCTCATGGATCATTCTTAAGGATAGACCATATATTAGGCCACAAAAAAGTCTTTAAAAAGTTAAAAAAATTGAAGTCATATCAAGTATTTTCTCTGAACACAATGGAATAAAACTAGAAATGAATAACAAGAGGAACATTGGAAACTATACAAACACAGGGAAATTAAACAGTATGCTCCTGAATGACCAGTGGGTCAATGAAGAGATTAACTAGGAAATTTAAAAATATCTCAAAACAAATGAAAATGAAAACACAACATATCCAAGCTAGTGGGATACAGCAAAAGCAATAATAAGTTTATATCAATAAGTGCCTACATTACAAAAGTAGAAAAGCATCAATAAACAACTTAACAATGCAGCTCAAAGAACTAGAAAAACAAGAGCAAACCAAACTCAAAATTAATAGAAGAAAAGAAATAGTAATGATCAGAGCAGAGATAAATGAAATTGAAAAAAAAAATACAAAAGATCCGTGAAACAAAAAGTTGGTTTTTAGAAAAGATAAACAAAATTGACAAACCTTTAGCCAGACTAAGAAAAAAAGAGAGAAGACCCAAATTAATAAAATCAGAGATGAAAAAGGAGACATTACAACTGATGCTGCAGAAATCCAAAGGATCATTAGAGACTACTATGAGCAACCATATGCCAATAAATTGGAAAACCTAAAAGAAATGGATAAATTCCTAGACACATACAACCTACCAACATTGAACTAGGAAGAAATCCAAAATCTGAATAAACCGATAACAAGTAACAAGACAGAAGCAGTAATAAAAAGTCTCCCATCTCCCATCAAAGAAAAAAGCCCAGGACTCAATGCCTTCACTGCTAAATTCTACCAAGCATTCAAAGAAGAACTAATACCAATCATACCTAAACTATTCCAAAAAATTGAGGAGGAGGAACTACTCCCTAACTCATTCTGCAAGGCCTGTATCACCCTGATAGCAAAACGAGACAAAAGCACAACAAAAAAAGAAAACTGTAGGCCAATATCTATGATGTACATAGATGCAAAAATCCTCAACAAAATACTTGCAAACTGCATTCAATCACACATCAAAAAGAATATTCATCATCAAGTGGGATTCATCCCAGGGATGCAAGGATGGTTCAACATACACAAAGCAATCAATGTGATACATCATATCAACAGAATGAAGGACAAAAACCATATGATCATTTCAACTGATGCTTCAAAAACATTTGATAAAATTCAACATTCTTTATAATAAAAACTCTCAAAAAACTGGGTATAGAAGGAACTTACCTCAATACAATAAAAACCATATATGACAGACCCACAGCTGGTATCCTACTGAATACGGAAAAAGTGAAAGCCTTTCTGCTAAGATCTGGAACAAGACCAGGATGCCCACTCTCACTACTGTTATTCAACATAGTACTGGAAGTTCTAGCTAGAGCAATCAAACAAGAGAAAGAAATAAAAGGCATCCAAACTGGAAAGGAAGAATTCAAACTATCCTTGTTTGAAGATGACGTGACCCTATATCTAGAGAAACCTAAAGACTCCACAAAAAAACTATTAGAACTGAAGAACAAATTCAGTAAAGTTGCAGGATACAAAAATCAACATACAAAAATCAGTAGCATTTCTATATGCCAACAGTAAACTATCTGAAAAAGACACCAAGAAAGT
This sequence comes from Daubentonia madagascariensis, assembly GCA_023783475.1. Taxonomy (NCBI): domain Eukaryota; kingdom Metazoa; phylum Chordata; class Mammalia; order Primates; family Daubentoniidae; genus Daubentonia; species Daubentonia madagascariensis. Next base: position 1,733,391 of record JAKFHU010000379.1, on the reverse strand, counting down.
AATCTCATTTACAATAGCTATAAATAAAATAAAATACCCAGGAATAAACTTAACCAGAGAAATGAAAGAAGGACAAAAACCACATGATCATTTCAATTGATGAAAACTATAAAACATTGATGAAAGAAATTGAAGAAGACACAAAAAAATAGAAAGATATTCCATGCTCATGGATTGCAAGAATCATATTGTTAAAATGTCAATACTACCAAAAGCAATCTACAGATTCAATGCAATCCCCACCAAAATATTAATGACATTCTTCACAGAAATAGAAAAAATAATCTTAAAATTTATATGAAATCACAAAAGACTCAGAATAGCCAAAGCCATCCTGAGCAAAAAGAACAAAACTGGAGGAATCACATTACCTGACTCCAAATTATACTACAGAGCTGTAGTAACCAAAACAGCATGGTACTGGCATAAAAACAGACACATAGACCAATGGAACAGAAGAGAGAACCCAGAAATAAATCCACACACTTATAGTGAACTTATCTTTGACAAAGATGCCAAGAATATACATCGGGGAAAGGACAGTGTCTTCAGTAAGTGGTGCTGGGAAAACTGGATATACACATGCAGAAGAATGAAACTAGACCCTTACCTCTCACCATATACAAAAATCAAATCAAAATGGATTAAAGACTTAAATCTAAGACCTGAAACTATGAAACAACCGAAAGAAAACACTGGGGAAAAGCTTCAGGACATTGGTCTGGGCCAGGACTTCTTGAGTAATACATCCAAAGCACAGGTAACCAAAGCAAAATGGGACCGATGGTATCACATCAAGCTAAAAAGCTTCTGCACAGCAAAGGAAACAGCCAACAAAGTGAAGAGACAACCCACAGATTGGGAGAAAATTTGCAAACTACCCATCTGACAAGGGATTAACAACCAGAATATATAAGGAGCTCTAACAACTCAATGGAAAAAAATAAAATAATCTGATAAAAATGGGCAAAGGATCTGAATAGACATTTCTCAAAAGAAGACATGCAAATGGCCAACAGGTATAAGGAAAAATGCTCAACATCATTAGTTATCAGAGAAATGCAAATCAAAACTACAATAACATATCATCTCACCCCAGTTAAAATGGCTTTTAACAAAAAGACAGGCAATAGTAAATGCCGGCAAGGATGTGGAGAAAGGGGAACCCTTGTACACTGTTGGTGGGAATGTAAATTAGTGCAACCACTATGAAGAACAGTATTGAGGTTCCTCAAAAAACTAAAAACAGAACTACCATGTGACTCCACAATCCTAATGCTAGGTATATCCCAAAAGAAGGGAATTCAGTATATCAAAAAGATATCTGCACGCCCATATTGCAGCACTATTCACAATAGCCAAGCTATGGAATCAACCTAAGTATCCATCAATGGTTGAATGGATAAAGAAATTGTGGTGTATATATACACAACAGAATATTATATAGCCACAAAAAATAATGGAATCCTGCCATTTGCAACGACATGGATGGACCTGGAGAACATTGTGTTTAAGTGAAATAAGCCAAGCACAGAAAGACAAATCTCACGTTTTCACTTATATGCGGGAGCTAAATATTAAAAAACAATTGACCTCATGGAAACAGAGAGTCAAATGACGGTTACCAGAAGCCAGGAAGGGTAGCAAGGAGGGGGGGATAAAGTGGGGATGGTTAGTGGGTGCAAAAATATGGTTAGATAGTCAGATAGAATGAACAATATTTGGTAGCACAACAAAGTGACTATAATCAACAATAAGTTGAGGTATCCTTTAAAATAACTAAAAGAGTGGAATTGGAATATTCCTAACACAAAGAAATGATAAAAGCCTGAGGTGATGGACACCCCAAGTACCCTGATTTGATTAATTCACATTGTGTGCCTGTATCAAAACATCACAAGTACTCTGTAAATATATACTACTATTATGCACCCATAGTAATTAAAAATTTAAAAAAAATAAAATGAAGCCAGAATGAGAGTCGTTGTTGTCCTTCTCTCAGGGATTGGAGTCTTGGCTAAGCAGTTGTTTAACATATTTTGTCTACTTTTCTAGTTGTTCTTGGCAGGAGGGCAAGTCTAGTAAGAATAACTACAACATGAGTGAAAGCGGAAGCTGCTTGTAAACGCTTGACACACTAACCCTACAGCTTTCTTCCCCCCCCCCTTTTCTTCAGTTCCTCCCACCAGTGTGTGAGCTCTATAAGGTCAGGGACTTTGATCTGCTCCTTTCCTGCTGTGTCTCCATTACCTAAAATGTGCCATAAATATTTGTTGACTGATTGGATGAATGATTTATTTGTCTGTATTTACTCTAAAGTACTTTAGTCAAGAAAGAATGATACTATATTTGTTCCAGTAAATTCATGTTCTGACATGTGCAATTTCCATAATCCTGAGCCCAAGCTAGCTAGTACTATTTAATATACCAGTCAGCATATAAGACGTTATTAATTAACATAACATATATGAATAATGGGTTCTCATTGGTGAAATTTAAACTATTCAGGGTATGAAGATTGGCTAAAATATTTTAGAGATACTTCTCCTCCTCGTAGTGCATGGGACATAAGAATTCAATGAGCCTATAGTCTGAACCCTTAGTGATGATGCCATGAGATGTAATCTTTAAATCGTCTTGTTCTCAGCCATTGGTTTAGGCAAATTTCTGTTTGTCTGACACCAACTTTGAATGTTGTCGAGCCGTTTATGCAAAGTGGTAGTCAGAGCACCCAAATGTATAGAGAGCTGGAATTTTATCTAGATTAGAGAATAGGACATATGAATAGGCTTATGCCTACTTTTTAATCAATATGTGTTTGGTAAATGTTGGTATGTGTTGCAGAATTTGATCTGAGATTTGCTTTCATTATAACTAGTAAGGAGACTACAGGGTAGTTACTAACCTTTTTTCACCTCAAACTTTCCAGAGGTTACTGCTGTCTACCAAACTGTAGTGAAAAGTTATGCATGGCCAAGTTTACTTAAAGCAGTTCCTAATTTAACAGCTTAGGTTTATCCTAAGAAAGTTAACTCAAGAAAAATCCAGTAATGTCAGCCAGGCACAATGGCTCAAGCCTGTAATCCCAGCTCTGGGAGGCCAAGGCAGGAGGATCACTTGAGTTCAGAAGTTTGAGGTTGCTGTGAGCTAGGCTGACGCCATGGCACTCTAGCCTGGGCAACAGAGCAAGACTCTGTCTCATAAAAAACAGAAAAGAAAAATCCAGTAATATGATTCATCTCATTAACAGACAAAAAGAAGAAAATTTTATGATCACCTTTCTTTTTTTTGAGAGAGAGTCTCACTCTGTCGTCCCAGGTAGAGTGCAGTGACATCATCGTAGCTCACTGCAACCTCAAACTCCTGGGCTCAAACGATCCTCCTGCCTCAGCCTCCTGAGTAGCTGGTACTACACACGGCTAACTTTTCTATTTTTAGTAGAGATGCTGACTCTGCTGTTGCTCAGGCTGGTCTCAAACTCCTAGCCTCAAGCAATCCTCCTGCCTCGGCCTCCCAGAGTGCTAGGATTACAGCCATGAGACACCACGCCCAGCCATGATCATCTTAGAAGATGTATCATAGTCTTGATACGTAATTTCAACCAAATTTCTAATTTGTAAAAAGTTAGCCAACTAGAAATAGAAGAGACCTTTATTAATTTGAAAAGTGTTGTACTAAAATGTAACATTAAATAAACCTGTGGGATAAAATGAAAACCAAGGAACAGTAATTTGTTTTATATCTAGTATACATGTGACACTATAGAAGTAGCATTACAATCAGTGAGAAAAGCATGAACTATCCAACAAACTGTGTTCCTCTTACTACCTGGAAGGAATTTGACTTTTGTGGGGTTAGTAGCCAGAATGATCCTGTTAAAACGTATGTCAGATCCTGCTACTCCTCTGCTCAAAATCTTCCAATGGCTCCCATGTGGGTAACTCCTTACCCTGGCTGCCACCCCAGCCTTACCTCTCAGACCTCAGCTATACCCTGTGCTTTCGTCTGTGGCTGCACCAACCTCTCTGTTTTTCTTTGAACCCACGAGACGCTCTTCTGCCACTGTTGCTGCCTTCTCAGCCTGGGACAAGTCTCCAGATACCTGTGTGCCTTGCTCCTCCACCTCTTGGGGTCTTCCGTAAATGTCATCTTTCCACTCAGTTGTTCCCTGGCCAGCTTATCCAAAACTGAACAGCTCCCCACCCCCACCCCCTCCCTATTCCCCTTTCCTGCACATCTGATCATCTGACAAACCAGACATTGTACTTAGTAAAATTTAGTAAAAACTGCCAAATAGTTTTCTAAAGTGGTTGCACCATTTATACCAGCACCAGCAAGGGGTAGCCATTCCAGTGGCCCCAATCCACACACACACATGCTATTGTCACCTGTTTTGAATTTGAGCTATTCTCATGGGTGTGTGGTGGTATCTCATTTTCGTTTTAATTTGCACTTTCCTTATGAATAATAATGCTGGACACCTGCATATACTGGTTGAGCATCTGGATGTTCTCTTTTGTGAAGTGCTTAATTTGAAAATTAGGTTTTTTTATTATTTACAGGAATTCTTCATCTGTTCTGGAGAAGTTTGTGTCAGGTATATGTATTGTGAATATCGTCTCCTAGTTTCTGGCTTGCTTTTCACTTTCTTAATGGTGTTTTTTGGTGAATAGAAATTTAAAATTTTGATGTGGTCCACCTACATGCTTTGGGATATTTGAAATATTTTGCAATTAAAATTTTGTAATTGAGAAAAAGGAGAAAAAGGAAGGCCTTTCTCTTTTTTTCTTAGAACATACAGTTTGAAGGACCCTCCCTCCCTCCCTCCCTCCTTCCTTCCCTCCCTCCTCCTTTCTTTCCTTCCTTTCTCCCTCCCTCCTTCCTTCCTTTCTCCCTCCCCTATATTATTATATTAACTTGCATCTAACTCCAAGGTCAACATGGAGGATAATTTTCAAACAGGTTGGATCAGCTCCCCTCTCTGTCCCCCTCCCTCCTGGCTCTCTGTCTCCTCTGCCAGGCAGTCCTCCATGGTGACAGAAGGTGCAAGGAGAGGGCCAGGCCATGCAGTGCTAAAACGTGCTGTCGATGCAGGGCAGGCTCAGCCACACCCTCACATTCCAGGATACATAGTTCAGGTTCTGCTTGGGACTAGTTAAGTCCACTCTTCGCTTCATTGGCTTCAGGAAGAGCCCTGGAAGTAAATAGAACTTCTGGTGTTTGATCAGCGTGCTGAGAAGCGCCACTCACTTACAGGGACTGAGGAGGAAATGAGCGTTATGCTGGATGAACTTAATGGGCTTCACATCCAGCCAGATTTACAATCCAAATTATTGCCTGGGCAACAGAAACAGGAGATGGAAATCAAAGTCTACTTCATGACTACAGGGCAAATGTCTTCTAAGATGAAAATGGTTCCTACAACTACCTGCAATATCAACCACAGCAGTAGACTTTTAAGCCTCAGAATTTCAATTTGGAATCTTAAGCCTGACCTATTCCATACTGGGCCTCATTTACATGCTTTCTACCAATGCTATATTTGCTGTCTCCTCTGTATTGTCTGTGTACACATCTGTCTCTGTCACCAGATATAAGCTTCCTGAAGGTCAAGGATATGATTTATGCCCTTTGTGTCTAACATAGTGTTAAATATTTTGCTCATACCTGCTTAATAAATGATTTTTAACTAACTAAATTTTGGCTCATATATAATAATATATGATGAGCATATATAATAATATATGCTCAAAATAATAAATGATTTTTAACTAACTAAATCTTGGTCTAGGAGACCAAGACAAAAGTCTTTTCCTGAATATTTCATATGTGAAGAAAGATTCTTACCACTTTAAGAGCAAGGACCAATTCCGGTTGGAAAATGTATCCTTTTCCAGGTACAGTGTGTGACATTGCAGAATAAATATGCCAGGAGGGAAAAATAGATCTCTAACTTCAAAATGTTTTAGAACAGAAGATGTCTTTTAAAACTCATAAGGTACATGCCACCAAAGCAGTGTGTCCCTTTACAATTTCCAGTCAGAAAATTCCTTTGGGAATTTCTCTACAGCTCACGCACAAACTTCAACAACAGCCTTAAGTAGCAATGGCTGTACTGCAGAATTTCTCTGGCCTCCAACAGAAGGTTTCTATGTTACTTCTAAAGGTAATTGAAAGGGGCTGATTTAATCTACAAAGCTCTATTGTCTAGGTAAAAATTCCTCAGAGATCTCTGCTTTCCCTTGAACTTTTTCATGGGAATTAAGATGCTGTGCTGTGTTACAGTCTATGAAGCAAAGATCCGAGCTCCAGGGAATATGAAATTTGGTCCTGATGAAGATAATATCCTCTTAATAATGCCCTAAGTATTAATTCACATTAGGTTAAATAAGCACTCTTATGAATAATATCTATTATATCTTTTTTGAATTATGGAAAACAAGGTAGGTAGGCTAGAGACATTTCATGTGAAATTGAGAAATATCATAAAAAACATGAGAATAATGCCAAAGACATTATAGAGAAGAAAAATAACAGTAACATATTACAAAATAAGGCACATCTTAGAAAAAGGAATATATATTAATCCACCCACTAAAAGAATAATAGAATTAAGGGGATCAAATTTGAGAAATAAATTACTTCTATCTGAATTTAGTCATTTATTTACTCAACCACTGTTTACTGCTCATCTGCTGCACCACACTCATATGAGATGCTGAGAATGGCCACCAACTAATATAAGGCACTGAGCCAGTCCTTAAATGAGCCCTAAGGGCAGGGCTGGCCCTAAGCCGAATTATGAAATATTCAATATTTATCTTCAGTTTTCCTACTCTTCTTTTTGCAACCCTTCTCCCAGCCCTTTTCCCCTCTCTATAGTTTTATTTTCATTTTAGACATCAAAATTAAAAACTTATTTTAGAAATTATACTTATAGTTAGTGTAGCTATGTCTTAATATGAATTTTGGTCAATGTATCCTCTCTGTATTTGTCAGGTTGAAGTGCCATAACAAAAAACTATAGACTAGGTGGCTTAAACTATAGAAATTTATTTCTCACAGTTCTGGAGTCTGGTAAATCCAAGATCAAAGTACCAACAGATATGGTTCCTGGTGAGAGCATTCTTCCAGGCTTGTAGGCAGCTGCCATACTGTTGTGTGCTCACATAACCTCTTTCTGGTCTCACAAGGAGAGAGAATGAGCAAAGTCACTGGTGTCTTTTTTTATAAGGGCACTAATCCCATTGTGAGGGCCCCACCCCCATGACCACATCTAAACTTAATTTACCTCCCAAAGGCCCCATCTCCAAATACTATCTGCTATGGTCTAAACGTGTCCCCCAAAGTTCATGTGTTGGAAACTTGATCCCCAACGCAACAGTGTTGAGAGATGGGACCTTTAAGAGGTTATTAGATCATGAGGGCTCTGTTCTATGAGTGGATTAATGTCCTTATCACCAGAATGGGTTTGTTATCTTGAGAGTGGGTTTGTTATAAAAGTGAGTTCAACTCTCTGGAATGCACACGTGGTCTATTGCCCTTCTGCCTTCTGCCACAGGATGATGCAGCAAGAAGTTCCTTTCCAGAACAGTCCCCTTGATCTTGGACTTCCCAACCTCCAGAACCATGAGCCAAATAAATTACCCAGTCTCAGGTATTCTTTTATAGGAGCAAAAACAGACTAAGACACCATCACATTGTGGATTAAGGCTTCAACATATGGATTTTGGGGAATGCAAACTTTCAATGCATAACACTCTCCCAATAGTATTCATATTTTAAAACTTCTTTTTCAATTGAAATATGTGGCTGGCTCTAGGAAAGCAAATCATAAGAAAGTGGAGACAAATTCATCAGCAGAAGATTATGATAATGGGCCCTTTCTGTTACCGCACAAGTAAAGCCATCCCCCATTTCATTATTGCTAGGAACTTGAAGAGGTACTCATTTGACTGTAAGCTTGAAATAACTTTAGTTATAGTCAAAAAGAAAGTCTTGAGTTGGGTCAAATACTCCAGGGATTTAAATCACAGAACAGTAAAGAAATATTCTCCCTGTGATCTGCTTCTCCAAAGACTCCAGTTGGAATGCTCAGAGCAATATTTGTTAACAGAAGTCAGTTGATATAGTTGAGAGGGTCCAGAGCAAGGCACCAAAGTAATCAAAGGAGTGACGTGTGAGTTAAGATCAAAAGACCTGGCAGTGCAGGCCACACATTGGTGGAGAGGGGATACCTGGCACTTGATAAGAGTCTACAAATATTTAAAAGGTGTTAACACTCAGGGAGGTAAGCCCTTATTTTGTCTGCTTGGAGGTGACATAATGTGAAACAGTAAAAGTAAAACTAGAGAAAGAACAATGTAACCAGAAGATCAGGAAATGTTTCCAACAAAGAACTATTGAGGTTTTTGCGAAGTTACACAATGTGAAGCATTAGCTCCACTATGCCCATAGCAGAAACTAACCCTGAACAACTTCCCTTGTTTGCAAATCACTGTTTCTTACTTTCTTTCTTGGCTTTATTAGCCCATGATTTAATACTTACTACCTCACCTCCTTCTACCTGTTACCCAAATTCTTTCACATCCCTATGGGTCCCGTCAATGACATTGTACCTACCTTTTGGCAGAATATGATTTATGTAGCAAAGTTATATAGACATATGCAAATACAGAAGCATTTGGACAATTGCCACTGCATGTGTTCCATATGTAGCACTTTTGTTAATCCAGGAGTGCATAGTTTAGAATCACAGAATTTTAAGAAACAGAAGCAAGTTTGAGGTGACCCGCTCTCATCAGAGAGGTGAAGTGACTTCTCCAAAATGCACACGTCAGATGACACAGCAGAGACTAAAACCCAGGTCCTCACTGAAGTGGGGTCTGATCATCATTAGGTGGCATTACCTTTTTCTTTAAAAAAAAAAATGCAATGGTTTCAATTTCTTTTTTTATTGAAAGCTATGATTAACAAATTTTAGGAATTTTTTTCTTTTCCAGATTTGCAAAGTGCCACACATTTGTTATTGCTTAGGATAGATTTGCTTAAAATTACAAACTAGGTTCGTTAATGGCACAGCACTTATCCTAACGAGCACGACCTTAGAGCAAGGCCTGAGTGAAGGTCAACTCACCCATTGCGTTTCACACAGCGAGACGCTTGGACTGGGAGGGGGGTCTTGTCCCTCACACACGAGTGAACAGCTGTGCTCAGTACAACCTCTCCACTTAGATCAAGCTTCACATGGAGCACATCTGAGTTTGAAACAAAAAGACTCTGAGCTGCCAAGAACCCTGATAGCATTCTAACAATATTTTCCGGACATTCCTCCCAAATGAAGTATCTTACTGAAAGTTGGGGCTGTGGCTATTTCTTTTTTACCTAAAAATTTCCAAGTGACAAGATGATTATGGTGTGTGAGCTGCATGGTGCACTAAGGAGTGGTATGTTACACACACTGGACTCACGCTCTGTTGATGGCCTATTGGGTCCTCAGCACTGAGCTAGACCTGAGTGATATAAAGATGAACGTGACATGGACCCTGCCTCCAAACAACTCGTTCTAGTGTGTAAATTAGAAACAGAAGCTAATTTGTAGGCCTGTGTGGTAGGTGCTACGGTAGAGGTAGTTCAGAGCTATGATGGAGTCCTCAAGGAGCAGAGAAAAAATGCGCCAAGCCCTAGTGAGGCTAGGGGAAAACTTCCAGAAACAGTAGTCTTTTTCAGTTGTTAAGCATCCTTCTGTTTTATTTTTCTCTCTATATACACAAATATATAATAAATATTCCTATGGAGAATTGTAATGGGTTTATATCACACATATTGTTATGCAACTTGCTTTTTTAAAAAACTCAAAAAAATCATATACATCCTTCCTACCCAACTACCTCATTTTTTCAAATAGCTACAAAGTATGTATTTCCATTATTTAACTATTGCTCTGTCTTTGAACAATTAACCTGTTTCTAATTTTTATTAATTGCTAACATAATCTGGAAGACAGCCTTCCTCTCATTTTGGTCTCACAGCAGGTGTCCATCTGTCCCTGGGGTGGGGGTGTTGGTGAGGTCATCCCTACAGCGCTGGAGTCGGGGGTCCTTGGCTGGTTGCACCTTCTCCCCCCGGTGGTCCATAGCAGGATGGCCGGGGCTTTTCAGAAGACCATGGATGAGGGCCCATACTCTTTCCAAAAAACAGTGTGGTCTCATGACCTTTTTCAGATCAAATGCACATTGGCCTCCAGGGCTGTGTGAGTAATACTTCCCCTGAAAGACTGAGGAGGCATCATCCTAAAGTATCCTGGAACTGGGGGCAGGAAGGGAGAGGAAATCCAGGGAGGTGGCAGTTTGTTCATTTGTTCACTGAATCCACTGTTGTTCTTGCCACACAAGAGGGGCAGTGCCTCTCTGTCTTGTCCCTTGGAGCAGCAGTCCCCAAACTTTTTGGCACCAGGGACCAGTTTCACGGAAGACAATTTTTCTACAGATGGGGGGGTTGGGGGGCCGGGGGACAGAGCTCAGGCAGTGATGCAAGCAATGGGGACCAGCTGTAAAAACAGATGAAGCTTCGCTCACTCCCCTGCCACTCACCTCCTGCTGTGCAGCCCAGTTCCTAAGTTTCATGGAAGACAATTCTTCCATGGCTGGCGGGGGGGCAGCCCTCTGGGGAAGGGGTACAGCAGGGAGGTGGCGCTCAGGTGGTGATGCACGGCCCAGTTCCTAACAGGCTACACACTGATACCAGGCCACAGCCAGGGGGTTGGGGACCACAGCTTTGGAGGACATTCTGGTTAGACAATGCTGACTCCCTGGACCACCCCTCATCACCCAGTCCTCCTTTCCCCTGTTCCTACCCTTCTTGGGAGGATTGGCCCCACCCTGTAGGATACAGATGATGCTTTAGTGCCTGTGTTATGTTGATGTCTCTGGAAAATGTACAAGCCCTAGTGCCAAGGAACAAGGGTGGACAGAAATGGGCATCACTTGGTGTCTCTCCACCAGTGAAGCTGAGGCTGATTTACCCCCTAAAGTACCTAAAAAAACCATAATTTACCACTAATCTACAGGAGGAATTTGTGATCAAGCCTATGTCTCCTATCACCTTGACTCATATCCTATTCCTTACAAAATAATGACCTTGGCTTGTAACAGAGGTAAAGGTCTGAAAAAGGGCAAAATGTATTACCAGTTGTCTCTTTAAAACCCCCCACCCTTTCTGGGAATTAAAACCTGCATTCCTGCCAGAGGCCAGTAATCAAAGGGGCAGAAAAATGTTCTTTGTTCTTTGTTTCCTAGCATCGTAAACCACAGGAGATGGCTCAACAGAGTTGTCTGGAGGTCACAAGATCATCTTCACCGGAGATAAAGTTGACCAAAACCACCAACTACAATTAAACAACAGCCCAAAGCCACGACATGTGACACTGGTTACATAGACCCGAGCCCAACCTCTGAAAACCCTCCTTTAAAAAGCCCCATATTTCTGCTTAAAGGTGGGACGGAGGTCTTCCGAGACGCTAGTCTGCCACTCTCCCCATTTGCTGGCAAATTAATAAACTTCTCTTTCCTTTTCCTCAAACCACTTGTCCTTGTTCTTTGTTCTCACTGATTTGGCCTCAGGGACAAGTACCGAACTTTCAGTAACAGGCTGAACTGTGTCAAAGGTGCACCAACCTCTCTTTTGGCCTGATGTTTATGACTGAGGTCTCCACATTAGCTGAGAATACCTCTGTGTGGGCCATCAGGGCAAATGGCACCGCAAGCAGTGACTTTTTCTCTGATCTCCAAGGTTCTCCACCAAGAGCGGAGGAGGAGCTGTCATTTCACCTGTCACACAAATCGAGTTGAGAGGGACACCCCTGTCCACTACCCTTGCACTCTGGCGTGTGCTCTCAGGACTCGAACAGAAAAGTACAGGTACATTGTCCCATCCCAATAGACTACCCCTCATCAGTGAGTGACAAACACCCCTTTCCCTGTGCCTCACCAGCTCCCCAAATGTTCAGGAAGGGGAGTGGGGAGAGGACCCGGAGGTGCTGCTGGACGAAGCGGCTGGGAAGGCACCAAGAGCACAGCTCCCAAGGGAACAAAATGCAGGCGGCCACCACTCGCTCCGTTATCCACGCCACGCCGCCGACGTTCTTTCAGCGCCTACCACACGCGCACTGGGATTCACTGTGCTGCGCACCACGCTCGGCGTTGGCTAAAAGGGGAAACAAGACACAGGGCTTACGGAAGACAAGCTCAGACTTGCACAGCAATCAGACCGGAAACGGCACCCGGCCCTGTAAACAAGCTGGGGCTCCACCCTCTAGGCCAAAGCGGGAGGACGTCATCCTGCAGGAGCTTTCAGACATCCTGCAGGAGCTTTCAGACAATTCATGATGGAAGGAAGATGGATTCAAGGGGGCCGAGACTCAGAGGCGTGGTGGAGGGGAGCGCTTGTCTTTGGCCCCTTAGGAAAGGTGATGAGCTGGTGCACTTCTGAATCAAAATCGGAGACTGTATCCCAAGATAAGGACTCATCCTGCACTGTCACATGTAAGCAAATTATTTATACCTTAAAAACAATTGTCTAAAAATATTAACAGCATAAGACATATATATACTGAAAATCTTCAGCAGGTACGCTGAGCACTTTGACGGTCATACAATAGCTCGATGTTGTTGCTGGAAACACGGAGACGCCATTCCGGAGAAGTCAGGCTTTCCTAATCATAACACATAAAATCCAGAAATCACGGGAAAAGGAAAATGTAAAATGTTTTTGCTGCATTAATGTACAAGAGTAGATACTGGGGGAAGGGACTAGAAAATGAAATTAGAAATAAGAATAGAAGGTAAAACATATAAAATAAGATAAAGTAAAATACAATAAATAAATAAAATAAATCACAAGAGTATGTGGGCAGATAATGGTGTGCCATGAGGCAAGAATAATCAACGTGACTGATTGTGTTATATATACACAAGTTTAAAACGCAAGTAGCAGATTTGGAGACAATATTTGCAGCATATATGATAGATAAATTGTTATTTAAAATATGAATCATTGTTCCAAATCAATCAGAACATGCTAAATAACAAAAAGAGGTAAGAAATCATAATAGTGGAAATACAAATGGACAATAAATTTGTGAAAAATTATCTAATTTATAATCTAATAAGGAATACAGATTAAAACCATGAGGTAATAGTTTTCACCTACCTAATTGAAAAAAATTAAAAATATTGATAAAATTCAGTGCTAGCAAATGTGAAGTTTTGATCAAACTGTATTTTTATCTTGATATGCTGCTGGCAATAGTATTAATTGATAAGACCTTTTTGAGAGTATGTGGCAGTGACATAACATTTTAAATGTGCATATCATTTGATCTAACAATCTTCTAGGAATCTTTCCCAAAGAAATATCAGCATACGCAGGCAAAAGTATTAACTATGATATTGTTCGCAATAACGTAATAGTTGGAAATAACTTAATGTCTACAAATAAAGGAATATCATGATAGCATTTTGATATCTTTAGTCTACAAAAGTAAGTTGTGAACAATATAGCAGAGTATCGCCTAAGTACCTTTTTATTTTTAAAAATGTGTGTGTACGTTTGTGTATGTGTGTGTGGCATGTGTGGTGTGTGAAGTTTATGCAGTATGTGTGCATTTGTGTTGTTGTCAAAACCACAAGGGGGTTTCAGTCTAGATCCAGTTGCTCGTAGCGCAAAGATCTAGTTATTGAGACAACAAGGATTGCCAAGGAAGGCAGGAATTTTTAACATCACAGGCGCTTGTCAGGAGAACGCGAAAAGCTGCCTCAAATCCTCTCCCCAGTTAACGAGATCATGGGCTTTTTGGGGAGGAGCCACGTGCCTTGGGGCAGGTCATGGTGTAACTAACAAGGGGCTACCTGCACTGGGGCAGATCGTGGGGGATGGTGAGTCTTGGCATCAGGACTCTTGCTCAGGGGACTTCGGAATCTCAACTCCTTTGTCTTACAGAAAATCCACCATTTCTGGGAAACAACTCAAAAAGTTCAAGTAGTTAAGGGAGGAGATTGTAAAAAACATATACGGATTCATGAACTGGTTCCAGTGTAAGGGGGTGTGTGTGTAAGTGTCAGATGTGTGTGGTGTGTATGTGTACATTGTGTGTGTGAGTGTGTATGCATCTGTGTGAAGCGTGTGGGGTGTGTGTGTGGTGTGTGTGTGTGGTAGCTTTGTGCACAGTGTGTGTCTTTGTGTGAGGTATATGTCTGTGTGAGGTGTGTGTGAGAGGTCTGTGTGTATGTGTGTGGGTATATGTGTCAGATGTGTGTGCGTCTCTGAGAGGTGTGTGTGGTGTGCATGAGATGTGTGTTGGAGATGTGTGTTTGTGTGTGAGAATGTGTGTGTGTGAGGTGTGCGTGTGGTGTGTGTGTGAGGGGTGTGCACACACCTGCACAGATGTACATCGGGAAGACGTCCCCTGACAGGTTGTTGCAGTTGGCTGAGTGTCACAGGATTGGAATGGAAGTGTGCATATGTCCTTTGGGTTTTTATTACAGGCCCCTGTTGTGATGTTCTGATCTCTGAGTCATGTTTCTCTTTTCATGCTAGATCTTTAGAGAGGAAATGGTGCAATTCTATTCTAATTCCAACACAAGAGGCTTTTTTCTTAGGAACCTCATTTGAGGACAGTGCCTTATTTTGCAATTTCTCCCCCTCCCCACCCCATGTCAGAGACTTTCCCCAATGAAGGGAGTGGCATTTATTTCATAGAGCTTTGCACGTAGATATAATTGTGACATAAAGCAGCATCGACGCATTTCGTGTATTAAATATCACACTGAAGTAGCACTTAAGATACCAACAAGGTTAAATAAATAGGAGAGGAAGAACACCCTTGGCAGAAAGCACAGCACCTTAGCTACCTTCTGCATTGAATATTTGCCAGTAAGGACAGATATGCAGCGGCAGGAGAGGCTGAGCCCTTAGTGTGCTCAAATCTAAAGACTATCTGTTTGGAAGTGTGCTCAACTACTGTCGACAGTGATTACCTCTGGGGGCAGGACAAGGCTTTTGCTTCTTGCTTTAAGTATTTAAATCAATATAATTTTTTAAAAAGAGGAATAAATTAGAATTATGCATGATATGGGTAATTTTTTAAACTTTATTTTTCTGTAACTATTCACTTTTATTTAATAAATATATGCTTTTTTGTAATCAGAAAAAAAATAGTACTTGAAGGGAGGCTCTATAAGGCTGCTGTTGGGGGTTCTTGTGGCCCAAGAAGCCTAGGGTCATTTACAGAGGCCATCAACACTTACGTGGCAGGGATCCCCACTTGGGAAAACTAAAACAGCATTTTAGAGAGCTGTTTAATTAACAGAAGATAATAGTGAGTTAGTGTGCTCTGGAGTTATATGCTGTGGTCGATCTTAGCCACGCGACCTTGGAAGGTGACTTAACCTCTCTGACCTCTAGTTTCCTGGCCTGTGAACTTGAGCAGTTGATTAAGAACCTAGCAGAGCACCAGGTTGAAGGGGGACAGTCCACCAGGAGCTGTGGTTAGCAAGGAAGCACATTGGCTCTGCAGAATGCATGTGGAAACTGAGAGTTCCCAACCTGATCATCCAGGCATTCAAGGGAGGGCTGGACACTTTCCTGCCTCTGCCCACAGAGCCTGTCCTGCCAACGTCCGTGTAACTCGGCCTCAGGGCTCGTCCCTTTGATCACTCTCCTGACTTGTTGCCAGTTGGACTTCCTCCATCTTTTGCTGGCTGGTACCTGTACCATTCACCTGTGTCACATGCAGCCCTGCGAATCGCCCCCTTAGACTTAGCACAAGAAGTCCTGATCCTCCCCAGCACCTCAAGGTTTCTGCTTTCTCTTTAGGAAGCCCACACCACTCCAGTACAGCAGCATCACAAGATGTTGCCCCCGTCATACACTCCTCCCACCGCCAACCCTCCTTGCACAGACCACCTCTCCTCTGTTCCCAGTTATTCCTCCCTGTCTCCATGGAGACTCCTGCCCTCTATCACACCCTTAGCTTGTGTACTTTTGAAGGAACAAATGTCCTTTTCTCTTTTGGGGCTCTCTGCTCTTCTGACAGCAGAGGACTCACTCACCATTTACCTGGACCTGTATATGAAAGTCCCTGTCAATCATTGAAATTTATACACACGTTTCTTATTTTGAAGGAATCTCATTTATAATTTCATATGTTCATCCAAAGAATGGTGCATATTTAACTTTGAATTCTTTTCTTTTCTTTTTTTTTTTTTTTGAGAGACAGGGTCTTGCTCTGTCACCCAGGCTGGAGTGCATGGCGTGATCATAGCTCACTGTAGCCTCAAACTCCCAGGCTCAAGTGATTGTCCTGGCTCAGCCTCGCAAGTAGCCGGGACTATAGGTGCATGCTACCATGCTTGGCTAATTTTTTAATTTTTTGTAGAGAAGGGGTCTTGCTATGTTGTCCAGGCTGGTCTCGAAATCCTGGCCTCAAGTAATACTCCTGCGTCCGCCTCCCAAAGCGCTGGGATTACAGGTGTGAGCCACCACATCTGGCCTTGAATTCTAAAACGAACAAAGTATCCCCTCTGAAAAATGTCATGACACACTTGGGACACACTGTATAGTACTGTGATATCACAGTAGCAATTTTTTTAAAATCGAAGTTTCCACTTTAATTTTTTCAAAATCAGTGTTTTAATTTGAAAGTGAGATTCCACTTTCAAATGCTATAAAACATGTTTGCCAAAATGTAAAATATCTTTTGGCTTGAACATGAGAAATACTGAGAAAAAGCTGAACAGAGGGGCTTTCTCTTCCAAAGGGGAACAATTTTCTTCTCATCTGCTACAATCAGAAATGACACAGTTATTTTTTTTTTTAGCAATGCTTTAAATAGCTGACAGTTAAAGTGTGTTCCATGCTTACTATATGCCGGTACTATTCTGATGTTCACAAGAACCCTACAGGGTAGGTACTCTTATTATTCCCCTTTCAGAAATAAGGAAGCTGAAGTTTAAAGTGACTTACTCACACTCAGAAGTTCACATAGAAATCCTGGAATTCCAGCCAGGGCCGCCAGACGTGAGAGGCTATCTGTTCTAACTAGGACATTAGGAGGTGGAGAGTTGACTAGAACAGTTTCCTTTTGCAAAATTCCTTATACCTATGTCCAACAATGTATGTATCTCTTACTTGCTTTTCAATTATCTATAAAGTTAGAAAGTAAATAGAAACGAAACCATGAGACTCATATAACAGATAGGCTGTAACCTTGATCAAGTGAAAAGTATTCCATAATGTAGTCAATTTCTACTAATGATAAATAGCAACTGTGCCATGGTATATGCTTTGTAAAAAGGTAATTTGATAACTAGGGAAGAAATAGTACTATTCAGTGCTGGAAGAAATGCAAAATGGTACAGCCACTTTGGAAAACAGTTTGGAAGAGTCTTATAAAACTAAACCTATCTTTCATATATATGACTTAACAATACAACACAGGGAGAACAAAACAACAGGGAGAGAAAACAGATTAGTGATTGCTGGGGGTTAGAGAATGGGGAAGGGGTTGAATATAAAGGGGCAGAATGAGGAGACTTTTGGGGTGATGCGGCTGTTCTGTAAGGGACTGTAGTGGTGGATACATGACTCTATGCATTTGTCAAAACCCATAGCACTGTACGTTGTAGAATGAATTTTCTGAATAAATTCTGTAGTTTAGTTGAGAGTATTATACCAAGATTAATAATCTTAATTTTGACAAGTGTTCTATGGTTATGTAAGGTGTTCACATACGAAGAAGCTGGGTGTAGGATATGTTAGAACTCTCTGTACTACTTTTGGAATTCTTCTGTAAATCTAAAATTATCTCCAAAAAGTTTTTACAAAGGTAATTTTATGATAAACTGAATATGCTGTGCCAAGTGGGATTTCTCACATAGTTAAACTGTCTTTCTTTTTTATGGTGCATATTAGAAGAGGAAAAAACTAATCTGACCTTAGGAATTTGTTTTAAAATTATACTACAAGCTGTATTTCTAAACATTTTCTTAACCTACTTCTCATTGTCAGAAATTGAAGGATCCTCCATCTACTCTACCACATTACTTTGCAATTCAGTTTTATTTAGCAGGAGTATTTTATTATACTTTTCCCCCCCAAAGTAAACAGTTTGTAAGTTCCTAATTTTAATCAGGAATTATAACTATTCTGTGTATTTTATGCCCCCCAACTGTGTTATGGGTGCTCTTTCAATTGCATGGGTGGGCTGGTTGCATTATTAAATTTTTTGACTTTAGATCAGCATTTCTTAAAGTTGACTTCTAAGAGCAGGCCTGTCTTTATCCAACATTATACTTCCTGATGAAGCCAAAATCTTTTTTTTCTTTTTGGTAGTGGTAATATTATTCTGAAGATGTTCCTTGGTGTCTCCTGTATTTTCCTGCTGTTCCCTTAGCAGTTTTTGTTAGCATTGTTGAACTCTAGTGAGAACCAAGATTCAAAATTAGTCTGGTACATTAATCAGGATAAATGCTGAAGAGGCAGAAAAGGAAATGGAAAATACTTAATTAATTATAAAGTACAAGTTTGATAGTTTATCTGAAAGCCTGCCTAGGCTCAGGAAAGTATTTGGAAGGCAATATGGCAGATAAGAATGATTTTGGAATCTCTTAAAGCAAAGTCGAGGAGCAGAAGGCAGCCAGACTGCAGTTGGATGGTCTGAGGCACCTTCATGGGCACAAAAGCACATTTTAATCACAGGGTGGATGTGTATGTGCATTTCTGCTGAATTAACTTGTCCTTGTTGCTGTTGTTGTTTTGTCAGTATCAGAACTGCCACATTACAGATAGTTTCACCTAATTCACTACCAACAGGTTGTTGCTATTTTGAAGACTTCTGAATTTGATGAATTGTTTAAATCACCAGCTGCTCTATTGTCTTGTAATTATGGATATACAGTTCTAATTTCTAATTTTGCCTGAGGGACATTTAAGAATTGAAGCTAACGGTGCTGCAGTACCCAATAAAAAATAAATACAAGGTTTTAAAAATTAAGTACTAGCATCAGACATCAGTGAAAAGAATGCTATTGCTCTGATAATGCACAATCTTTTTACCTCATTCTACAATGATAGATTATTAAGGTCACAAAGAAAGTCACAATAAATCAACAAAAATTGAAATAACATGATTCACAGTATCTGATCATGCATTTTTAATATAAATAAAATCAAAATGAGGGCTAGCTACTGGGAAATGATGAAATTCTTTCTTGAGCCACACATGGTTCAAAGAAAAAAAATCAAAACCAAAATTATTGAATACCTAGATAATAATTATGATTATAAAAACACTATAATGTACATCTTATATGTATCAATTTCAAAATAATTAATTTTTAAAAACACCATTGGAAAACTATTATAAAGTTGGAAAGGCAAACAGAATGGCCAACACAATACTGAAGAACAACAAAGTTAGAGGACTGATACTACCCAACTTCAAGACTTACTGTAAAGCTACAACAATCAAGACAACATGGTAATAGCAAAAGAATAGACAAATATATCAATGGGACAGACTTCAGAGCCCAGAAATAGACCTAAACAAATATAATCATCTCATCCTGGACAAAGGGGCAAAGGCAATTTCATGGAGAAAGGACAGTCTTTTCAACAAGTGGTGATGGATATTCACATGCAAAAAATGAATCTAGACACAGACTGCACACCTTTCACAAAAATTAACACAAAGTGGATCATAGACCTAAATGTAAAATGCAAAACTATAAAATGTCCAGAAGATAACATAGGAGAAAACCTAGATGACCTTGGGTTAGGCAATGACTTTTTAGATACAACACCAAACACACAATCCATGAAATAAAAAAATTGATAGGTGGATTTCGTTAAAATTAAAAACTTCTGCTCTGCAAAGACACTGCTGAGAGACTGGAAAGACAAGCCACAGAATAAGGGAAAATATTTACAAAACTCATATTTGATATAGGACTTGTACCCAAAAAGTACAAAGAACTCTTAGAACTCAACAATAAGAAAACATACTACCCAATTTAAAAATGTGCAAAAGATCTGAACAGGCACTTCATCAAAGAAAATATACAGGTGGCAAATAAGCACATGGAAAGATGCTCAACATCATACATCATCAGGGAATTACAACTTAAAACGAGTTACCACTACACACCTATTAGAGTGGCTAAAGTCCAAAAAAGTGGACGCCAAATGCCGACAAGGATGCAGAGCAACAGGTGCTCTCATTCATTGCTGGTGGAAATGCAAAATGGTGCAGTCACTTTGGAAGACAGCTTGGCAGTTTCCTAAAAAGTTAACTGCAGTCTTACCATACGATCTAGCAATCATGCTTCTAGGTATTTATTTAAATTGAGTTGAAAATTTGTGCTCACACAAAAACCTTCACATGAATGTTTATAGCAGCTTTATTCATAATCGCAAAAACTGGAAGCAGCCAAGATGTCCTTCAGTAGGCGGATGGATAAACAAACTGCATCCAGACAATGGAATATTCAGCAATAAAAATAAATGAGCTATCAAGTCACAAAAAGTCATGGAAGAAGCTTAAATGCATACTGCTAAGTGAAAGAAGCCAATTGGAAAAGTCTACATACTATATAATTCCAATGATACAGCATTCTGGAAAAGGCAAAACTATAGAGACAGCAGAATGATCAGTGGTTGTGAGGAGCTCTGGGATGGGGAGGGGTGGACGAATAGAGCACAGGGGATGTTTAGAGCAGTGAAACTTCTTCATGATGCTATAATGGTGGGTACATGTTATTATATGTTGTCAAAATCCATGGAACTATATGCACAAAGAATGAATTTTAGTGTCAACTATGGACTTTAGTTAATAATGCATCAATATTGATTCATTAATTGTTATAAATATACAACAATAATGCAAGATGCTAATAAGAGAAACTGGGGGGCACAAAGAGTATATGGGAAATCTCAATTTTTCTATCAGTTTAAAACTGTTCTAAAAAATGTATATATATGTGTGTGTGCAAAAATGGAGTGCTAGCATCAACAAAATGCAAATAAAACCATCGTAAGCTACCACTAGACTCCACTTGAACAGCTAAGTGACAAAGAGTGACAATAGGAAGTGTTGCCAAGGAAGTAGAGTAAATGGAAACCTCACACATTGCAAGCAGGAATGTGCTTAATAAAATGGAACAAACACTTTAGAAAACTGTATGTCACTTTCTTACAAAGTTAAACATATGTATACCACGTAACCCAGAAATTCTACTTCTAGGTATTTACTTAACATACATGAAAATAAATATCTACATGAAGACTTGTACACAAGTGTTCATAGCAGCTTGCTTTATAGCAGCCACAAACTGGGCTTAATCCCAGTTACTTTTAGTGACTTTCAGTAATACTCTGCTTCACTCAACATTATCCCTGAACTGGCCTTTTGGGAACAAAGGAGGATGCAGTCCAGCAAGGCAGGGGTTGTCCACTGGAGCTGGGGGGTCTTTTTAGGAAGCAGATTGGAGGGTGCACTGCTGAGAATGTAAGTCTTCTGAACATGAAGGACAACGTGAGTGGCACCTCTCTGTAGTCCGTTGGATAGGAGCTTTACTAGTCTCCTGGGGCTGCCAAAGTACCACAGACTGAGTGGCTTAAACAACAGCAATTTATTGTCTCCCAGTTCTGGAAGCTAGAACTCTGAGATCAAGGTGTTAGCAGGGTTGGTTCCCTCTGAGGCTGTGCGGGAAGGGTCTGTTCCCAGCCTCTCTCCTTGGCTCGTAGACGGTTATCTTCATGTTCACATGCGTTCTCTCTGTATGTGTGTCTGTCTCTGTCTGCAAATTTCCCCTTTTATAAGGACATCAGTCATATTAGATTGGAGATTTGCACCCTAACGATCACATTTTAACTTGATTCCCTCTGTAAAGACCCTATCTCCAAATAAGGTCACATTTTGAGGTGCTGGGAATTAGGACTTCAACGTGTGAATTTTGGGGGGATGTAGTTCCACTCATAAAAAGCTGGAACCATTTTTTTCTATGGTCATGTAGAGGACAGTCCCAGATGAATGGAAGATTGTCCCAGCTCACGTAAAAGTGGTCCCCACACCCTGGAGAACATGAGGACCTCTGGGTAACCGTGGCTTCAGAATAACCAGCCCAAAGAATGCTGCGTGACAGCCTGCCCCGCCCCTTTGCAATGTTGGATCCAAGTAAAATTTGAGTTTGATCCCCCAATTAAAATGTTGGCATTTCCCTATGGTTCTTTAATTGTCACAGAGAAAAGAAAGGAAACTTAGCTTTTCTGTTGAGGGTTTATTCTGTTCGATGTTCCCTGAACAAGTTTGTTATTTCAATGATGCTAATGAAGTGGATGTTATCCCCTTTCTACAGTTTAGGAAAATAAAGCTCAGCGAGATTCAGGTAGCTTGCCCAGACTGTCTAAATTGTTATTAAGGTACAGGCCTTCCTGGCTCCAGCATCCATGCACCTTCCATAACACTGAGCTACTTAAAAAAAAAAAAAAAAAAGTGCTTGGATGAAACAAATTCTAAAATTATTCCTCCTATTTATGTAACAAAGCTGTGCTTATCTGATATAATCCAGGATGTATCCTCTGAGAAGAAAGCTTAGAAAGGACATTAGAAAAGAGTTCTAGATAACTCTAAAAACTATGAAACTTGATGGAAAAAAAATAATGTGTATTATCTGAACCTATATCTTACAGTGGTAGGAATTTACGTGATCTGTCTGTCAAGATAAACACATTTCAAACATTGGGGAGAAAATAACACACAGTGGCAATTGGGGGCAACATGAGACCATCAGGAATCTCACAAAGCCCCTCCACTCTTAGATATGAACAGTTGAAATTGTCTCAATCTTAAATGCCATGAAATGCAGCCTCGAGCTCCCCTCTGTGGCTCAGATTGCTGCGGCAGCCCCACTACACAGCCAGGTGGCAGAAAGGCCCCTTGGGAAAGAGATGACAACGACCCATGTATACTGTGACATGGCCTAGAAATCTGCAATGAAATATTCTGACTTGGTGTTATTAAAACATGTAGAGTGGAGTGATATATTTCTTATCACTGCAGCATCGGATTTAATTTCACTAATCTTAGCTTCCCGGAAGGGAAAGAGAAAAGCTTTGCAGCAGCTCCCCTTCCTGGTGCCGTTCAGAAGCAACAATAGTCCAGGCCACACCACACAATGAAGGGAACGCAGTTGGCTGAGCACAGCACTAATGAGCCATGGGTCAGGAGGTTACTCCTCATGCCAGGCGGGCCTTTAGCCACACTCTGCTCTAAGCAGACAGATGGGGCCCTAACCTCAGCCCCTTTTCATCTCACTTGTGGGGGGTTTCTTGACCACAAGAGGACCAATTCAAAATAATTTTCAGTGACTTGGTGAATAAACTCTGTCACAGGAGATGACATTGCCTTGCTAGACATGTCTTGAGATACAAATCTTGCCTGGTGAGATTTATGTAAATTGAGGATCATGTGACTGTTTTTCATTTGAGTCCCTGCTTTTAAATGCCTCCTGTAAGCTTCCAGTGGAACTACAAGACTCCTATTCCGTTGGTGTTGAACCGCTGTAAAGACATAGATTAGGATCTACTTGCTTAGCCAATAAACCTCACAGAGCCTGGAGTTGTTATGATTTAATACATCAGTTGTACAGGAAATTTTATTCCTGAGTGCAGGTTGATGGACTATGGATTCCATGCTGGTGGCAGGGTTGGACTACCTCAGAGAAGAAATGGGCACAAGCCCTCTTGGAAATATTTTTGTCTTTGTAAATATTTTCTTTGTATTCATGAGTTCAAGGAGCCCAGGAAACGTTATGTGGAGCCCAGGTGTCACAGGAATTTTCTCGGTCTGCTTTAAGGAAGTCATAAAGCATCACATTGGCCAGTTCAAATACCATCTGAGTTCTGTGCATCTTTGGGAAATGATGGATCGGGTAGAAAAATTATACAAGAAGCACTGAAAAATAAACAGGACTATTTAAATGTACTGAACTCATGAACTGTTCAAACCAAATATTTTGCTATTGAAAATTGTGCAAGAATCATTGAAGTCCAAAAGTAAACATATCATAAACTACATTCTAAAATATCACATCAGGAAAAATTAGACAAAACCAATGGTGGGGGAGTTACATAAAGAAAGATTAAATTCTACTATCCCCTACATTTTACAAAAATATTTTTAACTGAATTTCTGAAAGTTGGTATGTTTCCATTATAAAATAGAAAAAGTTTCTTCATTCCATGAAAGAACAGTCTGGAATTCAGAAATGCACCATATCCTGGATTGCAATGAAGGTGAGATTTCTTCTTATCTTCTATTTTATTCAACACAGAAAATATAATAATCTTATTTTATATAATCTGCTATTAAGAAAATTTTAAATAATGTGCAATAGTTTTAATTTTAAAATATGGAGAATTAGACTAAAGTGGTACTTTTTTTTAGTGAGTTAAGAGTCTAAACTATGGATTTGGGAGAAAGAGCCCTAAAAGGCAAAGAAGCTTTGGAGTAATCACAGGGCAAGTGCTTTCTTTTATATAATTCTTTTCTTCTGTGAATTTTAAAATGCTCAACAAGTATTAATAAATTATGTCTGAGAACTAGACATTACTTTAAAGCCTAATTTTTAGAATCACAAACTAAGATGAAGACTAAGATAAACTTTCTGCCCAAGGTCTTAAGGGAGACAGTGGCATATAGCAGTCCTCTGATGAACTGTTGCTCATCTGCTGGTTAACTACTTTAATTGAAACACCACTGTTTGGTTGGCAGTCAGATCCTAATAATTTACCTTTCAAGGAAAAGGCAGTTTACTTAAAACTCTTAAGGACTTGCCACATTGAAAACAAAAACAAAATTTTAAAATGTTATCCGATCCATGTGTCTTTGGGTGTTTCCCCACCCACTCAATAGTCTTGTAGTGCTATTTACCTATTCTGAATATTTGACACCCAGTCTTTGCAGGAAATTGTGATTTTTATCAATGAAGAGGCAATTAAATGCTGTCATTTGGAACCCCATAGATCAGGGATCTTATCACCCAAGGAAAGTTCAGCAGCAGTTGCTGTCCTTTCCAGCTGGGAAACAGATAACAGAAACTGTCCTGTGTGAGGCATAATAGTCTAACGTGATTAGAAATCAGGCAAACGCTGGCTTCTCTTGAGCTACACTCCCCCACAGGCTGAATTATAGCTCTCCTACCAGTCCCACAGCGCTGAATGATGTCATGGGATCTGCAGTTCAGCGAGATGAAAGGGATAATGCAGAACCCGCTGGCACTAGGAAAAGCTTCCAACACACACTCCACAACACAGCTTGGGAACCAAAAAAGCTACAGATCCAGCCACTCAATCCAAGCACAGAAGAACCACCAGCATTGCCTCTTTGCAAAAAACAGGAGGAAAACAACACGATCCATGTTTAACAAAAGAATGTGTGGACTAGGAGGCGGGAGGGTAACTACCTGCTAAAAGTGAACTTTCTTGATATCCGTGCATATATATAAACTCAGCCCTGCCTTTGATGTTCAGCAACTGATCACTGATCAGATTACAGGCATTTCATCTCCCTGCTTGTCTGCCTTTGATCTGCATGGTTAATTTTATTTTCCTGGATTTGGAGTTTCGTCTGGGCTTGTACTGACATACATTTTTGGGAAGGTAGAAGCATTTGGCATAGAAGTGCTGCCAAGGAGAAACTAAGTTGCCCAACGGGTGAGTACTGCAAAGAGCTCAGCATGTTGCAGGTACTGCGTTTTATGTTTTGTTGTAGCTTTCTCTGCATGTGTGTTCTAAGAAGAAAAAGATGGTTTTAATTAATTAAAAGCAAGCATTTCTATAGTTGACTACTATATTATGCTGCATGCATGTATCAGAGTAACTGTGATACTTGATGCAATTTTAGTAGTTTGTACAAGAAGGTTTGCAATCTGTCCTGCAAATTTTACTTGGAAATAAATTGTACGAACAGGACAAAACAGAACAGTGCTAACTTTAGCATGCAACCATTGCTTTAGCCCCTGAGATCTGTTAGCTATAATTGCTCTAAGTATTTACAGGTTACTTTATATACTAAACAGTTGAACTTTGCTTAATGCAAATGTTTTCCTTGTTTTCCTACAGGAAAAAGTAAAATGTATCTCTGGCAATACTGTTTCTTTAGTTTATTTATTCTCTCACCTCCAAGATGTAAATATCAAATACATTTCCTTATGCAGTTTGTATACTCAAGGGAATAACCGAAAAGGCATTCTAGTATGATTAAAGCCTTTTATGTCTAAAACTGAAGAATTTAAGAACAGTGAGGGTAAAAGTTGCACCAAGTTTGGCTAAAAATACTCTAGTGATTTTCTGTAACCTTTGGAAATGGTACAAACCTTATTTACAGAAACATTCACAAGGTTAATATTCCTAAATTAACATTTACTTTAAATTTATAGTGACAGCTGTTGCAAGTTAAAATTCGCCAACTGTTTATGAAAACTATCTGAGCAATCAACAGTTATTATGTTACATAAAGTATTTCAGTCACATTTTCACTTTTAGTTAATTCCTAACATAACAAAACCAAATTATACTGCTATACAGAATTTGAAAGTTTACTGTTATTTCTTTGTCAATTCAATGACACACACACACACACACACACACACATACACACAGAGTAAAATCTTTACATTGAAATGTAAGAATTCAATACTTGGAAAAGTAAGAGCTCCGTGTTCACACTGGTTTGTTTTAATGTTCTAGTCCTAAATTTATTTGGGCAGATTATTTAATTATCATCACAATAGTCTATTTATGCTAGCTGAACCACGAAGAAATTATAAGTGATAAGACCAGTTATCCTTCAGTCTGAAATTCTGATGAAACAGGAAAGGTCTAATGAGTCTCATTTCATATGTTATTAATTTTTCAGAGTCAATTAATTAAATTACTTTCCTCCTGATATTAGGAGGGTAATTAACATTGTTTGCTTAATTTTAAAACTTTGATAGTTGTTAAGTGGAGGTTATTTAAAACCATGCTGTACTGACTATATTTTTTAAGTGTGTCAGTAAGAATTTAATCTAAAAGACTTAACTGTTGTTTCTAGTCATGCCAGGAGAGGCATTTAAATTTTTTTCTACTAACAATGAAATAAATCATGTTCATAGTATCCTGCAATGTCAGTTTAGGTTGATTTTTTAAAAACATTTGTTTGCTTAAAAAATCTTTAATCACAAAAGTAGTATTAACGTTCACATTCAGATAAAGAAAATTAACCTTTTATAGTAATGACTGGAGAAGATGCGTAAAGAAATAGTATGCTTTGGAATTTGCTTGTTTAACTCAGATTTGGGATTTTAAAATTTTTTTAATGACTGTTTATTCTGCTGTAAGGTTCATTTTAACAAATACAGACTCTCCTCAGCACAAAACAAAGGGAAGAATTAGTAATTATCTGATTAATTTAGGCTTTGTAGAAAATTAGCTTGGGCAAGTCAAGTCCTTGAAAATCCACTTCAGTGTCTGAATTAATTCAGTTTATTGTTTACTTCTTGTATCTTTGTTGAGCAATGAAAGAGTGTACTTGATTTTAAAAGAAAGATGGCTATTGCTGAAGATACAGGTACAATCTTAAAAGGCATTTCTTAATTAATTGCGACAAGATGACCTTGACTGTGATTTAGTAGATGTACTCCATAATACTTCTATTGAAGAAAACCCTTATGTTACATTTTTCAAAGCACTTTCCTATCTGTTGCTTCAATGGCAGCTTTGTTAGCTGCAGAAAGTCCAAGTCTTCAAAAGACTTTTATGTCCAGTCCTGATTCAGTCACAGCCTAGCTATGTGACCTTAAGAGTCACTTCACTACTCAGTTTTCTCATGTGTGAAATGAGGGAGTTGATCACATCATCTTCATGAAATAAGCAGGACTAGAATTTTTATAGCCATCTTACAGATGAGAAAACTGAGGCTATAGAAAACTAACTTGCCTATCTTAACCAAGGTCACATGGCCGACTTTCCCAGTTCTAGTCCAATGTTCTTTCCAATCTATCATGTGGGGTCTGTTTTCCAACAACTACTAAAATAAATGCACTGTGTAGCCGATCTTTAGTTTGAAAGATAAAGAGAGCTACTTCCCGTTGCAGTACATTTTTTTGTTTCCATGGTAGATATGCCAGTCAACTGGATTAGTCTGATTATTTCCCAACTCTTCGTTTTGCTTCTGTATTTCTAAACTCTCTGAACACAATAAATGTTATACATAATTTACCCTATTTACCCTAACATTTAAAATAATTTTCACAAGTTTAATGTATCAATACAATGTGGAATTATATATATTTGTGTGTGTCTCTGTGTGTATACATACATATGAGTTTGGCATTATATCAGCACATCTTTGTGTATTTTTAAGGAATTGGTACTTTCTTAGAAGACAGAAATGGGATCCACAAAAAGTTGAGTAGTTAATTAAAGGGAGTTAATTATTACTCAAGGGAGATTCCCAGTTAAGA
The DNA here is from genome assembly GCA_023783475.1 of Daubentonia madagascariensis. Lineage (NCBI taxonomy): Eukaryota > Metazoa > Chordata > Mammalia > Primates > Daubentoniidae > Daubentonia > Daubentonia madagascariensis. Next base: position 1,704,829 of record JAKFHU010000379.1, on the reverse strand, counting down.
TTTTGTGAAATTTCAGCTTGCAAATTCAATGTGGGTTTCAAACAGGATATGTGTTTCATACCCTGTTTGATTATGGTAAGAATCCTTGAACAAATTTTTATTAACTCTCTCTGGATTTTTTTGTTCCTGGAAAAAAGTTGTATATTTCTTGTGAAAATTTTTAATTTAGTTCTTGGTTATATTTTATACATATGCACTGCTCTCAAGGCCAAATATCTGTCCCTTATAATATGGCTTGTCATTTTCATAAAGGTTCATATAAATCTTTACAGATTATTACTAACATGACCTAATATTTATTAATTCACTGATCATTAATTAATTATTAATTGCTTCAGTAATATTTCTTGAGTACTTGTGTGCCAGGCATTCTAACAATATTTTCTAAAACACTACTTCATTTAAATTCACAACAGATAAATTTGTCATTCCCATTATACAGGTGAGGAAAGTGAGTCTTAGAGGGGTTAAATAACATGTACAAGTTCACAGGGATAATTAAGTGACAGCACTAGAGTCTATATTCTTTTGTTCTAGGGCTTGGCAATTAATTCTTTCTATTATAAGAATTACAAAGAGCAGAACTTGACTACAGCAGATATTATAGTCAAAATTTTGTTCCAAAAGTGGGCTCCAGGTTTTCTTTCTTTTGATGTATTTTATAAGAGCTTTTAGACAATTTTTATAGCATTTTCCATCAGTTGGCCTAGAATCTTAAGCCATAAAGGACCTCAAGACATAATCCATTCTTCCTCTGCTTCAGGGCTGGACCAAAGACAACCACCCACCATTGGTTTGGTCAGACTGTCTCCTGTGATGGCAAGGCCAGTCCAAGACACCCTGGAAAAATTAATGATTTGGTGCCCCTTTAAAGAGTGACTTTAAAATTTTGTCAGCCTGATTTAGAGGAATAGGTGAGATCTATGAAGGGAGGGCAGAAGGAGGTGATTGTGCTTAATTTCTCCTCTACTGTCACAAGTCATTCAGCTTTGGCTCCAAAGTTGTCTCCTTGAATCCACTCATCTCACTTGTGGAAATCAAGACTCTCGTCCTTAGATTGAGCAGGTAGTTTAAAGGCTTAAATTGTGCTTTGATGAGAAGGGAAGGGAGAGGTCAGGCGGAGGTTTCAAATCACTTTATAAAACTATTCCTTCCAACGTAAAACACTCTCTTTGAGAGGAGTTCTGATAACTATAGTTTTCTCCATCCTGTTAATTGTCTCCAATTATTTGGCGGCCCTATAGCTTAACACCATGGGCTGCTGCCCAGCCAGCCGGTACCTGAATCCAGCTCTATGCAGAAGAGCCCACCATATTTATCAGGAAGGAGAGAAGGCGAGTCAGTGCCCTGTCTCTACTCTCATGAAACTCACGAAAAGCGTTTGGCCAACAGGGGTGCTTGGGACCAAGATGTCACAGACACACAAAGATCAGTGCAAGTACTACAATTTATAGCGACTTTGCTCTATATATGTCATGAGTTTGGCATTATATAAACTAAATAAATAGCCTCCTTGGCCTTTTTATGTATGTTGCTATGTGCACTCTTGGTGGTGAAGATTATGTTAGGATTCAGGGAGATTTTGATTCCAGCTTTATTATTAACTTGGTGTGTGACCTTGAGCAAGTCACTGAACATTTGGCCTCCTTGTGTTCCTCTAGGGCCCCACCCTGATAGTCTACAATTGACAGCAGTGGGTGTTGGGAATTATTCAAATAGCTGGGACCTGGGGGTATTTCCCCCTTATTTTCTTAACTGTATTTGGCAAACTTTATTACCCTTTGAGATTCTCGCTTTCTTTCTTTCTTTTTTTTTTTTTTTTGAGACAGTCTCCACTCTGTCGCCTGAGCTGGAGTGCATTGGCGTCATCGTAGCGCACTGCAACCTCAAACTCCTGGGCTCAAGCTGTGCTCCTGCCTCAGCCTCCTGAGTAGCTGGAACTGCAGGTGTGCACCCCCACGCCCAGCTAATTTTTCTATTTTTAGTAGAGACGGGGTCTCACTCTTGCTCGGGCTGCTCTGGAACTCCTGAGCTCAAGCAATCCTCCCGCCTCGGCCTCCCAGAGTGCTAGGGTTACAGGCATGAGCCACCTCGACCGGACTCTCACTCTTAATTGTTAATTCATGAATGAATGAATGAATGAATGAATACCTACTATGTGCCAGGCACTGTGAACCAAAGAGACAAAATGTCATATTTTTGTGTAGCTTGCATTCTGTACCATTTTCTCAAGAAAGAGTGATTTACACTTGAAATTCCTAGAAGTCAGGCAATTTGCTGTTAGCTTTGCTTCCAGTGAGCTACTTTATCACTGAAACTATTTTTTCAAGAAGTGTGTTACTTCATTAGTTCAGCTTTTAGGGAACATATCTCAAACAAATGCACTTTGCATTAGCTTAGATATTGTTAAAACTATCCTCAGAAAACTAACCTTTAACATAATCTTAAAAACAAACACCTCTACCAAGAGCCTCATAGCAATTTGGCTTTTCCAGCAAAAATTTCAACCCATTAATGATATCCAGTGTTCTAAAGGGAATAAAATGTTCCCAGTCCTAATTCTAAGTATCAATTTCATCCTGAGTGAGTCGAAGAATCACATAATTCTTTTCCTACTACCACTGATGCTCAGTTGTGGGCCTGAGTTTTCATTCAGACACTATCTCCAGATTATATAAACACTCAAAGGGAGGTAAAGTGGGGAATACAATTGTCCTTTGGTATCCTTGGGGGACTGGTTCCAGGACCCCCACAGATCCCAAAATCCACAGATGCTCAAGTCCTTGATACAAAATGGTGTAGTATTTGCATATAACCTACACACATCCTACCATATACTTTAAATCTTTCCTAGATCATTTATAATACCTAATACAATGTAAATGATATATAAATAGTTGTTATGCTGTATTGTTTAGGGAATAATGATAAGAAAAAAGTCTTTACGTGTTCAGTACAGACGAAACCATCCATTTTTCTTCTGAATATTTTCAACCCGTGATTGGTTGAACCCATGGATGCAGAACCCACCAACGAAGAGGGCTGACCATATTTCTTTAACTTAAGGGGGCTCTTCTTTAAAGAACCAGATGCATCTAATAGCTGTGGTGCAAAGGTTCAATGCCGTTTTCCCCACTGCCAGTCTGCCATTGCAATTATCATTTATTGACTGATGCTGGGCATTGTATGTCCTACCAAACAACATACTGCTACTAAGAACGGCTGCTATTTAGTGAGTACTCACTAAGTGCCAGGCATTGGCCTAAGCACTTTAAATACCTTATCTTATTTAACAACCATCAGTGAATCAATTCATTTCACAGAGGAAGAACCGGAAACTTAGGGAGGTTTAGTAACTTTTCCAAGGTCATGCAACTAGCGGAATGGCAAGTTGGCATTAAGACCAGATTGTCTGATGCCAAATCCCATGCATGTTAACAATAGGGTCTCTCTCCATAGTGAACTAACAAGCTAACTGGGAAGATCAATCAAGAACTAATGAACTAAATAATGTGTTACTATCTCCAAGAACAAAAGGAGGCCAGAGAGAAAAAGAACATTTGGCCGAAGTCAGAGTAGTTCCTGAGCCAGCAGATTAAATTGCACTCAGAAAACATTTATTGAACATTTATTTGAATGGTTGATACTATCAGAGATACAAGTCGGAACAAAATATGTCCCTTCTCCAAAAGCGTTTTTAACTCCCTGAAGAAGAACACAGTCCACAGATAATCATGACACAAGGCAGAACAGCCCAGAGCTAAACTGCTACACACTTTGGAGAGAGGAATTATATAGCTCAGAATTGGCGGAGAATTTATGGGAGTCGTGGCTTTTGACCTGGGTCTAAGAAAGTCAGGAGTCAGAGGGTAAAGGAGATGGGTGGGTGAGCATGCAGAGGAAGCTGAGAGGGCAGGGAAGGGCAAATGCAGACCAGTTTGGCCAGAATATGAAGTGTGTGGTCTAGAGGAAAGATAAGGCTGAAAACGTGGGTGGGGCCCAAGCGTGGAAATCATTCAATGCTAATCCAAGGAGCATAGAAGCCATTCTTTACAATGAGGAATGTCCTGTGAATCTTGTGCCCAGACAATAGCAGTGATGAAAGGCGGAAGCAGGACAGACAGCTGAGGCAATACTGCAGTGAGGGTGGGGAGCACCTCTACCACCACCCAGGTGAAAAAGAGGAAGGAAGGGTGACTGCGTGAGGCCTCGCAAAGGAAGACGCAGTGACTCAGCTAACCAAAGATGTGCTGAGTATCCACCACGTGCTAGGCCCTGGGATATCAAGAAAATAAGGTGTGCCCTTAGGAGATGGAAGTCTAGTTGGGGAAAGGAACACAGATAAAGAGATACCTTTTCAGCGTGATACGGGCATGAACGTGTTAGTCATGGGCACTGAGGGCTGCAGCCGGACCAAGTGACGGCTGGCAGAGGGGCCAGGGAAACATACACTTGCCTTGAGGTTCAAATAAGATAATGCACGTCATTTGCAAATCGTTTACAAATAAGTTGTTATTGTGATCTATATTCTGGATGTGTTAGATACAACCTCAAGGTGTGATGTTTGGGAGTGGTAACATTTTTTACCAAGTACCTAGTACAGCCCTACATTGTTTGCAGTGTGAGATCACGAAATGTGCTTTGAGGCAATTAATTATAACAACCTATTCGTTCACTCAACAAATATATTTTGAGGGGCTCCAATGGGCTTTGAGATATAGAAAAGGAACAGGACTTGGTTCCATCCAAAGAGTGCAGTTGAGTCAAAGTCAAAACCAACACGTGAGAAATGTGGATGCCTTTTTGTATCAAAGTCATGCACAGTATCTTGGGTTTGAAGGAACCAAGTCCATTTTTTCACTCACTGGATGGATAGAACAATAATTGCTTACTTTTTTAAAGCATTCTACTCCTGAAAAAGTATGTTTTTACATACATGATTCTTTTAACCCTTTCAGCAAAACTGCAAAGTGGGCACTCTTAGTTCTGCTTCATAAATGCACAAACTAAAGCTCAGAAGTTGAAACACCTTACACAAAGCACTAGCGAAGCCACGGAGCCCAGACCCTGTTCTCCACCTCCCCCCCGCCCCAGCAACTGGACTGGGCTGCTCCTGGGCATGCAGGAGGTGGACACAGGTGTTAGCTAGGACGCCCCTCTACCCTCTAGAGTTTTCTGTTCACTGACCTCACCCTGGCAGAGTATCTGTTGGAAAAATGCATCAGTGAGTCAATGAGGCGGCTATTGGTTAGCTGGGTCATCATGATCTTGGCTGACCTGAGCTAACGTGCCACAGTCAAAGATCTGGCCTTCGTTTTCCTGGGGCCTTTCCTTGTATGCAGAAGCGGGCTCTGGGCAGGATGTGACCTGACTCGGGAAAGGCACAAATTTCCAGGGGAAATACGCCCAGGGTGGAAAGGAAGTTCCCCTAACACAACCAACCTCTTGTTGATCTTGCCCCCCCGACCCCCCAGTCCTCCTTCCCTGGCCCGCATTCACCCCTCCAGCCGCTGCGGGGGGTCGGGCCACTAACGCCCCCGACCCCAGCTGGGAGAGCGCTGCAGCGCCCAGCTGAGGCTGGCAGGGTCGCTGCCAAGACCGAGGGGCGGGGCTTCGGGCGGTGGGCGGGGCGCCGGGAGGCGGCGGCCGTTGCTGGGCTACGGGAGAGCGGGGAGCCCGCGGCGCGCGGAGGCGCTCGGCTGCGCGCCCGAAGAGGATCCCCCATCCGGCTCCGCGCCCTGCGCCCGCACCCAGGCCGGCTCCGTGCGCCCCAGCGCCTCGGACTCCGACCCGGACCTGCAGGACAGGACTGGGCGCACCGGCGGCGGAGCCTTCCAGGTGACTGGGAAGGTAGGTGCTCCGGTCCTCTGGGGGCTGCGTGGCGCTGCACGGGGTCCCCAGCCCTCGCCCCGGGTGGATCCCCGCTGGATAGGGGCCCAGAAAGGAGCGGCTGCCTAACGGAGGGAAGGGGCGCAGACAGGCGCTGCTCACGTGCAGAGGACGGGAGCGGGCGGACTGAGACGAGCAAAGGGACCCCTGGGAAGAGGTGACAGCCAGGGGAGGCCAGAAGGAGGCACCCGAAATGCGGAGCTCCGGCCGCAGTCGCTGGAGGGAGGAGAGCGTGTGAACGCTTCCCGGTCTCCATTGGCGATGGGAGCGACAGGCCTAAAACTTCCTATCCAGGGATCTTGTAAATAGAAGAATCTGCTTGTAAGGGAACCGTATGTGAGCATATAAATAAATGCATAGTGCTTTACCGCCTTACACGATTGCTCTGCGTCCCTGCGGGAGGCGCCTCCCGCGCGTGGGGAGCCGCAGCGCCCCTGAGCGCGCGCTTCGGAGCGAGCATCCGCAGGCCGGCACCTCAGAATTGCAGCCCAGGAGGTGAAAACACAATATTTACATCTATAAGTGGCGCCGAATCATGTTCCTTTTGTGAGGAACGAAAGTTTCTTAAATATCAGCAGTATTTGTTAGTACATTGATGAGTAGAGCATGTAGTCCACTGAGAAAGACAGCTCTCAGTACTTGTCAGTGTTCTAGCGCCGTCTCATGGAATAGACATTAGCTCAGGACTCAGTTTGCAAACAAAACCCTAAGCATTGTTCAGTATTTCTTTAATTGAAACTGTTTAACTCAATATATTTATGAAGATGTGGTTTTTACTCCAGTGACAGTTTCTTTGACTACAAGACAATTTCTCTGTATAAACAGGAAACAGTTATTGTTAAACATGTCTTAGGCAAACAGAAGAATTTATTTTAGTGTTATTTCATGATCAGATACTTCTATGCAAAGGGGAGGATTATATTGCATTAGTTCAGGATTTACTCAGTGTGTTTTCTGCGGTGCAGTTTTGCTTTAGGCACTTTTGCCAACTCTGCTTTCATGTACTTTGAAAAATTTCAAGCACTGCTTATTATCTAATTAAAGATATATAACTAGAGGAGTGAGAATTGAGTCCTGGTGACAGTTTTTGACATAATTATTTACAGAGATGTAAGTACTTAAAAAGAATTTTTCTTTGCATAGTATTTATCAAGGTCTTGAAAGTAATATAAAACATAGAAATGCAATTTCATTTTGAAAATATGACCTTGGCATTAGTACATGGGGCATTATTATGAGCAATGCAAGTTCTTTACTTTTTAATCTATGAAAATATCTTACAATACCTACTTTATTACCGAGGTCACATGGCTTTATTGACTTTATAATTTTTTTCCATAGTAAGTGCTAACTCTGGATGTGGTGTTAGTATTTGCAGGACAATCGTGGAAGTTTCTTGTTTCTTTGGCTAGAATGTCTTATGACTCTGAGCCCAGGCTGGATCTTGAATTTGATGTTAAGGATGCATGAAGACTCTTATGCAGTTGAAATTGCAGTGTAAAGTGGCTTTTCTATCCCGGAGACTTGAATAAAGAGCATTGCTCACATTTAAGTAACTGTAAAAGATGCTTTTTTTTAAATGACAGAAAATTAATTTTTTTTTACACCGCATGATTAATTTACATATATTATAGAATGGAAAAGGATTCAGACATGTAATATCACATGCTGTCCTTAACACATTAATTTAATTTGCTAGTTTTAACTGTGTTACGTGAGTTTAGGGCATGTTGCGGAGTTTTTAAATGTAAGTGAGGAATTCTGCTAACACTTATGAAGAGAATTTGAGTCTTTTTTTGCCTGTTGCGGTGTCTGAACCCACTCTTAATTCAATCCCCTGGGGCCAGTTCCACCCCTCAATAATTAATACAACACAAACAAAAAACTCCAGATATCTTTAGTATGTGAAAAAAGCCAAGTCCTTTTAAGTCTGATGCATCAATATTTAAAGTCAAGCATTAAAAATTCTGGAAAAGGCCAACATGTTCTATCTGTGTTGACTACAGGTTGAATAAGAATGCTCACCTTGAATAAATGTACAACCCAGTAAATAAATTGACAACTGCCTATGTGATAGAAAGCTATGGAATAGTTAAATAATTAAATACATTTGTCTCATGGCAGCTGATTATTAAATGTTCATAGACTTTTTAAAGTAACGTTCTAGCTGAAGAAAAAGAAAAGTGAAGTGGTATGAACAGAATTTCTTTTCATGATTTACTGGTCCAGCGGTGAGTTAATTCACCGTATTTTATGTCTAAAATGTTTACATTTAAAAATAAGATGTTTAAAGAGTATTGTGTTATCTTCTAGTCCACATATCACATAACATGTACCTTTTAAACTGAAGTTTGAAAACCTGTTTTAAAAAGAAAGCAACAACCCATCAGTAATAACACAAGACAAAGGAACTTGTGTATCTGAAGATTGAATGTCGTTTAGCCACTCTTGGATCAGCTTGGATTGGTTGAATATGTGGAAATTGGGAAAGAATAGAGGCTACTTATACTGGAGAAGAACACTACAAATGGTGTAAAGAGCGGTTTTGGAATCTATCCAGACTTCTTTCTAAAATAAAAATTTAAACAGCTGTGTTTGAGAGATGGTTATTCACAATTCTCTTAAGATAGACTGCGTAGATGTTTGAGGTCCCCTTAGTCCATGATGCTATCATTGTTCTATTTGTATTTTAGGATAGAGAAACATTCATGAATTTTGGGAAAAGCATCTTAGTTACAACATGCTTTTTGACTAAACATTTTGAGAATTCTGACAGTGATTTTTCCTAGGGCAAAGAGGAAAAGGCTACAAATCAGAGAAATAAAAATAATTAGTCTCAGAAAACCCTATTCTAGGTTAAGTTTTGTTAAAAAAATAATTATAATACATATATATATATATATGTTAGAAGCCTAACAGTGGCCCTTACTGTTTTGGACTTTGGGGGAATTGGAGATATTGTATTTGGCAGCAGAAAATTTTAAAGCTTGTAGAGTTTTTAGTAGAAAATATTTCATGATTTGAAAAAGAGAAAGCATTCTCGTTTCCCAGCCAACAGCAATATGTACATTCTTATTACAGCATACCTTTGTGAGCTTCCTAGGCTACAAAAAGGGCTGCTGACTCTACTATGTAGGAAGAATGATTCTCAGAATATAGTGAAATTGAAGGCTAAGATAGATTAGCTAGAGGTTGGACGTTATTGTCCTGTTTAGAAATAGCAATACCCTAATTAATTTTTTATTCTCTTAGCACGTGGGAGTAACAGTATTTCTAAGTCATTTATGATTATGTAGCATCATTAAAATGTAAAAGGCTGTCTTTATAGCATTGGCTTTATTTCAAGGCTGATTTTATAAATTGCAAGACTGCCAGTTTACTTTAATGTTGACTTTTTAAAAATGTTTCATCTTATTGCATATTGGAAAAAATGTATGGGTTGAATGTAGCTTCATTACATAATGTTAATACAGTTTTACTAGATGAAAACTGTTACCTGTTGCATGCACTGCATCTGTTGTATAATAAATAGCTTTTAAGAGATGGAAAAAATTAAATAATTTATTCTGAAGAAAGAGTATCTAGATTATTCAAATTATTCCAAATTCATATGTTTTGGTCATTTACAAAATCAAAAATAAAGATGGTTCTCAGAAAGGTTTGCTGATTGTAAAAATTAGAAAGATAAATACCAGATCTTCCTCCTTAGTGATCTTTGTCAATATTAGAGCACTACATTCAAGAAATAGTGTCCTGACCTGGATTTGTTCTACCACAGTAATTTGTATTTCAATCTCAAGTTATATTTGCATATATTTTTCACATATGTTGTTTTATCCCTTAGAACTCTGAGAGGTAAAATATTATCCCTAATTAATGAATTTCTTCATTCATTTAACATGTATTGGGCACATATTGGGAACATTATAGTGCTAGAGTGAAATCAGAGTGCTTGTCATTTAGTCCTCAAACCCTGGGGGGGCGGGGGGAGGGCAAACTCAAATGGCTGGGTTGATGATCATCAGATGGTGGGAGGGAGCCCAGTGTGACAACAGGAAGCGGTGGAGACTGGTGCACTAGAGAGTATGTTTTTCCATGTAAAGGACAACTGATGCTCAGCTCTGGCTCTCATGGCCTCGATGTGGATCTCATGGCTGCCAGATTGTCTAATTTTTCAAGAACATTCTTCATTTTTAATACTGAAAACTAATTTTAAAAATTAAGTATTGCAATGACTAAAGAAAATAAGTGCTGGCCAGATGCAACACAAAGGCTAGAAAGCGAGAGAAGTAACTAGATAGTTATGCTGTGAGTTGAAGTCCAGGATGCTATGGAAGCACAAAGAAGAGGTACCTGTGCTGGATTTAGGGAGATCCCAGAAGACCTTTGACAGGTCTCGGGCAGGCATTATAGGGGCGGTTGCAGGAACTGTAGGTGGGAACTGCAGTGATCACTGTGGTGTGCGATCCAGTGGTCTGCGCGGCCAGGAAGAGATGAATCCTGCAGCTGCTTCTCCCCAGCGGTGCTCCCCTGCCCATTTGCCTGGTGACATGCCAGCACAGGTGTTCATAATTTTGGACAAGGACGTGCTAGAATTATGCATTATAGCGCTTATTGGATTTATCCCTTTTAGAGGGAGGCCAATTAGGACACATCCACTATTAGTTACCACTCACTCAAATGGGCAGGCTGAGCAGCTTATTTAAGAAGCAGCCACTTTGTGTGCAGCCGGACAGGATGTTTGCCAGCTCTGTGCTTTGGTTCATGTCCCTTCTTTTTTGCTTGCCTAGGTCTCCTGATACTGTCAACCTGCTGGTTATTGTTGAATAGCAGATAGTGAGGCAGAAATTCCATGCTTCTAGAATACAGTAAACCAGGCATTATTAGTCTTCTCCTTGGTGCTTAGCTAGGGCCAGTTTCTCTGCACATGTTCCGCAGGAAATGAATACTAGACTATTGTAGATGTTGTCTATTCTGGATGTTTTGGCAAACTATGAAAACCCCAGCAGCCAGACCCATGGTACATAATCTCAGTAATTTGTGTGGCTTGTGCTTGATAAGTCATTCCCAAATAAACAGGACACTGAAACATGTAAAAGCATTTTTCTGTCTTTGGGCCAGACCCTGAATGCCCAGAATTTAAAAGCAATTTCAATAAATAACCTTTTTACTGCCTTATTTTTATTTTAAATATGATTACTTAAATGCTTAAGTTATTTCATTACATTTTCCAATTTTCCTCCTTTTTACGAATGCCAAAGAATTTCATAAGGAATTTCATTTTATTCCAGGAAATTCAAGGTCACACTTACAACACTCCACCAGCTAAATTGTGTATTTCAAAAATACTCCTTGGCCAGGCCAATAATATGTTAATAATAAGCATATTAAAAGGTGTTTAGGAGCTCACCACCCCTGCCAAGCTGTGAGCTCCCTCAAAGTGCACCTTTGCAGTGTCTTCCCCCAGCCTAATCCTGTCTCCTTTCAGGTACCTGATAACTGTTCAATCAACGTTTATTGAACAAATAGATAAGTTATTAAGAGTATTATTTTGTTATGTGTCTATCAACAGTTTTGTTGATGTAGTCCTATTATCCCGAATGGCAGGAGTCACTGAGTCCTGGCAGTGTGGTAGGATATAACCCTAAATCAACGTGGCAGAATATCGAGGAGCTCTGTTTTGGACTTACCAGGCATGAATTTGGTTCAGTTTCCATTGGTTCTAGTATTTGTGTCATTTGACCTTCAGTTCTACTTTCAGTTCTTCAGATCTACTTTACAGTGTGTTAGAAAGGAAAAAAGCTATAGCTTTTATAAAGCATGAACACAGTGCTCGACATTATAAATGCTTGGTTGAAACTTTGAATGGATTCTTAGTCTTCAAATGCTCTCTGTAGGCCCACAGGTCTAGAGGTCTAGAACGTTGCCTGCCACTTGACCATGGCCATCTAAACGTCTCACATTTGTCTGACAGGTTACAGTCTTCAAGGACTGCCACATCCGTTGGGTCATTTGATCCTCAATCATAATGCCATTAGCATGAAGGACAATAGTTGCTAACACTTACATAGCACTTATTATGTGCCAGAAACAGTTTATATCAGTTAGCTGTCCTGTAAATGCTTTACAGCTGTTAAACTAGTTTAATCCTCATGACAATTTCAGGAGATAGGTTCTGTCATTCTGCCCAATTTAGAGATGAGGAAACTAAGACTCAGGGTTAAGTAACTTACCCAGGTTCACATAGCTAATAAGTGGTGTTCTCAATAACAGTGTCAGCAACAACAGTGTCAACAACTGTTCTAGGCACTGGGCTAAGCGCTTTATAGGTATTATCCCAGTTAAACCTCACAACGCCCCTATGTGATCTATATTTATCTCCTTAAAAATGCGTAGCCTCAAAGTGACATCACTAAGAAATGCTTCATTATTTGCCCGCCTTTACCAATAGTTAGTGTAGTATCCCCATAGAGCATTCTGTCTAAACTAATTGCTTAATTATGATATGCACCGAATGACTTTTCAATCTCTTTTTCTCTAAGTTGTGTAAATGCTTTGGTATTATACCCTTTTTTTCCACATTAGTTTTAATTCTATATAAATTATACATACTTTACTTTTAATACAATATATTTTTAAAAATCTAAGACTGTGGCAAGAAAGAGATAACCTGAAGCATGCATTTCAGAGAAAGTGATTTTTATCTCCTGCCCCTAACCCTGTGTCTACACAAGCAGTAAGTTGCATGGTTGGGTAATTGCTGCATGATTTTGAGATCTGCCAGTGGGAAAAGAAGTTATGATCAAGAAGCTGGAAAAGCAAAAAAAAAAAAGCTGTTTGAAATCACTTAAAATGGGTCATTCATTCAACAAAGGTAAAATGATCTTTCATTGCCCTGATGATTTGACCTGCCAAGGCAGCTGCAATGGTTCCTCTGGGTTTGGGTACCTCCAGGGATGTCTGTAGGTCACCCCTGATTGGCTGCTCTGCCAGCAGCTGACAGCAGGTCTGCCCTGCCCAGCTCTGCCTCCTTTGTTGTCCTTATAGTTTTTCTTGAGCAATATTTGGCCCATGGTTCTGGTTTTCTGCTCTGGTTTCTTTCTGAGTAGTCAGATGGTCCACTCGGGTCTCTGTTAGTTTTGGAAGAGTCAACAGTAAAGGAAATTGGTGGAGCAACCAGATGAGGCTTCACTTTTTAAAAAAAAATCTCTTCTCTGGACATGTGTGGATCTGTAAAAAACAATCAGATTTATTTCTACATTTTAGATCATTTAAGAGGCTTGGTTTATCTTCTATTGAAATGTTGGGTCAGTGCCTCCAATTTCATCGCTTGTAAATGACTTTTACATGTTTTAAAATGAATGCTTATTTTGCTGCCAAAACATAATTTGTGCTAGTTTGGGGAAGAATTCACAAATGCGAAAATGTTAGCTGTTTCTTAGTGGAGATGAAACTCCCAAGATCCAAGCTTAATGTCTTCATTAACCAGAGCGTATTGTCTTGCAGGGTAGACACAGCAGATGTAAGAACAGGGACACCAGAGCCACCCGACCAGGGTTTGCATCCCGCTCTGCCTCTTACTAGCAGTGTGACCTTGGGCAGGTTACTCAGCTCTCTCTGAGCCTCAGTTTCCCCATCACTACAATGGGGATAATGTTAGAATCCACCTTCTGGAGTAGTTATAAGAATTAAATGAGTTAGCATGCCAAAAATAGTACGTGGCACATAGTGCTTAGCAAGGGTTGTTGTTTTATCACTATCATTATCCTGTTGGCACTGTCTGAACTTATGTAAATGGAAGGTTTATATAGTCACTGTTTGAATATAATTCTCTACTGGGAGAAGTAGATTTGCCACTGCAGATACTTGAGTAGAAAACAAAGAAAAGCAGGTGTAGCCTGGTAATTCAGAGCCAATAGGAGTTTTGCATATAATGTGTAGGTAGACAAAGCTTCAATTCTCATAACCTAAATTTTAAAAGAATTACATGTTATTTGTCTATTATATCTTTTTTAAAGTTGACTTCTTTTAAAACATAGATAATATTTATTACATATTGTAAATAGTAAGTGGTAAATATTATATAGTAAATACAGAGCACAATCACAAATGCTTTTAATGTTAACTATATCTTTTTATCTTTGATTTAGACTCTTCAGGAGTAAATACATTTGGTAAGAACGATGGCTTTAAAAGTACTACTAGAACAAGAGAAAACTTTTTCACTCTTGTAGTTTTACTAGGCTATTTGGTAAGTAAACTCTTCATTTCTTTCATAAGAATATGGTGAAAGAATTGATACAGTACTACCAAAACTCTTTTCTGTTTCTGATCTCATTTTTTATCTCTTTCAAATTGCATTTTATCCTTTTTGCATTTAATTAATAAGTGAAAGATTTCTGCTCAGTCATGATGTTTGTAACAATTGTTGAAGTGATTTTATTTAAATTTAGGTGAAGTCATAAAATTGCAGTGTTACTTGTAGTAGCACTCTGACAATGATATTATTTTGGATTTATAGGCATAAATCATAAAACATTCTAGACCCTAAGAAGACCAAAAATTCTAATTTGGAGCCCATGACTTATACAGTTTATGAAGAATTTAGAATAGATTTTAAAAGAGCTGTTATTTTTATATAGTTATTTATGTCCTTCTTGGTTCCAAAGGCATTAAAAACAGATGGAAAATTTTAATGTTTGAAACCCTGACAAAAGATCTATGAAGGTGTTCAGAAGAATTGAAATTTATTTAATCTAGAGATAAAATAATGATCTACAAATATGTAAAGATATATATATTTACACTGAAGACGCTACCCAAAGTCTTCTTGGAAGACAAGGATCAAATTGAGGCCTGGGATTCAGGTGCATGTGAGGAAAACTAACTTTATATTAAGGTTGTTGAACATTGAATAAATGGTCCAGGAGGGAGACTGGAATTTCTTCCTCAAAGAGATTACAGCCTCTTTGTGGTGAAAGGGAATCTCCTACCCCTTTTAGATAAAATAAACTCCTCCAAGATTGGTAGTCAAGGGCTTAAGAGAAATGGGAGGAGATTATTAGATCTTTAGCACCAAAGAATTTTCTAGTCCCAAACCCCACCTTGAATCCTTCCTCCTGCTTGCCCTAGAGGTTAAGGCTTTGACTTTATTTAAAGAAGTTGGCAGACATCTTTACAGATACTTCTGCTTCAAGGTGGAGGTGGTTTGTACGGAATTATATGCATCAAAAACACCTTCCCTTGCCCCTCTGTGTGATAGGCATTAGACCAACAGCAGTGTCTGTTCCCTCAGTGCTTCGTAAGATTTTCAGCTTTCTTTTAAGAAAACAAGATTATAGTCAGTAATGCTATTCGGGGCATTCCTACTTAAGATAAGACGTTGGATTGAATGTCTTCACCAATTCTGAGATGCTGCTAATGCCAACATTTTTAATGAAATACTATCTGTTAAGAAGCAGATAAACACACTTTTGTAGGATGATGGTATATAAAGTGAACTTGTTTTTAGATAAAATAAGAGAGAAAAGCTATATTTTGGAACATGATTTATAACCTGTGTTTTTGCCAGGTATAATTTTTCCATTAAAGTCCTATGCTATGAGCCAAGGTATATTGTTAGGTCCCAGTCAATGGCTAAACAATAATCAGTAAGGATGTAAGTTCAGATTTAAAAAGTACTTTCACTTCAAAGAGCTCAGAGAGTTTGGCTGTTATTGTCATATTCATCATCATTAAGAATTTTACTGATCTTGTGATTGTCAGATAGTATTTTTTTAAAGATAGTTTCTAAGTGAATGTAGTTCAGCTGAAAAGGGTTGAAACTTCTCCATCAAAACTACAGGGTAGGTAAGTCTAAAGGATAACTGCAAAGTTCTTGTGGCTATACTAATCTATTTCATTCATTTATTTATTCAATTTATTATACTTGAATATGTTTAAAGTTTTTAATTCAGAATTTTTCTAATAGCAAAAGGACCTTGAGTCATACATAAAAGAAAGTCATAACTGTTCTTTTATACATCCTCTTACTTAGGAAAGAGAACAGCTCCTAAGTCATTTTTTACCTTGGGTCCTCAGAAGAGAAGATAGCAATTAATTCCAAGGAAAAGGGAGACCCCATTCAGGAAATGAATGAGTATTCTCTGGAATACAAAGAAGAATTAGGCTTATTGATTAATTTGTTCCACTGACTTATTCAGAATGTGGTTTTTCTTCCTAAAGTGAAAATTAAATTGACCTCACTCTGAACTAAAGTTTATATCCAGTGATTATGTGACTAATAATGAAGATACTGTTTCTTTCAAAAACATAATTAACATACTTTAAGATAACATTTTGTGAAACTTTTTTTTTCCAGTCATGTAAAGTGATTTGTGAAACAGGAGACTGTAGACAACAAGAATTCAGGGATCGGTATGGAAATTGTGTTCTCTGCAACCAGTGTGGGCCAGGCATGGAGTTGTCTAAGGTATATATTGGACACATGGTAAAGTTATATATCTGTGTCTATAAAATGCATTCTTCTTAACTAAATTCTTTTAGTTAATTATTAATGAAGCTTTGGATACCATGATAGAATTCTTGGCTCATTATGTCACTTTAGCCAAATATTATACATTTCCCTTTTCAACACTTTTGATTCATATGTCTTACTGAGATAATTAAATTCTAAAACCCAGAATTCAAGAAATGTCATTGCTTTATATCATTTAGTGTTTGTGGTATTTTATTGAAAGAATAGAATTTTTAAGGTTTATTTGCATTAATTAAAAAGAATCAAAATTCTGAAGATTTAAAAATAAAGTATTTTAAATAAAGCATTTTATTACAAAAATTTAAAAATAAAGCATTTAAAAATAAAGCATGGTAATGCTACCATTTATTGGACCTTCTTTTTATTAAAATGAACGTTACCATTGCTAGTCAAGAAGTAGAGCCCACCCGTGTCTTAAGTAATGATGCTCCAAGGTAGCACTTCTTTTCCAAACCAGGGTTTTGGACATTCCTTTGACAATACAAATATTAATATTAATCTCACCACAGTGAGTGTATGCTACTCCCAGGAGCACTTTAAATATGTTCATTTTAACTACTATTTATTAAAAAACAGTGTGTCATAGCAGAGCATATTTCACAATCTTGGATGTTCTTGAGACCTTTCTTTTTTTGTGAGTGTTCAGAGTTACACATCCATTTGCTTTATTTTCTGATCTTTTGAAGATGTTACTAGTTGTGGAGGATTGATGTATTGTTTTGTTCTAAATAAAACATCAAAGCTTTCCTGTTAGAAAAGGAACAATAGATTTTTCTTTTAATTTAAAGGGACTTAAAAAAAAGAGTCCTTTTTCCCTATAGACTGCCATTATTTAAATTTGAGTCTTGTCATTCATAGATTTTTGATCAATGATCTACAAACAGCAGGAAACAAAGAATGATGCATTCCACAAGTAGTTCCTGGTAGATGGCTTTTCTTTCTGGTTGTTGTGTTAAATAATTGGTGGCTTTCAGTATCTGGGCTTTACATTTGGATTGAAACTGGCTGGCCTTCAAACTGTAGCATCTTAACAGGTATTTTTTGATCCCTGCTGATTATAGTAATGTGCATTTTCAGACATAGGTTTTGCTACATTGGGTGTAAAAAGATTCATTTATAGCAGATTGACATATCTAAGTTCAATGAACAAAGTAGTAAAAAATGCCATCATGCCAAAAAGCAAAGTAGATGATGAAGTTTCTATTCCTCAAAAGTTCTTCTTTTCCAAATCTCTATGAAAATCTGAATGAAACTTGGCAGATTCTAAGAGATTAGTAAATTATTTCTAAGAAGTTGATCTCTTACCCTCATTTTTTAAATGTAGAGACTATCACCTTAAAATAATTTCTGGAGAATCAGACCAGAAGATAAAGGTCCTATTAACCTTAAATTTTTATATTAAAAAAATCATTTTCCAGTTTCTGGTTCCACATGTAAGGAGCTTGGAAGTTGCCACTACATCCTAACCACAAGTAAAAAGATGAACAAACTGAAAAATCAGCAGCTCTTCTTAGATCTGTAAGAGAAATGGGGTCAGAGGGAAAACTGCTTTCCCCCAAATGGGAGAGACAGACAGGCAGACACAGAGAATCATAATATATTGCAGCAGAAACCTCCTCAAGAGCCAATACTGGGGTAGGAAAACCTGAGCTGTAATTGACAAATTGCTGGAGCCTAGGTATGGAAAAGTGAGAGTTAACTCCAGGGGGAGCCAGTCATAGAGCAACCCCCATGCTTTTTTGAGTTTTACCTCTAGGAACTCTACCAGGTTCTCACAGTAAGTAACAGAGAAAAATCCTCTCATCTTCCATCAAGGGAAGGGGGAAAAGGAACACTTTGAAATAGGCTAGACCATTCTGTTTTTCTTAACAATGACTGCCCTCGGGAGAAACCAGTAAACTGGAGCCTGACCTGCTGGGGCTTTATCAGAGCCTGAGTGACCTGCGGGGAGGGCAGTACCCTATTCCAGCCTGCTCTAGCCATCCTGTCCCACCTCAGGGGAGAAAAAACCTGAGAAGCACTTGTGAAGTTCACAGCCCAAAGGCACAGACTCACTAAAAGACTGAGGCCTAATCGCAGGACTGCAGAGTATTTCCTCTCCCACACCTCACCTCCACATTACTAAAGGCATGTTTACGGCACTGCTGGTACATTATGTATGGCTTTTAACAAAGATGTACAAGGCATACTGAAAGGCAAAAAATATGGTTTGAAGAGACAAAGCAAGCATCAGAGCCAGGCGTGGCAAGAGTATTGGAATCATCAGACAGGGAATTGAAAACAACTATGATTACTATACTGAGGGTTCCAGTGGATGAAGTTGACAGCATGCAAGAGCAGATGGTCAGTGCAAGCAGAGAGATGTTAATCCTAAGAAAGAACCAAAAAGAAATGCTAGACATCAAAAAACACAATAGCAGAAATAAAGAATGCCTTCATTAGTAGACGGGACACAGCGGAGGAAAGAATCTCTGAGCTTGAGGATATATCAATAGAATCCTCCAAAACAGAAAATCAAAGAGAACAAAGACTGGAAAAAAAAAAAAAAACCAGAACAGAATATGCAAGAATTGTGGGATAACTACAAAAGGTGTAAATATGCATAATGGGAATACCAGGAGAAGAAAGAGAGAAAGGAGCCAAAGAAATATGTGAAACAGTAATGACTTAGAATTTCCCCAAATTAATGTCAGATACCAAACCACAGATCCAGGAAGCTCAGAGAACACCAAGCGAGGTAAATACAGAAAAAAAACAAAAATAAAAAACCTACACCTAGGCATATCATTTCCAAACTGCAGGAAAAAAAAAAGATAAAGAAAAAATCCTGAAAGAAGCCAGAGGAAAAAGACACCTGACCTACAGGGGAGCAGAGATAAGAATGACATCTGACTTCTCCTCAGAAACCATGCAAGCAAGAAGAGAATGGAGTGAAATATTTAAAATGTTGAGAGAAAAAAATTACCAAGCAAAAATTCAGTAACCTGAGAAATTATCCTTCAAAAGTTAAGGATAAATAAAGACTTTCTCAAACAAAAACCAAGGAAATTTGTTGCCAGTAGACCCACCTTGCAAAAAATATTAGAAGAAGTCCTTTAGATAGAAGGGAAATAATGTAGGTCAGAAATGTCAATCTACATAAAGAAAGGAAGAGCATCAGAGAAGGAATAAGTGAAGGTAAAATAAAAAATTTTCATTTTCTCTTTATTAATTTATCTAACAGATAATTTTTTCAAAATAATCATAGCAACTCTGTATTTGATTAAGTATGCCTGTGTATGTGTCATATGTATGCTTGTACATAAGTAGAATGAATGATACTGGTGATACAAGGGACAGGAGGGAGGAATTTGGATTATTTTGTCATTACAAAGTAATAACACTACTTGTGAAGCATATTGTAATCTCTAGGGCAACCACTAAAAAACAGTGAAAAAAGAAGTATAAATGATGTGCTAAGAAAGAAGAAAGAGTAGAATAATAAATGGCTCAATTAAAACCACAAAAAGAGTGGAAGACAAAAATAGGAACCAAGAAGAAGAGCAACAAGTAGAAAGCAACATAAACATGGTAGATATTAACCCAACCGTGTCAGATGAGAAATACAGTCAGTGGTCTAAATATACCAATTGAAAGACAGAGATTGTCAGAATGGCAAGACCCAACTTATGTTGTCTGCAAGAAACCCACTTTAAATGTAAAGACACATAGATTAAAAGTAAATGGTTGGAGAAAGATATATCATGCTAACACTAATCAGAAGAGCGGGAGTAGCAATATTAATTTCACACAGAGCAGGCTTTGAAGCAAAGAAAGTTATCATGGATAGAGACAGGTGTTGCATAACCATAAAGAGGTTAGCTCTCTAAGAAGATATAACAATCCTTAATGTGTATGCTCCTGGCAACAGAGCATCAAACTATGTGAGGCAAGAAATGATAGAACTGCAAGGAGAAATAGATGCGTCCATTGTTATAGTTGGAGACTTCAACACCCTCTATCAGAAATGGACAGATTCAGCAGGCAGAAAATCAGGAAGGACATAGTTGAACTCAACAACACCATCAATCAACTGGATATAATTTGACACCTATAGGCTTCTTCATCCAACAACAGAAGAATACACATTCTTCTCAAGCTCACATGGACAATTCACCAAGCTGGACCATAGTTTGGGCCTTAAAACACACCTTAACGAATTTAAAAGCATAGAAATCATGCGGTGTCTGCTCTCAGATCACAGTGGGATGAAACTAGAAATCAATAACAGGAAAATACTGGAAAATCCCCCAAATATTGGAGATTAAACCACATACTTCTAAATAACACATGGGTCAAAGAAGATATCACAAGAGAATGTTAAAAATATTTTGAACTAAATGAAAATGAGAACAACTTGTCAAAATTTGTGGGATGAGGTCAAGCAGTGCTCAGAGTGAAGTTTGTAGCATTGAATGCATATATTAGAAAAGAAGAAAGAATCTAAAATCACTAATCTAAGTTTACCCCTTAGGAAACTAGAAAAAGAAGAGCAAATTAAATCCAAAGTAAGTAGAAGAAAAGACATAGTAAAACTTAGAGTAGAAAGCAATGAAATTGAAAACAGAAAATCCGTAGAGAAAAATCAACAAAACCAAAAGCTGGTTCTTAAAATAAAACGGGTAATCCTCTAACCAGGCTAACTGAGAAAACAAGGGAGAGGACACAAATTACTGATATCAGAAATGAATGAGGGGACATCACTACAGATTTTGTGCACATTAGAAGGCTAATAAAAGAATACTATTAACAACTAGATACCCACAAATTTGATAACCTAGATGAAATAGACCAAGGTGTGACACCACCTGCCACCATCTGAAAGACACCATCTGCCAAAACTCACACAAGAAGAAATATACAATCTGTATGTATTGAATTGAATCAATAATTAATAACCTTCCAAAACAGAGAGCACCAGGCCAAGATGAGTTCACTGGTGAATTCTACCAAACAATTAAGAAGAAATTGTACCAATTCTCCACAATTTCTTCCAGAATATAGAAGCAGACTTCCTAACTCATTCTGTGAGGCTAGGACTACCCTAATACCAAACCAAAGACATTACAAAAAAAGACTACAGACCAGTATCTCTTATGAACATAGATGCAAATATTCTCAGCAAAATATTAGCAAACTGAATCCAACAATAATGAATAAGACATTACACACCATGACAAAGTGGGATTTATCCTAGCTATGCAAGGCTGGTTCAACATTTGAAGTTCAATTTATGTAATCTATCACATCAACAGGCTAAATAGGAAAAATTACATATCATATCAATAGGTGCTGAAAAAGCATTTGAAAAAATCTAACACCTATTCATGATAAAAAAAAAAAAAACCTCTCAATAAACTAGGAATGGGGGAAACTTCCTCTACTTGATAAAGAATATTGACCAAAAAAAACCCCCCAAAAACCTTAGAGTTAACATCATACTTAATGGTGGAAACTAGAAGTTTTCCCACTAAAATCAGGAACAAGGCAAGGATGTCTGTCTGCTTTCACCACTCGTTTTCAACGTCATGCTCGAAATCCTAGTGAATGCAGCAAGATGAGAAAGGGAAATAAAAGGTACACTGATTGGGAAGGAAGAAATAAAGCTCTCTTTGTTCACAGATGACATGATCATCTCTATGCACAATCCAAAAGAATCAACAGAAAACCTCCTGGAACTAATAAGCAATTATAGTAACACTGCATGATACCAGATTAATATACAAAAGTCAGTTGCTTTCTTATATACTAGCGATGTATATTTACATTAGCACCCTCAAAAATGAAATACTTAGGTATAAATCTAACAAAATATGTACAAAAGCTATGTGAGGAAAACTACAAAACTCTGATGAAAGAAAACAAAGAAGAACTAAATAAATGGAGAGATATTCCATGTTCATGGATAGGAAGGTTCAATATTGTCAAGATGTCAGTTCTTCTCAAATTTATCTATAGATTCAATGCAATCCCAATCAAGAGAATGAAAAAGCAAGCCACAGACTGGGGGAAAATATTTGCCAAAGATATCTGACAAAGGACTGTTATCCAAAATACATACAAAGAACTCTTAAAACTCAACAATAAGAAAATAAGCAACCCAATTAAAAAATGGGTGAAAGACCTTAAGAGAGACCTCACCAAAGAAGACATATGATAACAAATAAGCATATGAAAAGATGCTCCACATCATATGTCATCAGGAAAATGCAAATTTAAACAACAATGAGATACCACTGCATATCTATTAGAATGGCCAAAATCCAGAACACTGAGAGTATCAAATGCTGTCCAGGAGGTGGAGTAACAGGAGCTCTCATTCATTGCTGGTGGGAATGCAAAATCGTCCAGCCATTTTGGAAGACAGTATAGCAGTTTCTTATAAAACTAAATGTACTCTTACTATTCAGTCCAGCAATTGTGCTCCATAGTATTTACCCAAAGAAATTGAAAACTTATGCCTCCACAAAAACCTGCACACAGATGCTTACAGCAGCTTTATTCATAATTACCAAGACTTGGAAGCAACCCAGAGGTACTTCAGTAGGTAAATGGATAAACTGTGGTATAGCCATACAATGGAATATTATTCAGCACTAAAAAGAAATGAGCTATCAAGCCATGAAAAGACATGGAGTAACCTTAAATGCATATTGCTAAGTGAAAGAAGCCAATCTGAAAAGGCTATAACTGTATGATTCCAACTATATGAGATTCTGGAAAAGGCAAAACTATGGAGACAGTAAAAGGATCAGTGGTTGCCAAGGGTAGGAGGGAGGGATGGATGAATAGGTGGAACACAGAGGATTTTTAGGGCAGTGAAGCTATTCTGTGTGATACTATAATTGTGGGTACATGTCATTATACCCATAGAATGTATAACACCAAGAATGAATCCTAATGTAAACTGTGGACTCTAGGTGATAGTGATGTGTTCATGGATTGTGCCAAATGTACCATTCTGGTGCAGGATGTTGACAATGGACGAGGCTGTGGGTGTGGCGGGGGAGGACAGGGAATATATGGGCTATCTCTGTACCTTCCTCTTGATGTTGCTGTGAACCTAAAACTGCTCTAAAAAAATAAAGTCTTTATAAACAGAAAAAAAATCCATCTTTTGAGGGCATTATCTGATAACAGATTCTGTATTTCATATTCCTATGGATATCCAGAAGAAATATTTTTCTCTGGGTAGCAGTTTTCCCTAAGTTTTGTTTGTTTGTTTGTTTTTTGGGTTTTTTTTTTGAGACAGGATCTCCCTATGTGGCCCAGGTGGGAGTGCAGTGGCGTCATCATAGCTCACTGTAGTCTCCAACTCCTGGGCTCAAGGGATCCTCCCACTTCCGTCCCCCGAGTAGCTGGGACTACAGGCTCATGCCACCACACCAGCTAATGTTTTTTAATTTTATATAGAGATGGCGTCTTGCTACGTTGCTGAGGCTGGTCTCAAACTCCTGGTGTCAAGTGATCCTCCCGCCTCAGCTTCCCAAAGTGCTGGGATTACAGGCATGAGCCACTGCGCCCAGCCTTCCCTGAGTGTCCAAACAGCTGTCCAACCCTATTGCACTGGAAGCAACCAAAGGGAAGCAACCCTAATAGTTTTGCCTTTATGTACTTATTTTATTTATTAATATTTGTTTCAATATTTGTAATAATTTTCTTCATTAAAAAAAGACCAGGAAAAAAAAAAGAGACCAGGACAAATTGAACGACAAGCAATAAAAGTAAAGGCAATAATGTTACTGAAAAATTAGATTCTTAAGGCCCATGTTACTGCCTGTCCAGAGGTGTCCATCGTGAGACGGGCAACCCATGTCATTCAGCTTTTCATCCCTCGTATCTACAGAGTACCTCGCTCCTGACATACACATGGTACATGATTGCTGAAGGAGTGAACAAATCAGTCAACCTTAAATATTTCTGGAAAAAAAAGTGACACAAATCTAGTAATATAAAAATTAATGCATTTGTGTGTATTATAAATAGTATGTTTGCCAAGTCTTTTCTCTTGGTTTTAACTGATAGTAAATAAAATCAGCCACTGAGCCTTGCTCCTGCTCCAAGATGCAAAACATCAGAGAGGCAAAGGATGCCAGCATACAAATGAAAACATAAATATATTTTTATTTCCCACTTATCAAGGCAAAGAGCTTGAACTTTGCATAAGCAATTCCTTTGGGGTTAGAAATTTCTAAATTGTCTATTCATGAATTTGCAGTTTTTTCTTTTCTTTGTGCCTTTAAGTCATAGGCAATAATGTATCTTTCAGAGGAAAAAAAATAAGTTATGTGAGTATATTTAAGTCAGACAAGTCACTTAAATTAACAGTGATATTCAGCTGGTAAATTATCACTTCCAAGCTTTACAAGTCAAGGGAAAATTTATTCTTTTGACTACAACTAAGCTTTTTAAAAAAATTATCAGACAACTACATTTATAAATAATCTTTTTTTAAAACTTGAGATGTTAAATATGTGGTCTGGAGGGATATGTTTTAATTTGTAATGAAACAAATGAGTCTGGGAGCCCTTACCTTTTTACCTGAGCTTATAATTTTGGTTACCTGTGTTGTTTGAAATTTTGAAAGCACAGTAAACAAAACATTTTAAAGTTAGTTAGGAAAAAGTACATCACATTATTGATACGCGTAACTAAAACTTTCCTGTATTAAGGGTTAAAAAAATAGTGCGTTTTCACCTGACAGAGCTTTCCAATAACATTTATTCTAACATTGTTACCATACTTGTTTCACTGTATTAAACATAACTTAAAACTTCTGTCCATCTTCTAATATCAGTTCTCTCTGTCTAAATTAGCATACTCTGGGTCAGGAGGTTCTTTCAATTACAAACATGTATCTGTGTCTTAAAGTAAAGCTTAGAAATGCTTTGGGTAAGCAGGTATAGTTAAACTTTCCATCTGTGGTTTTATTGCTCCTAATTATTATTTTCTTTGGAAGGTATTCAATGCTATTTTTTGTCAAGGTGTCTGGGCTTACTTTCCCATTGTTAGTTAGGTTTCTACTGTTTAAAACACGCAGTCAGGGCTTGCTGGAGCTGTTGGAATCACAGTCCAGGGGACAGTCTGCGCCTTGCCCCCCTGTAGTGTGTGGTCAGTGGGTCCCGGCTCTTTTCTCTTCCTTTCGTTTGTCAGATAGTAAGAAGGCGGCATAGCTGCTCCAGGGCCACTAATGCCATTGTTTATTTAGGTTGATACCCTTCCCTTCTTCGGCCACTTTTAGAAGATTACTTATTTTAAACTTTCACCTTAGATATTTTGAGTTACGTTCCTGTAAAGGACATCCCTTAACACAATAAATATGGACTATCTTTCCATAATACATATCATGTAACCAAAATAGCTAATGTTGGCTAACTTTTAATATAATGAGCCAGGTACTATCTATGTGATCTTCGTGTATTAAGTGATGGAATCCTTACAACATATGACTCAAATAGGGAGTACAATTACCCCCATTTTATGGACAGGGAAACGGAAACACAGAGGTTAATTGATTTGTCCATTGTCACTGCTACTAAGTAACAGTGCAGTGGGGTGCAGGGGTTGGTGGAGCCACTTGCCACGGTAATGATCTCTTTCCTGAGTTAGGGTTAGGGTTAGGGTGCCAGAGTTGATAATGCCCTGGTACAATGCTCTCTGACAGAACTGTCTGTGGTGGTGGACATGGTCTCTGTGGTGTCCAGTATGGGAGTGACTACCACTGAGGCTATCGAACACTTGAAATGTGGCTAGCACGTGTCACTGAGGAAGGGGATTGTTAATTATATTTCATTTTAATTGATTAGATTTAAATGAAGCCATATTATGGCTGTCGTACTGAACAGTGCAACTCTAAAACGACGAACTTCCCACCAGAGATTATGGCTCAGGACCAACTTCTAAAACAAGGGGACATCCAAATCATATGAGCCTAAAGCGTGGGGGCTGCAGGAGCTGCCTCGCTGGGCAGCCTTCCTCTCCTTCCTCCTCCTAACTGCCTTGCCACCAGCTCCCGAACGCCCATCTGTTTCCCTTCCTCCACGCTCCTCATGCCAGATGATGTCCCCTCTGTGGCATTCCGCGCAGGCACGTCTCATCAGCTCTTTTGGTTCCCTCTCCCTTCCTGAAAGCCCCAAGCATCATCACTCCTCATTTAGATTCTTTTTAGTAATTCAGCTTAATAGTTAGCTTTCTTTTATTTTTAGAAAAATGCATGACAGGTCACTGAGCCATTTGGAGTCTGAGGATTTTATGCCGTTGAGCCATGTTACCCTATCTCTCTTCCACTACAAGATTTAGTTTCTGAAAGTTTATGAGAAAGGTAATTGGGAATGTTTTTCCTATTTCAGAGTCAAAAATGCAAAACACTATTCACATTGCTCCATAAGCAGTACGGGCTGGGCACTTTGAGCCATAAATGTGTGTAAAAGTGTTACTTGGCTATCGGGCATCCTTTCAGCTCATGGAAATAGGCGCAGCTTCGGGATATGTGGAGAGGATGACTTCTGTCTTCCGGAAGTAACCGCATCAGGGCTTTCAATTCTTACTGCCTAGAATTCGCCAGCCGCAGCACCTCCCCCTCACTGGGTATTAATGCCAACAATGTGCTTTTAACACGATCGCCTCACAGCAGTAAATCAGGAAACTAGTTTTTGCATGAACCACTTGAAACAGGCTTCAAGTCTCTGGCAGGGTTTTCAAAGTAAGCTTTTCTAACCAATTATTGGGATGACTTTAGTTAATGTGAGAAAACTTAACTCTGTAAACAACAATATACTTTCCTCCATGCGGTGCATGTCCTGCTTCACATTTTTAAAGAGGTCTACTTTTTTGAAAACTGTCTTCTTTCCTATAAAGAAAATCACCAAAAAAAATAATAATAATTTGCAAGCATTAAAAAAAAGATTCATTTCTGCCATTTAATTACAGTGTTGCTCACTTTGTGTTTAATTATACCTGATTGAGCCTAGTGATGTTTGGCAGATATTAACAAGCTCTCGCTTGTAATTTTTCTCTAAAAAACTCAAATACAGATTTTCGTAAACTGAAAGTTGAGGGGAAATATCTCTTTGGTGTTGTTTTATTAAAGGAAATTAAAAAGTTGATTTCTAAGTACAGGCCACATAAATCTAATTTGTCATTTCCATTTGTGTGCCCTAGATTTTCTCCACAAATAACCTCTTCTGCATCCAAATTTGAAATTTAACATTTAACTTTTAAAGTTCAAAGAAACAAAGTTAATAACTTAGTGGCTGCACAAAATAAATAGTGCTTTCGACCTGAGGCCCCAGAATGTGTTTCTTGAACGATGATGATCTGTGAAGTTCTCCCTTGTGGTCTGAGGAACTAACTGCTCCTCAAACTTGTAGGTGGGACCCGCGTGTGTTTTCGTTAAATGCTGGATTTACAGAGGGAGAAAAGAGAGAAGGGGATTTGGGGACTGTTTACTTTGAGTCATTTTGCTGCTGGAAAACCACCAAATGTGGCTTAAAAATATGGGGCAGAGTGACAGAGCTACTGCTGCCGCCAGCTTGGGTGGAAGCAGCCCAGCTGGGTCCAGCCCTCTGTTGCCTTGGGACCAAGATGAGGAAGGCTGCTCACCCCACCCCACCCAGACACCCCACCCCAGCCCACCCCCGTGCCCAGCAACCTTACCAAGTGGGAGCCACTGCTGTGGCCCTTGCAGGCTTTTGCTCCTTAGAATTAAAAAAAATAAATAAAAATAAATCTTTAGGGAATACTGCCTTAAACAATATTTGTTCATCCATTTGTTTATTCAGCAAGCTTTTATTTCTTACTCACCAACCTGTAATGTATCAGGCTTGTGGGAAGGAGAGACAGAGAGAGGTGCCAGATACCAAGGATTGTTCACTTCATGTACGATTTTAGGAAGTAAGTAGGAAACCCATAGCAATGCTTTTTTAAAAATTGCATTATTATTTTATCCATGTATATATTTTCCCACCTTAAGATTTATTGATAAAAAGGTCTTTTCAGAGATTTGAGGAAGTACTAGGTATTTCCCTCAGGCTGTTAAGGTACCAGGTCATAATTTCAAAAATAAAGACTATGGGGTATTTTAAAGCAGAAATGCATTTCTGCCATTGGTAGACCACGTGGTAGACCATACTCTATAAAAATAAAATACGTATACCTAATGCTGAAGCCCAGGCCAATGACAGACTTACTCTGTTACTCTGCCCCCGACTTATCCTCCCCTCACCAGACACACACACACACACACACAGTCATATGAAATGATGGGAGGGAGAACTCTAGTGCAACCTGAAAAGCATCAAAGAAAACCCAGAGCTGGGCAGTAAAGTGGTACAACAGATTTTACTCAGGACTATTGCAATAGGGGAACCGAGACCTCAATATAGAACTGGGCTCAATTCCGAGTACAGCATGGGCAAGTGGGGGTTTATAGCCAAGGAGCAGTGTGGGGTTGGTGGATGGAAAGTTACTAAGAGGAAACGTCAGGGTGAGGGGACTTCTGGCTGAACTGACCTAACAGGATTCTTGCTGAAGACTGGTCAGGGTGGTCAAACAGCACCTGGGGGTGGTGAGGGATGAGGAACCCGATCAGACACCCTTAGTTACAGAGGATGGGGAGTTCTGGCTATACCTATTTAGCAGGGTTCTTGGGCAACTGAGCACTTGAGGACAGGGCCCAATGGGAAAGTGGCTTATAGGAGCCTGTCTAGAGTTTGGTCAAGGAGAGAGTCTTTGTCGAAAGGCTAAACTCAAACAGCTCATTTCCTAATCTGTTTACTTACTTGTCTGCCTGCTGCAGAAAATAGTATACCTAGGGAAATTCCCCCTTTCTTTCCAAAAGTTATGGGGGAAAAAACAAAAGATTTGATACTGTTTTCCTGCAATGCGCAGTTAGGTCATCTGATCAATGCAGATGTAATTGATCAAACACACATGGCTGTCCCAGCACTTCGGGTGCAGTGATGAGTAAGAACAGCCCCAGCCTCGTCCCTACAATGGGGTACTCGCTCCATCTGCCAACGCGGAGCACTCTCCAAGATGCCTCGAGTGGGAAAACAGTTGCAGGACAGTGTATTAAACTTACTAGTGAAGTGTTTCTGGCAGGTCACCCCAGAGCCTGGTACTAGTGCGTGCCTGGTTGCAGGGAGCAAGAAGTCGGGGACTAGGGATGGGAAGAAAGGTGTACTGTTTGTGTAGTAGTTTTTCAATATATAAGTGATAAAAAGAAAAAAGGAATCGTCTCTAGCTAGGGCGGGGACACAAGTTTGTAAAGGCACAGTCTTACTCTGCTCACCAACATCGCCATGGGCCTCAGGCCGCTGGCTTCCCTTCAGGCTGTTTTGCTTTTCTTTGTCCTCTTGGTAGTTATTTATTGAACATTTTAATGGGGAAGATTTCAAGGCATTTTAACCACCTGTTTTACTGAATGAAATAAAAACATCAAAGCAGACATTTATATTGGGGGTAATTTAATATTTACATGCTGTTGACTTTATAGCCTGGATTACAAATAATTACAGAGTCTATATTTATGGTGCATTAGTAATATGACAACCAACTCAAAAAGTGGTTGCTGCCATGGACAATATACTGTAATTTAATTCCTTGGAAATAACTTCTCTGAATTTCTCATTAATTCAGGGTTTCTAATTAATTCAACGTGTAATGGTTACTTCATTAATTTCTTAGACTATCATGAATTGCAAGCTATTTTTTAACAGTTTAAAATAATATTAGGCTGGTTTTCTAATGATATCTTTTTGAAAATGGCAAATACTTTAGAGAAAATATATTTCAAATAAAATTTCCCTGAATAAGCAAACTCTATAAAGGTTCCCAGGAAAGTGTTTGGTATATGCTCAATCAATTTTATTATTTTGTGACTAGTACTGGATGCAAAGCTTTATCTCAACCCCTCACCTAAATCCACCCCATTGGCAATTACTGTTGCTGCCACCAAAACACATCAACTCTAAGCAGAAATAGTTGCTATCCAGATGATGGAGGCAAAATAGGAGACATTTGGAGTCTGGTTTTGTTTTCTTTCTGTACATGATTTGGTCCAGCATACGAGCAGAATGGACCAAAAACAAACAAAAAACACTTTCATCAAATGCTCATTCCACAAAATATAATGACGTGTAAATGACATAGAATGATACATTGCAAAAACACACTGGTCAAAATGGTCCTGTGTACAGTACAAACTCTATAATACAGTCAGGAATCAAAAAATAAGCACAAAGACTCCCCCCATGCTAAACTATGCGCTCTTTTTCAAGAGAGATGAAACCTTCAAAATTCCTATTTAGATTTCTTTTAAGTTCATTTCTGGTTGGATCACTTATCTAGTTTCTCAATGGACTGAGCAAGTGAATTGTTGGAGACAGGGAGCGTCATCTGGGTAAGGAGTGATAGTTGCTGCCAGGCAGGGATATGCAAACAACAGAATTGCCTGCGGAGACACAGGGACTTGTCTTACAGTACAGTGAGCAGTAGACTCAGGGAGAGAAGGTTCAATTATACTTTGTATACTGTTTAAAATTTTTTTTAATTAAAAAAATTGTGATTTATTTTGGAAAGATTTTTATTCAACAAAAATGTTTTAGATGCAAAGTGGCAGGTTTCAAGTAACCTAGAAGAAATTGGGTCTGAAGATCCCCTTGTTTTCCAATGAAACTTTATCAGACTTGAATCAGGAAAGTTGGTTTGTTGGGTTGTAGAAAATTCAAAATAATATCTATAGGTACAATTTATTTAATGAATGCTCACTCTGTGCTTGATTTAGAATTTAGAGACTTTATATATTTTTCCATTTATTCCTCACAACAACCCTATAGGGCAGGTATTATTATCCCCGTCTCACAGATGACAAGACTGAGGGTCAGAGAGTTCCCAGAATAACTTGGCCAAAAAGTGGCAGAGTTGACATTCAGACCCATGTGTCTTTGGATCTAATGTGGGAAAGTACATACTTTCTCCTGTATCAACCTGGCTTGAAAAAAAGAATTCAGACACCATATATTCCCAGTTAATACACCTCTTTCTCTGCGTTTTCCTTTCTCTTTGTTTTCTGTTCTACTTTCTTCCTTTTTTCTTTCCTTCTTTGTCATGTTTTAACTTGTACATGAGACTCTTACAGTCTCAAACTGCCTGGATCAAAGCATGGTTTTGAAACACTCTGCTCTTGCATGAACCTTTGACGCAGAGATGCTTAGCGTGTGAACAATGTGGTGCCCACCCCCAGAATGTCACGTGCACTGCGCTTTGATCCCGGGAGACTCTGGGAGTGGGAGGCTGTCTTCCGTACTTACAGAAAGTCTTTGCATGCACACAGCTCTCTCAGCAACTAAAGTGCTCAGCAAAAACACAGCTGTTCCAGCACGGAGCCAGAGTAACAATGACCTCCCCACAAAGACCTAGCACATGTCCAGAGAAGTTCTTTTTGAATATGTTTTGATGGTTTTCCTGATTACAAGAGTAATGGATGCTTTTGCAAAAATTAAATTACACACTGCAGAATTATAAAAATTGAAAAACACCTCATAATTCTACTAACCTCCCCCTCCCCCAAAAGAGATAATCCCTGTTAACAATTTCAGAGAAACTCTAATTTGTGAATCAGTTCTTTAAATCAAATGCTTCTCTCTCTCTCTCTCCCCCCAGCCTCCTGTCTGGGCCTTTGGTTTAGAATATTGTGTAGCTCAAGCACTCAGGATTAAGGGGGAGGTTGACCTTGCACTTTTTTTCTCCCCAACCCTTTGTTGTTCGTGTTCAAGATGTACATTTGAAAGACAAGCAGAATAATGGAGAGGAGGAAAGAAGGTATTGTGCATCCAAAATGGGAATGAGTTAATTAGTAAAAAAATCTAGATTGAAGTGATCACTTACAATCTTTTATTGAGTAGTTGATTAAGTACAGGCAGTACTGTCCTTTGTGTTGGTTTTGATTTAATTTTTCACCAATAAGTACTGCTTAGTTGACTCTGTGTATAAATATGGATGAAGAAATTAAAATATAAAAATTGTGTAGAAAAATGGGAATTTTGAACCAGCTGGGATCTGCATTCTAGCATCCAGGGTTTACAAATGAAGAAACTTGAGGCTCTAAGAGATTTCATCTGAGCCCTCCTCCCTCTGCAGCATCTAGCCTGTTTTGGTGGGTTGCTCAGCCTGCTGTCTACATGGGTACCCCTCTTGCTCCTCTTAAGCCACTGTCTGGTTTTTTTTTAAATGACCAGTGTTCTATAGAAGCCATCACAAAGTACAGAAACCAGTGTTAACATGTATGAAATCTTTCAGACGTCTTCCTATGGATGTGTAACGTATACATAAGAAGTACCTGACAGGCCCTATAGCGTAGCGGTTATGAAGTCTGAGATTAGACAGTGTAGGTTCAAATCCTGGTTCTAGCACTATCTCTGTCTGGAATATTGAGGTAATGTGTGTAAAGTTCTTGGTATAAGCTGGGCTTGGTGGCTCATACCTGTAGTCCCAGCTACTTGGGAGGCTGAGGTGGGAAGATCACTGGAGCCCAGGAGTTCCAGACCAGCTTGGGTAACGTAGGGGTCTGTCTCGGAAAAATAAATAAATAAATAAATAAAAATTTAAAAAAAAAAAAAAAGTTCTCGTGTAGAGTAAGCACCTAATAAATGTTGGTACTTACTACGAATGCTTTTGTAAGCAATGGAATTATACTTCTAATTCTGTTATAACTTATAAACTGTCATGAACACATATCCACATCATTGTTTTTACGGTTGCATTGTAATTACGTTACATGTGTGCTGTAGTTTATTGAGTTCTTGAACTTGTGGAAATGAGCAAACGTAGGTCAAAGAGCCATCAGTTTTGTCCATCCTTGGAGAACAGTACTGTTCTGGTGTCCAAATCTAGAGAAGCATGAGGCCTTTAGTACCACAGAGTGTGTCTCAACAAGAAGTTAGCATCCTTTTAATATGTAAGACTCTCCCTTCTCCCAGGAAATAGCAAATTGATAAACATTTCAAGGATAGATTTCTAGGCTTGTAAGCTTATGAATTTCTTGTGCAGTCATTCTCATTTTCAAAAATATCACCCTTGATATCAAAGTAGTTATTTTCCGCCTTGAAAAGCGAACAAGTGCCTGAATGTTTCACTGGCTTTAGCTTCTGAGCATTCACATGACTGGCTTAATTGGAGAAGAAGAAAGTGCCATAATTCTGCCATACGCTGACAATAATGTAGCAGTGGGAGCCTGAGAGACCCTTTATTATCCCCATGCTCATGGCTTCTTGAATAAAGTGGATGACTAAGTATACTTATCGTAGTAAGAGAGATTATTAGCAGTGGAAGACACATTTGAACTTGCTGAAAGAGCTGCCTTTGTGTCTAGGAAGGCTGACACTTGGTAATTATTAGACCAGGTCTTTGTTTCATCCCGGCAGTCTCTCCTTTTTCACGCTTGCAAGGTCTGAATAGCTTTCTATTGCCTGTTAATCCCCACAGGAATGTGGCTTTGGCTATGGGGAGGATGCACAGTGCCTGACGTGCAGGCCGCACAGGTTCAAGGAGGACTGGGGCTTCCAGAAATGCAAGCCGTGTCTGGACTGTGCGCTGCTGAACCGCTTTCAGAAGGCAAATTGTTCAGCCACCAGCGATGCCGTCTGTGGGGACTGCTTGCCAGGGTGAGTCGGACGATTTCCTTCCCTAGTAATTATTTAATTAAGTAACTTTTAAAAGGGCGTTTTTCTTGTTCTCTTACAAACTCGAATGCACACTAATATTAACCTGAAGACATCTGTGTTCCTGATTTGTTGTCTTGATATTCACCACTGGACTCTCCGTGCCTGCCATGCGCCATGCACTGTGACAGGCACTGGTTATAAATCAGATGAATAAGCTTACCAACAAAGCATGAGCGTCATGAAAATCTAAAGAATTCCTACAAATCAATAAAAAAAGAAAACTTGGACAAATGGACAAAAGAATGAACAGGCAACTCACAGACGAGTAAACACATAGGGCAGCCAGTAATCATATGAGGATGTCAGAGAAATGCAAGTCACCACCATCCAGCCATCTTAGTAGATGTTTGCCCAGCAGCTAGTGGGCCTTGCTTTAGGTACTTGGGCTACGTCAGAGAGTAAAGTGGCAGAGATCCCTGCCCACGTAGAGCTTATATCCCTAGAGTTTTTAAAAAGATCTAAATAGTAAATAACAAAGAAGTAAACTATGCAGAAAGATGGAAGATGATAACTGCTATGGAAAAAATAAACCCTAAAGTAGACAAGGGGGATTAGGCATGGCCACGGTGATGCGTGGGCAAGTCATGGTATTAATCGGGTAATCAGGACAGGCTTTATTGCAAAGGTGAGATCTGCGCAAAGACTTGAAGGGGATGAGGCCCTTAGCAAAGCAGCTATGTGGGGAAGAACACTCTGGACAGAGGGAAGCGCTGGGGGGAGGCCCTAAGGTGGTCATGAACCTGGTGTGTGTAAGAAGCTGCCAAAAGGCGGAGGGAGTGGCAGGAGGAGAAAGGGGTGGAGTGGACGGAGAGGCAATGGGGGGAGGGAAGGGGGCAGGCAGGTGTGAACCAGAAAGCCTTAAATGGACACATTGAAGAGGCAGCCAGACCACGGAGAGGAGAGGGCTACACTGGGCTAGGTGGAGCGTGAAGCCCAGGAGGAGGAATTCTAAAGTTGTGAGTGCTTCTCAGTAACCACTGGATGGATAGGCTGGATGAATCAGACAGTTGAAGGTGGAGTCTGGACGAAGAGCTGGACTCCGGGCAAGGGTGAGGCCTGAAAGGCAGGGACAAGGCATTACTCCACTAGGTGAGCAGGGAACGAGACAAAGCAGAACGGCAGATAACTTAGTGGGGACAGAGTGCAGCCAGCATTGCTGACCACAGACAGAAGAGAGAGGAACCAGGATTTCTGGAGCTACAAAACCAGGCTTTTCTGCAAGGGTATGAAACAGCAGCATTACAGGAGCAGCAAACATTTATTACTTATGATGTACCAGGCACTGGGCTAAGTACTTTTCATGAATTATTTTCTATAATTTTCACAATATTTTACAAATGAAGAAACTGAGCCTTATCAAGGCTTATAGTTAGTCATGCAAGATCACTTACCCTGTGTGTGGTGAAGCTGGGAGTCACATCCAGGGAGTCTAACAACATCAGAATCCATGCTCTGAGGCACTACAGACAAAAGACTCTAACTGGACTTGACCACAACATCAGGGTGGTTTT
This sequence comes from Daubentonia madagascariensis, assembly GCA_023783475.1. Classification (NCBI taxonomy): domain Eukaryota; kingdom Metazoa; phylum Chordata; class Mammalia; order Primates; family Daubentoniidae; genus Daubentonia; species Daubentonia madagascariensis. The sequence continues at coordinate 1,669,130 of JAKFHU010000379.1, read as the reverse complement.
GGCCAGATGCCTGGAGTTGAGGGTAATCTTCTTGATGCCACAGAGGGAGATAAGGCTTTGGGGCTGAAGGGCAGAAACAGGGTAGGAAATAGCCTGGTGGGTCAAACATGACCTTGGACAGAGACCCAACACCTAAGGAGCTGCAAAAAGGAGTGGTCTGACACCAAAAAACACAAGCAACAAAAGAAAAAATAGCTCTGTTAGACTTTATCAAAATTTAAAACTTTTGTGCTTCAAAGGACACCTTTGAGTAAGTGAAAAGATAACCTACAGAATGGGAGGAAATATTGGCAAATCATATATCTGATAAGGGACTGTCTTATCTAGAATATGTGAAGAGCTCTTACAACTCAATAATAAAAAGACAAATAATCCAATTAAAATAAGGACAAAGGGTTTGAATAGACATTTCTCCAAAGAAGACATACAAATGGCCAATAAACACATGAAAAGATGCTCAACATCATTAATAATCAGGGAATGCAAATCAAAGCCACATACTTCACCCCCACTAGGATGGCTGTCCCCAAAAAGATAGACAATAACAGGTGTTGGTGAGGATGTGGAGAAATTGGAGCCCTCGTACACTGTTGGTGAGTATGTAAAAGGGTATAGTCTAGCATTTCTTCACAAAGTTACACATGGAGTTACCACGTGACCTAACAGTTCTACTGGCATATAGCCAAGAGAACTGAAAACCTACGTCCACACAAAAACTTATACACTAGTGTTCATAGCACTATTATGCATAATAGCCAAAAAGCTAAAGCAACCTTGCTGTTGGTTGAGTGTGTCCCCTCCAAATTCAGGTGTTGCCAATGTGATGGTAGTTAGAGGTGGGGCCTTTAAAAGGTGACTGGGTTGTGATGGCACCTCCCTTCATGAAGGTGCTCTTTTTAAGGGGCTTGATGGAGGGAGTTTGTTCCTTTTTTGCTCTCCCACCTTCTGCCATGTGAGGACACAGCATTCCTCCCCTCCAGGGACACAGCAAGAAGGCCCTCACCAGACACCAGATACCGGGGCCTTGATCCTGGACACAGCCTCCAGAACTGTGAGAAATAAATTTCTGTTCTTTATAAATTACCCAGTCCGTGGTGTTCTATTGTAGCAGCATAAAACTTACTAAGACATGCCCAAATGTCCATCAACTGATAAATGCCTAAACCAAATGGAATATATTCGAACACTGGAATATTTTTCATCAATAAAAAGGTAGGAAATTCTGGCACATGCTATAACATGGATGAACCTAGAAAACATTATGCTAAGTGAAAAAAGCCAGTCACAAAAGACTACATATTACATGATTTCATTTGTGTGAACTGTCCAGAATAGGCAACTCTGTAGAGACAGAAAGTAAATTAGTGGTTGTCTAGGGCTGGGAGTTGGAGAAGGTTGGGAAGAATGGAGGGTGATTGCTAAAGGTTACAAGTGATGAAAATGCTCTGAAATTGATTGTGGTGGTGGTTATACAACCCTGTGAATATACTAAAAACCATTGCATTGTACACTTTAAATGAGTGAATTGTATGGTATGTGAATTGTATCTCAATAAATCTGTCCTTTTAAAAAAAAAGTAATGGTGTATAATCTCAGACCTGTGGTGATATCTATAAATATCATTACCCAGAGTTGTGATCTTGTGCAGATCGAATTGAGGAACATGAACCGAGTACGAACAACACATCTCTGTTGTTTGTTTTCTCCAATTCTCTGATAAAAGCATCTCCGTGCACATGTACTCTCTTCCTCTGGGGGTGGGGACAACAGGAGGTACACAGGGGTGTACGGGCTGAGGTAGGTAGTGCCCAGAGAGAGTGGGGGAGGCATGAGCAAGGGCTTGGTTTTCAAAAGCCATCTCCTGGGTGCTTAAGAGACCCTGCGGGAGTGCGTGGCCAGAGCGTGTGACAGCAGGCCTCCCCGGACCTGGCGCCTGCTTCCTCAAGCTGTCCCAGTTGCCATTTGAGCCCGCTGCTTTAGTTTCTACAAAGTTTGCTCATTCTTTAAGTAAATACTTAGATGCAGGAGAGTTATAAATGAATAGACACTTGAATGATGTCTCACAGCTTATTTATATGATTTGTTTAAAATTCCATCCTTTCTAAGCCAGCATTAGTGTATGAGGCAGACGATAATAATATAGGCAATTTTACCCAGGTTGGCGTGTTTTAAAAGTACTCTTCCAGCTCGACTATATTTCTGTGAAGAAAACAACTAGTTAAAACCCAGTTTACAGACAGGAAAACTAAGGCAGAAAGAAATGAGCAAAATGCATATTGCTTCCTGAAAAATGATGCCAAAGTCAGGCCTAAGGCAGGCATTGTTCTTCCTGGTGCCACTCCACCTCCTGCGGCCTCAGCCCCGCTCTCTCATGAGGACCTGCTGCTGCCTGTAGGCCCAGGTCCCGCAGGACACCAGCTGCTTCCTGCCCAGTGGCAGGCAGGGTGTGGAGATCGATCGTCTATCTCCTGTGCCCACGATGTCAGTGAGTCCAGAGAGGGGATTCGAGAGTCTCCTTGTTCCCAAACACGTTCAATGACTTTAGGCCAGTCACTTAACTTCTCTGACACGCATTCTTCTCACCTGTGAAATGATCATCTCATAATGATACCAACCTGCAGAATTGTTAAAGGAATTAAAGATAAAAGGCATCTAAAGTGCCTAGCAGAGTGCCTAGGCCCTAGGAAGCACTAACTAAATATTGGACGTTATTGCAAATGAATGGTTTTGGGGGCCAGTGAAAGCTTTGCATGACTTTTTCAGAGTATGGCCGACAGGCCTCCAGCCTCTTCTGGTGGACCCCCACACCCTATCCCGTCCCTGCACGGGGGGACTGGACACCAGCGCTGAAAGAATGGCCTGGCCCTGGCCAGCTCTCTGCTGCATCTAGTGGCAATGACAGCTGACATTTGTTGAGCACTTACTCGTGTGCTGAGCACTTTACGTGGATTCAATTATTTAATCATCAGAGCCATTCTGTAAAGCAGGGATTAGTTTCATCCCTCTTTACAAAGGAGGAAACTGATGCTCAGAGTGGATAAATGCCCAAGGTCGCCCCGTTTGTAAATCAAAGGGCTAGGATTCACCTAACAGCCCCTCTGCCGAGCCCCCATGCTTAAGCAGGTGTCTGATTTCACCAGGAGGCCTCACCTGGGGCTTCCATGACTGAGGACTAAATATGAGGACAGCCTCTGCCCTCCCCCCAATATCCTCTCCACCCTCACCCTGTCCCCATCAGCCCCCTGCTCTGAAAGCTGCCTGCATTGCCTCAGTTTCTCATCCTCTTGCTCAGCTCCCCCTCTGTTCCTGAGGTGCTCCCTAGTAACCACGACACTATTTATGAGATCTAGACTCTTATCCTAATGATTCATCTTGTCATTAGCATTTGTTCGATTTCAAATAAGGGGCCATCACTGTGGATTGCTGAGAAACAGGAACAGCAGGCTGACCAAGAGTACAAAGTGAGGTACTAACCAAAGTACAGAAAGTGTGGGAAAGAACCGAGTTGTCATCCAGTATCTCACAGATGCTCTTCAGAAAATTCAACCCTGACTTGTTTGTGGTACCCAGGACGTGGTAACCTTGTGTCAACTGAGGTCATTATAAAACCAGAGCTGGACTATGGTACGCCATATCCTTGCAGAAACGTGGTCATGGATTGATGATTTATAACCACGTCTTCTCAAAATAGCAGTTTTCAAACTCAGTGTTCATTAGGCTAACTGGTGGTATTTGGATTCAGTTCAATTAAAAATTCCTCTTTAAATTCACTGTCAGGGAAAAATTTGTGTCTGTGGGATATATTTATATGCTGCCTTCCATCAGGCAGAGATTAAGTACAATCCAGTGCCGTTTTCTGTTGTCTTTTTGCACTAGCTGTCTGAAAGCCAGGAGCAAAATTTAACATTGAACTATAGAAACCAGTTTAACCAGACATCTTGCATATATCTCTGTTCCCTTTTATTTTATTTTTTGAAATTTGTGTCCTGTCTCACTTGGACAGGAAATGGAGTTGCAGATGTTTCTATGTCCCTGAAACCACACCAGTCGAAACAAAATAAAGAGAAAGTAGAATAATTTTAACAGATTTGTAGATTATCTTAAAACTCTAATTTCTGTATCTTCATCTTCCAGTTGGATTATAATTTTGTGGGGGTCTTTTTAACTAAAAAAAAAGATCTTTGATCATTACTACACAATTGGTAATTTAGCAATTATCCTGCGCTTTGAAATTCTGACCTTAATCTCACTTTGTACTGAGTGGAAAAAGCGAGTCAGTTGATCATTTTGAAAATTTTGTAGCAGTTTAAAAAATCTTAGATTCTGCCTTCAATCCATTGGAATAAAGAAGCAAGACCAGGTTCTGAATGCTTTTGTGTAATCTGTGTACCACTGCTGATAGCTGCTATCGGAGCCATATTAGAGCATCACTTCTTTTGAGTAGTAGCTACAGGGGAGCCCACTCACCCTCGTTTCCAGTTAGTCTTTCTAGTTATTTCTAGTTAGTATTTAATGGTCATTCAAAACATGACATGATTTGCTCACCTCCTAGCCTCATTTGTGGGATGGTCCTCAAATTCATAATATATTTTAATTAAATGTATTTGTGGTGAATATATTTCGTTTGATTGTCAGGGAAAGCTCAAACATCAAAACTGTTTCATCACAAGTACAATTCCTTATTTTTAAAATGTTAAATAACGTCTACATTTGATTCCTAATACCTCACATTTCCCTAATTTTTAAAAAGTTTTAAAGGATGTATTTCTGTATCCTTGATATTTGCTGTTGAGAATGTTAGATATTACATTTTTTCACTTTTTTGGCTTTTTACATGAAATGAATTTTTATGTATAAAAAACTACTTTAGACTTTGTCAATATTTAATTTAGTCAACTTATAATTTGGCAAGTTTTCTGGCTGAAAGGATAAAAAAATTAGTCTGCATATGTTATAATGTTTAGTAAGACATACATCTTAAGACAGCTCCCTTATATTGTCCTATGATTTTTATTTTTTTACTGTATATGCATTTTTTTATTGTGGTAAAAAGCACACAACATAAAATTTACCATCTTAACCATTTTTAAGTATACAGTTCAGTCACGTTAAGTATTTTCACATTGTTGTGGAACAGAACACTAGAACTTTTTCAGCTTCCCAAATTGAAACTCTATACCCATTAACTCTCCTTTTTCCCCACCACTCAGCCCTTGGTAATTACTTCTTTCTGAGTCTTTGAATTTTTCTACTCTAAGTACCTCATATAAGTGGAGTCATAGAGTATCTGTCTTTTTCTGACTGCTTTGTTTCACTTAGCACAATGTCCTCAAGTTCCGTCCATGTTGTAGCATGTGCCAGGAATTCCCTCCTTCTTAAGGCTGAATAAGATTCCATTGTATGTATATACTGTGTTTTGTTTATCCATTCATTGGTCAATGGACATTTGGGTTTCTTCCACCTCTTGGCTATTGTGAATAGTGCTGCAATGAACATGTGCAGATATCTCTTCAGTAATACCCTGCTTTGCATTCTTTTGGATATATACCCAGAAGTGGGATTGCTGGATCATATGGTAGTTCTATTAATATTTTGAGGAACCTTCATACTGTTTTCCATAGCAGCTGCACCATTTTATATCCCTACCAGCAATGCACAAGGATTCCAGTTTCCCTACATCCTCACTAACACTTATTTTTTGTTTATTGTTGTTCTTTTAATAGTAGCTATCCTAATGGGTGCGAGGTGATATCTCATTGTGGTTTTGATTTTCAGTTTCCTGATGATTAATGATGTTGAACATCTTTTCATATGCGTATTGGCCATGTGTCTATCATCTTTGGAGAAATGTCTGTTCAAGTCCCTTGCCCATTTCAAAATCAGGTTATTTAATTTTTTTGTTGTTGAGTTGTAGTTCTTTATATATTATGGATATTAACCCCTTATGATTTGCAAATATTTTCTCCCATTCTGTAGGTTGCCTTTTCACTCTGTTTACATGTCCTTTGATGGACAAAAGTTTTAAGTTTGATGTAGTCCCATTAGTCAAATTTTGCTTCTGTTGCTTGTGCTTTTGGTGTCATAGCCAAGAAATCATTGCCAAATCTAATGTCAAAAAGTTTTTCCCCTGTGTTTTCTTCTAAGAGTTTTATAGTTTTTGGTCTTACTTTTAGGTCTTTAATCCATTTTTGAGTTAATTTTTGTATGTGATATAAGAGAAGGGTCCAGATTCGTTCTTTTGCATGTGAATATCCGGTTTTCCCAACAACATTTCATGAAGAGACTGTTCTCTCCTTATTGTGTAGTCTTGGCACCCTTGTCAGAAATCATTGACCATGAAAAGGGTTTATATCTAGGCTTTCTTTTCTATTCTGTTGGTCTATCTGTCTGTCTTAATGCCAATGTCATATCGTTTTGATTACTGTAGCTTTGTAATAAGTTTTAAAATCAGGAAGTGTGAGTCCTCCAACTTTTTTCTTTTTGATTTTTACTTTATAAATTACACATGAATAATTTTATTAATATCTGTTGGAAAGTCACTGTATTGTATATCCTTTGGACAGATTTTCATAGTCAAATGAAAATAGAAGGTGGAACAATTACTGAATGTATCTGGGCAATTGAAGTAACTTACCTGGATTCAAATGCAAATTTTGCTTCTGCCGTAAATTATATAGATTTGCTACGACATTATCCAGTTTCACAAAATAATTGCATCTACCTGTCCTCTATAGACTTGGTCCATAAGTTAAGTCTCCATATCACTATTTTTGTGATATAAAAGTTAGAAGTTACATATATGAAAAAAAGAAAATCACTTGAATTCCCACAATCACTTGAATTCCCACCATAGTCACTGTTAATATTTCATATACAATATCTTCTAAACGTTTCTCATTGCAAATATATACACACAAATATTTTTATCTGAATTGGTAAATAATCTGAAAGAATCTATATGAAAGTGTGTGTTTGTACAGAATAGAATCATATACGCTTCTCTTTTTTTTCACTTGATATTTCATGGATTTAAAAAATGTGTATGATAGATCTGAATCATCATTTCTAAGACCATCTTATATTCCATTGCCTTGGGTCTGCCATGGTTGGATATTTTTACTGTTGGACATGGGGATTGTGTGTAATTAGCTTTTTTTTCTTTTATATACAATGCTGTGATTGTACTCTTACGCATACAGCTTTACCCAGTTGCTTATTTCTTTAGGATAAATTTCTACATATGAAATTACTGGATAAAGGGTGTAAACTATTTTATTGAGTTCTAATTTCACATTGCTAAATTGCCCTCCTAAAAGTAGCAATTTGAATTCCCGCTGGCAATATATACATGTGCCTATTTGCCTACACTCACACCAACACTCTCCCAATTTTCCAAGTAAAAATGATGTATTTTTACTTCAACTTATATTTACTTGATTAGTAATGAAGTTAAACATTTTCATCTTAAATATAAATTTTTTTAAATTCCATCATGCCTTTTAGTTTTAATTTTGAAATTTTAAAACTATAAAATGTTCTTCTTGGGGAAATGAATGTTCTTTGCCTATTTTTCACTTTCATGATCATGATTTTTACATTTTACCTTACAGGCTTAAGGTACAGACAATGCTATAATTAGAACAGTTTTTCAATTTTCATTTGTCCATTAACTATGTTGATGATGCTTTATTTGTTTATTTTTGATCTTCAAATGTCTTTAACATCTTTTGTTTTCTTTTCTTTTTTTCTGTGTGTGTAGTCAGAACTTCCAGTCCGGCTCCTGGGTTTCTTGTCATGCCTAGAAAGACATCCCCATATCAAGATTGTATGAGTCTCTCTCTACATTTTTCCATTGCTTTTAGGGTTTGCTTGGCTTTTTGGTCCATGCTTCCAAATGTTAAAAACTGGCACTTTATTTATAAGGTGTTCTGCAGTTTAAATTGTAACAGAAATGTGAAAGACCACTGATTTTATAGTCCCTCACCAGTATCTCCACCATAATATAGAAAAAGTGTGGGCTGAGGAGAATCTGTGAAGTTGCGTTTAGTGGAATTGATATTTCCTAAGTGTTCACTGCCTGCTCAGAAAGCTTCTCCAAGGATGTGTCTAAGACACTTACATTTAAGCCTGTGTGTACCTTTTTGTTTTTAGCCATAGAACTGCTAAAGGAGATTGCTGGTAATTTAAACATAAATCTTGCTTGCTCCAACTGTAAGCTTAGATGAAAGCTAACAAGGATTATTTTCTCTTCTCCTCTAGATTTTATAGGAAGACAAAACTTGTTGGTTTTCAAGACATGGAATGTGTGCCTTGTGGAGACCCTCCGCCTCCTTACGAACCACACTGTGAGTGAATGCAGTACAAACAGAGCAGAAAGGACAACTGGCCTTTTAAAATTTTTTTAATTTTTAAGCCTTTCTTCAGTTGGCAAATGGAGCAAAATCTGTCTCTCCTGTGGGGTTTATAGTGTGTACCCTTTTATCAAGCTTCCAGCAGGACATAAAGCCCTTTTGTTGTGCGCCTCCATCAGCAAACTGTGTCCATTGATTTGAATCTCAAAGTGAAATGCAGACATTTTGCTGCTGCTCTGCTCCATTCAAGTTCTTATCTTTCCTTCTAGATATATAAAGCAGGAAACTCCAATTAACTAGGAGGTCCAAATCTTCATGTGGAATGTCTTTGTGCCATGGCCCCATGAATTCCCAGGTTTTCCCTTTTTAGTCCCCAGACACGATCATCTGGTGGTATCTCTGCCTTTCCAGAAAAGTTCCTCTCTGTACATCACCTGCCCTCGTTAATGTATCATTGAATGGAATTTTAGTTTATTTCATTCATTTTTTCATTTTTATCATTTAACAAATAGAAGAGAGAACTCATGCATGCTGGGGATGCAACTGTAAGTGACAAAATTGTGCCTTTTCCTCTTTATGTTCCCATTAGTTAATCTTTTTGACCACGTATTTTCCTTAGATATGAAAGGTATTTGTTACAAATGATCAATGTGCATTGATTTTGAATAGAAAGAAAAGTGGCTGCTTATTCTTCTTAATGCTAAGTACGTACCTGGCCAGTGAAAACCCACGGGATGGGACAGGAAGGGAAGCAGCAGGGGCTTCTGCTGTGTCAGGTGGGCTTGTCTGTGCTGGTGAGCTGCGTTTCACGCATGCGAGAGACAGCTAAGTCCAGGAGGGAGGATGGAGGCGGGAAGGAGCTTTATCCCTGCATAGGTTGCTCATGCCTTTCTGGGGAGCATTGTTTGCATATAATTTCCGGCTCATGGGATCTGTCCTATGCTTCTTTCTATGACAAAAGCCCCCTCTGAACTGATTGAAAGTTATTGCATCATTTGATAAAGCCACTTGGTACTTCTCTTCCCAAGAATATCATGGAATTTTGCAGTTCATATTATTTTGTCCTTTACCAAAATGCATTACTTTCTATTCTCCCTCCAAAGTGATAGAAAAGCAAAAAAGTTGGAAGACTTTCAACTTTTATAAAAACAGGTATATCGATGTTCATTTTTAAAATAGGTAAACATTCAGGAAATACTTCATTGCAGTTAACAAATGCAATATTGAATGCCTGTTATGTATCAGTCACAATGCAGGGGCTTTACTTAGCTTTCTCAATAAGGCTGTCATCAGGCCGAATTTGTGGATGACAACACTAGTCCAGAGAGGTTAATACCTTTTCCATTGTTGGCTGGTAGATGGCAGAGACAGTGTTCACATCCGAGTCTGTGTAACTCCAGATATCGCTCTTCCTCCACCCTGGGCCGTCTCCCTAAGAAAAACCAGGCCATCTAATCTGTCCTACATGTTGACACTTGCTTGTGTTACTTGCTTTATCGTTCATCACTTAACGAAAATTCTCAAAATCTAACATAGAAGAGACACTGAAAGAGCATCTTTATGTGGCTACACAGCCTATAAAAGGATATGTCCTCCTGCCGTCTGAAACGGATGATTTGGTCTTGCCAGTGGGTCAGCTCAGCAATCTTTTTGTCAATAAGGCAAGTTACAATTACACACTTTATCCCAAACTACTATACAGAGATTTAGTAAAGAAGTCAGTATTGCCCAATTTGGAGTTGGAAGATACTAGGGGTTTTTTTTCTCTTTAATTTTTTGGGCTTAAGTTTAATGTAATCCAGTCAAAAGTCTGAAGCTTTGGAATTTTTTGACTTCAAGGTTCTGGCTAAGCTTAAATATCACAAATTTGCCTTTGAAGGTAGATCTCACATGTAACTTTTCGTGCCTTGTGAAGTTCTTAGTAAGTTGTAATTTTAAAAAGAAAATTAACTAGTTTAATTTTTATATATATTTCTTCATATATGAAACTTTTTAGAAAGCAAAGAAAAATAAATTATTTGTCAAAGTCACAAATGCAGTGTGCATAGCTAATTGTCTTTCAAATCATAATGCAAGACAGTCTGGTGGTCTTTAGTGAGCATTAATCCTTATCTCTGAAAAAGAAAGTTTGCTGCCTTTGGCACAGTTCTTGGGAATAATTCCAGAACACAACTAATCTCCTCAAAAGAGATTTCAAAGTCTTTTGGGGAAATTATGTAAGGCGCCTTATGTTTTCATTTCTTCTACTTTGGTTTTTTAAACTCATCCACAAAGAACTGCTGTTTCAGTGGCTTTTCCTACCCCTGAGCAGTTCCTGTACCATTTAGCCTCTTGGCTATAAGAAAGAGATGCCACTCAAGCTGATGCAAGTAATGGGGTTTATTTCAAGGACATCTGTGGTAGTGGGAGAGGCTGGAACTTCCCAGAAGCCAGAGGAGCCCTCACTGGGGGTCCCAGGAGGCTCTGGAGTCGGGGGCCTCTTAGCCCCTCTGCAGCAAAAGACCTGCTATCCAGGTCTGCAGGCCCATCTGTGTCCCCAAGTCGTCCTTCACACTTCCAGCATGCTGCCTCGCTCTGCACGTTCCTGTTCCTGCTCCTTCAGGAGAGCATCTGATCGGGCTAGTTAAATGCCATCCTCCTGGGAGGCAGGGCCCATTTTCATTTATTTGCTGAACAAATACTGGAGTGCCTACTGGTGCCAGGCACAGGTGGAGGACAAACAGACCTCAGTCCTTTTCTTCATGGAGCTGACAGTCTAGTGGGGGAGTTGTCGAATAATGACTCTGAATTATTTGGAGTAGTCACGCACTCCACACCTGGATACAAAGTTGTGGCAGTGATGTCCTGTGCCTGGCAGGATCTAAGAATGCGCAATGGAGAATGGTGTGGGACGCTGGGGATGGCTTTCCCCAGCAGTGGCTTTTGACCCGTGACCTAAAGGATCAGCTAGAGGAGGATGAGCCTGGACAGGACACTAAACAGAGGGGCTGTGGAAGTTGGAGAATCCTGTCCCACAGGTTCAGATGCTGCCTGCAGGTCAAGGCAGCCGACTGGAAATGTCCTTTGGACTTGGTGCCCAGGAGGGCTTTGCTGACATCAGCAAGAGCCATTCCAGTGAGCAGTGGACATGGAAACCAGATTAAGAAGGGGCTAGCAGATGATGGAAGGGGAAGAGTGGAGGTGGCTGCTATGGACAACTCTGTGCAGATGTCTGCCTGTGACAGGGCACGGGAGGGCTGTTTTGTTAATTTCATTTTTTAGGTGAAAGACACATCTGCATGTTTGAAGGTTGAAGTATCCAGTTGAGAGGGACTGACTTTATATGAGAGAACGGAAGTGTGAGCAGGCACTTGGGGAAGGCCCCCGAAGCACAGGTGGCGGCTGGCGGTCCTGGAAGGAGGGAGAGCGCCCTGCGGTAACCAGGGCAGGAGGGGCTGGGACAGGTTGGCCAGCAGGGACTGTGCGTGCAGTGGCAGGAGGATGGGGCTTCCGTGGCTGTGAAGTCGGGGGCACCCTGTTCTGCCAAGAGTGAGACAGGAGCTGGGAAGACCACAGGTACTGAGCCTCCCTCAGAGAGTGGGAGGCGAGGTTGACTGGAGCAAATAGCAGGTTTCCTAGTGGCACCAGGAGCCCAGCGGAAGTGTGTGGTCACAGTGAGGCATTGGTTTGCTTCCCACATGTCATCTCTAGGGGCCTCTGCTGCTGGGAGCACCCAGGCCGCCTCTGAAGCTGCCCCGAGACTTAAGTACGTCACACCCTAAATGGGTGGCCTTTAGCAAGCTGCAAACAAGTCTTTAAAAAGGATGGCTGTCTCAGTGTGACTAACACAAGAATAGTTGTACATGAGTGGAAATGCAGTTTCTTACATTTGTATAGTACCTGAAGCAAACCAAGTAACAACTTCATAGAAAGTACAGGATGAAAAACTTCCCAAGTTTTTGTCCGCTGCCAGGGGGTCACCCCAGTCCCACACTTGTCTATGGCTGACGTAACTTAGGCCAGCGACCTACCTGCCTAGGGCTGGGTTCCTTGCCCTGGAGCTGGAGCGGCACCTGCTGGAGTCCGTCGCCTGAGCTGCCTGGCGCGGCACCCGCAGCCGGCGGAGGGTCCGGTCCCTCGGTTCTCTTCCTTGCTCCTTGCAGCAGGCAGCGCTTCGTGGATGCCTAGCTCTGCTCTCCCGGCGTTTTGGGAGAGCTGCTGTCTTGAGGAAGGAGCAGGTGCTGCCCGGGAGGCGTGGTATCTGGCAGAGGCCGTGGTTCGGGGACGAGCAGGGCCCTGCGTGCACACTGCTGCCGACAGGCAGTGGCGCGGTGGCAGAGTGGGGAAAACTCGGCCCTCAGAGAACAAGTAAGTCCTCTACGGCTTAAATGTTCCAATGAAAGTTTCTTTCTCATTTCGTAGGGTAGACCTGTGTTCCCCACAAAGTGATTTCAAAAAGGAGGCGTTCCTGTCCCTGACTGTGCTGGCGCAGTCGTAAGACGTCCTGTGGACGGGGCGTGCCTGCGAGGCAGTGGAGGCAGAACACAGCGGGGCTTCTGCCAGTAGTTTTGGATTCACATCTTGGCTCGGCCCCGTGTTGATGGTTTAACCTCGCACAAGTCATCTCCCCTCTTTGAACCTCCATTTAGTCTCTGGAAAATGGGGATAATAATGCCCATGTCTGCAGATTTTGGATAGAAGTAAATGAACTAGTATCCAGTAACGTGCTTGCTCCAGAATAAGCTCTGTAATGACTGTCCACCTGCTCACCTGCCTTCTCCCGAAGGATCACCCCGCCTGCCCTCCGTCCCCTTGACCCCGCCTCGGGTGTGCTCTTTGGAGGACCTGGTGTTTGGTTGGGAACTGTCCCATACTGGGAGGATCTCCTGATGCTACTGTCCCTGATGTTTGTCTTGCCAGGGCTTCACCTCCACTGGTGGATGAGCCATGAAGGGTACTGAAAAAGGGGCTGCTGCGGTGTTTTGTGGGAGGCTGGAGAGACCTGACCTAGGCTGGTCTCTTTCCTCTTTGTCCCTTTCTGGAGGCCTCAAGCCCCACCCCTCCCAGATGAGCTGTAAGCCCCACCCCCGGTAATAATGGATTTGTGATAATAGTTAGTTCACCCGTAACCCCTTTGTCAGGTCATTAATGGCATTAATTTAATAATGACTGGTTGGGCATGGGGCACAGGCTTGATTAGCGGCACTCCTATAAATTGCAGATAAATAAAAGTTATTTATAACCTTTATATAGAAATCCCTGCTGCAGGCTCTGATCCTCATTGTGTCTTCAGTCCTAGTAACGTGCACCCGTTAAGAACATTAAGGAGAAATAGAGAAGAACACACCAGAAAGTTTAGAACTATATCCTGCTTTGGGTTTGATAAGAAATGCAGATTTAGTATGATTTCTTTTAGCAATGTTTACTTAATTTGGAACAAATACTGTGGTTGGAGCAAATGGTTTTGAAAACATTCAAAGTGGTTTTCACCAGAGTACAACTTTATTTAAGTATGTTTAACCTAGATGTTTGCTTTGTTCTTGGGGGCTTTGTAAAACAAGCCACATGATTCTGGAGAGATAAGCAAGCAGATAAATCCCTGTGTGGGAGAAAGGAGAGCCTGGCTGTGTTGACCTGTAACTATTTGGGAGTTTTACGTGGCTTCATACACTCAGAAGACAGTTAACAGTTCTCTGTACCAATGAGTAATAAATCACATTATTAAAAGATGATTATTTTCCAAAGGAAAGTTAAAATATCTTGTAAATAACAAATGAAAGTGATTTCAAAATAAACTTTTAAGAGAAATATTTGCTCATTAAAGATAATTTTTAGTAGGAAAAAAGAGGGGGCACCAGTAGTCCCCTAAACAAAACATTTGCAGCATTAGAGTATTACAAAACAAAATACAGCATTCTGAGATTTTTCTTTGCAGCCTTTTTTCTATCTATACCACAGATTTTTTAAAACTAGCTGTGACTGTACTGTACATACTCTTTTGGATCCTTTTTCCACTTCAGATATAATTTTTTCATGTATTATTCATAAGCATTGTTTTAATGACTTTATTGAGTAAAGTGCATACAGGTATTTGGCCTACAGCTGGACTTCTAAGGCTGTCCCTGTTACACGTGATGTTGCTGTCACCTTCTGTGCAGCATGCCTTGCCATAGTTATTCACATATGATGCCACATGTGTGTTTATATTTCCAAAGGTACTAATATTTTTGTCTCTTGACATGCAATGCTAAATTATTTTAAAGTAAGAACACCAGGTAAACACCGTTTTAAAGGAAACAAAAACAATTTTAAAAGGAAATGGGAGTATTTTGAAATCAATACCAATATGGATTTCAGATTTTCTTTAAAGGGGGGGGGGAAGAGGAGCAGGAGCAGGAGGAGAAGCAAGTTCCCTGGAGGGGATTCCAAATTGACTTCAGCTTTTTCCTGAGTATTTTAGTCAGCCAAACCCTGAAGTTAAGAAACCAGTTCCTGGTACTCTCCTGTCCTGGGGTATTTACACACTCCCTGAATCCGATCAGAGTAATGACTACGTAATGAAATGCAGAAGAGATACATAGAATCGAAAAGTACTTGCTGAAAACATTGTGTGATTTCTATTCTGTGCATGCATGGTTCGAGTCTCTGCAGCAGAGTTGTTGCCCTGAGTTTGCTAATGTTGAATGGCCTGCTCTCTCCAGAGTACTTCTGGGCCTCTGCACTGTGGGGCCACAAAGCCGGTGTGTGCAGTACTAATGAAGGGCTCAGTTTACTGAGGGTTTTCAAGTAGGCTGCGGTCCTCAGCCCAAGACTCCTCAGTGTCCGGCCAGGGGATTGCCGGCATGGGTGTGTTTATGCAGCCTCACTTTGGGGAGCGGTTCAGGAACAGATGCGTGCTTCTGTGTCTTTTGCGCAAATACCTAATGCTGTAGTGAAGGGCAGCTCCTTACAGAGAAGTCTTAAAAATTTAGCTCTTTCTTGCTAAACAGAACTTTCAGGGTAGGGAATAGGAAGACAATGAGATCAAAGGAAAGAGCACAGACAAAGCAGCCCATGTCTGTGGAAGCCGGATTTCCAAGCCAGGTCTCCCCTCTGACGTTTGGGGCAAGACTCATGGTTGGTTTAATATAACTGTTTATTGCTCCTTCTTCCCTTCCTTCCATTGTTTATAGTTCCTTGCATTTCTTTAGTGTGTCAATATCATGTGATCCCTTTATGTTAATGGAAAATAATCTACAGTAGTAGTAACCCAATAGACAGCTGAAAACTCAAAAATCAACCTGCTCTCCCTGCAAAGTCCCAGTACTACAGGTATCTATTGTGAGGACGCATTTTAAGCTCTCCCTTGGAACCCGTTAATTTCTTGTCGTAAGCATTGCTATGCCAAGCCAAGCCAGCCTGGCGGAGGGGATTCGAAGAGAGGGAAGAAGCTAGTGGAGACAGATGGAGCAGCATGAAGTGAAAGGGCCGCCTGCAGCCAAACAGGGAGGAGTCAGAAACTCGAAAAAAGCAGCCAAAAGAACCCAAAACACACTGTAATTTGGTTCCTTTTAGTGTAGAGCAAACAGATCTATTCGTCCCAATGACTGACCCCTGAGGTTTTCTCTCTCATACCACTCAGGATGATAATTATAGTTCTCATTATTATTCTGGACCCCAGAAGGGGACAGGAGGATGATCAAATTACATTTATTGACCTGTTTTTAAGAAAGCAGAAAACTGTTGTAATTCATTTTAAAATGATTTACATTGAAAATCATTAAACCTCTTTTAAGGCTGTTTGCTTATCTAGGTAAACAGTTGTTCTCTGAAAATATATTGAATGTTTGTTACCGCAAATTCCTCCTTGTCTGAGGATGTTGAAAACAATAGCTGGGCAGTTTAAATGTCATGGCCTCTCTAGAGAAAAAGCGCAGCATCAGTGTAATTGCTTTGTACGATTATTTAGCGATTTCAAACATTTATACTCCAAATATCTTTCCTTGGCCCTAGTCTCATTAAAGTTATAGAAATCAGAAAGTTCCTTCAAAAGTTCCTTAAACTCATGTGATCTGCATCCATTCTTTTCTCCCAACAAATTTCTGTTTTCTCAAATTGAAATTATTTCAAATATAGCCATTTTCTCCCATAAAATTGCTAAATATTTGTAAGGTATTCACTTTGTCTGTTACAAGTAAAAAATGAAAAAGTTAAATGTCTTGACTGAGTAAGCGGATAGCATCCGTGAATCTGAGATGCCGTGGAGAGCCCTGTGTGTCCGGGACTTTGATCAGGCCCCTTGAGAACAGTAGCAGTTGATTATTACCCAGTTGCCAATAAATCCAACTTCTCTGGCTTTTATCTTCAGACTCTTTCAGACATTTAAAGTCAATGAGCTGGTTTAAATATTTACTTACGAAGAAGCAAGCTGTGGTTTGTTAAAGGGCATCGCTAAATTAAATGAGTTTTAGATTAAGCATAGTTTATTTTTTAAAAAAATATAAAATCCAGCAGGGCAGTTTCACTAAGTTGTGAACTTAGTGAAACAGTCCATTTGTAGCCACACAAATGGATCAGTGATTTGTGTGTGTACCCATTAAATGCTTACAATAAATAAATGTGAGCTTGTGGAGAAAAGCAGTCTAACAGTTGATGCCAAACCTATAGTGGACATACTCAAAGTTTAGGCTCAGAGATCACTCCTTTTCCTACAAGGGAATATTTATCCACATGAGGTGGTATGTGAGGGCTGGCACTGTGCCGGGACACAGCTCTTTGTCCTCTGTGGGCTCACATCCTAAGGGGACCTGGGGGATGCAGCCTTAACCAGTGGATTGGGCTCCCTTTGTATTTCAACTCAGGTGAGTGTCCGGCCACTTCCTATGTCAGTCACCTAAGGAAAGGGGTTTTCTTGAAAAACATAATTTTGAGAAGGGAGAAGTATCAGAATAGTGTAAAATGGCAAATACTTCTTAAATTCCTAAAGGTAACAGACACTTCATCTACATTTCTTGGCCTGCCCTTGAAGTAATTCCCTGTGGTGTGCATTTCCTTAAAGCCCTGACTTCGCAGCTCAGGAGGTGGTCACACGGAGGAGGCAGGAGTCCACCTCATTCTGCCTGACCACACAGACACACTACGCCTCAGTGCCTCTCCAGGTGAACTCGGAGGGACCAGATTAAGAGAGTTTAAAAATAATTTAAAGTTAAGAAAAAATTCTGAAACTGTAAGTGAATTGTAATTCAGTCCGCCTACTTGAAAAAATAGGGTAAACTACCTCAAAGGTTGAGAAAGGTATTAGAAAGTTAAAAATGGACACATGAAGTCAAATTTCAAACAGGAATCAAAGTTTTTAAAAGGTAATATCCCACTTTGGATTTTTAAAACATTATTTTAACTGCTTCATTTATTATTTTGACCATCTCGGAGAAAATATTTTAAGTGTTCATGAGAGTTTTATCTATATTATGAATCATGTAGCTGTTTTCTTAATTAAATATTCAAGAAATATCATTTCTTGATACTTACCATTGTAATTTTAAAAGGGAGGAAGTGATTTTTTTAAACTTTTGAAATAATTTTTCAGCTTTACTGAAATATAATTTACACACAAGAAGATGCACCCATTTTAAGTGTATAATTCAGTGAGTTTTTGACAGATGCATCACTTGGGTAATGATTTTTCCAATCAAGATACAGAACATTTCTGTCAACCCCTCAAAAGGGAAGTGATTGATTTTAAGCACTGGCTTTCCTGGAGTGACCTCAGAGGGGTTCTCTTTATGAACTGTCTTGAGGATATGGTTTAGACATCTTTTTGTTCTGTTGCTATTTTATTATAAAGTGTATGCATGTCTATGTCAGTGTGTTCTGTCCATGTTTCATTTTCCATCAAGAGACCAAAGGATTATGGTATGAAATTTTGTCTTTAAATGATTTTCTGAAAAATCATCAGTACGGAACTTAAAAAGATGTCATTGAAAATCAATAATTTCTGAAGAGCATGCCAGTGGTCATAGGAGGTATGCTTCTCTTTAAAATGAGAAAAATTGTTTTTTAAAATTCTTGCTATTTGGCTATTTAACTCAGGACGCATGTGAGGGGAGTACCTTTTGAGTGCTAGTCTAGGTATCAGCAAAGTGCTACATAAAGACGCCTCTCCAGTGTTGTAAATGATCAGCCTGTCCTCTCATTTAGTGACAACTGTCTTGAATGCCCAGGATGTCCTGAGTACTGATGAGGGCACTGGTGAAAACTGCAGGCTGAATTCCCAGTCCTTAGGGAACTGACATTCTAATGCTGCAAGGCTGGGCTGGTATTTACAATAAGGTGTTGAGGGAAGCCCTCAATAAATAAGGTGACCCTAGGACAGGCCCCAAACGGGGGAGGCAGAGGTGGGAGCCCGTGAGTGGGTGGGTGGGTTGGAGAGTGGGGCATAGATCAAATAGGGCCCACAGAC
The DNA here is from genome assembly GCA_023783475.1 of Daubentonia madagascariensis. Lineage (NCBI taxonomy): Eukaryota > Metazoa > Chordata > Mammalia > Primates > Daubentoniidae > Daubentonia > Daubentonia madagascariensis. The sequence goes on along the minus strand of JAKFHU010000379.1, from coordinate 1,650,362 downwards.
TATTGGAAAGACATGATCTGCCTTTCAGAAGATCCTCTGGCTACTGTTGAAACTAGACTTCAGGGGAGCAAGGGAGGAAGCAGAAACTCACTGTCCAAGTTCGGCAGAATATTTTTAGCTGATACAATAAATGTATGCACCCTGGAGGAACAGGCTTTCCACCCTTTTCTCAAGAGCTGATTATTAGTTTAATTAATTTGATTAATTCAATTTAAACAAATTAAATAAATTTTCTTTACTTAATTATTCATTAAATGTTAATAACATTAGTTATATTTTTTTGCTTCCTGTGACACCAAGGAAAATTACAGAAGAATAGCATTTGGTTGAGTTTTTTCCTAAACTCAGGAAAGCACACATTTGGAAGAAGTTAATTTAAGATTTTACATCACACTATAAGAGTTTACTTCATTATGAGTGTTTTTTATTATTTTAGGCCCTGGGGACACAGATAAAGGCCTGAAACATTAAATCAGGGGAAGTTCTCTCTGATCCCTAATACTAATTAGCACTGGAAGGAGCTTTCCCACCACGACTTCATCTGAGCCTTCCATGACTCGTGCAAACCAATGTCTACTTGATGTTCTTCATGGATTAGCTCATTTAATTGTCACTGTGAAGAAGGCTTGATTTTGAGTCCTTAACACCTAACTTTCAGACAAATTATTTTAACTTTTCTTTGTCCCCATTTCTTCACAGAGCAGATGAAGGTCCTAATAATTGTAAAAGAGGCAGTGAAGCCTGGGCTGAATTTCTGAATTAGCTTCGTGTTCCATGTCTTGAGAAAAGTCTCTTTCTGACCTAACCCACGGTTTTTTGCTCTTTGCTGTAAGTCCTGTCAGCTGTCAAATTATAAATAATAGCACTATCAGTTCTGCAGGACTAGGAGGCAGCAAGAAACACTGTCTAAATCCAGATTTTATTTTTAGTCTAGACCCGATCAGCCATATTAAGCTGTGCACATAGACATATTTTTTTCTTAGTTGGAAGGTAATAGGTGGAAATAATTTGAGTTTCATCATCTGAGAATAATTTCACAGAAGATTACTTCTTTAAATAGTGCAGTGAGGTAAATAAGAATTATCCACTTTACTAATGATAGGGAACCTGAGAATTACAGGGTGCAGGGTCCTTAGGCTAGAGCATGCCCGTCTCCACGGCCTTCTGTAAAGGAGCTTGGTGCTCAAAGGGTTAAGCAGAGTCCACGTGGAACAGGGAGGGCAGCGGCCCAAGTTTCATGTCTTTGTTCCAATTCCCAGATGGCAGTCCTGCCTGCTAGTCCCAGTTGAAGCACAACTATTTTTGAGCTTGCCATCCCTCAGCACAGATGTTCAAGGCCATAATAATGTGTTTCTTTTATGGTGTCTTTTCTGTTTCTTGGTGTAGAAGTTTCAAAGCTTCATTGTTTCATTTGTCAAACAAACACAGCAAGACCTTATAGGTCAGTGAAATAATAAAAAGAAGAAAAACATTCTTGAAAGCAGAAAAAATCCTTTTACTTTGTCGTATTGGCAGGGAAACACTGTAGATAATCTGCTGCCATTTTGTGGCTTATAATTTTTTCAGTGTTAATTATGGTAGTTATGGTAATTAAAGTACAAAACAGTTAGACTGTTTAATCCACCAAGTGCCAAAGAGAAATCTAAAGTAATGAACTCGCTCCTGGCATAACAGACTTTCTCTGAACAGCGCATGGCAGTCAGTGTCTTCGGTCACACTCAGAATTTGTGGGTGGTGACAGCCTGTTCACCCCCCTGCCTTGCCAGCCACTCTCCTGTGGTAATTGGTTTTTCTTCCTTTCTTTCTTTTTTCCTTAAAGACATGCATGAAAATATTTGGCCTACACAACCCTGGTGGGAAGCAGATGTTCGGGCCAGATGATCTGGAGGCAAGATTAAGAATAGCAGAAATTAAGTTCAGTAAAGGAATTTACCAAGTCTCAGCTGCTATGACCTTCAGCCCCCCAGTAGCAGGGTCCCTACCTTGCATTTTCTCCTGGTAAAAGTAAAGCATCTACATCCACAGTTGAACTTCAGGATCCTGTCACTCTCTTACTGCCTCTGGGCCTTCATGGACATTGCCTGCCTGAGCCCCGGGGCCTCCCTCAACAGTCTTGACTGCTATATCCTTCGGCCTCCTGTCACACTCGGTCGGCCCTGTCCCTGAGCTGCAGAGTGCCCTTCAGTCCCGTTTTCCTTTACTTTTATCGAGGCTTCATGCTAACATTTCTGCAGGACCGTTGGATGATACACATACACATCTTAAAGAATAGAAAACTCTTTAGGTCTTTATCTTGTGCATCTATAATTTTCTTTTGTCCCATTGAGAAGAAATAAGAGCTGTTCAGTTCAACTCAACATTTCATTTTCATTTTCTGGATAGAAATGTTAACATTTTGCACTAATAAATAAAAGCCATAATCAAATTTAAAGAAATTTTTAAAAATCTTTATCACTTATTGTTGATAATAGAGCAAACAGTGACTCAGTAACCACTCACTGTCTGTGCTCTTGGGTGACAGCAGGCCTTGGGGACACTGGTTCCTGCCACAGCTCCTTCCCCTCCCCTCCCCTCAGGGGCCACGCTGTGCTCAGCCACAGTCACATGCCGGCTGGATTTTTCCCCCCTTTCCCTGGTGTCTCCCTGCCGGTGTTGGGGATTAAACCATGAAAGATGATGGCTCTTAGAGTCTGTGCTTGGTGCTCATTTCCTAATCAGATCCCCAGCTGATACCATGTGGCATGAACCAAACAGGTCCCTGTGGCAGGTCTGGCCAGCAGGGCAGTGGTCTGCGTGCCCTGGACCAGCAGGACACAGGCCAGGTAGGAGGCGTGGCTGTGCACTTGAGGGAGCACATGGTAGCAAGATCCGAGGCAGTGGCAGGAGGGAAGGAGAGGATGAGAGACTTCTGGTATTTGGAAAGACCATTTCTAAAGCGCTACACACTACTAAATTTGAAAGGATATGCTGAAATCATTCTTTATTTTTCTAGCAATTGAAATACAGAGTACTTAGTATTGCAGTCAGAATAAATGATGATACAGTGGGTTTTCGGCTTAGGAACAAAACAAAGCTATATTGGCATGAACGCAATGCTCTGTGCTTAGGTTGGTAAGTACCATCAACTCACTTTATAGTCACACTAGACTAATACACAAGGGTGCTGTCGAACCGAGCAGTGGAGAGGTTCTGGGTGGTGCTCTCTCAAAGGAGAAAGGGGTTTGGCTCCCCAAGAGACTGTTAAAACATGCTATGGGAGGCTGTTTGTTCAGTTGGAGGAAGTTTGCAATGGAAAATAATGGTCTCAGTTGGACAGGGAACCAAGCCATGTCTACACATACTAAGTAGAGACTTGGCGACTTCTGATTTATTTTTTAAAATCAGTTTTAATAACCAAACAAGACAGTAATACAAGTCAGAAAATGTAGCTAGCTGTGTGGATGAAAATAGTTAGAAACAACCAGATTTCTACCTAACCATACTGCCAGCTTATTGCCAAATATATGCTATCACAGACTTCCTTGACTACTAAAATGTACCCAGCTTTGAGTGAGAGTTTGACTCTCTTCAGGTAAAAATAAAATGTAAGGTCAAGGAGAGAAGGGAGGCATCAGACAAAATATCACCACCATTGGATGTAATTTTCATTGTTGAGTTGCTCTTTCTGATTATATATGCCAGGCTGAGCCTGGTGGTCTTCCCATCTTGGGTGTCCTACCCACCTCCCCACCTCTCCCTTCACACCTCCTCCTGTCAAGCAGAAAGGTGTGTTTCTCTTCCCATCTTGGCAGTCCGGAATGCCAACGATCTGAGTGTCACCAGTCCCCTCCTATGTATGAATTAAGTCAAATTGTCTTGTCTACAAAGAGAATTGTCATATGCCCCTGCAACTGGCCTTTTATTCTGCCATAATTTTGCAGTAAGAGGGAAGACCATTTGGATATTAATAGTATGTCTGAGAAAATATAGGTTTCTTCTCTGCCTTCCTTTGAGACCCATTTCTATATCAATCCTGTTCCTTCAATGCCTCTTTTTTTTTTTGCATGCAGTTTAAATATGTAATGTTCCTTTTGCTTAATGTTCCTTTATGTTTCTATTTATTTGTTACTACGTAGTTAATAAGTCCAAACCATGGTCTTAGTGCTCAAGCAACTAGGAAAGAAAGAATCATATTGTATTAGTTCATTCTTTCCAAATACCAGCAATACTTAATAAAAGCCTTTGGAAAAGATTTGGGAATCTTGTATAAAAATTGTACTTAGCTTGCATCTTACCCGTGCAGAATTCTCTAATGATGTATTTAAGGAAAAACAAGTACAGATTTTATGGCTTGTCTTCCATATTCCTTGAGTGAGAACATTAACCATAGGGGTTTCTTTAAAGATTTGGTAGGGTGTGTCTCAGCTATGTATTCTGAGAGTTGTCTGTGTAACTGACGTATAATTAAAATTTTTCTTATTTGCGGATCAAAGATATTTTTCTAAAGGATTTTCTTAGTAATAGCTTTACTATTTCATTCACAATATTCCTTGAGGTTTAATTATTTTGCTATAATAATTGCTGCTTATTGTCATATAACATTGCTTGGTGTTACCAGTTAAGGGATCATTTTGGTAAAGTCCTTTGAGATACTCAGATAAAAGTACTGATACTCCTTGACTTATGATGGGGTCCCGATAAACCCATCATAAGGTGAAAATATCCTAAGTCAAAAATGCATTTAATACACTCAACCTACCGAACATCATAGCTTAGCCTAGCCTACCTTAAATGTGTTCAGAACACTTACATTAGCCTACAGTTCGGCAAAGTCATCTAATATAAAGTGTTGAATATCTCATGTAATTTATTGAATACTGTATTATACATTACGTCAAAATTGCAATGGTTTCACACCATTGTAAAGTTGAACCATCTTATAAGTCAGGGATCGTCTTTAGTAGTGTCTATATCTTTTCTAAGAAATGAGTATAAACTTCTGGAAAAGACTATTTTGGTTTGTCTTTATCATTAATTTTCCTTCTTAACTTTTCAGTGCCTTAGGGATGCAAGGACACATGCATGAACAATCTGTTGCAAGTAGATCATTCCATCAGTTTTTTCAATGGCCTCCCTACTATGTAGGTGGTTTCAATTGAGTTAAGAGACAATCCAGATTGTGACAGAATAATAATTATAATGTCGGATTCTGCGTAATAATTGGAGAAAGCATGGCCAGCACTTACATAAGTTTTACTATGTGCTGGGTCCCATGCTAACCCTTTATGTGCAATACTTCATTCAGTTCTTACAAAAATCCTACGAGGTAGCTATTGTTACTTCCTGGCTTTACCAGTAAGGAAACTGAGGCAAGAGGTTGTCATTGGCCAGTGGTAACGCAGCTAGTACGTGACCAAGCCGGGATTTGAACCCAGACCGTCGACTACAAAGCTGTTAATCATTAGAGTGTGCAGCAACTTCCAGTAAGTTCTAAAGCCAGGCAAAGAGGGGAGGAAAGGGGTTATAGCCTGCTGATGTGCATGTATCACCCATGAACCAGTGGAGGGAGGCTTCCTTCTAAATCCTCTTTATTTTATTTTATTTATTATTATTATTTTTTTGAGACAGGGTCTTGCTCTGTCACCCACGCTGGAGTGCAGTGGCATCATCATAGCTCACTGCAATCTCGGACTCCTGGGCTCAAACGATCCTCCTGCCTCAGTCTCCCAAGTAGCTGGGACTACAGGTGTGTGCCACCATGCCAGAGGACGCCCGGCTAATTTTTCTATTTTTCGTGGGGACAGGGTCTTGCTCTTGTTCAGCTTGGTCTCGAATTCCTGGCCTCAAGCAATCCTCCTGCCTCAGCCTCCCAAAGTGCTGGGATTACAGGGGTGAGCCCCCACACCCAGCTCTAAGCTTTTTTTAAAATTTAATCTATGATCCCTCAGAAGCAAAGTGCTTAAACTGATTAACAAGCGGTGCTTCCATTTATAGCAGTATCTGCCTACCCCAAAGCCCCAGCAGAAACATTGAGACAGGTCTTTGGAGTGTGTGTGTTTGCTAGTTTACTTCTCACTTAGTAAAATCAGATTTATGTAAATACAACTTTAATGAGTGTTCATACACATATTAAACGTTGACCATGTCAAATTCGCTAATTCAATTTGTTTTTATGTATATTAATTTACCTAGATAGTCATTGCTACTATTTTATGCTTCATCAGTAGGTCTAATTAAAAGCAGCTATTCTTAATAATCAATATATTGGTATTGCATTTTTATCTTTAACCCTTTGATTCAGAGTAATGTTTTGTAAGTACCAAACTATTAACAACCGGTTACTTTATTTCTCTCTTTGAGAGGTGATTTAAAGCCACTGGCTTTAGTTAAGATTTTCCAAGAGCAAAGATAAAGTAGCAGCTAAGAACTGATAGAGTAAGAAGCTGTTATTTAAAGAAGTTACTACTTTTCTAATAGCATACCTCTTCTGTTATAAGAAATTCAGCAACATATTTTGATAAAAGTTTTCCAGAATGCAGTAGAGGGCTTTGATTCATATAATTGCAAGATTTGGACCTTTACTCCTATAATTCAAAAATAATAATGGGATAATGGAAACCATCCTAGAGCATCGGCTATAATCCTATCTTTTTAAATGTCTTGTAATAGAGAGTAATGTTTACTAATAATCTAAAGGAAACTTTTTAAAGTGACTCCGTAAGAATTTCAGAATAAACATAAATGTGAAGGGTACCACTAAGTGCTTGAACTTTAAAAATGGATATAAACAATCTCCCCCAGTTTCAGGAAGGACATTTCACATTTTCTTCCTGGTTTGCTTCCAACACACCCTGTAACAGGCTGAGGATGGCAATAAAACAGTGATAGGCAGGCAGCTCAGAGGAAAACAGGAATAGAAAAATCAGAATTACCCGGTAGAGAGAAGGTGCAGAGATCCTCTGTGAGGGGACCTTAGGGTCATGTCCTGCTCTGCATGGTTCTAAATAACTAAATAACCTCATCCCACAATGCCACAGTGCCATTGCAATATACTGTGGGTTTCTTTTGTTCCAGGGATATCCTTTCAGCTTTTCTTACCCTGATGTTTAGCCCTTAGACACAACTTGACACAATGATCCAAGTGGGAAAAAAAGGTACAAGAGTGTACCCCTTAGGGGTGGGTTCTGCTTATAATAAAAGCATGGTTGTGAATCATCAGTATTAGTATTAAGACAAAGGCAGCTTGGGGCCCCCGTGGGGTTCTGCCTCGATTCACTTGCATTTAAATCATAAAAGGGCTGGCAATGAGGGCAACGCCTACTAAGGGAACTTAAAAGAAGAATCAAGCTCAGAAGTTCTGTATTTATAAACAAATGTTACAACATTGCTCAACATAGGAAAAAAGCTTGCGGAGTTGTACCGTTTCTGATGGGCTCTCAGTTTAAAAAAGAAAACCAATAAAAACAGTATCGGGCACTAACTTGGAAACTCAGCCCACAGAGCATGTTTGAAGACTGTGGTCTGACATGATGAACTTTTGCTTCTACTGCATGTACTCACCTGGCTGTCTAGATACAGATATTAGAAGCTGGGGTGGCCATTGTTTGCCGGTCTCAGATGCTGGTGAGCAGAGAAGTCAAGCCAAACGTGTGTATATATTAATATACGTTTGGGTGAAGCTTCAAAAGTAACATCAGAATGATTCCTTAGGAAAAAGATGGAAATCCTGGTGTAATCCTTCTGTGATCATTCATTTAGAAAATGGTACTTTCTTAATTTAAATAATCTTACTTAAGTAATGGACCATGATTACTATTCATAATAAACTTCCACTGAGCTTTATTCCTCTTATTTTACTTTGTGACATCACATTTTCAAGTCACATTTTGTTTTCATTTTAGTTCAGATTCACTCAATAATAAATTTGTAAGCAGCTACAATGAGCAAGATCACTACTTCTTTAAAAATCACAAGTCTATGTTACTTTTCTTCAAAATGTTGAAATTCACTTTCTGTATTTAAGAATCAGAAGAGCTCATCCCAGTGAGTTTTGGTTTGCTTCTTCCTTGAGATGCATTCTTGTCCAGGCTTCCTAGAAAGCCCCCCTGCTTATCACCTTATCTCAGAGGCTGGCTCCTGGTCTGTCTGGTTTCCTGATTTCAGAGCGTACCTGGGCTCTGTCCTGGGTCCTCTCCTTCATCCACACTGTGCACACACAGGTGATTGGATCAGTGTCCCGGCTCTGGGTGTTACCTCTGCACTCATGCTTTTTACATTTGTATCTCCAGCTACAGTCTCTTTCCTGCCTCAGTCCTATGTGCAGCTGCTGGCTTGACAGCTCCATGTGGATAGATAATAGGTATCTCAAACTTAGCACTGCAAAACAGAAGTTTTTATTCCTCCCCCTCCCCTCACCAAACCCACTGTCCCTCCAATTTTCACCATCCCAGTAAATTAATAGATGGCACCGGCATGGCTGGTGGTTTTACTCCAAAACCTATGCATTATCCTTGATTCCATCTTGCCTTGCACCTGACTCACAATCCATCAGCATAGCCAGTTACTCTGACAACGAATAGTTCTCAGACCGAGCCACTTGACAACATCTCCATAGTTATAATCTTAACCCAAGCCACCACGCCATGTGGAGCAGTGCAGCGCCCTCACACCTGCTGTACTCTCCCTCTCCACTCAGTGGGAGATATTTCTAAAGTGTGAGCCAGCCGGTCACCCTCCACCCCAGAACCCCCCAGTCGCTTCGATTAGCTTATATGTTTTTATTGTGGTAAAATATATATACCTTAAAATTTGCCATTTTAACCTTTTTAAAGTGTACAGTGCAGTGGTATTAACTGCATTCACATTGTGCAGCCGTCAGCGCTGATCTACTTCATAACCCTTTCATCGCCCAGACAGAAGCTCTACACCCATTAAACAAAAACTCACTGTTCCCCCCTCACTCTACCCCAGGTAACTTCTAATTTACTTTCTGTCTCTATGAATTTGCCTATTTTAGATATTTCATATAAGTGGAATTATATCAATATTTGTCCTCTGTGTGGTCTGGCTTATTTCACTTAGCATAATGTTTTCAAGATCCATCCATGTTGTAGCATGTATCAAAATTTCCTTCCTTTTCAAGGCTGAATTATACTCCATTGTATGCATAGACCACATTTTTTGTTATCAAATCATCTGTTGATGGACACCTGGGTTGTTTCCACTTTTCAACTATTATGGATAATGCTGCTATGATCTGCAAGTTTTTGTGTGGACATATGTTTCCAGTTTTCTTGAGTATATGCCTAGGAGTAGAATTGCTGGGTCACATGATGATTTTGTGTTTAAATATTGGAGGAGCGGCTAGACTGTCCTCCACAGCAGCTGCGCCATTTTACATCCCACCAGCCATATGTGAGGGTTCCAGTTCCTCCACATCTCCACCAATACTTGTTTTCTTTTTTAGTGTAGTCATCCAGGAAGGTGTGATATGATATCTCATTTTAGCTTTGATTTGCATTTTTCTAATGAGTAGTGATTGAGCTTCTTTTTCTGTGCTCATTGACCATTTATATACCACCTTTGGAGGAATGTTTGTTTGAGTGCTTTGCCCATTTTTTCATTGGGTCGTCTTTTTGTTGTTGAGTTGCAGGAATTCTTTATATTTTCTGGATATTAAACCCTTACCAGATATATGATTGCAAATATTTTCTCCCATTCTGTGGGTTGTCATTTCATGTCCTTGATGGTGTCCTTTGAAGCACAAAAGTTTTCAATTTTGATAAAGCCCAATGTGTTTATTTTTTCTTTTGTTATCTATGATTATGGTGTATATTTAAGGAACCATTCCAAATGCAAGGCCATGAAAATTTTCCCCTATGTCTTCTAAGAATTTTAGTTCCAGCTCTTAAATTTAGGTTTTTGATCCATTTTTAGTTTTAAGTATGGTGTGAGGTAGTATCCAACTTAATTATTTTGCAGGTGGATATCCAGTTTGCCCAGCATCATTTTTTGAAGAGACTTTTCTTTCCCCATTGAATGTTCTTGGCACCCTTGTTGAAAATCAGTTGACCACAAATGTACACATTTATTTTTGGATTGTCAATTCTGTTCCCTTGGTCTATATGTCTGTCCTTATTCCATTACTACACTTTTTTGATTACTGTAGCTTTTGTTGTAAGTTTTGAAATTAGGATATGTGAGTCATCTAACTTTGTTTGTCTTTTTCAAGATTGTTTTTGCTATTTCAGCGTTCCTCAAAATTCCATATGAATTTTAGGATAAGTTTTTTCATTTCTGCAAAAAAAATCCATTGAATTTTGATAGGGATTGCATTGAATCTGCATATCACTTTGGGTAGTATTGTCAGCTTAACAATAGTAACTCTTTCAGCTTATGAACATGGATATCTTTCCATTTATTTTGGTACTCTTTAATTTCTTTCAACAACATTTTTTATTAATAGTTTTCAGTGTACAAGTCTTGCACCTCCATAGTTAAATTTATTCCTAAGTATTTTAGTCTTTTTGATGATTTTATAAATGGAATTGTTTTCTTAATTTCCTTTTTGAATTGTTCATTGCTATTATATAAAAATACAACTGCTGTTTGCATGTTGATTTTGTATCCTGCAACTTTGCTGAATTTATTAGTTCTGATAGTTTTTCATGGAATTCTTAGGGTTTTCTACATATAAGACCATGTCATCCTCAAATAGAGATAGTTTTATTTCTTCCTTTCCAGTTTGGATGCTTTTTATTTCTTTTTCTTGCCTGATTGATCTGGCTAGGACTTGTAGTCCTATGTTGAGTAAAAGTGGTGAAAGTGGGCATCTTTGCCGCCTTCTTGATCTTAGGGGAAATTGTTCAGTCTTTCACCACTGAGTATGACATTAGCTGTGAGTTTTCCATATGTGACCTTTATCATGTTGAGGAAGTTCCTTTTTCTTCCTAGTTTATTGAATGGGTTATCATGAAAGGGCATTGGGTTTTGTCAAATGCTTTTTCAGTGTATTTGAGATGATCATGTAGTTTTCCCACTTAATTTTATGATTGCATATTACGTTGATTGATTTTTGTGTGATTAACCAACGCTGCCTTCCTGAGATAAATCCCACTTGGTCATGGTGTATACTCCTTTAATATGCTTCTGGATTTAATTTGCTACTATTTTGTTGAGGATTTTTGCCTGTGTTATTTATAAAGGATCTTGATCTGTAGTTTTCTTTCCTTATAGTGTACTTATCTAGTTTTGCTATAGGGTAATGCTGGCTTTGTAGAATGAGTTAAGAGGTGTGCTCTCCTCTTCATTTTTTGGGGGAGAGAGTTTTAGAAGGACTGGTGTTAATTCTTCTTTAAATATTTGGTAGAATTCATCAATAAAGCAGTCTGGTCCTGGGCTTTTCTTTTTTGGGAAGTGTTTGATTACTGATTCAATCTCCTCACTTATTATAGGTCTCTTCAGATTTTCTATTTCTTCTTGTGTCAGTTTTGTTAGTTCATATGTTTCTAGGAATTTTTCCATTTCATCTAAGTTGTCTGATCCGTTGGCTTTCAGTTGTTTATAGTATTCTCTTATAATCCTTTTTATTTCTGTAAAGTCTATAGTGATCTCTTTCATTTCTGAGTTTAGTAATTTGAGTCTTCTCTCTTTTTTTTTTCTTAGTCTAAAGTTTTGTTGATTTTTGATCTTTTCAAAGAACCATCTTTTGGTTTTACTGATTCTGTTATTTTACCCATTCTCTATTTCATTGATCTCTGCTCTAATCCTTATTCTTAGTCCTTTCATCTTCTAGCTTTTGGTTTAGTTTGCTCTTCTTTTTCTAATATTTTAAAATGGAAGTTTAGGTTATTGACTCTAGGTCTTTCTTTTAATGTAGGGATTTACTGCTATAAATTTCCTCCTGAGCACTGTTTTTACTGTATACCATAAGTTTTGGTATGTTGTGTTTTTATTTTTATTCATCTCAAAGTATTTTCTAATTTCGTTTGTGATGTCTTCTTTGGCCCATTGGTTATTTAAGTGTTTTGTTTAATTTTCACACATTTGTGAATTTTCCAGTTTTCTTTCTCTTCCTGATTTCTAAGTTTATTCCCTCATGATTGGAAGAGATACTTTGTGTGATTTTGACCTTTTCAAATTTATTGACACTTGTTTCGTGACCTAACAATGTGATCTTTCCTGGAGAAGGTCCTGGTGTGCACTGGAGAAGAATGTGTATTCTGATGTTGTTGAGTTCTTCCAATTATTCTTAGGATAGAATCCGAACTCCTCACTGTAGTTTATAAATCCCACAGGAATTGACCCTGAGCAGCTCCTCTAGCATTATGTCCCTCCACTCTTCTCTTAGCTCTTGCTCAGGAAATATTTTTGACTGACTTATTATTAATAATTAACTTAAGCTTTAGTGTAATTGCAATAATGTATCTTTTGATAGAATGTAGAACAACTATAATGTGTCTTTGTAGAAAGTTTAAAAATATATGGAAAAAGTTTGTACATGAACATTCATAGCAGCGGAAAAAACCCAAATGTTAATCCTCTGACAATGGATAAGCAAAATGTGGTATGTCCGTTTGATGGAATATTATTTAGCCATAAAAAATGAAGTTCTGATACATGCTATACACCGTTGATGAACCTTGAAGACATTATGCTAAGTGAAAGAAGCCACAAAAGGCCACATAATATTGTATATCCATTTATATGAAATATGCAGAATAGGCAAATCCATAGAGACAGAAAGGAAATTAGTGCTTGTCAGGGGCTGGAGGGATGGGGGAAGAGGAATGACCACTTAATGGGTATGGGGTTTCCTTCTGGGTGATGAAGATAGATGTTCTGGAATTAGTGGTGATGGCTGCATAACATTGTGAATATACTCAATGTTACTAATGGTAAATCTTATGTATATTTTACTGCAATAAAATATCAGTCCAATTTTTAAAATACAGATATGGATATAGATAGAAGAGCAAATAGAAAAACTCATTTTGAGATAGTATTTCTATTGGTCATTAAAAAAAACATAATTCTACGACTAAAGTCTAAAATTTTTTAAAAAGGCTGGTACAGTGGCTTATACCTATAATCCTAGCACTCTGGGAGGCCGAGGCGGGAGGATTGTTTGACCTCAGGAGTTCGAGACCAGCCTGAGCAAGAGCGAGACCATCTCTACTAACAATAGAAAAATTAGTCAGGCATTGTGGCGTGCACCTGTAGTCCCAGCTACTGAGGAGGCTGAGGCAAGAGGATCACTTGAGCCCAGGAGTTTGAGGTTGCAGTGAGCTGTGATGACGCCACTACACTCTACCCAGGGCAACAGAGCAAGACTCTGTCTCAGAAAAAACAAATTAAAAAGAAAACCATAAATGATGAAGGCTTACTCTTTTACATTTATCCAGTGTCAGAGTGTTTGGTATAAAGTGGATAAAAAAATCCAACTATTTTGTTTACTGGCAGACTCCTTTGTGGTACATCTGGAATTCATATGTTGAGTGTTACCATAGATATTTTTGTTTAACCAGTTTAGATTAACAAGATAAAGCTTACACTCCAGAACTATATCCTTGCCTCAGTTAAGATTGCAAAGAGCTCTCTGTTAATAATTTTTTGTTATTAAAGAACATAACTAGAAATAGATTCATCATCAGGTTTTAATTTTGTTAAGGCTTTATTCGATTTGGGCTTTTTGCTGTTAGTAGAGGTGGTAGAAGAGCACAGAAAGCAGTGGATTGAATTGTAGTTTACTTGAAACAAATATAAAAGTCAAAGATAAAATATTTTAGTGAAAAATAGTTCAAAATGTCTAAACTGTATGCTTGTATTCCAATACTGATTGCTAATTGAATTGCTTGTGTCAAAACACAGTCATCAACAAGTAAAAATGCTTGCATTTCCAATTGTGTTGCCAAAGTGATGTTATTCAGCAGGAAACCAGATGTATTATTTTCATGGACTAAAGTCTCTGATGAAAACACAAAGCATTAGTGAAATCTTAAAAATGGAAGCCCCGATAGAAAGCATAATTAGTTCATTTACAGCTTGATCTTCCCTGATATATTTATCTAATACTCATCTAATAATACCATATAGACCTTAAAGACAACATTTAAAAAATCAAGTTTAAAAGTCATATGTTGTTTTTCACTGTAATAAAATGCAAGTGGCCTTTTTAATCGTGGGGATAAAACAGGTTGAATTTTTAATGCCATACTTGTGTTTTAAATTAGGTCAAGCTATATTGTATATGTTAGCTAAGTAACTAGAATTTACTGGTCTATACACAATTTGAACTGATAATCCTTCACTCTATAGTATGCTTTTTTACTCTAAATGGTTGGAAAGAACATAGCGTACTATTTAAAAAAAAAAAAAAAAAGCATAAGTTTTAGGATCAGACAAACCTGGACTCTAATCTAGATCCAACCACCTAATGGTTGTTTGACATGAAGAAATATTTATAGATACATACAGACTTCTTCATCTGTAAAACCCGTATGGGTTCCCTTCCTCCCAAGCCGGCCCTGCCTAAACAGGGCCCATTGTTAGGAATATTCTCTGGGAAGAAGGATCTTTTGTTTAGCAGTTTTTAAAAACATCACGCACTAGGAGGTGGGAGAGGTTAAACAAGGAGAGATCGATAGAAAGCAGAACTAGTTCCGCAGAGTCCGGGACGTGAGAGTCCTTGGGCGCCCTTTGCCTTTTCTCCCTCTAATCCGGCCCTTTCCAGAATCAGTCACCTCCACAGAATGTCCTCTCCTCCCCGCCTCGGTGACACCCGGGCATTACTTAGCGTGCAGCTGCCGTCCTGCCTGCTCAGAGTGGCTCCTTATGCACACACCAGGGTCCAGAGTCAGGCCAAGGGGCCCCACACATTTCTCTGAGGGCAGATGAGGTCCTTTGGGAGCAGCTGCCATGCACAGTGCGACCGCTGTGCTGTCTGGAAGGTCCCTGCCCGTCTGTGGCCTGGCTGCTGCTCCGTGCGGAAGCGGTCGTGCCCTTTACATAAGCACGTGTGAGCGACATCTTCCTCCTCGCCCCTGGCGGGGTCTGACTCGCTCAGAAGCCGCGCGGCCGTGGAGCGGGGCGCTCTACCCGGCGGGATCCGAAGGCCTGGTTCCAGCTCTCAAGCCGCCTCCACTGTGCTGTGGCACCTCGAGGGGGTGACTCAGAGTCTTGGTTTTCTTGTCAGTCAGCGAACTTTCACTGCTCCTCACCTAGTTAGAAGGGTGAAATCACTGAAGGTGCGTTGGCAAGACGCGGGCGTGTGCAGGCGCACACGTGTCTGCGGAAGCAAGCGGTCACGTTTTAGACACCTGTGTGGCCGGTAAATGGGTTCCACGTTTGCAGCAGCTGAGACGTTACTCTTTGTCCGGTGAGACAGATCTCTCCCCTCTGTGTGTCTCGCGCCTCTCAGCTGTGTTTGAAGCTACTTAGGGGGTGAGACGTAGGGAGAAGGTGTGGATTTCTGCACCTCAGTCTCCTCCAAAGACTGTCAGATTGGACTTTATCAAAACACTTGCCAAGCTTTGCTAGTGACCTCTGTTTTCTTTTCTTCCTCTATTCAGATTTTCCTTCAAATTATGTAATGCCGTGTAGGATATCTTACTCATAATAGACACACAGTACATAATTGTTCAGTTGGACTCCTAAGCAGATGTATAATATAAAACTGAACCTGTGTAATGAGTGTAATGTAATGTAAAATTTAAGCTAAGAAAGCAGTCCTCACTCTGAAGTAAATTGCCAAAGGGTAGTGCTAACATTATGGTGGAATTTAATAACTTAATTGGTTAAGGTAAGAAATGCCTTTGTATTCTGGAAAAGTTAAAAACTTTCCAAAGAATGTGGACATTCCTATTCCCAATTCTTCAGACGTACTGTCAGAATCCTAATAAGGTATGGGTAAGATTCATTGCAGGCATTCAATACGCTCAGTGAACTATGGACAGGGAGTTTAGTTAAGGCATGTGGGTAGAAAGAATCTTTAATGTTAGTATCATTGCCACAGGTCAACAAAACAATACTTTTTATTTTGAAGTAGGTAAGTCCTTTTTTGAGGAATTCTCAGCAACATCTCAACTAACCAAAACTTAATAGAGTGGAGGCCACTTTGTATAGCTAGTACAAACTCCCCTCACCCCCCCACCCGCCTTTTTTATTTTACGGCTCAAGTCAAAAAGAACAATAAGAAAATAGGCTTTTACCAAGAACTTACATGAATGAGTTTCTGGCACTGTTCTAAAATTAAATGATATTCAGCCCAATCTCCCATAGCTCCCATATTTATTTCTACATTGTTTTATGACAATTAAAGCTAAAAATGATGAACTCATTTCCTATTAAAAAAAGATTATCTGCTGTTCCTGTTGTGATAAACTTACACCTATGAACAGGAATCAGGAATGTGGTGTTCAGAGTCCTGCGTCCCACGAGGGTTCTCTGAGGGTGTCTGAGTTAACAAGATGCCCTTTCTCATGTAGGTGTCAGAAATTGAGAGGTAAAACATGTGTATTTTCCTTGTTCATCTTTAGATGCCACTGCCTGGGGAAATGTATAGAGAAGAAGCATATTGAATGTGCTTTCCTTTAAAACTGATGTTAGTATGGCAACTAGATGTCATCGAAATTACAGTATTAGTGCCCTGCCTTGGAAAGATATGTATTGACAAGACTTCCATGTTTGGTTTGGGGAAAATAAATCTTGAATTACAAACTACCACATTAAAAATAAGATCCCCACTTTGGGGACATTTTAACCTATTTATAAATTAGAGATAGTTCCTTTTATATTAAGACAAATAAGTTGACTGATAAATTTTAGAAGGATTTTAAACAGTAAGAACTTAAAGGACTCTAATCATGATACGACTTTCACCCAAAATCCCTATTCTTATCAGGAGTTTTTCTGAATGTCCAGTGCTGTATCAGGTGATAAGCTTAACTTAATACTTAACAGCAGTTAGAAACTTTGAAGTCTTCCACTCAAATCATGTATTAAGCCTCATTTTGAGGACGGCTGTTGCCAAAGACTCATATTGCGTAGGGCTGGGTTATTTGACTGAAAATTTAAGCAAAGGAAACTCTTTTCACTCTGAAGTGAACCACATTCCTCACAAGTGTAAGGGGGATGACATTTTCCCACAGCGTCCCCATTTGGTGCAAGGAGATAATGCCTACGTTTCCACGTAGCTTCCCCTTCACCGCTCTGCCATTTCAACTTGCGAGCGGTGCAAGTTCCTAGTCAGTTACATGTTTGTCAGTGTTTGCACAGCTGTGCTTGTGCTCATACATCCTTTTGTGACCCTGCCCGCTGATAGAGGCTGTTTCAGATTCAGATTTAATCTCTGTCAGGTCAGAGATGTAGTTTTTTTAACTTGCTGTTGGATGAATATTTAGTATGTGCTATTTGATTATTATAAGTATTTCTAGATAGCTATAAGGTATATTTTATTAATGTTAAACATGTTTACAAATAAATATCCTTTAAAATGTATCATTGGGTTATGAGCCCTATTCATCTAAGCCCAAAGCATCCAACTTACGTGCCTTCCCAGGTGACAATAAGAAACTTTTGTCTGTGTGGCCTACAATCATTGAGACTAGAAATACCAAAACTTGTACTCCAAAATGATGGCTCCCCTTATCCTATTTTTATGATTCAATAATACTAACCCAAATGTTTTTCTCTGGTTCCACCCTCAAGTGTTATACAGTGGAGATCACTCTTGTTGGGGATTATGGGGTATAGCCAGGAGAAAGGTGCCAGATGGCAAGTTGCCTGGTGTTTAGGTGCCATGTTGCACCAATGTAGATACAAAACTGATCTCTAGAGTTGTGATGTCCATTATGATAGCCATTAGCCACATGTGGCTGCTGAGCATTTGAAATGTGGCTAGTCTGAATTGAGATAGGCTGCCCTTGTAAAATCACACTGGATTTTGAAATTTTACTACAAAATAGAGAATGCAAAATAATTAATAATTAATAATATTTATATTGGGTATATGTTGAAATGCAATATTTTAAGATATATTGGCTAACTAAAATAGATTAAAAGTTAATTTTACCTATTTCTTTTTACTTTCAAAATTTGGTTTCTACACAATTTAAAATGACACACGAGACACACATTATACTTCTGCCTGGAGTTACCCTCAGTAGAGGGGAAGGCTCCCGCAGTGAGGGGCTCCAAGGAGCAGAGGGCCCCCCGCCCACTGCACGGGAGGCAAGTGAGGGCCCACCTGCGCTCACTGGGGCATCTGCTCAGGGAAGACATGGCGCAAGTGCCCCTCTATTTAGATTTCCTGCCCCTCTCAAGTTCATTTCTCTCTCAGATTCATTTAGGGTTAGTTAAATAGGATATGCTGTGACTCCACTGGTTATAGATTTCTGATTTAAATGAGTTTGTTCATCCAGGTACCCTAAGGATAATTAAAATGCTGATTGTAATCATCATTACAATAGCTAATGATTACAATAGCTAGGTGCACAGCCTGTCCTGCGTGCTTTACATGATAACTCATTCCATCCTCTCAACAGCCAGAGGAGACAGGCACTGTTATTACCTCCGTTTGCACAGATGACCTAGGCCGTGGGGTTCAGAATCTGCCCTGAACCCACAAAGCAATACTGCCCTCTAAAATAGCATCTGTTTCTTGACTTCCTTAGCACATGACTATGCCCGCCTCTGCATAGTATACTTTTCTCCAAAACTTAGATGTTTTTCAGTAATTTAACAACTAAGACATTCAAAAATGTTTACTGTCTCAGAAATTGGTGGTCTACTGTAAGCTTGTAAATGATCCAAATCCTTGTTTTCCCCTAAAGTTACCCAAAAAAGCATACTTGAGTTCAGTCTGCTTAAAAATGGAGATAGTCTAATTTCAATTAAATAAGAAGCGTCAATTTCCTACTGTGTACTGAACACTGTGCCAAGTACTGAGGAAACAGGTAAAAACGACAGACTCCCAGCTTGCAAAGAATTCTGCCCTAAAGGCAGATTTCTCAATGTGTTGAGGGCCATGTGTCCATGGTGTTGTGGGAAGAGGAGAGGGACATCCAACACATTTTGGGGTGCAGGGTGGAGATGTAGCACTAAAGGCATCTTCTGGAAGGGAGGGGGTGCTCAAGCTAATCTAAAATATCCTGCACTGGTTTTCTCGGGTTTTATTTCTGTCACTAACGGTGCCCGCCAGCTTTGGGGTAAGCGTTATGTGCCCTTGGGCTGTCCACAGCGTGCTGATCCTGTTCTTGTGGTTTCAGGTGCCAGCAAGGTCAACCTCGTGAAGATAGCGTCCACGGCCTCCAGCCCTCGAGACACGGCCTTGGCTGCCGTCATCTGCAGCGCCCTGGCCACCGTCCTGCTGGCGCTGCTCATTCTCTGCGTCATCTACTGTAAGAGGCAGTTCATGGAGAAAAAACCCAGCTGTAAGTTTTGAGCTTGTTATATTAAAATATTTCTTAGCATCTTGGTGGAGTACACTTACTATCATTGTCATGCATGTGTTCAGCAAGAGACTTGGCTAAGACAAGCATCGACAAGCTGTTCAAGGACAGAAGGCACATGAAAATACAGCTGACCCTTGAACAACATGGGGCCTGGGGGTGCAGTTGAATATCCAAATATAACTTTGATTCCTCAAAAACATAACCACTAATAGCCTACTGTTGACTGGGAGCCTTAGCAATAACATAAACAGTCAATTAACACATATTTTGTATGCTATATGCATTATATACTGTATTCTTATAATAAAGTAAGCTAGAGAGAAGAAAATGTTATTAAAATCATAAGGAAGAGAAAATGTATTTACTCTTCATTGAGTGGAAGTCGGTCATCTTAAAGGTCTTCATCCTCGTCCTCTTCACGTTGAGGAGGAGGAAGAAGGGGAGCAGTTGGACTTGCTGTCTCAGGGGTGGCAGAGGCAGAAGAAAGTCCAAGTGTAAGTGGACTGCACAGTTCAAACCCTGTTGTTGAAGTGTCAGCTGCAGACCTCACTGGGGCGGCAGGACTTTATAAGGGAGATTGACAAAGCTGTGATGTCCCTGTGCCACGAGGCAAAAATAAAAATTGTTCCCAGTTCTGGCAACATAAGTACCCTACATTTTGAACTTTCTTAACACATTATTTCATCTTTGTGCCTCCCCATGTAAGAAGAAATAATCAAACGTTACAAAGTTAGCTGACTTTTTCTTTAAAAATAGGAACGCTAGAATGGTACCGACCTGCATTATGGTGTTAATGGGACTCCCTTCTAGAGAAAACTGCGTTCATTGACAGAATTCTCGTTCATTGACAGAATTCTCGTCCCTCCTTTAGGGTCTCTGAGATCACAGGACATTCAGTACAACGGTTCTGAACTGTCATGTTTTGACAGACCTCAGCTGAACGAGTACGCGCACAGAGCGTGCTGCCAGTGCCGCCGAGACGCGGCCCAGACCTGCGGTAAGTGCAGCCGTGCGGGCCGGTGGCAGCGCCCGTGGCACACGGAATTGCAGCTGCAAAGAATTGTCCATGTTTCTTGCATCGCACAGTGAGGTCGCTGTGCTTGGTTTCCTAGTTAAAACTAACATTGTTCAATTATTCTCCGCCGTCCCCTGTTGGTTTGGGTGTTTTGAGTCTCTTAAGTATTAAAAAGAAAATAAGCATCTTGTTAAAATTCTAGAATTTTTCAGCAACATTTTGGGCAAGTTTGCCTCTCTTGTTTTGAATCGGTTCATTTAAAATCATGTTAACCATTTGTAGGGTAGGAGTTTGTATCCTTTGTTGTCTGGTCAATTCAAACTGAATGTTAATGTGTCTGTTTTAATGGTTTTTTTTTTTTAATTTCTTAAAGAACAAGGATGTAAGGGGTCCATGACAACAAGGTTTTCCACAAGCTGTAATTGCCTCTTGGATTAGTGACAGAAATGAAAGTTTAGGAAAGAAATTCAAAGGGAAACTTGTCTCTAACTTGAGCAAATACCTGCAAAGGTGATACCAACTTTCTTTGCCACAAATTTATATTCCTCATCGTAGGTTTCTACACTGACACGTCCCCTCCTCCCCACCGTATGACCTCACCTCCTCTGCAAATGAAAATCCCCTGTGGCCAACAACACTCCATAGACGTCTGCCCAGCTCCCCTGTTCTCCTGTTACTTGGCATCTCTTGTTAGCGCCTATGAATGCAATACACATAGCACCCTTCTGTCTCATAACCATTCTTTGTCTTAAGTTAAACATATCCCAAGTAGATCGACTTATCCTCTTGGAACCGCCTAGCTTTTTTTTTTCAAGAAATTGCAGGATCGAGTGTTTCAATCTCATATTGCATATACAGCCATGCATTGCTTAACGACAGGGATACATTATGAAAAATGTGTCATTATGCAATTGCGTCATTAGGTGATTTCATCATTGTATGAACATAATGGAGTGTGGCCTCCTACACACCCAGGCCGTATGGTATGGCTTATTGCTCCTAGGCTGCAGACCTGTACAGCATGTGACTATACTGAATACTGTAGGCAACTGTAACACCATGGTAAGTATTTGTGTATCTAAACATAGAAAAGGGACAGCAAAAATACAGTATTACAGTCTTCTGGGACCACCATCATTTTTCCATCATTGACCAAAACAGCCTTCTGTGGTGCATGGCTGTGTGGAATAAGTTTTCATCATAATTCTTTTTCTGGTAATTATCACTATCTCCTATTTTAGGAACAGGTTAAGAATAAAATACAAGACTTTCTGTGGTGTGTGTGGATCTAGTTTTGCCTTTGCCTACAAAAATAATAGAATTTTAGACAGCTACTGACAGTCACTGTGTGATCCTTGAAAGGCCCCCAGACATTATATTTTCCTAGGTCCTACACCATGGATGCTGTAACTAGAATCAGAGTAAGTAGGAATGATCTCTTGAGGGATAGACTCAAATTAAGAAAATACAGCTTTGTGCAAACTCCGCCTCATCTAACTTGGATCTGAAAAGAAAGAAGAAATACATAGACGGCCTTGCTGCAGGTCCTCCACACACAACACTGAAGCCAGGAAGGCTCCCCCATGCTAATACCCAGGTTCAGCGCGGCTTGTCATTAAAAGTGCTTCCTTCTTACTGGCAATACCTTTTTTCCTTTTAACTTCTTATTTTGACATGATTTCAGACTTACAGAAATGTTGAAAGAGTAGCAAAGAATTCCCACATGTCCTTTACCCATTTTCACATTTGTTTTATCCTCCCGCCCCCTCCCCCATGTCAGTGTGGTATATATACACATGCATTTTTTGTTTCATTTGCTATTTAAAAATCAGTTGCAGATATGATGTCCCTTTACCCCTTAATACTTAAGTGTTTGTGTCCTAAGAACAAGAAAATTCTCTTACATAACACCAGCACAAGTATTAAAAGCAGGAAATTAGCATTAATTCAATGCTGTTGTATAATCTACAGAGCACATTCACTCTTTCTTAACTGTCCCAATAATGTCCTTCACAGCAAAAGAAAATCCTAGGAAACACTGTTACATTTAGTTGTCAGATCTCTTTGGTCTCTCACTCTGGAATAGTTTCTTAATCTTTCTTTGTGTTTCACGGCATTGATATTTTTGAAAAGGACAGGCCAGTAATTTTGTAGGATGATCCTCAATTTGGGTTTGTCTGATGTTTCCTCAGGATTAGATTCAGAAATACCACAGAGAGGGATGCTGTGTCCTTCTCAGTGCACTGTATCAGGAGGCACAGGTGGCCATCTGTCCCAGGCCTTGTCAGGTTAACTTTGGTCACTTAGTTAAGGTGGTGTCTGCCAGGTTCCTCCACTGGAAAATTATTGTTGTTCTCTTGATAATTAATAAATATCTTCGGGGGAGATACTTAGAGACTATGTGAATATCCTGTTACTCCCCAAATTTTCACCCAGTAGTTTAGCATCCTCTGATGATTCTTACCTGAATCAGTCATTACCGTGGTGGTTAACAGATGCTGGCTGTCTAATTCCATCACTCTTTCCACGTTTATTAGGTGGCTTCCTATGGTAAGAAGGAACTTCCCCTCCTTCTCCATTTATTTATTTACTTTAATTAGTTTAGACTTGTGGACTGTGTTCAACGTGTTGCAACCCTTTGGCATCGTCGTTTATTTTGATGTTCAAGTTCCCCCAGGCTTGGCCAATGGACGTCCCTTCAGGCTGACGGCTCCAGTGCTGTTTTCACATGTCTTCATTATTCTTTTAGCCCTTTCTTTCTGGCATCAAAAGAAGTTCCAGGCCCATCTTGTACTTTCCCTAGAGTCAGCCATTTCTCCAAGGAATGGTGATACCTTTTGCTTTTAAATAATTTTGAAATATCCCGTAGTGAGCATGACAGGTTTGTTAGGTGGCAGTGGACCCAGACAAGTTCCCCACAGTCGGGCCAGTGTATATATATTCAGATAATCCAAGCCAGAGGCCTTGCTTTGAGAGGATTTTGATGCATGATGCCAGGTGTCCATCCTGCTTAACGCTGGTTTGCAGTTGCATCTCAATATTTGACACGCATTTTTAAAAAGGGAGATAATTAATTTCACAATTTTTTTTCCTGTTTTTAAAAGTAAAGAGATATTCCTCATGGAAAGTTTGGATACACAAACCTATATACATGTATGTAAATATGTAATTTCTTCAAGTCTTTTCCTCTCAGTATATATGTGTGTCCTTGTGTCTGTGTGCTTCTATATGCTTATGGTTTTATAAAGTCAGAATTATATGTATATGTATATGCATAGGTAGGGTGAGAAGTCTAGAAGGTTGTCCATCAAAATGTTGACAGGGTTTATTTCCAGCTTATAAGATTGGGAAAGATTTATTTTTAAAGTTCTTAATCTAATCTCTCTCTTTATATTGTTTATTTTTTTCTTCAGTAAGCTTGTATTATCTTCATAAGCACAAATATATACGACTTCAGTGAACATAATGGTTTGCAAAGTTTTATGCACATATCTACTTATTCCTTAAGTTACATTCCTAGCAATAAAAAGAAATGGTGTGTCTGTGTGTCTATTGAGTTAAAGGATCCGAACCTTTTTATGTTCTTGTCTGTGTTACTAGACTCTCAACAGGAAAGTCATCCTCTTCCTCCTGTCATCAGCAGTGCACTAGTCTCATTTTGCATGCCCTCTCACAGACTACATTATGACTTTTTGTCATTTTTTATTGTGGTAAATTACATATAACATAAAATTTACCATTTTAACCATTTTCAAGTGGACAGTTCAGTGGCATTAAATACATTCTCATTGCTGTGCAACCATCACCGCCATCCATCTCCGGAACTCTTTCACCTTCCCAAACTGAAGCTCTGTGCTCATTAAACAACTCCTCATTCCTACCTCCTCCCCCACCAACTTCTGGCAACCACCATTCTACACGTGTGTATGAATTTGTCTGTTCTAGGTATCTCATATAAGTGGTTCAGCATTTTTTTTAAATAAGAAAAAAGAGAACTTCATACACCTCTCCCCCCAAAAAGTCACCCAAAGGGGAATAGCTAAATTTCCAAGAAGAACAGTGTAGAACTGGTATTAAAGAGAAAGTTTCCAGAGGAAAGCACTGTGCTCACACTCTTCTGGCTTCCCTAGGGCCTGTCCACTTGATCCCGTCCTTGTGCTGCGATGAGGCCTACGGCACCGACCGGGCGGCTCTTGGTTGTGGGATGCATTCTGCGGCCACACTTCAGGAGAGGTAACGGGTCCTTTTAATCAATAACTTCATACTCCCTTGTGCAAATACACATGCTACTGAGTTACCAATTTTCATGTGAAATATGGGAACATCTCTTTTAAGTATTATTAAGGACATTCTGGATATTGGAGGGGCAACTCTTTGGCAAGAATTAAGTAGGTCTGCCCAGGTGGCTAATATCCAGTTTAACACTCTTTATTCTTTACTGTCCATTAATTTTATTTTCATCGTACATTCATGATTTGTGACCTCTGTCATCTCTAAGTAATTTTTAACATGTCATGTACTCATGATGTAATATTTTAGAATTTTAGAGCAGCAATCAAGGAAATTCAGTTAAGACCCAAGAAACTGCATGTTTTAGACCTCAGATTAAGTATAACTATATTAATTAGAAGTGCTTGTAAAAATTCAGTTTCCAAGTAAATGGTGTAATTTGACTTTTTGTATTGAGACAAGTTTATCACAAGAGGAAGCAGTAAAATTCTGAGTTAGTAAATTGCTATTTCATCCAGAAAACTTAAAACTTACGGCTGATATGCTGCTTTGTAGAAGTGTCTTTTCTTCCCGTAGAACACTTACAGATCTTTTGAACATGTGTGTGCAGAAACGCAGGCCCCGCTGGGGAGACTGCACGGCTTCTTCGGTCCTGTCGAGGTCATCGTGGTGGTTTTCAGATGCTGGCTCTGTGAAATCCATTGCTGCAACATCTTTTGTGACTTTATCTGAACTTACTGAGAAACTTAATTCTCTCATCCAGAAAAAACGCTCAACATCTTGGATTCACATCATATAGGATTTGTTTGACTTCCATCAGCATCGAAGCTTCGAACACTATTTATCTAGGTATACACGCAAAGACCCATACCTCAGAGATAACCAGAGCCGCAATGAGAGTGGCGCTGTCATTACCCTGCCCACTCACACGTCCCTCCAGGTAAGGCAGTGACTGATTTCAGCATGAACTTTGACTTACGGTGGACCAGTAGACCGGAACTTTATTCCTACCATAAAATTTCAGGGAACCTGATGAGATTTTCCATCTTTCATAATTTCTTTTATGTTGTAAAATATGTTTTAAAATAAATTTCAAGTCTTTGTTTTTTTTTTAACTAACAGCTCATCGATAAGACCATAATGGGCAGCTGTAGTCTTTTACTCTTCTTTGTAAATCCAACTACTTAGCACAGCGCCTGCTACCCACTTCCCTGATTGAGAGAGATGAGTTGGTTATGGGAGCATCTTGCAAACAATTCCTGACCTTCATTTTTTCCTGTGATAGTCATGTCCAGTACGTAAATGCACTTCATTCACTGCCAAAGTAATTAGAATTTAGGTCTCCTAGAGCTACTCCTTCCCCTCCCTCCTCACTTGCCGCTGTTTTCTGGATCACTCTGCTTTGACTAATTGATTAATTTGGTTGGAAATTGATCGGTGGTTGTGATCTGAGACCAAACACATCATAAGACTCTCCCAGGTAGAAAAGTTTAAAATCAGGTTTGGGGTAGAGGTGGCAACTGCAGAGAGAGGGAGGCTTTCTGGAGTGCTACAAAGCTGGAGGCAACAGAGGATTCAGGGACAAGTGGGCACTGTCTCCCTGCTTTCTCCTCCAGGTGAGGACGTGGCCTTTGCTGAATTTGACTTAACGTTTGTAAACATTTCCTTAGGTGGAAGTGCATATATTGTTAGCATAAATTATTCTGGAAAAAGGGTATCAGCCTTGAGTATAAAAGGGCAGAGTCACAGCTACAGACCAGCCCCCAGGGCCCCCTAAGCCTGCACAGACAGCCTGGCTTTCACTTCTTGTTCCTGCCTGCCCCAGTCAGGGCCTTGGGTGCTGCGGAAGAGCTCTGCACTGCTCCTGAGTGGGGCCTCCCATGAGACTTTGTATCCTCACCTAATTATATCAGAAACTTAGTCTAAAGTCAAAGTGTGAATGCAGATGTGTTCCTTTTAAGGTCAGTACATAGGTTATGTGTTGATCTAAGTCTGAAGTACTTGTTTTCTTAACTACAAAAAAATTCTCTAGAGAATTTATAGGGGATTCTGTAGAGAAAACATTTGTTAGCTTTGGAGGGGAAAATGTTGGTTTTTGTTCTCAAAATGGCAAAAATGTAGAAGAGATAAGTAAAGGGAGAAAAACAAACAAATTAAGCAGTTTAAAAACCATAAAATACATACCTCTGAGCTCTACTTGGAGCTAGGAAAGATTGTTTACTGATCTTGTTCTTTTGAGGCATCCCATAATTTGTGAAGTTTTTATGATAGTAAATAAGAAAAGACTTAATTAGCCTAGTTGAGTATAAGTCTCAAGAAGGGACTGTGCCCCACAAGACTCAGGAACTGAAAATGCCCATAGCCTAGATCAGGTAACAAGTCCTACATACCAGCAGAGCGCCCACTTACGGTGAGAGCATACAGGAAATAAGGTGGGGGTGACTCCCACCCCTTTAGCAACAGAGGAATCGGATGCCTTGCCAACTACTCTA
Organism: Daubentonia madagascariensis; assembly: GCA_023783475.1. NCBI lineage: Eukaryota > Metazoa > Chordata > Mammalia > Primates > Daubentoniidae > Daubentonia > Daubentonia madagascariensis. The sequence continues at coordinate 1,623,195 of JAKFHU010000379.1, read as the reverse complement.
CATGAGTTACTTTCACCCATACCTATCAGATAGATGCTTGTACATCTATTGTTAGGGGAAAGTCTGAGTAACTGAGTAACTGTGCCACCAGCTGACTAACGACAGTTTTTTAGAGTCTTGTCAGTAAATAGAATTACCACTCACCTTAATTTTGTAGCTTGTTCCCAAGTTTATGATATAAATTGCTGAGACCAAAGAATAAATCATCTTGATACCAAGTCATACCAGAACCAACTCATTCTCTCCCTTTTTCTGTTTATGTTGTTGGTGGGGTTGGGGTAGGGTTTATAAGCACTGTTACCACAGCAATATGAGCGTAAAATTTTTTAAACATATTCTAGTATATAAGATTGCATACAATGACATAATACTTTTCAAAGATAGTCAAGTCAAGATATATCATCATCTATGTAAAGACACTTTCAACTCAAATCATTATGAAAAGAAAGTTATAATTACATCTAAAATAAATCTGTTGAGAAAATGTTACATTCAAGTTGAGCAGTATAATTTATTAATGAAAAGTTTTTATTAGCTTTTTGAGAGTGTTATCTTATAATTATTAGATAATTTAGGTAAATCTAAGTATGACATCCTGAATTCAGAAAAGGAATTGTTAAAATGTAAACCATTTCAGTTTTTCCTCTACAATTAAAAACAATAAATAACATTGAACCCATTTTAAGAGATATTCTTTTCCAGATTCTGAAAACCACTTTCTCTTAGTTGCATTTACTTACTGATCTGTGACATGTAGTGAATGAACCTTAATTTTCAAAAGAGAACAGGAGACAGCAGCAGCTATAGACCTTTGGGGGCTGAGTCCTCTTCTTTATTCCAAGGGTCAGCCTTGAAATACTAGTTTAACTCAGCTAGTTTTGTTTTGTTTTCCAATCTATTAATTCTAAAAAGCAATTCACATTTCCCCCAACAGGCTAATTTTCCAAGGTAGAGAACACATTTACTTCTCATAAAGAATTCAATTTCAGCAGCTCAGTATTATGATTATTAACCATTCCACAAGTGCATGTTTAGTCAGCTTGGCTCCATGATATGGGCTCATTCACAGTTGAGGAAAAGCCCTGTGTGTCTACTTGGGAGACGTATAAGGAGCAGCTGTAGCCACAACAACACTTTTGTCTTTACTTGGTGTGAGACTGTGAGTTCAATGCATGATGCATTTATTTCCAAAAACTGTATTTTCACACACTAGTTTTCTTGTGGGTGGTTTAAGACCACCCAGAATCTGATGATGACAGTTATGATGATAGTTATGGTTCAGGATATAGAAATAGGTATGAGAGCCTTCTTTAGTCTATATATCACAATTTTAATCAAATTCTTCCTATACACATCTCCCTAGAAGGGAACAGAACTGAGATATTTGGGACACCATTTCCTGGGATATTTGGGAGAATGAAGCCAGCTTGTTTACTTACAAGAAGAGCTTTTCTTGAGGTTGTTTTTTAAGCAACATTTTAAATGTCAACATAAACATAGAAGGTTAGAAGAGATACGAGAGGACCTGGGTTCTAGTTTCTCAGTCTATTGAAATCTCTTCTTTTTCCTTATTGGCAAAATGAGATAATTTGCCTCTCACAGGAGGGTTAGTATGGTTATTATTATCACATCAATTGATCAATATATTTGATAAAACTATATCCTATTAGTGAAAGTATTTCAGAGGCTTTTATTTCTAGATAATTTCCTTAGACCCAGAAAAATTTTTTGCACAAACTTATCTGATATGTCACCAATGCCAAATTTGTGGTAAGTTACTGAAGGGTTAATGCATGAAATTAAGGTTTTACTCATTTCCAGTAACGTTCAGTTGTCTGATGCCTCCTCCCTTCCTGAGGTCCATGCCCTTTGTGATAAAGACAAGTCTAACAGCTCCACTTCGCTGAGGATATTTGCCCTAGGAAGACTGTGAATATTCCAGGGAGATCATTGTAAGAGAAAATCTCATTCCCAACCATTTCTAAATGTTCTTTAATAGTTTAATGGAAGTTTTACATTCAGAGACTAAATTGGCAGATAAAGAACGGCACTATTCATTAATTATCTTTGTTGGAAAAAGGGAATAAAGAATCCTAAAATCTTTACCTACAAATGTATTAAAGGAGCACAACACAGAAGAGACAAGCTTTAAATGTTTGAATGGGGTTGAAAATCAGCAAAAGAATTATTTGTTAATACATCATGATTGCTGTGGGTTACATTAGCATCTTTGCAAATATTGGGTGACTATGAGTTGTTAGGAGAACCTTCATTTTATTCTCAGAGTACGTGGGTACCTGGATATTTGAATACTGTTGAATGAATTTCTTGTCCATATGTTATTAAATTCATGTATACTATTAGTAAAAGTTATGCATAATATTTTTTTACAGTTATAATTCAGCAGGTTTAATTTGTAAGGTATTGTTTTTAAAGGTTTCCCTCTCTTGCTGTTTTAGGAAGCTTAAAGGACCTGCTTCTTTCTGCAGTAGAAGTGTGTGTCTGGAGCCCAAAGGGCACTCCTCTCTTAGGCTTGTGAACTAAGCACAGTCTGCACCATGCACAGCTTCTGGAGAAAAAATAAATCTGAACCAAACTGATGGCATTTTAAGCCTTTCAACCAGTTGCTTCTGTGCCAGACCAGCTGTAAGCTGAAACCTCAATGAATAATCAGAAAAGACTCCAGGCAGACTCATGATACTTTATGTCTTTTCTATACTAGAACCTTCTCTGTTAGAAGAGTGACTTCAAAGACTGAGGGCTTGAATCTGCAGCCTACGAGATCATGGACTTATAACAAGAAACAGAAATGCATTCATGCTTATTTTCATGGTGAATGTGGCTTTGTGAGACTGAAGACCCAGAGTATAAATTTTCATTTACATTTTCCTTCCAGAAAAGTTTTATACAGACTACGAATGTCAGAGTAATGACCTTAGTTTTTATGTAGAATGGGTTCAAAAGAGTGTTTCTATTTGAGAGGGTCACTTTTTCATCATCTAAACTGATTGATTAGCTTAGGTGGTTAGAAGTGACTTCATATTGCCTGCCTAAATCTTGGGTTTATTAGATGAAGTTAACTGACCTAAGTATGAGTCAGAGGAGAACAACTCCTTTCCAGAAGCACCACTTCTGACCTCAGCCTTTGTCTCACGAACACCTGCTGGTGGGGACAGTGAGGCTTAGGGAACATTGTCAGCAAAGGAAGGCCCATCACCCTGAGTTAAAAACCACTTAATGCACATATCATAGAGACTGTATGCAAAGGTTAGCATATTTATACGAAAATTAGTTAATATAGAAACATGCATTACATCTGTCCCTGTGCCTGAGCTTAGAAGAGCCAGAATTTCTTTTACAGAAAAGTGGTATTTATAAACATAGTGATGCTTTATTTGCATTGTATCTTATACTAAAGGCTTTAGAAATTACAGCATATCAGGTTCCCTACTAATGAAGTAGTCTTCATTGAGAATGCACTACATATTAGAACCAGAAGACAATGCACAATTTGGCAGGGGGGGGCCGGTGGGGACGGTTAGGTGAACAGTCTGTAACTGCCATGGTGTAGTTTGACCATGACATCATATTGTTCCTTCCAATCTTATAAGATTAGTCAGTGTATGATCTCCTATTTTTTAGCCAGATAATGTTGGATTTAAGAGAACGGTGCTTCTTTGTGTTAAGGTGCTCCATCACCTACCACCTTGGTAATTTACATACTAGAATTGTCTCTAGGGCTAAGAAAGAAATTAACCCAGTTCAGTCATGAAGCAGGGAATGGCTCATTTGCTCTTAATCTTTATGCCCTGGAGAGGACTTCATCAAGCAGGATTTATTTATTTTTTCCTGCTTGAACCTACATGATCAGATCTGGCCTTTGTATTTTAACTGCTTACTATTAGCTCTGTCTCCTTTATATTAAGACTTAAAAAAAGAAATAGACTTTTGAACATCAGTAGGTTAGAGTGCACTAAGATATTTTGTTTCGGAATTGCCCTGCCCAAATTAATGTCTTTACCTAACATTTAAACTGAATATTAAAATTAACCTGTATTTCCCAGGACATTTTTATCTTCTCGCTTACTACCCCATGGTTTTCTCTCTTTGCAAGACATTAGAATAATTGGATGAGCCTCTTCCTTGTCCTTTTCTCTATTCATAGTTTTAGGTTCTGGTATGTGAATACTAGCTTGCCTGTGTCTGGCATTTCTCATGACCTCAGTTCCTGAAATAGGAAATTAGCGTGTCTTCTGGCAACACACAATCCTTCGTGTCTACCTAGTGCCCAGTCATAATTGAATCACCTTTTCTTTTTTCTTTTCCTTTTTTTAGCATAAACCAATAGTTCCTAAACTTTGGTAGTCACCAAGTCTTACTAGAATTGCCTTTAGGACACTCATGTAAGATATTTAAGACTTGACCACAAGACAGCTATGAAAATGCAAGTAGAGTTTCCTCAAGTGACTTCACTGTAATTCACATATGTGTGCCATTGTTTGCAACCTGATCATTTCTGTTATGACAGAGGGATGATCAAAGTAGGCCAGGGTTGTGTTCCTTTGTGTAACCTGAATAAATTTTCCATATGTATAGCCCTGATTAACTTCAAAGACAAACACTTGCTGGAGAAAGCCAGATTGATGGGAATGAGACTTTAGCCAAAAATCCTGAAACATCACTTTTGATCAGTAGAGAAATGCTTAGGGTTGAAAATTGATTTCATTTGATACTGCATTTGAAAAATCCTGGGTTATTTGTATCAAAATTGAAGACATTTTATGACCACCTACTCTACTAGAAACACAAAACAGTGTTATATTTTACATTCTTGGTAAACATTTGAGGCAAAAAATTCAATTTGCATTTCACATCGTTGGAATATCCAACAACGCTCAATAAACTCAGCTGTCAGGAAATGTGCATAGGGTAACATGCACGGCTGAGTGGGCATAAAATAATCGTCGTGGCTTTTCACACTGACAAAGCTCATTGACAAGAATGAGACAAGGATTTCAAGAGCAATCAAGTAAAGTCATGGGTTTTCTAATGTGTATATGGAATATATTTTTTAAATACAGATTTTTCTACTTTAGATAAAGTGTTAATTTTGTTATAAAAAAAAAGGAAAGGAAAAATATCCATCATTGCTTTAAGATAGCTTGAATCAATTTAGATTTCATCATTACTATTTTGCATACTAGAATTTATAAATTTGTAAATTATCATTTTCTTATACAAGTAGTTTTGTAATGCCTTTTTTTATTTGTGAATAAAATTGTTACCCAGTATTCTTATTTATACGTCCAGTACGAAAATGATTGATTTTGTGGATGCAGATCTGTTTGTGTTCTTACCTGAAGTCCATGAGAGGCTCATGCAATGCTCTGCTCCTTGGGATAGAAGCCACTCTGCCCCTCAAGCTTCAAGAGGGTGATTTGGAATCTTTACTAGTGGCCTCGTCATACTTCTCAGGCAGGTCAAGCTACTGAACGGTACCCCGTGGGACCTTGAGAAACTTTGGTATCAGGATTTTATCATGATCTCTTAATTTTTTTTCCCCTTCATTTTATGACACAAAGAGAGAAGGAACTAAAGAAAAGAAGTTTTGTATTCCTTCTTTTTGGAGGTCAGCTGGGTGTCCTCCTGCAGAGGAGGGGGCTGAAGGAAGGAGGGAACTTTCACAGAGCAACAGTGTCACCATGAGTCTCCTTCCCGTTCTTTCTCAGTCTGTTCCTTCCTGTCCTTCCTCCCCCTCAGTAAGGCTTTTAAGGCTATTATTAGATTTTGAGAGCGGACTTTAAACTTCCTGGAAAAAAAACTTTTTTGAATGTTAAAGCGACACCATGCTTTCTCAGCAAGTGGGTCTCTGCTATGAAATGACACTGGATTCTCAGCAGGAAGGACAGTGACTTCGTCCTCCCTTCACCACACCTCCGGCGACGCCCCAGTTCCTCAGTTCACGTGGACCTTCCTGGTGGCTGTGGAGACTGGTTGAGCTTATGGGTACCGTAAATCCATCAACTCTCTAACAAAAATAACTCAAAGCTTATGAGGTTCTCACAGGAGGTCTGGAGTATTCTACAGTAATATCAACAGCATATTTTCATTATAACCACTATTATTAAGGTATCTGTGCAATTGGCTCTTCTGAATTTGTCCCATTTTAACCTGAGAACGTATTGTCTGATTTTTTAAAAACAAATTTGGCACCCAATGAGGTATGTAAATACAGCTTAAATTTATCATTCAGTCATCTTGAAACTAAACAGGAGCATGAGAATTTCCAAAATCTTACTATCAAACAAATTTCAGTAAGACCTGGTATGTGAGTATAGGCATGCAATTATGCTGAATCAAGGCAACAGTGCACAGTAATATTAGCTATGTCACATTTCAGCCAAAGAGGGTCAAAAGGTTTGTACTCCCAAGATGGAGCAGGCCGGGGCTGGGTCATTTCATAAACCATCAGTGGCACTGGAACTGGTGTGATTTATGGCTGCTTTCAAATTAGCCTCTCCAGAAGACTAGAATTTTTAAAACTTACTAGCAAAACCACTTTTTCTAGAACCATGGGTGGTCTTTTGAAGCAGGTTTCATTTATTAGTCTATAAAGACAGAGGATTCTTTTTTTCTTAATTTCTAATGGCATTAGCTATTCCTACTTAAGACAGAAAGTTTTGTTTAGGGTGGAATTTAACTAACAGAACCATGCAGAGGGATTTTCCTTACCTGGGTTGATTATTTACAGTAAATAGAAGACCTACAGAACATTCTGCTGGCAATCTTTTCATGGTGGGTTACAAGAGGCGGGCTGCCCCCTGGGAGGCACCACGTCACCACCTCCACAGATCAGACACAAATCGTTAGAAGACTCACTCTATCAGGAGGCCATTTCCTCCCTTAACTTACTCATTCAACACGCATTTATAGTCGTTCAGAGTAGCTGCTCGGTTCCAGCGGCACTGCCAGGGCTGAAGCGGACACTAAGAAATAAGAGGGAGGCAAGCCTTTTAAGTACTTATGAGACAGGTCTTACTTGCAAAGACGTCAGTGCACCGTCTGGGGACAGTCAGGAAAGGGCCGGAGAGAAACGTCCTCTGCGCTCAGCCGCCGCGTTCGCGGGCAGGTGGGGGTGCGGGGAGCCCGCGCGGCCGTGGAAGGGCCCAGCCTGTTCTCGGAGTGGGACGAGTGTGGCGTGGCTGGAGCGTGAGGACAGGGATGCCAGGGCTCAGGGCGGAGTTCCAGCCCCACAAGCGTCCGGTTGTCCCCTGCCCTGTTGGGGACTGACTTTCCTCTAAGTGAAGGGGTCGCCTGACTTGACAACTCCGAAACCTCTGGTCTTCCGGAAGCGTGGGAGTTACGGGAGGAGCGCGGCTGCTTCCCCGCCGCAGCACGTCCCCAGTAACTGAGAGGAAATGGCCTCTGTCCAGGCGTCGAGGGGGACAGTCTGTCCTGTTTGGAGATCCTGAGCGCGTTCCCCGGGCGTCCGCACGCAGGGGCCCAGCTCCGGTTTTCCGCGGGCGCGGCCCGAGCATCAGCGCTGCGTTTAGAAACGTGCTGCTTTTGCTGCTTGTCCTCACGGGCTGGCAGCCTCCCCACGGGAATCTGTGGCCTCGGGCTGGGGACGCGGAGTCTGAGGAGTCACCTGCCCCGGGCTGCAGCCCGCGCAGGCCTGTCTGCTCCCCGCGCTCCTGGACGTATCAAATCATTTCAGATATTTTAGCCATAAATAAATGCACGCAGAGGCAACTGAGTTAATAACTGGGCCAACTCGAGGCAGAGCCCAAGCATAAAGTTGACGGAGGAGCCACCAGAGAACCCAAGAATGGAGGGAATTGGCCCGGGTGCTCGCGGAGGACCCAGCGCTAAGGTCAGCCACGTGAGGAGGGCCACATCGTTCTGCAGAAAGAGTGTGCAAGTGCTGATGGCGCTTAGTGCTGGATCTTGAGAGGTGAAGTGGGATCTGCAGTGCTTTTTCAAATGCAAGATTCAGGAAGTGTGGGGTTAATGCGGGAGGGGGTTAGGATTAATACTTGTGGAAACGAAGTGTTTTCTTCAGTGATTGCTCTCTCTTTCCCGGCACATCCCTCACCACGTGACTCCGAAAATCTTGTTCCAGCTTTCCAGCAACACAGCTCCCCAGAGAACGTGGAGCCCCCTCTTCAGTTGTCCCACAGCTGCACACAAAATGAAACAAGGAGAGGCAGCCACGGTTGCACCCAGTGCTGTCTTACTGTATGCAGACTTTGCATGGCGTGAGGAATCTCACATGCAATAGATCTGCATGGGACTATCTGGGCATGGCTGTCACACCTGATGACCAAGGCATATTTGTAGACGTCCTTTCCTGAGATGTGAGTTTGGTGAAGCACTTATGGAAGACCGGGTCCCAACTGAGGCCTCTTTGGAGAATGTCTTCTCTCAGTTTTCTACCTGCAACTTTGTGGATTCTAGGCTACTCTCTGAGGATTAGGAGACTGTGGGGATTACTTTTATGTGTCAACTTGGCTAGGCCATGGTCCCCAGATATGTGGTCAAATACCAGTCTGGATGTTGCTGTGAAGGTCTTCTTTAGATGACATTAACATTTAAGTCAGTAGACTTTGAGTAAAGCAGATGACCCCCCACCAAGTGGGTGGGCCTGATCCAATCAGTGAAAGGTCTTCAGAGTAAAGACTCCTGAGGTCTCCCAAGGAAGAGGAAATTCTGCCCCAGACTGCCTCTGGACTCCAGACTGAATCCTTAACTCTTCCCTGGGTCTCCAGCCTGCCCTGAAGATTTCAGACTTGCCAACCCCATAATGGCAGGAGCCAATTCCTTAAAATAAACCTCTCTCTCTTTCTCTCTCTCCATATATATATATATACACACACACACACATCCTATCTATCTATATACACATACATACATATACATGCTCATCCTTTTGGTTGTGTTTCTCTGGAGAGCCCTAATACAGGGACTAATCAACCAATCAATCAATCCCCCAGGCTACATAGACACTAGTGGCCAAAACCTGTGAAGTAGCAACATAAAGGAAATGTCCTCTGAAGGGCAGACCAGTAGGATCTCAAAGGGGCTCAAGGATTTTTAAAAAGCCCAAGTCATATAGCCTAGAAGTAGTCAGTCAGTCAGTCTGATATTGCTGGACCCTCTCCCCTTTTTCTTCAGGTGCCAGGCACATGACCCTTTGTGCACCTTCCCCTTTCCCTTCCCCCTTCTGATGGTTCAGATTGGGGTCTCAACCCTCCACTCTCCCTTACCGTATAGATTTTGCCTCTCAACAAAGATGAAATTCTCCATTAAGGGAAAGGCTCGGCTCCAGTTGGTTCTGATACGATGACTAAATATTAGTTCAGGGAGAATAAGAGAAAGAAAGCAGTGGTTCTGTTCTAGAAGAACGGCCAACATGGTTTCTTCCGAGGTGAGCGCTTACATTAAAACACACTATTGTCATGTGTTATTAGACGTGCAAAACAGTCTGTTGTGGGATTTCGATGTGCTGAGACCTGCAGGGTCCTTGTAGGACTCCTTTCTCTTTAGCTGTCCAGGATGTGGTAGAGTGATGCACAGACACAGCAGAATCAGAGGGAGACTTCTGTCACCTACAGTTCCCAAGCATCATTTGCCCAAGTCCAGTAGAAACTTGCTCCCCAAGACTCAAAACAAAGTCCCTGCAAGCATAAAGCTAACCCCACCTACTTAATCTTACAAATCACTTCGGGGGAATAATCTGTTTTCATTCTAAACACAAGCTCTGCATTGCTCTCTAACTTTGGGATTTGGAATCCTGGTAATGCCATCATGCAGGACATTTCTCTTATTGGTCTAAAGCCCCAACATGCCATTTCATAAGCAAACCAATTAAGCTGTCAATTTCTATTAATGCAAACAAATGGTACAACTTGAATTTTAGAAAAACCATGCAACATAAGAAAACAAACTCATGGCACAGAAGGTATTCCTCATTTTTTAAATTTTAATTTTAATTTATTTATTTTTATTATGGGGGTGCAAGTGTTTTTGTTACATGGATGTCTTGTATAATCCTTAAGTCAGGGCTTTTGGTGTGCCCATCACCAGAATAGTGATCATTGTACCCAATATCTAAGTTTTTATCCTGCACCCTCATTGTTTTTAAACACCTTTGAATTATCTATCTAGCTTGATCTGCCCTTGTATTCATAATCTATAGCTTGATGGGTATAATTATTGGATTTTCACCAAAGTTCAATTCAATCCAATCAACAAAGAGTTATCACCACCAAGGATATCCCAGCTTTGGAGACAAGCCAAAAGATCCATTTCAAAGAAGTTTTAAGTAACAGCAACATTAGAACAATGAATTGCCCAACCAAAGGACATCTTTGAAGTTAATGATATTTATTTGGGTATTCAAGGCTTGTTTGTTAAAACAAACAAACAAACAAAAACAATCTCAATACTTAACAGCTAGACCTTACACACTGGACATTTCTGTCGGAAGTGATGAATATATGCCTTGTGCCTCATAATCTGTTTCTGTCAATGAGGAACCACATATACAAGGGTGGTCCTATAACATTACAATGGAGCTAAAAAATTCCTATTGCCTAGTGATGTTGTAGCCATTGTAATGTCTTGTAGTGCACAAAACTCATATGTTGGTGGTGATGCTGGTGTAAACAAATCTACTGCACTGCCAGTCATATAAAAGTCTAGTACATATAATTTTTGCAGTACATAATATTTGATAATGATAATAAACAACCATGTTACCAGTTTATGTATTTACTATACTGTACTATTAATCATTAGAGTGTACTCCTTTTACTTACTAAAAAAAGTTAACCTATAAAACAGCCTCAGACAGGCCCTTCAGGAGGTATTCCAGAAGAAGGCATTGTTATTATAGGAGATGACAGCTCCATGCGTGTTATTGCCCCTGAAGACCTTCCAGTGGGGCAAGATGTGGAGGTGGAAGACAGAGAGATATTGGTGAGCCTGACCCTGTGTAGGCCGAGGCTAATGTGTGTGCTTGTGTCTTAGTTTTTAACAAAAAAGTTCAAAAGTAAAAAAAAATTTTTTTACATAGAAAAAAGCTTATAGAATAAGGATATAAAGATAAAAAATATATTTGTACAGCTGTACAATGTTTTTGTGTTTTAAGCTAAGTGCTATTACAAGAGTCAAAAAATTAAAAATATTAAAAAGTTCATGAACTAAAAAAGTATTAAATTAAGGTTAATTTATTATTTAAGAAATTTTTTTTTATATAAATTTAGTGTAGCCTAAGTGTACAGTGTTTATAAAGTCCACAGTAGTGTACTGTAATGTCCTAGGCCTTCACATTCACTCACCACTTGCTCACTGACTCACCCAGAACAACTTCCAGTCCTGGAAACTCCTTTCATTGTAAGTGCCCCACACAGGTGTACCATTTTTTATCTTTTGTATTGTATTTTTACTGTAAATTTTCTATGTTTAGATACACAAATACTTACCATTGTGTTACAATTGCCTACAGTATTCAGTACAGTAATATGCTGTGCAGGTTTGTAGCCTGGAAGCAATAGGCTATACCATATAGCCTGGGTGTGTCGTAGGCTATCCCATCTAGGTTTGTGTAAGTGCACTCTGTGATGTTCACACAGCGACAAAAATTGCCTAATGACTCATTTCTCACAACATATCCCCATTGTTAAGCAATGCGTGACTATATCAAAACCAGATTCTTCACCTGGGGCTCTCCTGATAATAATCTGCAACATTTGAAAACAACAACTCTCTTACTGAGCACCTGAACATCCATTATTCCATTTGATCTTCACATCCGCCCTGTGAGTAGTGTTACTAATTTTCTCCTACAGAAGAAAAAATGGACACCAAAAGAGCTGAACTAACCGGCCCTACAGTCAGTAAATAGTAGAAAGTGGTAGAAAATGTGGAAATGTTTTTAGACGTGGCAGAGCTGAGATTTAAAGCCTGTTTTTCTGACTCTCTGCCCAAGATCGTTCTGCCACGCAGTGCCATTAAAGTGACTTTCCACGTTGAGCGACAGGACAAGTGAGAAGGCCCCGGTTTCGGCGCCATGTCTGAGCAGAACCAAGTCGGGTGTTGTTCCAACAGAGCAAAGGACTCCTTGCTTCCCTGACAGCCCTAGGACAGAGCCGGGAGGAATCCTAGCGATTGCCTGGCCTGGTAGCTTTGGCAGGGAGATGCTGGGGCCCGGGGCTTGTGAGGAGGTTGCCTCTAGTGGGAGAGGCAGCCCTGGGGTGGGGGACCGTGGCGGGGACCGTGGCGGATCCAAACACCGGACCACCAACCTCTTCATTTTGCAAATGGAGACACTCGGACCTCAACAATCCCAACTTCACCCTTGGTCTCTTGGCTCCCAATGCACTGATCTTCCTCCCACTCCAGGCTGAATTTTACCCTCAAGTCCTGCCTTTTCAGTTAGTAGAGGGGTCCTGTGTGGGCTACTCGGGGTGACTTGGCCACCGTGCGCACTCTGGGAGAGCCGGGAGCAACAGGAGGACCACCGCTGCCGATCGCCCACGAGCACCACCTCTACGCCGGCAACACCAAGCGGCTGCCAAGGGCTCGCCCTGTGACAGCCACGATTCACCCCCCAGCTGAGATAAGCGGGTCAGATGCCAGGGACCCTGCCCTGACCCACACTGCCACACTGCCGGGCGTGCAGAGGTGAGTAAGCACCTCCCACTGCAGCTCCCGGCGCCTCGCGGATTTTACAGTGCCCGCTGCAGACTCCTTAACACAGCAATCAGGGCCCTTCGTCATCTGGCCCTGGTTCACCAACCGAACTTCATCTCCCCCGGTCCCCCGTTCCTTCTCAACCTCCCCCACCCCCACGCCCCAAACCTGTGCCGCAGGCCAGTGACACCGCCGAGCTGCCCAGCCGACCTGGGCTTTCCCATGGCTCTGCGCACCACGTCTGCTCTGCCCACAGCGGCCCCTCCAGCTCCCACCTCCTGGTCCACTGGGGAATTCAGACTTCTCAAATCACTAACTAATCCCTGCGCAAAGTTTCCCCTAAACCCTTTTCACAGTTTAAAATAGTCTTTCCCTGAAAGTTTCCACCGTTATACCTGTATTTTAGCAAATTCCTGATTGTGTGTGTGCCTGTTCTTCCCACTGGGCTGCAAGCAAGGAATTTTGTCTTTACATTTTTATATTTCTAGCCTAGAATACTGCTCGGCACATTTGGGCATTTATTAAGCATTGACCGAATGTATGAAGGAATGACGCTCCGATCCCTCAAAGCCCCATGGTTCTTGGAATAAATTTTAGCCCCGGTCTCCCCGCTACGAGGCCCTATGCTGCTGTGCCCGCCCACCTGCCAACCATCTCAGGCTGCTGTCCCATTGGCTCTGGCCAGCCACACTGCTCCCCTCTCCTCCGCGCCTGGGCATTTGCGCTGCTTCTTCCCCTTACCCCTCCCGGCTATGATGGCTGACTCAGCATCAACTGGGGACTTCAGCTCAGGTGCACCCCTCCACGAGCCCTCCCTGACCACCTTTACTTTCTTTGCACATCACCCTGTTATACACCCATGGCCTTATCGACTTCCTTCACAAAGTTCAGCATTGATTAATGCACAATGTTTGTTTTTCATAGCCTGCTTCCCATTATGATTAAGTTCCTTGTCTGTCTTATTCAGCATTAAATCCTAAGACTGGAACATTACCTGGCATATAGCAAATGTTTAACAAATATTTGTTGAACACGTTATTAAATGAGGTAAGGCATCTGTGCAGTTGATTGAGTCGTTGGCTTAATGATCTATATGCCCTCCAGTCCTGACATATTTATTTCTGACTTTCACCTACATTTTTAGAAATTGTTTCAGCATCAAACTAGACGTGTGTTGTCTCTTTTGTATTCAAGGGTGACGTAGTAACCTATCACTGTCGTGGGGGGTTTTCCCCAGAAGAGGGTAAGGGTTTACACAGAGGCATCAGGATGCAGGGGTTGAAGGCACACAGACTGAGTATAAATCCTACCCCCACACCCTTCAACGTCACGCAGTCTCTGAGCATCAGGCGCCTCCATTAGCAAACGGAGGCAATAACTGTCCCCACCTTACAGTATAATTCTGCAAATTAAATAAGAACTTAATGCACAAAAGCCCATAGTTAATATTCAACAATTTCCCATTACTATCGTGCATATATTTCCAGGTCCCCAGTGACTATTGTCTGAGATGAAAGTGGACGCTGAGGGCTGAGAGACTGGATTCTAGTCCCGCTGCCAACCAGCTGAGTGAGCCTGGGCACATCTCTTTGGGCGTCGTTTTTCTTATTCTATAAAATAAGAGTCAGATTTCACAAGCTCTCTTGGGCCCTTGGGTTCTGTGACGGGAAATCTTGGGTTCTGGAGACTCTACTGTGGCTGAGGGCACCATCACTCACCATCCACACGTGCCACGTACCTGTTGGTGGGGAGTTTCCTGTTTACCTTCCAGGGTCCCATCCTCCTTTCATCCTTATCCCAGGAAAGCAGCAGGACCTGGCTGTGAGTCCCCGCTGCCACCACCACTTCTGGTCGCTGTTGGAGCACAAATACTCTAGGCTCCTACAAAAAGTTTGCAGACTACAGAATACTAGAGCTGCCAGGGGTCCCTGGGAGGTCATCTAATGGTTTTTTATCTCTCAAAAATGGTCTATATACTCATCGATGGACAAATGGATTAAAAAATGTGGCATATACATACAATGGAATAATGTTCAGCCTTAAAAAGGAAGGAAATTCTGACACATGCTACAGCATGGATGAAACTTGAGGACATTATGCTAAGTGAAATAAGCCAGTGACAAGAAGACAAATACTCCGTGATTCCACTTATATGAAGCACTTAGAATCGTCAGATTTGTAGAGACAGAAAGTAGAATAGAATGGTTGTTGTCAGAGGCTGGGGGAGGGAAATGGGGAGTGCATGTTTAAGGGGTACAGAGTTTCTGTTTGAGACAATGAAAAAGTTTTGGGTATATATGGTGACGGTTCAACATTGTGAATGTATTTAATGGCACTGAATCGTACATTTACAAATGGTTAAAACGGTAAGTTTTATGTTATGTACATCTCACCACAATATATATGTTTAAAATGTAGTGCATGACCTAAACCAGGACTCTCTGGGGACCAGGCCGGACAGACCGAGACTGCCCTGGAAGATGCAGGTGGAACAAGCTCTCTAGGTGATTCTAATAAAACTGAAGTTTGGGAACTGTTCCTCCAGTTCTGTCATTTTACAGATAAGAAGACTGCGGCCAAAGCTCCTGAGATGTGTCCCTACAGTGGCACAGCTAGTAGGCAAGGAAACGGTACCCTGGGCTCTTTCACCACACTGATCTCCAGAGAAGGACACTTTTCCAAACACTTTGCCAAGATACATGGATTTGGGGACATGGCTCCCCTGAAAAGCAAGAGGAGAAGCTGGATGAAGCTTGCCGGGCAGAGGGTGGTGGCCACACCCCCCAGCATGGCTCATTAATGCCCACAGCGTGCCAGGGACAAAGGGCAGCTGAGTCACGCTGCGGTGGCCATTTATGAAGACAGCTACTGCAGAAGGCTCAGTTTACCTCAGCGACCCAGAGCTGACAAGAAGGCTTTCTTAAATTAAGCCTTACCCCCTGCGGTACTTGCCCTGGGGTGGGAAGTACAGGCACTCCCGCCTTCATGCGCTGTTTCCATCCGCGGCCTGAGCTCTTGCAGAGGTGAGTGCGCAGCAGCAGAAGGTCGCAGGCTTGTGCTGCCCATTGAGGGTGTAGGGACAGGAACAGAGTGGCCTCCCGCGTGCCCGTCAGCTTTGGGCGGGTCCATCCCAAGGTGAGTTCTGTTCAGTCCAAGGTCAAGTCTGTGCAGCTGCACTGACTGAGCCCCACGTGGACCAGACTCGGACTGCCCTGGATCTGACTGCATTTGGCCGCGCAGGAGTCCTGAAGCCCCAGTCTGACCCCTTCTAGGCCCCCTTTAGAACGGGTCGGAGTCACAGAGAAGCTCCAAAGGTATCCCGGTTTCTGTCAAGACAAAGAGCGCACCGTGGAGGCCAAGTGTATGCAATGCCCACCGGGTGGGCACCACAGTGAGATGCTGCAGCCAGCACACCCTGTTCCCGCCTGTTACTCCATTTACCTCCAGCTAAATTCACCCTCCAGGGGCAGGGAACCTGCGGCCTCTGGGCCACATGTGGCCTTCTGGATCCTTGAGTGCTGCCTTTTGACTGAATCCAAATTTTACAGAACAAATCCTCTTAAAAAATAAATCCGGCTGGACCTAACCCAACCCTAATGATAAAAACCCACTGCTTTTCTATTATATTCATAGCCAACCTATTTACAGCCATTGATTCTTTTGTCTAGTTGGAGGCGAGGGAAACAGTATGGCCAGGCTGTGGTTTGAGGGCCTAATTCTATCCAAGGAGGTGTGTGTAGGGATAGAGTGGGGGTGGAGGGGAGACAGAGGATGTTTCATCCCCTGGTCTGAGTAGGTTTCCAGATTGGAGTAAGTGGCCCCAGCATTGCTGCAAGAAACAGCTCTGGGCCAGCATGGAGAGGAAAGGCCCACCAGCCCTGAGTGCCAGGGCTTACTGCCATCCTGCAGAAGGGCAGAGGTCAGAGGTCAGGAAGGTAGCAGTGACAGCCTATGGGAGGAGGTGGGTGAGGCTGCCCTTGGGAATCTCCCAGTTCCATGGCAGGAAGGTCCCTGTACATCTCTAAGAGGGAGATGGCAGCATCAAAAGCCCACTGCCTTTGGGTGGGCTGCAGGTGCAAGATCATCAGGTGTGGAGAAAGCAGCAGAGCCATAGGAAGAGGCAGCAGAGGTGGCAGCAGCTAAGTGTCACATGTCAGATAGTATGACGTGAGCCTGTGGTGTTTGCCACAACCACATGTTCTGTGAGGAGCTGGGATGCTACCCATTACTGTTGAGTAAAGCTATCTATGCTCTCTCAGGGAACAAACATTGGCTTGGGAAAAACTCATTACTAGGAAATGCCCAGAGAGCCAGGAATACAGGTGGCACCTGACTCACCTCAAGCTGAGGTTCAGTCCATGCACACATGCCATAGAAGTCTATTTGCAGGGACAGAAGAGCCTCTGGGGGAAAAATTAAGGGAAAAAGGAACCAGACAAGACAATCTAAGAAAGACAAACACAATGCCTCTTTCCATGTCTTACACCAAAATATCTCACAAAGGAAACTAGCCACCATGAGCAAGAATCAGCAGACATAACAGAGGGCAAGATTAGACCTCCAAGAACTTTCTGTAATAGAGCCACAGTCTAGAAGAGAATATATAATAAATGTTATTAAATGATTAATGATACAAAAGAAGAAATAGCTGGGCACAGTGGCCCATGCCTGTAGTCCCAGCTACTTAGGAGGCTGAAGTGGGAGGATCACTTGAGCCCAGGAGTTCAAGGCTGTAGTACACTATGATCATGACTGTAAATAGCCACTGGACAATATAGCAAGATCCCATCTCAAAAAAAAATTTTTTTTTAAAGAAGAAATAAAGAGTTATGGAAAAGAAAAACAAGCAGATTTGGAAAATAAACAAATAGAACTTCTAAATATGAAAAATATCATAACTGAAATTCAAAACTCAATAGGTGGTTACAAAGCAGAGGAGACACAGTTGAAAAGAAAACTAGTGGACTGGAAACTGGAACTGAGGAAATGGAAGGGATGTATGATAGAATGCATGAAAAATAAAATGAGAAAGTCTAATATATATCTAATAGACATTCCAGAAAGAAAGAATATAGAAGATGGGGAAAAGAAAATATTCAGAGAACATTTTCCAGGACTAAGTGTATATGTCTATAGTACTGTCCTCAGATCCAGGTAAGCAGGCCCCCTGCACTGGGTCCGTCACTTCAGGGAACCCCGGTGCTATGGAGTGCCTTCCTTGAAGTTTTCTACATCCCCTTCCATAGGCAAGGACTGAGCAGGGCTGGCAGAGTTTGGCCGGGGTGCCCAGAGCCTGGAACAAGACTCGTGTGGGCCATGTTTCTATTTCTCCCCTTCAAGGCATTCTCTGACTCTCTCTCTGGCTTATGGGGATGACAGATGCTCCAAAGATCTTCAGGTCTTACACCTATGGGTTGTCCTGGGGCCCTGTTGCCAGACCCTGGCTCCAAGAGGGCAGCCTGGTGAGTAGATTCTTCTCACTGGCCTAAGCAGAATCTCTTTCTTAGGATTGCATGTGATTGGGCTGCCAAAATCATGCTGACACACCGATTTTGGTGACTCAAATGGTTTACATAGTCAAGGACCCTACAAAAAGTATTTGCTCAGGGCCCCACACACCCTCATTTATCAGTAATAATATTAATAAATATCCATGAGTGGAACCATTAGCATGAGCCTGCAGACCAAGAACATAAAAGGCAGAGAGAACATCTTTGAAGCAATCAAATTGCCTGTAAAGGAAGGACAGTTGCCCTTGCAACAGAGTCCTCTACAACTGCGGTCCCCAACCCGCCGGGCTGTGGCCTGTTAGGACCCGGGCCGCATGTCACCACCTGAGCTCTGCCCCCTGCCCCCATCCTCCATCTGTGGAAAAATTTTCTCCCATGCAACTTAGGAACTGGCCACACAGCAGGAGGTGAGAGGTGGGTGAGGGAGCCAGCGAAGCTTCATCTGTATTTACAGCCGCTCCCCATCGCTGGCATCACCACGTAAGCTCCACCTCCTCCCCCGCCATGGAAAAATTGTCTTCCATGAAACTGGTCCCTGGTGCCAGAAAGGTTGGGGACCGCTGCTCTACAACAATAAAGGTCAAGCGACTTTTTAACAATATTTTCAAAATGCTGAAGGAAATTGTCAACCTAGAATTCTGTATCCAGCTAAAATCTCATTAAAATGCAAAGGTAAAATACAGATACCACAAGACAAAAATTGAGAGAGTTTGCAATTCACAGAGCCTCACTTAGGAACCAGATTTTTATTCAAGAAAAAAGAAATTAACCTGGTTGACAGAGTACAGTGAGAGAAACAGTGGTGAGCAAATAAATAAACAATAAAAATATCTGGGCAGATCAATATGAGTGTACTGTATAAAATAATAATGATAATCCTGGCTGACTAGGGGGTTTGAAAACAAAGTGGGTGTTTATTATCCTGATTGTGGTGAGATGTGTACACATGTTAAAATATATCAAATTTTACACCTCAAATAGGTCAATATTATTATTGTCAATTATATGTCAACAAAGTTGTTTAGAAAAAGAAAGAAAAGTGGAACTAAAATTCTTAACAGTAATAACATGAAAGATGGGAGAGTGAGATCAGAGTCCCCAAGGTCCTTCTGTTGTTCAGAAGATGGTTAAAGACACCAACGCTAGACTTTGTTAAGTCAAGCATGTGTTTTAAAAATTTAAGTGTAACCTACTAAAAGAAAAGGAAATAGATTACATAACTTCCAAACAACTAAAGGGAAAGAGTTAGAACAAAGAAAACTTGAAAAATCCCAAGAAGGCAGGAAAGGAGAGAAAAAGGATGGTAAACAGGAAGTACAAAATAACATTCACAGCTCCATAGCCGCGGTTACAGTGAATTATCCAAACCCAGCATTAAAATGCAAAGGCTGTCGGATTACATAAGAAACAAAATCTGGCTACGGATTGCGTGTGTTTACAAGAGACATACCTGAAACCAAAGAATGAAATTAAAGTTAACAGGTGGGAAAAAATACTCAGGCAAATACTGAGCTAGGACAGAAAGCTGGGGTAGCTATGTTAACGTCAGGCCAAATGAACTTTAAGGCAACAAATCTTTCTTAGAACTGTTAAACGTCATTGTATAATCACAAAAAAAACCCAGGAAAATATAGCAATGTATGAACCTAATGGCATAGGCTCAAATATGTAAGTGGACAAATAAAATATGGACAAAATACATAGGATGGACAGAATTACTCAGTGAAATTGACTAATTGATCTTTACAGTGGGAGGTTCGAACACACTTCTCACAATAAATTCAACACAGCTGATCACTTTTTTATTGAACTTGATATGCCAATTCTAGAGTTTTTCTGGAAGCGCAAGGGTCAAAAATAGGCAATACAGTCCTGAAGAGGAACAAAGTAGAGCACTTATCAGATGTCAAGACACTATAAAGAGGAAATAATTATGGCAGTACAGGGTCAAGACAGCAGATGAACAGAATATGACAGAGGGCACAGACACCAGCCAGTAGATTCGGGAAAACATGCTACATGGCAGGCAGCACTGCAGATCGGAGGGCACTGGGGCAGTTGGTTTCTATATGAAGATTTTAAATAAAATCGGAGGTCTAGCTCATTCCATGCACAAAAATAAATTCCATGTGAATTAAAGATCTAAATGTTCAAAGCAAAACTTGAAACTTTTACAATGAAATAAAGGAGAATATCTCTTTTGGCCTTGGGTAGGAAAAGATTTTTTTAATGAGACATTAAACAACATGGAACTCTAAAGGAGAAGATGGACAAATTTGACTACATTCAAATTTAAAATTTGTCTATGCCAGCAGTCACCATGTACCAACTGATAAGACAAACTGCACAGAGGGAAAAGATATTTGCAAAGCATATAACCAATAAAGGATTGGTATCATTATTGATGAGAAAAACAAAAAAACAAACAATCGAAATGGTAGATAGTAGCTCTCACAAAAAAAGTAGGGTAAAGGGTTGGGGCTTGAAGTAGGAGTCGCAGAAACTGCAATTTTTTAAAAAAGGTCTCTGAAGCAACTGTGGAAAACCGCTGATATTTATTTAATCTCAGGTATGATTATATAGGTGTCTGTTTTCCATATGTTTACTATATATTAACAAAGGACACAGGAGATGCTTAGTAGGGAGGATGGTGAAGGAACATGCAACTGACATTGTGCAACATGGTGGCCTGTTGGGAAGTTGCTGAGCAGGGGACAGGAGACACTGGCTGGAGGGTAAGACGAGGGCAGGCGGCTTGGGAGGGGCCCCACACCCCACAGAGGCCCACGCCCATGGCTGAGAACTCACCACTGGGACTCCATGCATATAGGAGTCACAGGCCAACCCCTCTTGGAAAGACATGCTCTAATGCTTGCAGGAAAGAAAAGGTATTTGTTTGATCTGTTTGTTTAAGTTTTCATTTGATTTTTATGGTGGCAGGACAACCTGGGCAGGGCATCCAGAGAAAGCCAGCTGATGATACTAGTAAGCTTGGTTCCTGACATGCCTGTAGCAAGGCCTGGACAAGAATTGCTCTTGCCTGTCACCAGCCATGTTCCCAGCCTGCGGGCACCCAGAGCCCTGTCCTGGTGGTGGAGTTAGACTTGGAGCACCCTCCTCAGAGATAGGGAGCCACCAATCCAATTATAGCCTCTACCTTGGAAATGACCCGGATTGCCCAAGGGTGCCTTTCCCAGTGACTTATCACTCCGGATGCCCGGCACAATTGGCTGCCTGGGTTCAGGGAGGCCTGGGAGCCCTCTGGCCCTGTGCAAGCTATTAAACTCAGCACTGTGTTTTTTCTTTTCAGCAGGTAGACCTGGGTGATAAACCTGATACCAGTCATTTTAGCACGAGGTGCAGAGAGGAAGAATTTCTTCTTTGTTGTGGCTTCTTTGAGGGCCCTGGGCTCACATTCCTGTGAAGTCCCTCCAAGCAGCAGGCTGCGTGTGCCCCCTCCTCTCCCTCCCTCTGCCTCTGCGCTGGAGTTTAGATTACTACCTGCAGCACACCGCACATTCCTCTCGGACACTAGACACTGCCTGCTGCAGCTTTCATCTGAACAAAGGGCCTCAGAGAAGGCCGAGCCTGCCCTGGGGCCTGCAGAGGGAGGGGTCAGGAGGGGCAGGGCTGTGCACCTGCTGTGGGAGCCTTGCAGTGGCGCTTTGTGTGGGCAGGGAGCAATTTAATCCAGATTTAGTCTAGGCCTGAGTGTTGACAGACCCTCCTGGGCCTTCTGGGGGCCATATAGCTATTTTGATGACGTCCTGGGGTCAGGGCCGGCCTCAGGGCATGTGGCCCAGGCAGTTGCCTATGGCCTGTGCTCAGAAGGGCCTGTCCTTGGGCTCATGCCTGGCTTGCTGTCACCCTCTTGAAGTGCTTAATGATTTTTTAAGCAAGAGATCCATATTGTCATTTCAAACTGGGGCCCACAAATCATGTAATGGGTCCTGCGTGCCCGGATGCTGGCCTCCCCTGTGGACGGGAAACATGGGGCCTGACTGGTCAGCGGGTCGGCAGCATTTTCATTTGAGTGTAAGAGCAGGGGTGACCCGATCAGGCTACATTGAAGGGCAGAGGGAGACTGAGGTGCACTGTGTGTCTCCTCTGGGGTGGTGCTGACATTTGGCTTACTCAGGCCAAACCTGAAGGGCCGCCCTTCTGTCATGCGTGGAAACATGACTTCCCCTTCTCACCTCTTCCTGTCCCCTGCATTGACCAGCTTGCGTTTCTCACCTCAAAATTCTCATCATGCTTATTAGGACTCAAGGTCTAGAAGGATGTTGGACAAGCTGTCCACGTGAGCACAGTCACACCCCCTGTCCAGGGGACAGGAATGGGCCCCATTCCCACTGGGTTCACTGAGTTTAAAGCATCTTAAATCACTGTACCTTGAAGGTGAGAACGAAACCTCCTTTGGAATGCCTGTCATCACCTAATCAGAGGAAACCAAATGCTTTCCTAAGTACAGCAGAAGCACCCGGCCATGGCACTGCGAAGGGCAGAGAGCCCCTTCAGACCTAAGAAACCCATACATTGGTAATGCGCTGGCTCTGAGGTCCAGGGTCTCTCAGGAGTGTCTAACTGGTCGCTTATGATTGGGCTTGGTTCTGACCTCCTGTGCTTTACTAACAAAGGGGTCCCGGTAACCCACGTGGGGAAGCGGGAGCTGCAGGAGTAGCAGTGGTAGAGAAAGGTATGGAAATTGGGGGACCCTCCAAAGAATGGTCAAGGGAGCACTGGAATTCCACCTCTGTCTCAGACCTTACAATGGTTCAGATCATGCTTTCTCAAAAGGCAAAAGGCTGGAAAAGTAGCACTCTATAGGATTTTGAAAAATCCACCCCATTCTATAGAAAGCCACCCAATTCTATGAGTCTCTGTCAGGGTGGGGGTGGGGTGAAGCATTCTGCCTCACCAACTTAGACCTACAGAGTAAATCTGGGTTAGACAGGACCTTACAGGCATACCTCGTTCTATTGTGCTTCGCTTAATTGCTACTCACAGATGCTGCATTTTTTACAAGTTGAAGGTTTGTGGCAACCCTGCACTGAACAAGTCTTTCCATACTATTTTTCCAACTTTGTGTCTCTGTGACACATTTTGGTAATTTTGCAATATTTCAAAGTTGTTCATTATTATTATATCTGTTATGGTAATCTGTGATCAGTGATCTTTGATGTTCCTATTATAATTATTTTGGGGTGCCACAAACTGTGCCCATTATACAATGGTGAGCTTAATTGATAAATATTGTGTGTGTTCTGACTGTTCCAGCAACTGGCCATTCCTCCAGCTCTCTCCCTCTGTCCTCAGGCATACAACAATATTCCTTGATGTACAATATTGAAATTAGGCCAATTAATAACCCTACAATGGCCTGTAAGTGTTCAAGTAAAAAGAAGAAACACATCTTTCACTTTAAATCAAAAGCTAGAAATGATTAAACTTAGTGAGGAAGGCATGTTGAAAGCTACAGATAGGCCAGAAGCTAGGCCTCTTGTGCCAACCAGTTAGCCCAGCTGTGAATGCAAAGGAAAAGTTTGAAGGAAATTAAAAATGCAACTTCAGTGAACACACGAATGATAAGGAAGTAAAACAGCTTATTGCTGATATGGAGGGAGTTTTAGTGGTCTGGACACAAAGTCAAACCAGACACAACATTTCCTTAAGCCAAAGCATAATCTAGACCAAGGCCCTAACTCTCTTCAATTCTGTGAGGCTGAGAGAGGTGAGGAAGCTATAGAAGAAAAGTTTGAAGTTAGAGTTTGGTTCATGAGGTTTAAGGAAAGAATCATCTCCATAACATAAAAGTGCAAGGTGAAGCAGCAAGTGCCAATGTTAAAGCTGCAGCAAGTTATGCAGAAGATCTAGCTAAGATAATCAATGATGGCTACACTAAACAACAGATTTTCAGTGTAGACAAAACAGCCTTAAATTGGAATAAGATGCCATCTAGGACTATCCTAACTATAGAGAAGACAATGTCTGGCTTCAAAACTTCAAAAACCAGGCTGACTCTCCTGTTAGGGATTAATACAGCTGGTGACTTTAAGTTGAAGCCAATGCTCAATTACTATTCTGAAAAATCCCAGGACCCTTATGAATTATGCTAAATCTAGTCTTTCTGTGTTATGCAAATGGAACAAAGCCTGGATGATGACACATCTGTTTACAGCACAGTTTACTGAATATTTTAAGGCCACTCTTGGGAACTACTGCTCAAAAAAAAAAAAATCCTCTCAAAATATTACTGCTCATTGACAATTCATCTGATTGGCCAAGATCTCTGATGGAAATGTACAAGGAATTTAATGTTGTTTTCATGCCTGCTAACACAACATCCATTCTGCAGCCCATGGGTCAAAGAGTCATTTTGATTTTCAAGTCTTATTATTTAAGAAATACATTTTGTACAGATATAGCCATCATAAAAAGTGATTTCTCTGTTGGATCTGGGCAAAGTAAATTGAAAATCTGTCTTCTGGACAGGATTCACCATTCTAGATGCCATTAGAACATCTGTGATTCGTGGAAGGAGGTCAAAACAGCCACATTAACAGTAGTTTGGAACGAGTTGATTCCAACCCTCATCGATGACTTTGAGGGGTTCAAGACTTCAGTGGAGGAAGTAGCTGCAGATGTGGTGGAAATAGCAAGAGAACTAGAATTAGAAGTGGAGCCTGAAGATGGGATTAAATTGCTGCAACCTCATGATAAAACTAGAAGGGATGAGGAGTTGCTCCTTATGGATAAACAAAGAAAGTGGTTTCTTGAGATGGAATCTACTGCCAGTGAAGATACTGTGAACATTGTTGACATGATAACAAAGGATTTAGAATATTTCATAAACTTAGTTGATAAAGCAGCAGCAGGATTTGAGAGGATTGAGTCCAATTTTGAAAGAAGTTCTACTGTGGGTAAAATGTTAGTAAACAGCATCGCATGCTACAGAGAAATCTTTCAAGAAAGGAAGAGTCAATTGATGTGGCGAACTTCATTGTTGTCTTATTTTAAGAAACTGTCACAACAACTCCAGCCTTTAGCAACGACCACCCTGATCAATATCCAGACAAGACCCTCCACCAGCAGAAAGATTATGGCTCACTAAAGGCTCAGATGATCACTAACATTTTTTAGCATTAAAGTACTTTTAAATTAAGGTATGTACATTTTTTAGACATAATGCTCCTGCACACTTAATAGACTACAGGGTAATATAAACATAACTTTCACATGCATTGGGAAACCAAAAAATTTGTGTGACTTGCTTTATTGTAATATTCACTTTATTGTGGTGCTCTAGAAGTGAACCTGCAATATCTCCGAGGTATGCCTGTATATGTAATTAAGTCCTGAATATAAATATGTCAATATGGGAAAATTGAGACCCTGAGAAGGAAAATAACTGATTTAGGATGATTTCTGTCATCATGTTATCATCACCATAAACCACCAGTGTATTCATCGATCACGTAATCTGTTCACCACTTTTCCTGCAGTAACTGTCATGGCAGCAGGACATTTGGGGTGCAGTCATTAGGAAGTGCCAGCAGTGTAGGGATTCAGTTCCAGTTGTCCCCCAGCTGAGATCCCTCCCTGGCGTTACTGACTCCAATATGGTGGTTTCTGACGCTGTCAGTTTCAGGCGGGATATTAGATCCCAAGATGGCAGACACATGCAAACCATCTTTACAGTCTGAGATGAGATGTGTGAAGATCAAATAAGGCTCCTAGACCAAGAATGCCTGTTGTAAACCTGTGGAGGCTCACTTGTTCCTGATTCAAAATAATTCTAGAGATACTGACATAAAGGGTTATCAGGAAACAGAAGGAAAGAATAGTATTGAGAACAATGTCCAAAGGGCTGGAATCAAAGCCAGATGTTGAGAGAGACTAAATATATTAAGGATCCCATTTTAAGGGCTGGACTTGGGCCCTTCTGGATAGAATAATTCCAGTTTTATTCTTAAAGATCTTGTAGGAAGAGAACTCCCCTCCCCCATCCCACCCCCACACACCAGGAAACCTTCCTCTGTCCCCATCTCATGCCTCGGGATTAACTATTGGGAAGCTTTTCCTCAAATCTAACTGCAACCCCTTACTCTAGTATTAACTGACTGACATCACGTGAAAGAGAGGAGAAAATAGAGCTGGTCCCCAACCGCGACACAGTAACGCCTCACCCACAAGGACACAGGTCGCTGCGTCTACTTCCCAGTGCAGCAGCCCCAGTTATTTCTGTTTTCATCACAGATCACATCCCCCGGTCCTTCCATCAGCTTCAGTGATGGGCCCTGGTGGCAGGACCTGGAGAAAGTGAATGAACGGCACTGTCTCAGCCGGGACGGGCCCACTGCCGTTGGCCTCACGGTCGAGTTAATTCCCTTCGACATCGCCTCCTGGTCGAGAGGACTGGGGTGGGCGGCTGTCCATGAACTGAAACCAAATCAGCCTCCCACTCGGGAGGAGAAGAGCATATGAATAGCAGGAGGCGATAATTAAGCGCAGTAAATAAAAGGAGGTCCCATGTGGAAAAAATGCAAGCTATTACACCAAGGAGGACAAGGATCCCAAACACAGTTATTAATGGCAAGGAGATAAAGTATTTGGAAAATACAAACACTGAAAGAGACCTCAGGGGAGCGAAAAAGGCCAACAAATTATATGTGAGCTTGCAACGCGATACGGCTGAAACAACCACACGAAACACAAATCATTCTGAATCGCATAGCTGAAGTATCAAGTCATGGGCAAAGGAAGCGAGAGGTCTCCCCACGAGCCCCCAGAGACCACCGCCAGGGCCCTCGGACCACAGAGAGGCCTAGATGAGATGGAGGGCACTGGAGAGAAAGCGGCCACAGCAGGCACGGGGTGGGAGGCTGGGTTTTCCAGAAGCAGCAGCAGAGCTTGTGCAAGTGGTGACTAAGCCAGCGAGGGCTGAGCGCCAGGCTGACGGGGACCAGCAGCTGGACGTGGGAGACAACCGACTGGTGTGGCCGTGGGGCACTGGGACAGGGCTGTGTGGACGCCGAGAGGCCTCAGAGCCATCGGGGTGGCCCTTCTAGAACAGCAGGCGCCCCGGCAGGCCAGCAGCACGGCAGCCAGGATGGGGCCTGCACTGCGGGGCGGTCGTGGCCCTCTGAGCGCCTCGGGTCTGCTCGGTGGGCAAGGGGCAGCGGATTTGTACACGCCGCAGACCGTGGCTGTCGGGACGCCACCTCTGAACGCAAAGGCTGCACGTCTCGAGGACTGCGCTGCCCGTTCCCACCCTCACCGGGACCCTGACATTTGTGACATGCTTCATGCTAAAGACCGCCCGCGTTTGTTGCCCACCGCCCCCAGTGCCTGGGCTTTCTGTAGTTTCCTGTGATCTATTTTTTGCCCGTGTTTTCACAAAAAGCCAAGAGAAGAGCTAAAAGCAGTGGGGGGCAGAGGGGACAGCACAGAGCGGAAGCAGGGTCGGGCCTGGTGGAGGCCGGAGGGAGCCTGTGGCCGGAGGGCGGGGGCAGAAGAGCGCTGTCCTCAAGGCCTCCGAGGCAGCAAACCGGCCGGTAGCTGGCAGCGTCCCTGCTTTCAGCAAATGCTCACTGAGCCCCTATGTGCCCAGCTGGATGCTCACAATGCAAAAGATGGACAGCTGACCTTCAGCCAGGCCACGCAACAGGGAGATGGAAGTGGCAGTCAATGATGTTAGTGGAAATGGCAGCCCAAACCAACAGAGAAGACTGGACGGGGCAGGTGCTGTGGGGGCTGTTACAGAAGGAGTGGGGTCTTCCCCGGGGAAGAGCAGGAGGGGTGAAGGCAGCCAGGAGGAGGGGACAGCTCTCCAAAGGCTGAAGTGTAATGTTGGGATGAAAAGCAGGGATTCTGGATTCACACCGGATTTGAAGCTGTGTGGCCCCCTGCGAGCTACTTAACCTCTCTGTGCCTTAGCTTCCTCATTTATGAACATGTGAGGATTAAAGATAGTACTGCCCTCCCAGAGTTGTTTTGAGTATTATACATGTCAGTGTATGTAAAACCCTTAGAACCTTGCTGGCACTTAAAAAGTACTCATTAAATATGAGTGGCTGTTTTTTTTCTGATGTGTTCAGAGAACCTGGAGAAATTCAGTCTAACTGGGCGGGACCATGTTATGGGACTGACCCACTGGGTAAGGCAGGCCAAGGGCACAAGGGAGGCACCAGCCCTGGGACTTTTGGAGAGTTAGATGAGAAACAGCTTTCTAATTCTTGTTTTACAGATTAAAAAATATGTTACATTTTTTTCATTATATTTGAAACCATTTTCCAATTACATGAAAATTAAAATTGAAACACTGGTATTTTTATATTGCATAATCCAAGAGCTGTAGGAAGCTATTGCTTAATCATGTATTTACTTGTGGCCAAAAGGCCAAACAAAAAACAAATGTCAGAGTTTAATGATTTGGCTCACAAAATGCATGAGGCCAAGGCAGATTGAGGACAAAAAATGACTCCTACAAAAACAGGTTTCCCAAAATGGTAAAATTAGTAATCAAAGCAAAAAGAATTGCCATTTTAAAGCCTATGAAATCCTTCACCTGAATGGAATTTACCGACCGCCCGGCCATTCTTTCAGGCTCTGGGGCTGGAGGGCACAGAAAAGGTGCTGCGAGGCCCAGGGGCAGGCAGACGCCCAGGGGACACCTGGGATCAGAGGGACGTGATTCCTACGCTGGGGCCAAGTCTTCACAAACCTCCTGGGTAAGAGCCACAGATGTTTTTTCAATTTTTTAAATTGTGGTAACATACATATAACATAAAGCTGACCATCACAAAGGTAAGCGTTATTAAATACACTCACAGTGTCTTGCAGCCTCCACCACCGGCCTCCTCCAGAACTTTTTGTCTTATAAAACTGAAACTCTATACCCATTAATAACTCAGAAGCCAGTGATTTTTAAATTAATTAATAATACATTCACCCATGCTTCTTAAAAATGTATGCATCCCTTCCCAAAAGCCACCCACACTTTTTAAAATTGACACATTATAATTATACATATTTGTGGGGTACATAGTGAGTTTCCATACCTACAATGTATATGATCAAATCAGGGTAATTAGCATATCCATCACCTCAAACATTTATCATTTCTTTGTGTTGGAAACATTCAAAATCCTTTCTTCTAGCTATTTGGAAATACATAATAAGTTATTGCTGACTGTAGTCACCCTACAGTGCTATAGAACACTAGAAATTTTTCTTCCCATCTGGCTGTAATTTTATATCCTTGAACCAATCTCTCCCTATTCCCCGCCCCTCCCCTTCCCAGCCCAAAGCTGCACTTTTCATAAGACAGGGATTGAAGGGTACAGCCGCTCTGTGCCCTGGGTCCCCATAGAAGGACACCCAGCTCCTCCCTCCTGCTGGCTGTCCTGTGGAAGTCGGGATCGGGTCATGGTTGGTCCATGGGTACTGGTCAACAGAGCCACTGGCGTTAAAGGTCTCTGTTCTTCACCTTCCTCCAAGGACCTGCTCCAGGCGGTGACCCCTGGGTGGGCCTGGCCAGCTCTCTCTTATCTGCACTCACACACGGGAGGGCCCTCACCCCTTCTGTCCCTCCAGCTAGCAGAAGCTGAGGGGTAGGGCTTGGAGAGGGGAGGACCCGTCAGGACTCAGGCCTCGGCCATGTGCTTCAGCCTGGTTTCCAGATTGCTTTGAAGCCCAGTGAATAAAAAGGCACTGCTTGGTTTCTTTGGCTGTAGTATTTTGGGTGGAGGCAGCCTTCCTGGAGTTTGTGCCCAGAGACGGCTGGGTCAAAGCCAGATCCGGTATTCCTGTGTCCACGGCCGTAACAGCCTCTTACACCATCAGAACTACTGACACTGAAGCACACTTAGGTCCCAGATCACAGCCGGACCCTACTGTCCTAGACGCTGCCCCTCCTCCATCACCTAAGTGCCAGTGATAGGGACAGCACAGGGATATGGCAAATAGCCGGAGAACTGGACTCTACCACTGCCAGGCGCCTGGGCCTCATTCCACATTCCCATGTGGGTCTGGCTCAGCAAACCAAATGCCTCCCAAATGGGCTCAGAAAACCCTGTCTTGCTCTCTGATGACGACTCCATCCACTGACTGATCTACAATGTGGAAGCCAAATTGCTAGCACTTCATGTTGGGCAGTGGTAATGATGAAGGTGAATAAACCGTTTTGAACATGAAGAGTGATACAGCGGACATTATCAAGGCTGGGCACAGACAGCTGTCACCACAGGCCCAGGACGGCCTCTGCCCAAAGCCTGCTGAGTGCTTTGGATGGTTAATGTACAAGAAGTGGGATCCGGTCCCACAAATGCCTTCCTGGCCTCTTGCAAGATTAATATGACTTCCTTTGGGCCTTTCTTATACCACTTTCCATGCAGGTTTCATGAAAATCATAAGCTACTTTATCGAAAAATGCTGAGGTTTGGGGAGGTGACTCCAGAAGGGTAGGAGGTCTCTGAGTGACTGATTATCAGGTTGGTGATTTCCAGGCAAAATGCTGGATGTCCTGATGCCTTAAAGGTAGGATGACAACTGAGAAGTGTCCCTCTGCTGACTGCAGCAGCTGAAATGTAAAGAGTTAAAAATTTTTAAAAAGGCTCAGATGTCAGGAAATTCTACACTTGATTTCAACAGCAGCGTTCCCTCTGCCCACACATTCCCACTAACCATCCAGTGACAGGCTGAAGATCTTGCCAGATGCCACTTGAAAGAGAGTGGTTTGCTCTGTGCTTGCTAGAACTGCAAGTCGGCAAATTGAAAGTCTTTGATAAATATCTGACAGTGCAACTTCTGCTGAACTCTCCTCTCTCTCCACCTGGACAAAGTGCAGGGCCCGGGTCCCCTTGGGTGGATGGAGCAGCTTGCGTCCACACTGGCCTTACACAGCTGTGGGCATGGCCAGGGCCCCACCAATCCCTACTCCATGAGATTCCAGAGGGCTGGAAGAGCCTTCTCAACACTGTCCAGCTAGTGTGCTCTGAGCAGTTGCTATGAGCCTATGTGTGGAAACTTGATGTCCGCTTGTCATCAGTCAATAGCTTTTTGCCAAGGGCCTGTCACGCCTGATGCTACTCTATGACATGCTGGGGATACGGTGATAAATAAAACGTGCTTTGCCATCAGGGGGCTTACACTGTAGGTGAGGGAGACATTATCAACTCTTCACACAGACAGACAGATGAATTAGATCATTTCTGGGCCCGATGAGTGCTGTGAAGGACACAGCACAGGGGCGTGGGAACAAGAGTGACGATGTGCGCAGCAACAGCGCAGCCAGGAGCGGGAGGTGCCGGGCCGTGAGCTGACCCCTTGAAGGCAGGAGGCCGTCACGTGGACACACGGCCGGGGAGTCTTACAGGAAGAGAAGGTCTTGAGACGGGATGTGGTTGGAGCCTCAGGAACCAAGCACGAGATGAGGAAAAACAGTGTTTGGAAAAAAAGGCACTACCGCGGGGGCAGGCAGGCAGGCAGGGTCACGAGTTTGGATTTGATCTGGCCTCCCTCTGCGTCCCCACAGCCAGGCTTCACAGTAGGTGTGAAGTATTTTATGGATGAGGCAGACCAGTGGTCAGAGATGGGAAGTAATTTATGTACCACGTACATGATCACGTACCTCACTGAGCTGAGTCAGAATCCAAACCCAGGTCCACCTGATCACAAAAACCCACGTCCTTGCCACTATGCTGCACTCAAAATACCTAAGATGACATTAACTTCACTGGTCAAACAAACCCGGCAGACGTTAGCCCCGTTGTCATGTAACACAGCAGAATGCCAGGTGAAGCTGCAGTAACTGGTGTCTGGTAGGATTAAGTTGGGGGAAGCTTCCAGGAGGATGCAAACCCAAGGTGGGGTGCGAACAGTGGAAGGGATTCGTGGTGTGCTGGTAAATTTGTAACAACCAGTTCTTCAGGATGCAAACCCCTGACTTGTAGTGTTTGCCAATTTCTGTGGTGTAAACTCCCTCCATGGCCAATTTCAAGTTACCAAAGTGATGCCACTGAGCACAGAAGAGGGAAGAGATGCACACAACTGGCTCTGTGAGCTGGTGCGGGCCGGCTCCAGCACACCACTGGGAGGGAATGTGCATTTACCAGGGCTGCACAGTGCCGAGGTTAGGAGCAAGGACTCTAAAGCCAGACAGACGAGGTGCAAATCACAGCTCTGGTGTTTATTAGCTGTATGATCTTAGACAAGTAACCTAAACTCTCTGTGCCTCAGTTCACCCCACCTCCCAGTAAAATGGGAATAGCAATAGTACCTACCTCAGGGGGGTTATAAGGATTAAGGGAGTTTATATTGAGTGTTTGGAAAAACACATAGAATGTAGTAAATGATACTTAAACAGTTTCCAAATAAAGTACAGAAGAAAGGGGAGCATAGTGCTCTGAGTTACCTGATGGTACATTTCTAGGTCCCAGGTCCAAACCACAAAGAGGTGCTTATGTTATAAAGGTGGCAGAATGTCAGACAATAGTAAGGGTAAATTTATCTTTTGCTCTTTAGAATATATTGCAGCATTCAGCAGAGTTCTGCGCTTTAACATAGCGATCTACTGCCTTCCGTGGGTCGGATCATTTCCACCTCAGGGCCTTTGTACGTGCCGTTCCTCCTGCTCTTCCCCTAAACCCCCACGTGGCTCCTTCACTGTCCTCTTTCCAGTGAAAGAGGACTGCCTCGGCCCACCCACTTTTAAGTTGCATACCCCCCCAGCTTCTATATTCCCTTGCCTAGCTTCCCCACAGAAGTTGTTACATTTTGACCTTATTTACACAACTGCCTTATTTGTGTTCCTGCTAGAATGTAAGTGCTGGGAGGGTAGGGTTTCCACTGCTTTGTTCACTGCTTATCCCTGGTGCCTAAAAAGTACCAAATACACAGTAGGTGCTTAATAAATATTTGTGAAATGAATAAAGGAGTATGTTGCTCTGGGCTCAACTAAATCTTCAGAGACATTAACTTCGCAATAATTGTGCCAAACTGCACTAAAGCTTCAGCTATAAATTTTAGCAGTCTGGATCTTAATACAAATATCAAGGAGGTACAATAAGGCTCATCAGTCAGACCGCCATCACAGGATAAGCACATTGCTTCGACGCAGATGGCCTCTATCTGTGTGGAGTTATTTCTGTGAACACTTACAGGTTTTTCTTCATGCTTAT
The DNA here is from genome assembly GCA_023783475.1 of Daubentonia madagascariensis. Lineage (NCBI taxonomy): Eukaryota > Metazoa > Chordata > Mammalia > Primates > Daubentoniidae > Daubentonia > Daubentonia madagascariensis. The sequence goes on along the minus strand of JAKFHU010000379.1, from coordinate 1,589,810 downwards.
TCCTCCAACTGGACCTGGACATGAATTACTGGGTACCAATGTACCAGGCAACATTGTGCAAATATATTTTCTCTAATCCATCAAGGTAGATATGAAAACCCTAATTTTCTATACAAGAAACCTGAATCCATCCATGGTGGCATAGCTGGTAAATGGCTGAGCCAGAAATTTACCCAGATCTATCAAACTCTAAACCTGTTTTTACTGCTATGTCATGTCATATTGCCACCAAATAGAAGAGCTGTAGCTTTCTTGCTCGCTTACTGGTTTTACTTTCTTTTCTTCTACAATAAAGTTGAGTTGATAAATTCAAAAACCAACATGATTCTCCTCCCAGAAATGGTACCTTTTAGGCATCCATATCAATAAATCAATTAGGTAAAGGTCACATTCCTTTTATCCCATTTGTCAAAGACCTTGAGAACTTTTGGTCTTAGTGATTTTTAATTTATCTGTTTCTCTTGATAATTAGTTTATTCTCTCTATCATTTATCTAGTAGGACTATGGGCAAGGCATTGTTCTAGAAAGTAGGTATGCAATGATAAACAACACAGTAAAGCTCTCACGACACTTTCATCTAAATATAACCGAACTTGTCCCCTACAGTCATTTATTCATTCAACAAAATTGCATCGAATGCCAGCTATGAATCAGACACTGGGTGAAATGCAGGTGATACAAAGACATTATCCTTAAAAATAAGTGTTCTTAAAAATAAGTGAGAGATGTATGTATAAAGAATTTAGTAGCATATTGTAAAAATTTCTGCAGATTTTCCAAATCATCAAATTAATAACAATAATTATTAACAGTTACCACTTAGGTAACCTAGTTTTTCCGTAGCGGGGCCCTCAGGCAATCAGAGCCCCTGCCTTCAAGATACCAGGAAGGTTTACACGCGTGCGCACACACACACACACACACACACACACGAGCAATGTAGAGATACGGAATCAGGACTCCACTTAATCTATCAAGTGAATAACGTGCATGTTTCATACCTGTGTACAAACGTTTTCTACTAATTCATTCTTGAGACATTGACAATGATAAAACACGATGATTATCACCACCAGAAATATGTGAGCTATGACGAATGCTCTCTTTCAGTGATACCCACGACTAACTCACCATCAGTTTAACTCATTCATGACTTTCAGGAAAGGCAGCTGCCGTTCCCCATGGTGCACTTTGGAATGCTTTTGCTAGCTTGGCAAAACGTAACATGATAGCTAAATTTTAAAACTATGACCTGAATGCACATGGTTAAGATTTTAGAAAAAAATCTCATCCTGAGATCTCTGTTCTGGACTCAGTTTGGCACCAACTGGATGCCGTAGCTAGTGATCTATGAAGAGGCTCTCTGCATTGGTCAGGAGGCTGATCTCAAATATTCCAAACAATTCCAGTTCCAGGAATCCCTAAAATAGGATTTGGGTGGTCATTTTTGGACAGTTCAGGCAGGAAGGGGCTGCAGGGCCAGTCCTTTCCTTCCCCTCCTGCTCAGGCTCTCACCAGAATGTCCAGGGGCCACTGTCATTATCACTGCAGTGCTTGGCTAAAGAGGAGCAGAGAAGTGCTCCCTCTGCAGAGCTTTCATTTCACAAACCTCCACCTTTGTCCTGGACCAGCCAACAAGGTTTTTTTTTTTTTTTTTTTTTAAGATTTGCCTAGAAACTAAAGTAAATATAAAAAGTGATAAAATGGTCACGTGTGATGAGATTAGATATGACCAAGGAAGAACTACACAATTAACGGTGGTCTAGCATGGGGCTGGAAAGATGCTTTACAGACCTTTCCTGGCCTGCAATAGTGCTGCCACACTCAGAGCTGGCAGAATCTTTAATGCTTTCCAGAAAATTGTGACTTCAATCTTTAGGTAGGAGTGATGTAATAACCCCACTGGTCCTCTGGGACTTTGCCTTGCCCGGTACCCCTAACACCCCCAGGACTTGGATGGGCCTCCTGTCTGCCCACCGTTGGCTTTTACGACCCTGCTCTCTCCCTCCTCCAGTTCCCTCCAACCTGACCAGGGTGTCTGAAACCCAGGCAGAAGCTAGTTGTAAGGCCTGCCAAGCCCTCAGCAGCACTGGTGGAGGCATAAGTAAGTCTTTCTTAGACCCTGTATCTCATCAGCCGCCTTCAGCTTCCAGAAGCCTCCTCACCCTCTTACCCTAAGTCAAATCTCCCATCCTCAGCTCCACCACTAGGTTGTGCTGTTCTGCCCCTGACTCTCACACCCTTTGCAGCAGAAAGGAAGGCGTCTGACTTTTTTTCTGAGCTCAGTGAAGGACCACACCATCTAGTTTGGACCATCAGCTCCCTTCCCCTCTCTTGGTTTTTGGATGGATACAGTGATGGTCAGGTGTGTGATGTTGAACCAGGTGTGTGACGTTGAACCATACAATTTGCCTTTTCAACTCTCTATCCAGGTAACAACTTGAAGAAATACTGAAAATGTACATGTGTGGCAATTTTTTTTAAATTTCAAAATATTACGGGGGTAAAAACATTTAGGTTACATACATTGCCTTTGCACTGGATTTTTGACTCATATAGAGTGTGTGGTGCCTGAGTGTTCCTGTCCCCACTGGGCGTGGTGCACATAAGTGCTCCTCCTGGGTACCTGTGACTAGCCCGCACTTCACCACCACCCAGACAGCACGTGCCCTTATGCCAGATAGTGTCTGCTTACAAATACGTGGTTCACAAAAGGTTGTTTTTCCTTAGTATTCATCTTCCTCCTGTCTCATGTTAAAAGAAAAAGTTTGGAAAAATTAAATTTAACAAAGTTTATCTGAGCAAAGAACAAATCATGAATCAGGCAGCACTCAGAAGCAGAAGAGGTTTAGAGAGCTCAGTGGACAGTGAGTATTTTAAACAGAACACGGAAGTAAAGTACAGAAATAGCTTGATTGGTTATGGCTAGGCATTTGCCTTATTTGGACATGGTCTGATCAGCTGGCTGCCTATAACTGGCTGAAGTTCAGCTGTTTGTGATTGGCTGAGACCTGGCTATCTGTTACCAAAAAAAAATACATGCTTAAGTTACGATTTGGCTCATTTATGTACTAAGTTAGGTTTTGGCTCATTTTGTAGGAACTCAAAAGTATAGACAACCTCGGGCCAATGGCCTTCTGTTTATTTAAGTTAACAACCACAACATTCATCTTACAAGATAAAGAATATTTCGCAGCTTTATTTTTTTAAAAGTCTGACCACTTTATAGTGGATAATATTTAATTTCAACCCAAAACTTTTTGAGGGGGAAGAAAACAAGGTTGATATATCTTTATTGTGGAGGCTACATTGTCTAAAGGCTGTTTACATATTCACAAAGTTAATAAATTTGCTTCTGGAGCACCAATAGTGTCTGTGAGAACCATCCAATATCAGGATTGAACATTGACCATTTTGTATGCCAAGTGGTTTGAGTTTTACCAACCATGAAAAATCTTCTTTGAAAAAAATGAAATCTGAATGTTATCACCTTGGAAAAAAGAGTTCCTTCCAAATTCTCTTTATGAGACAGTGTCTTTCACACAACACTAATTTTCTTGGAAGGAACATCATATAAGTGAAAATGTGGTTGTGAAGGGGGGTGTGTGTGTGTGTGTGTCTGAGGACAAAAATCTAGCTTCAAATTGATTAAGACTGGTCCAATACTTCTTAAATTCTAGTATCAAATTCTGCAGAGTCAACTTCTGTGATACGGATAATGCAATTTAAGAATATAACAGAGTTCAGCACAAAGTCAATTTTGGGGGGTTTTCTTTTAAATATTGCCTTTTGCTTACTTGAAAGCAAAAGATTAGTTTTGGGGAAATAAAATATGAATAAAGGCCACACTAAATATAAAATACAGAATGTAAGGAAGATTATTTTCAATAAAATATTCATATCATTCATGTGTTCTTTTGATCAACACATTTCTCTCAAATTCCAAATCTTGCCTTGTATCAGCTTGATAATGCCAGTAAAAGGGCACAATCTGAGTTAGGACTCCTGTGGGATGACAGTCACCTAATATCAGGGACTGCGGCAAGCAGAGGGACCAGTGGGACCGTTGGTCCTCAGTAATGCCTTTGTCTACACCAGTCCCTGGTTAGAGACATCCGGCCCCTGCTCTAGGCTTTTCCAAGTGCACGTGTGTGGGGTGGGCAGAAAATGACTGACGGAGAAGAGCTCAGGAAATGCAGAGCCTGGCGGGGCCCAGCGCTGCACCATCTGTGCCTGTCTAGGAGATGGAAGGCGTGAACGAGGGCTACACAGTTGTCCAGAGAGTAAACATAACTGTACCTGGAGGCCAGAACAGCCCCTAAATTACAATATTGCTCATGGGCTGCTAATTTCAATCCTTCTCCAATTTCACTTTTTCAGGCATGAGTCCTCTCCCAGCCCTTCTGTGTGAGACACCAGGAGGTTATTCCCTCCCTTGGAGAAGGTGCCAGCTGGTCTACTGGGGTGGTGTCCCTGCTAGAAACAGGATGAGCAGACTCATGCGCAACCACAGCCAAGGAGCGAAGATCTCCCGGTGACGCACGCAGACTGGCTCCTTGAACCTGGCACCAACGCCTGGCGCCCCAACAAGGACAGAGGCTTCGGTGGCTGCTTGTGTTTCTTCCTTACATTTTTTTGCTCCTTCAGCCCCCTGGGCTTGTACAGAGCAGGGAACACTGGTGAGTTAGGTACTTCAGGGTCACTGAAGGCTTCCTCTTCGGATTCATTCTTGGAGGGGCAGAGTAAGCTTTGCAAAGGCCAGAGCATATCTCAGGGGTCGCCCCTGCACCCCTTCAGAGCAGACAAGAGCTTTTGCACCACTGGGACAATCACAGGCTCTGTTTCTCCATACTTTGAAGAAGAAATAAATGCTCAGGAAAAAAAGATTCTATAATCTCTTTAAATAAGCTGAGCTGAGATTTAAGTACTTGTAAGAGGGGCTTTCCCCCACCCCACCACCTTCATATTTCCAAGCAGTGGAAAACATTCCCTAAATGAATCTTAGGTGGAATTCCCATGTGTAAAGTCTGTCCTATCAACCCCCGGCCCCCAACATACTGTGCCTCCTAAGGTCCTCAGTGGAACTCCCAGGAATCACAAGGCTCTGAGCAGTTCCCAAGAACTACCCCACACTGGCCCTGTCCTTTACTTCCACGGCCCCACTTTAGTGCAGACTCAGGCCTCCGGGATGCCCAGAGCCCACCAGAGGTTTCTCCCCCACTTGGGGGAGGCAGGGTGCCACAGATCCCTTTGGGAATTGGAAGCTAACTGTGGATGATCCTCCCAGGAGAATGCAAATACAAACTGAAGTTTGCATATAAATTGAGGCGCTCCATGGCCCCCCCCAGCCCATCTATCCACAGTAAAACTTCACCACAGCTCCGGCAAACTGATCTCCTTTAATGAAGCAATTTTCAAGTTAGGATGTGAGTGAGACCCAGCAGAAATAATTCCTTTGTTGAACAAATAACTTTTGAGTAACCATGACGAGTCAGGTTCTTTGCTAAACGTGGGGGATTCAGCAGTGACCCAGACAAATAAGGTGTCTGCCATCACAGAGCTCACATTGTAGGGGAGAAGAGATAATAGACAAGTACAGTCAGGAGTTGGTCAACGGCAGACTGAATTATACGATGGTGGTCCCCTAAGATTATAATGTTGTATTTTTACCGCACCTTTTCTATGTTTAGATATGTGTAGACACACAAATACTTACCACTGTGTCACAGTTGCCTACAGTATTCAGTACAGCCACATGCTGCACAGCTCTAGCATAGGAGCAATGGCTACACCATATAGCCTAGGTGTGCAGCAGGCTGTACTATCCAGGTGTGTGTAAGTACCCTCTGTGATGTTCCCATGATGACGAAATCGCCTAATGATGCATTTCTCAGAATGTGTCCCTGTTGTTAAGAGATGCATGACTACATTCAAATGCCATGTGATAATTTCAGATTCTGCTAAGTGCTCTGAAGGAATAAACAGGGTGGGGGAGAAGGCATCACTGGTTGTGCTGGTGAGACCATGGGGCCGGTGCGGCCTGGGGAGGTCTCTGAGCAGATGGCATCGGAGCTGAGGCCTCACGGATGAGAAGAGCTCCCACGGAGAGGTAGGGAGAGCGCTTGTTGCAGAGGTGAAGAAGGTGGAGAACGCGTGGGAGCCAGGACAAGGGACAAGTGTGGGCACTGCGGCTGGCTCTGGGGAAGGATGCTGCGCCCTCCCCCCAGCCAGCCTGGGCCCTGCCCTGCAGCCGACTTCAACTCCTCCTCTCAGCAGGCACCTCCTTCTGCCTGGAAGAGGCTCATGCTGGTCTGTGTCTTCCCTCCTTGAGGGCAGTGGCGGCATCTCACAGATCTGTGCATCTCCCGTGGCGCTGCACACAGCCGCTTGCCAACTCAGCGCCCCATAAATATTTGTTGAAAGAAAGTGGCATGTCCACGTGGTCCAGGCCTTCGGCTATGAGGGCTGGGATGACTTCTGACCAGCCTAAAGGCAGCCTCAGATGAACACCAAGGGGCCCCCTGAAAGGCCCACTGTTGAGTAGGTGATTTATTTGCAGTTGCAGTGTACAGATGTTTTAAACATGTACTTGTGCCAGGTGGTGAATTTTATAAACCAAATTATTAGCTATGTAAACAATTATATGTGTAAGTAAATAAACTTCTAACGCTGTTTGCGGCAGGAGTTTCCGACAGTGAGAGAGATGAAAATCTGGCCCACAACATTTAGGAAAGTCCTTCCTGTGGCCAGCACCTTTCACACACACATGCAGACACACACCCTGCATTGCTTATGGAGAGAGGGCACTGGTCAGATGGCACCAAAGGACATCAAACAATTCAATGACTCCTGTCCCAGTGACCAGGGCTGGTGATTCCCTGGCCCTGCACCTCTCCATTCGGAGGGTGGCCCTGTACCTTAGCTACTTGATATTCCATCTCCCTTTAGGATGCTACTGGTCTTTGGAAGGGACAGGTGTATATAGGTTTCCCACCTTCTTTTCCTCGCTAAGTTCCAGGAAGAAACAAAAGGGATTTTAAAACTCTGAGCCAAGCAGCTCCCGGGGAGAGGTGTACCCAGAGTAATGGATGAGGTGCTCCAGGCTGAGTCTGGGCCTGCCTCCTGCTGCCAAGATGCCCGTGGGCCACTGGAGGTGGAGACCAAGACCTTTTCTAAGATGTTTGTCAGAGGACAAAGGCTTGTCATAGATGGAAACCAAAATCTAACAAAGAGGCAGAGAGGAGAACCTGGGTGTTCCCTCCCCCTTCCCCCCCTTCCCTGGCAGAGGCAGGGATGGGATGAGAACAGTGCACCTGGCCGACTCCACACAGGTGTGGACACCCCCTGACGGGTCTGAGAAGTGAGGGACACCGTGTCAGGCCGAGCACCAGGTACAGGAATCCTGGGCCCAGTGAGTTACTAGGTGGTGTTCTGGGCAGAAATCCCAGAAATGCCCAAATTACTCTCCACCAGCCCACTTCCCTGTGTGGTCCCCAGGGCGGGCAGATACACACGCAGAGGTGGGAGGAGGGGAAGGGGGGCCACTCTCAGGTCTGTCCACCCCAGAGACTGTGATCCCAGAACGGTTGAGATTTATTCATGGCGCACCATGGGCCAAACAACGTCCCTACAGGCTCTCATTCTTGCAGGGGTTATTTAGTCCCATTTTATGATGAGGACATTTAGGCTTATCTTGTCCCAGGCCGCAGAACTATCAAGTAATTGTATTTTTCCAGAATCATCCTCTCTCAACTTCATGGTGATGCTTTCATGATCATAAAATAAAATCTATGGACAAAAGTGACAGGAATAGGGATGATTTCAGAGCTCTAAGCCTTCGAAAACACTGTTCAGGCTCTTTGAGAAGTTTCTCTCACATGTCCCATCCCCTTACTCTCCAAGAAAACGCCTCCATTGACACTGCTCAAAACTGTAATAACACTGAGGCACAGATGTTTGGCCCATCAAGTTCACAAAGATCAAAAAGACAGGACTACACAGGCAGAGAAGGTGTGTGTTAAGGAAACATGTTCTTATATACTGTACTGCCAGTGGTAACGTAAACTGATAAAACTTTCTAGAGGAAAACGTGGCAAAATGCATCAAAAGCTTTAAACATGTTAATACCATTTGGCCCAGAAATTCCATTTCTAGGGATTTATCTTAAGGAAATTTCCATACATGTACACAAAAGTTAATTACAAAGATGTTTAATTTCCATGTTGTTTGGAAACAACCTAAGTATACAACCATAGAGGATTTGTTAAACGAGTACTGGGACCTTCACGTGTCACACGGGAATGCCTCTTCCCTTGCCTCTGTAGTGTGGGATTTTCTGCAATCCCCCTGGCTTCTTTTCCCACCCCTTTCAGCTCCCCAGAGTGGAGGCCAGCACTACCATGGTTGGTGGGTGACAGGCATTGGGAGGATCAAAGGCCCTCTGCTTGGAGGAGCTGCCCCCTTTCCTCACTTTTCTGGCCAGGGCCAGCGTGGGGCAGGGACCCGGTGAGTTGCGTGCCCCACAGACCAAAGGTTTCCTTTAGGTGGATTCACCCCATGTCTCAACAGACTTCCAAGTAACAGAGTCAGCAAGCCCACTTTCTCTCTCACTGTAACCTATGCCTGCCAATTTTGCCTTAATTAGGAATAAGGGTGATATTTTAGTTCTCCACCTGCTGTTTCTCAATGGATTTAGGTGGGGAAGATGGTGCTACTTACTGAACTCTCTCAAAGACCCTCAAATACACTGAGCAGAATACTACGGAGCCATTAAAACTGATGTAGAAAAATACTTATGATAGGAAAAGATCATAACATTTGAAAGCGAAAAGCAGGTTACAAAACGATATGTAATATATAGCTGAGAAAGCCTGGGGATAGCAATATATTGTGGTTATTTTCTTTTTGCTTATTCTGCATTGTCTAAATTTTTCTACACACACTTGTGGTGTTGTTAAAAATAAGAATAAAAGTCTACATTTAACAAATTACTTTGCTCAAACAATCTCCTCTGAAGTCCTGGTTCCCTTGTGGCATCAGCCTTCCCCTGTGCCTTCACATGCTCTCCCCACCCACAGTCCTATTACTTTAACTCTATTACAATCCTTTCTTTAAACGTCCCTTTTCCGCTAGAATTCAAGTTCCTTGGGGCAGGGACTGGATCTTATTCACTTCTGTGACCACAACAATCTGCATAATTGGTTCTCAACTGATGCCCACAATTGGTGCTCAAGCGATGTTTGTCCAGTGTATGGGTAAGCACAAGGACAAACCACACTTCAGCAAGGTTCCCAGACACCTACCCGGCGGTGGCAGCAGACATGGTGAGCAGCTGCTTTTCAAAGCCATTGAAGGGGAGGTGGGCTGGCAGTTGACAGCTGAAATAAACTCTTTTCAGAGGCGGAGATGTCATCCTGCAGTAGAGGCTGGGGGGAAGGCTGTGTCCCCTCCTCTGCAGATAGTAAAAATAGAAATCTGGTCGCCAGCCACCCGGGGCAGTTGAGGTGCGCCTCTGCCTTAAGGCAGGGGTGCTGGGTGACCTCGGGGAGGCCCTCCCATCCTCCGATTCCAGCTTACGCAAGTGAGGCTGGATCTGTGGTTACACAGAGGGGCGCCGCACATCGGCCGGCGCGTGCCACCCCTTACCCATGGGAGGCAAGTGTGCCCCAGTGAGTAAAGATCTTGTGGGTAGGTTCGACGAGTCTCTGTGGGATCCTGCAACCCCCAGGGGCTGAAGGTCTCTCTGCGCAACGGAAGCAGCGTCGCGTCTGTAGCCCCTGCTCCCGCCGCCACAGCCGCGTCGAACCCCATCTGGCGCGGCAGTGGACAGGTACTGTTTCCCTTGCTGGCAGAGGCCGCGACAGTAACCGGTTCCGTCTGGCAAGCACCCTCCCTCCCGCACAGACCATGCGCTTCCTTCCAGTCGGGCGGCCCTCTTCCCTCGCTCAGGGGCACGTGACCCTCACGCGACCCACTCGGGAGAACGCTGAACGCCTCTGGCTTCAGTGATTGGTTCAGGGTGAGCATGTGACCAAGGTCGGTCCAATCAGAATCAATCGGAGGCCTTCTGGCGCTCTCCTGAAACAGGGCTTCTCCGGCCCCTGGGGTTGCTGAACTGCGGGGTTGACCCCGCAGCTGCTGCTGGTGTGGGGGTGGGGAGCCTGCCAGACAGTGAACACTGCCGGACGCGGATAGCTCTTTTAGAAAGAATGGAATTTGAAGGTTGCTAGTGACTTTTTATTGGCCTTTTGGTCTTGGACAAGGCATTTAAATTCTGTGAGCTTATCCTTGGTTAATGATTAACTGTCTAAGTGAGGATCAGATGAACTAACATTGGTGAAAACACATTGTAAACCGTAAAGAGCTATTTTCATTTAAAAGTTAACTGGGATTATAATATCAGTAGAAGGAAAAATGTAAGGGAGAAGTAAAAATTTTAAGGAGTTGAGATCGGTTTTCTCCCAGCCCCTAGGGAATAGGGCCTGATTCATGACAGCACACGGTATTAATTAATGTTTATTACATGAATGAATATGAGGCAAAGGATTCATTGCAAGGGAACAATGCTTTCTCTGAAAATCATTTCAGGCTCATGTGATGTGATTGCTCCTGGTTTCTGTGCAGGCTATGGAAGTGTGCTGTTGGGAATGTTCTTCAAGAGAACCTGCAGTGGGGATTACTGTTGACTGACAACCGGAGCCTCTAACCCTTGGGGTCCACAGCCGTGTTGGCATGGAGGCCATGCTTCCCCTGGGCTCCTGCAGCCAATGACTGAGGATGCTGGGGGTACTGGTGCTAGACCGTTTTTTCTTAATTTTTAGCAGCTTAATTGAGATATAGTGTCACAAAATTCACTCATTTAAGTGTATAATTTAAATTTTTTTAGTATAGTCACAGAGTTGTGCAACCATTGCCACCTTGTAATTCTAGAACATTTTCATCACCCCTAAAAGAAACCCCACACCTATTAGCACCCCTTCTTACACTCAGTCCTAGGGAACCGCTAATTTTCCTATCTCTATAGATTTACCTATTCTGGACATGTCACGTAATTGGAATCACACAATTTGTGATCTTTCTTTCACTTAGTATAATGTCTTCAAGGGTCATCCATGTTACAGATGTATCAATACTACATTTCTTTTTACTGCAGAGTAATATTTCATTGCATGTATATACCACATTTTGTTTATTCACTTACTATTTGATGAGCTGTGGGTTGTTTCCACTCTTTGGGTATTATTAATAAAGTTTCTATATACAAATTTTTGTGTGGACATATATTGCACATATACATATGAATGAGTTATATTCATATATATTCATATTTCAATATACTTGCATTTCACTGCTCTTGGGAATATACCCAGGAGTGGAACTGCTGATTAATACAGTAACTCTATGTTTAACTTTTTGAGTAACCACTAAACTGTTTTTCAAAGTAACCGCACCATTTAACATCCCCATCAGTAATGTATGAGGGTTCCAATTGCTTCACATTCTCACCAACACTTGTTATTGTCTGTCTTTTTGATTCTAGCTATGCTAGTGGGTGCGCAGCGGTGTCTCACTATGGTTTTGATTTGCATTTCCCTGATGGTTAATGATGTTGAGCATCGTTTCCTGTGCTCAATGGCTATTTATGTGTCTTCTTTGGAGAAATGTCTATTTAAATCCTTTGCTCATTTTAAAACTGGGTTATTTGTGTTTTTATTATTGAGTTGTAAAAGTTCTTTATGTATCTGGATGCAAGTTATCTAACAGAGATAGAATTTGGAAGTATTTTCTCCCATTCTCTGGATTGTCTTTTCATTTTCTTGATGATATAATTTACAGCAAAATTTAAAAGTTTTTGGTTTTCTCAAAGTCCCGTTTATCTGTTTTTTTTCTTTTGTTGCTTGTGCCTTTGGTAGCATATCTAAGAGACCATTACCTAACCTGAGGTCATAAAAATTTATACCTGTTTTCTTCTAAAAGTTTCATAGTTTTGCTCTGCCATTCAGGTCTATAATCTATTTTGAGTTAATTTTGTAGGTGTTGTGAGGTAGAGATCCAATTTTATTCTTTTGTGTGTAGACATCCAGCTGTTCCAGAACCCTTTGTTGAAAAGACTATTCTTCCCCCTTTGAATTGTCTGAGCACTCTTGTCAAAAATCAATTGACCATAAATGTAAAGCTTTATTTCTGGACTCTCAATTCTATTCCATTGGTCTATATGTCTAGTCTCATGTCAGTACTATGCTGTCTTGGTTAAAGTAGCTTTGTAGTACATTTTGAAAGTGGGAAATGTGAGCCCTCCAACTTTGTTCTTTTCCAAGATTGTTTTGGCTATTCAGAGTCCCTTACACTTCCATGTGAATACTGCATAATTTCTGTGAGATGCGGGACTCCTCTCATGGGCAGTTTTGACGTGGGACTCCTATTGGCCTGCCCAACCTTTCTCAGAGCTGTGCTGAGTGTGAGACTCTTCTCACCTAATATTCCTGCCCCACCCGTCTCCTTTCACAGGTGGAAGACCTGCATCAGGGTGAGGCGACCTCTGCGTACTTCTCCTCCCTCCTGTTTATCCTTCATAGGCATTTCCTCCAATAAATCTCTTGTATATCTAATCCTGTCTCCATGTCTGCTTCTCAAAGAACTGACTCTATTTCCAAAGCTTGGATTTTCCAAATCGTAGTGCAAACCCTTTTGATGTACTTGGAAATATATCAATCAACTAAGAAAGGGAATTTCAATTTGTGGGAAACATGCCTTATTTCAAGAGATTAGGGCCCAGGATCCTCTTCTTAAGCAGAGTAAGAGATACAGCTCTGAACGTCCCAACCTGTAGCCTCTCAACAGTGACACTTGCAATGGCCAATTTCCCAGGTGAAGATGAAATAAGTCTCTTGGGCTGCTTTTCATTTGATTGTTTATAACTGTGTAACATGACAGTTTTTTTTCCTTTGTGGCTTAATCCAGTTTTATTTAATATGTTAAATTATAGTATTCAATATATTTATTTATGTATATCTTAATATATTAAATAATATATTATATATTTATTATTTATATATTTATATATTATATATTATATATTTATTATTTATATATTTATAATAATATATTTATATATTATATATTTAATAATATATTATATATTATTAAATATATTAATATATATTAATATATAATATATTTATATTATTTGGACCCAAAGCATCCTAACCACTGTTGGTAGTCCTCAGGTGCTGTGAAACATTCTGGCAGTATCTTTTTACTCAAGCTAGTTCAAATTTGCATTCTATCATTGCAGTCAAGGGAGTAAACAAATAAAATGTTCATGTTTCTAAAAACCTTAGAAAAAGAAGATAAATTGACAGTTATTTTGCATAGCTATAGAAAAGCCATCTATATTCCAATTTTCTCTATGTGACAATATCGCACCTATCTCTGAAGACATAAAGACTAAATAAAAAGTGGTTACATGGACATTAAGAAGAAAGGAGAGAGAAATAAAAATTTTGTGCATTAATATGTGCTAGGTATATTCAGGAAGTTACAATTTCATAACAAACTGGAAATGTTTCATCCATTGGAAAAGCATGCAGAAACAACTGCACTTCCATTTAAACATTACCTGTTGAAGTCTGTCACCCTAATGAGTAAGGAAAGGAAGTAAACACATCTACCACAGTCAGGAAGAAAACTATTACGGCAAAGGATCATTTAGCAAGAAATTGCTAATCATCAGTGAGGCTTCAAGATGCAGCCAGCTGGACTAGAATATAACAGACATTGTATTAGTCACTGGGTAAATAAAGATGAAAGGATGTTAAGTCCTGGCTTCAATTTATTCACAGTGCAGTGGGGAGATAAACATTGATAAAGCATAATTATAGGTTTCCTTTTTTACAAACATCATTATTGAGATACAATTCACATGCCATAAAATTCACCTATTAGAGTATATAATTCAATGGCTTTTAGTACATTACTTTTTAAAAGTATGGTAAAATATATTAATAACAAAATTTTCCATTTCAATCATTTTTAAAGGTAGAATGCAGTGGCATTAATTACATCCACATTGTTGTGCAACCAATTGCCATTATTTATTTCCAAAACTTTTTCATCACCTGAAATGAAACTCTGTAACCATTAAGCAATAACTCTCCCATTACACCACCCACCCCAGCCACTGGGAACCTCTAATCTGTGTCTCTATGAATTTGTCTGTTCTAAATATTTCACATAAGTGGGAAATACTTGTCCTTTTGTGTCTGGCTTATTTCATTAGCATGTTTTCAAGGTTCATCCATGTTGTAGCATGTGTCAGAACTTTATTCCTTTTTATGGCTGAGTAATAGCCTATGTTATGGCTCTAGTGCATCTTGTTTATCTATTCATCTGTTCATGGATACATGGGCTGTTTCCACCTTTTGGCTATTGTGAATAATGAACATGGGTATACAAGTACCTATTTGAGTTTCTACTTTCGATTCTTTTAGGTATATACATAGGAGGGGAATTGCTGAGTCATATTGTAATTCCATGTTTAGCTCTTTGAAGAACAAAATTACACGTTTTTAGTAATGGTAGACTAGGTATTTGGACCAACCCTCCCATGGGAGACAATTTTTAAAAACTTGATGAAATATTTCTTAATATCTTATTAAAAGCATTCAAGAGCCAATCATATAATATGAAACTGGTTGAGATCTAGGAGAGAATAGGAATTTAGAGGGGTGAGCTTGGGCACTCATGGTATCTTTACCCTGGAAATGTTTGCCAATCTGGAAAAGACCTGTGAAATTGAATTGCACTTCTGACAGCCCTGCAGGGCCATTCCAAAAAATGAGGGTGAAGTGGGAGTACAGGTAACTGCCCCTCTGTTTTAGGACTGGATGCTGAAGGACCATGTCAAAGGAGTAAGGGTGAATTACAAGTAAAATAGCTGTTGCATGGATTTCAGCCCAGTTTTGAGTTTTCCCGGTTGCCCCAAAAAATTATAAGTTGTAAAACTGGAAGCATGTGATCCAGATTATTAGTGTTCCACGTGCTTTGTGTGCTCTCTAGAGAAAGATGACATCAACACAGGCCTAAAATTATTTCTAGAGATAATTTTGCAAATACAGTCTCTAGTACTCAATGACAGATAAACAGGCATACATGAGAAAGAACCAGAAGAACAACAAATAGTGGAATAAAGAAATGGTGTTTGCTGTGTTCAAGTGCGTAAGAGGAAAGTTTGAAATTTTTGGCATGAAATTGGAAACTATAAAGAAAATGACATGGCAGATTTGAAAAAAGAACCAAAATCAAATTCTAGAACAGCAAATATAAAGTAGAAATTAAGAACTTGGATAGATTTAATAGCAGATTAGATAGCTAAAGGTAGAATTAGTGAATTGAAAGATAGGCCAAGTAGAAACTGTCTAGCACGAAGCAAGGATAGACAAAGGATGGAAAAAAGAGAAGGGAAGAGACGAGCCAGAGGGTGCAGTGACGTCTAACATGCATTTAATCGGAGTCCCAGAAGGATATAACAGAAGCAATATTTGAAGAGTTAGTGACTCAGAATTTTCCAAAACAAGATGAAAAAATAATCACTCGATGGATCCAATAATCTTAATAAATCCCCAGTAGGTTAAGTAATAAGTAATAAGTAATAAGTAAGATAAACAAATCTTAACTAGATATATCACGGTGAAACTACAGAATAATAAAGAGAAAAATCTTTAGATAGAGCCATGGCAGGAGGGAAGGAAAGCAGATTACTGTCAAGATTTGGACTGACAGCCAACTTCCCAATAGCAAGAATGGAAACCAAAAGAGGGTGGCTTGGTATCTAGTCAATGTGATGAAAGAAACCGCTAACCTAGAGTTCTGTACCCAGTGAAATCACGCTTCAGAAATGAAATGAGAGATTCTCATAATAAAACATTGGAAGAAATAAAGAATGAAATAAAATAAAGACACGCATAGACAAGTGAAAACTTACAGAATCTTTAGCAAACCTGCATTAAAGAAAATGCTAAAAGTGATCTTCAGTCCCACGTGGAAAGGGAGCAGTGTAGGCAAGATAAAGAGCAACTGAAATGGCAAACATGGGCCTGAATCACTAATACCAACTATATGAATAAAAATCACACACACACACATGTGACAAAGACTGCACAGCTTCCTAACTAATAGAGGAATGGTAACAAATGGAATAATAAAACAAAGGAATAATAAAAATACCAATTAAAAAAACAAGAAAGAGAAAAGGGAACATAAAATAAGTGAAAAATCAGAAATCATATATAAGATAGTTGACTGAAATAGAAATGAATTAGAATTTTACATAAAATATGAATGAACTAACGATCCAGTTAAAACACAGTATCAGAATGACAAACAATATACCATGTATAAAAGATATACCTAATATTTAAGGATATAGTAAAAGAATGGAAAATATACCATGCAAACATTAATCAAAGGAAAACGAGTATAGCTAGAATAAATCAGGCAAAATAGATTTTAAAGCAAAATGTGTAACTAGACATAAAGAGAATAACATCATGATAATAAAAAAAATTAAATTTACCAGGAAGATATAATAATCCTACATTTGTCTGTAGTTAGCAAAATGGCCTCAAAATTTATAAAGGAAAATTTAATCAAAATACAAAGATAAATAGTCAGTCCACAATTACGGCAAGACATTTTAAAAACATCTTCCAGTAATTGGTAGAATAAGCAGAGAAAAGATAAATAAAATGGATATTGTACCTAAAAACTAAAAAATACTCTTTCCAAGCATATATAACATGTTTACAGTATTGACCACATATGTATGGGGCTATAAAGCAGGTCTCAATAAATTTCAAAGGACTGAAATAATATAGAATATGTACTCTTGACCATAATGCAACAAAGGCTCATCTCTAAATAACCCATTAGACAATATTAGAATATATTCTGAAGTGAATAATGATGATAAAAATACTGTGCATCAAAACTTCTAAGATGCAATTAAAACTGTACTTAGAAGAAAGTTTATAGTCTTAAATGCGTATCTCAGAAAAGAAGAAAGGGCCAGGTGTGGTGGCTCAGGCCTGTAATCCTAGCACTCTGGGAGGCCACGGTGGGAGGATTGCTTGAGCTCAGGAGTTCCACACCAGCCTGAACAAGAGGGAGACCCCGACTCCACTAAAAATAGAAAAATTAGTGGGGCTTCGTGGTGTGTGCCTGTAGTCCCAGCTACTTGGGAGGCTGAGGCAGGAGGATCGCTTGAGCTCAGGAGTCTGAGGTTGCAGTTGGCTATGAGGACGCCACTGCACTGTATCTGGGGTGACTGAGGGAGACTCTGTCTCAAAAAAAAAGAAAAGTGAAATAAACATAATGAAAGTTGAGGAAAATAATAAATAGATCACAAATGAATAAAATTTGTTCTCTTTTTGAGAAATGATTAGCAAGATATTGCTCGCATTGAGCCAAAGCCAGAGTGCCTCTACCCCTTAGGTCCTCAGACGCCTGCAGGAGGGTGGGCGGCATGTCTCCCTTTCTCCAGGATCTGTCCAGTCTCTTCATTACGCCTTATTTACCGTGGCTAACCGCCCTTCCGTCTGACTCCCTCCCCCGCAGGAGACTGAGGTCTGGTTTGTTCAAGTCTGTACTAGTCAGGGTTCTCTAGAGAAACGGAACCAATAGGTATATGTAAGATACGTATGATAAATATAGAGAGATCTATCTTAAGAAATTGGATCACACGATTGTGCAGGCTGGCAAGTCCAAAATCTGCAGGGTCAGCTGGCAGGTGGAGACCCAGGAGAAGCTGACGGTGCAGGTGAAGTCTGAGGCAGTGTCCTGTAGAGTTCCCTCTTGCTTGGGGGAGGTCAGCCTTCTGTTCTATTCAGGCCTTCCACATTTGGAAGGGCCATCTCACCAATTCAAATGTTAATCTCATCCAAAAACACCCCCACAGAAACAAACAGAAGAATGGTTGACCACATATCTGGGCACTATGGCCCAGCTAAGTTGCTACATAATATTAACCACCACAGTGTCTCTTAAGAATGTGGTGCACAGCCCTGAACACAGCGAGCCGGGCACACGACTGTGAAGCTCTGCGATGGTGCGGGGTGTGCGATACATCCCTGTGCACCTTCCGCGGACCTCTGGGGCCAGCCCCTGCCGTCCACACGTGGCCTGGCCCAGCCTCATATGCCCCGTGGGGGCAGCTTGACCACGCGAGCAGACGCATCGTGTGCCCTCATCGTTCTTCTTCCCGTCATCCTAATCAGGTTTGCCGACAGCATAATCTATATTCACTGCTTCCATTTCCTCGCCTTTTGTTCCTTGCTTTCTTTTCGTCTCCTGGCTTCTCTCTCCCCTCACCTTCCCCTCAGTTCCCAAGCCCAGCATCCTCCCCGACTCTCTGCAGCACCGGGTCTATCACTGTTCCACCACTGGGGACTGTCTCCTCCCTCGGCCCACACGATCCACACTCTCTTCCCGTCTGCCCAGCTCAACAGCCTGCACTAGGCAGATCCCGCGGACTGGCACACCGAGCCTTGCTTTCCGTTGCCTTGCTGATTCTCTCGCTTACCTCAAGGTCCACCTGGCAGCTCGCTGCCTCTTACAATCCTTGTCTAGCTGGCAACATCATGCTACTGATCCCTCAGCGCCGACTGACTGTACTGCTAGGAACTGGAGGGCAGGATTCCTATTTTATTCATCTTGGTGTTTGTAGCACCCAGTAAGGTGCATGATACACGAGCAGTAACTGATTTGGTGTCTGAACAAATACACACTATGTCGAGAATCTGAACATGGAGAGGTGGGAAAGAGACAAACAGCCGTGCTGCAGACGTCACTCTCAGTATTGCGCATGTCCCTGTGTGCTCCTCTCAGTGGTGCCCAGGAGCTCTGCTGCTGCATGTGCACCAGCGACTGTGTGGTTATGTCCAACGCTCCAGCCGGTGAGTGCTGCTGTCACATAACCAGTCCAATTAATGTTGTCATGAGTAACATCCCCTGGCCTTTGGCTTCTCAGGAGTTGAGAAGGTTTGCTAAGTGTTCTAACACGGTATTTGATGATCAAACCAAAGACCTGCTGGCCAACAGCGAACAGAGTGTCCCCCTTCTTCCTGAGGATGTGCTCCAGCAATATATGGCTACGTTTGTGATTCAATTGTATTCTCTATCATATGTTGTTCTGGCTTTTTGTTTAAAAAATTTCCAACCTAAAAAGTAACCTTTAGTTCACTCTGAGAAGACACAGTGAGCCGTGAGCTTGCCAATAAAGAGCCATCTGTGGTATGGAACTGGCTTATTTCATAAACAATGAGAGCTCTATTAGAAACATACTGTGCTGTGCAGAGCTATTTGCACTGCTTATCTTTAATCTTCCTCAGCAATCCTCGCTTTGTGCACATTTACGATCTTTGCTCTCAGTCCACATGCTTTTTCTCCAACCATAACAAATTGTTTAACCCAAGTCTTGCCTAATCTAGTGTGTGCATGTCTAGAGCGGCGCACGGCCGAAAATGCACTTGTCCTTGGGAAGAAGCATGTGTAAGAGAGCTTTAGAAGACTCTCCGGAAAGCTGCCACTGTCCTCCGCGTGGGCGTCGCCCTTTGGATTGGGGCTAAGTACTCATTTATGTGCTTCATTCCTAGTAAGCTCTGTTTCTTCAACTTAGGGTGCCTTTGCACCCTAAGAAAAGGGCTCAGGCTCAACCCACCATCGTGGATTCTGTGCTGTCATGGCTTGTCCCTGACATGCTGTGGTGCCAAATCCCCTTCTTGTCCCCTCAGGATTTCTCCTGCCAGCCCACAGCCAGAACAACTAGGCCTTCTTCCCACCCACCCCTGCCTTTTCTTTTTCTTTTTTTGTAAAAATCAGGAGTCCTTCCACTAGCTATACATAACGATTACTAAACACTGAATTTGAGGAAGAGTAGTATCTGAAGAAGTATAAATACAATTTGGTATTTAATAAATCAACCTTAAAACAGCTTATTTTAAGAGTTAAAAAAGCTCAAAGTTGAGATCAGACCAGCTTGACCTCAAAGCACAGGCATGAGGATCTACAGCATCTGATCCTAAGTGATACTGTTTTCTGCCTGCTCCCTGCTCCAAGCTCTTAGCTGACAGCCCCTTCTCTCACATGATTGGTAAGAAAGAGCAAAAGTAACCTTGTACTTGACGCTGAGTCAATGTGAAAAGCCATGGAAAAAACCCCCCCAAGTGTTCATGACATTTGTTTCCTTGAGGCTCCCTCCTCCCGCTGCATCTGGGTGAATTAGTATCGACTTGTATTTGAGGCAAAGGCCTGGGCTCTGCCGCAGTGAGCTTCCTCCCACGGCGCAGCGCCTTTTCTCCAGACTATCCATGTCAAATATCTTGGAGTAGAAATCAACAACAGAAACAGGTCAAAAGAGGTTTCTACACAAATCCTAACTTAAATATACAGTTATGCTTAGGATTTCTTTGCTGAGGCTGGTTTGGTGTTGGTTTCCTTGGTGTTTCTTTGATTCACTCTTCTATGTAAATTCAAAAAACACTCCACATTTCTTCATGGATTATATTGGTCGGTGTTCTCCAGAGAAACAGAATCAATAGGATATATGTTTAGGTGGAGTATGAGGAATTGGCTCACGTCATAATGGAGGCTGAGAAGTCCTAGTCTGCCACCTGCAAGCTGGAGACCCAGGAAAGGCCGTAGTGCGATTGCAGTCTGAGTCCTGAGGCCCGAGAACCAGAGGAGCCAACAGTGTAGATGCTAGTCTGAAGGCAGGAGAAGACAGATGTCCCAGCTCAGCAGGCAGGCAGGAAGCAAAAGAGGCAAATTCCTCCCTTCTGCACCTTTTGTTCTATTCAGGCCCTCAGCACACTGGGTGATGCCCCACACTGGGGAGGGCCATCTGCCTCACTGAGTCCACAGATGCAAGTGCCAGTCTATCCTGAAGCACCTGCACAGACACACCCAGAAACAATGTTTCATCTGGGCACCCTCTGGCCCAGTCATGTTGACACACAGAACTAACCATCACAGGATCTTCTTTCATGGGTTCTTCTTAAAGCAGTGATAGGAGCAGATAAAAAAATTTCCATAATTCTCGATTATTTTTAATGAAAACTGTATCTGATGCAGTTTTAAAAAACTTCCAGGAGAATTGGCCTCCAAATATTTGATTCCTTCTGTGGAATCTCCTGTCCACACACTGTTCCCTGGGACTACTCCCCCTTTCTCTCCTTTGGAGCCTTATGACTTTATGCCCAGACTACTGTACTGACTCTTCTGTACTGACTTTTCTAATATATCTGGCAATTGAGGTAGCAAAAAGGAAACTACAATGAGTAAGATGTGCTCCCTGCCTTACTGACACAAGATACGCAACGGGCAGTTCAAGTGCAACAGGGAAGAAAAGTACCACCTGCGTGGATGAGGAGTGACCCACCCCTTCGGAGGGTTCTACCTGAGCGACTAGGAAGACGGTGATGCTGCTACTTAAGACAGTGACTCAGGAGGAGTACCCGGGATAACAGACGCACTTGATTTTGGAGGTTGAATTTGATGTGTCTTTAAGACATATAGGTAATGCAGACAGCTTGAAAAACATCTGGAGTTCAGGACAAAGGTCCCAAGAACACCCACATGGCATCCCAGAAAGCAGCCATACTGCTGTGTGCATTTTGGAAGGTTAAGTGAATACAATGCTCTGTCTGCCACTTTGGGTAATCCCTGGGTTAAAGGCATTTTACATTTATGCCATTGTTATATTTATGTTTCCTGAGTCTTTTATGTATTAGATACCTTCAAATTCCTGAATCCTTTGTTATTTTGTATTACAAAAAGCTGAATTTTTATTTCCAATGTGGGCACGTTAAAGCTTCACACTTTGCCAAGGTTAACTAACCACACTGACGTCGTGAGCTCTCTTTCAAAGTGGTTTTCTAACTCACTCCTAGCATTCATTTCAAGATTCTGCTGCAGACTTGCTCCTCCTGGAAGCATTCCCTAACCAGCACCTTTGCAGGAATGAAGACTCGCCACACACACCTCAGACCCTGCTAGTGCACGTGTGCAAGAGCTGGCTTTCACATGAGCTCTCCCAGGCGTCACTCCAGTGGGGATCATTTCACTCACCCCAAAGGACTGCTGTGAGGATGAAACATCTGAAAGCACAACACGGTACCTGAGGGCATGCACTTACCCTCAGACCAAGGGACTGCCATGGCCGAGTGCATCTGGATTTCAGCAAGGCACCTGACAAAGTCCTTTATGATTTTTTTGTAGATGAGATAGAGAAATGTACCTGGAGAACAGTTCATAATTGCCAGATGATCTTACCCAAAAAATGCAGATTAAGTAATAATCAACCTCAAGAGTGGACACTGATGGCCCACCATGGCCTTGTGCCTGCTTCCTATTACCTACACATTTCTTCTAAATCAAGTTTGCCTCATGGTTTAGATGAAGACACAGCTGGCATACTGACCCACTCCCACCCACCACCACACATTTTGATACCAAGTGCTGTTGATGAATATTCTAGAATGTCTCTGACTCTCCTCTCCATCTTCCCACCCCAGCACTGCCCTGATTCAACCCTGTCTTTCCTGGTCTGATGTAGGAACATCATATCATATTTTACTTCATCTTCTATCTGTCCATAGGCACTGGCCTCCTCAAGCAGAAAAC
Source organism: Daubentonia madagascariensis (assembly GCA_023783475.1). Lineage (NCBI taxonomy): Eukaryota > Metazoa > Chordata > Mammalia > Primates > Daubentoniidae > Daubentonia > Daubentonia madagascariensis. Next base: position 1,567,132 of record JAKFHU010000379.1, on the reverse strand, counting down.
TGACAAACTCCATCAGGCCAAACAGCCGTGGGGGTCAAGTGGCCACTCAACTCTCTATGGTCAGTGTCCAGCTGTACAGCCAGGAGCCTGCATGGGTGTGGGCATGCAGAAAGGGCAGCAGGTAAGGAGCCAAGGGGGCTGGCTCTAGTCCTGCCTCTGCAGTGGCCAGTTCCATGGCACTGGACACGTGGCCAGGCCTGTCTGCCTCCCTAGTAGCATCACTATGACTCTACACTACCTGTCTTCTCACAAGGTAATGAGCATCATGTGAAATAAGTATGAGAAAGTTCTCTGTAAACTGAAAAATACCAAATACATGTCAAGCACTATTGTTATTAATATCAATTGCCTTTACCGAAGTAGGCTACATCTTGGGTGTTAGTAACGTCTTTGACTGTACAAATTTTCCCTGAATGACTCAAAGACATTTTCTGAATTTGCTTACATCAGCCAAGCATTTCTTCCGAATTGGAAAAATGCTTTAAATTTGGCTCTGCTATGATTATTAAACACTTTGTAAATTTTAAATGATTATTGGAATTAACACACTGCCTACTTTTAAAACATTGAAAAGAGAAGAAAGAAGACAGAAGAATACAAGGCCGCAATCCCAGCCCCGAACGACAACCACATTAACATGTCATTCACTGTCCTCTCGCTCTTTTACTAGATTACTTTTGTGTTTGTATATTCACAAGCACTTTATATTCACTTTTTGGAAGCTGATGGGAAACCCTAACTACAGGAGAGAATTTTTCTCAGAGGGATTGCTGTGTGCTTATGGGTTTATTCCCATCATAAGGGAAAACATTCATAATGAAATAATTTGCTATTATGACTTACCCAGCTGTTACTGTGAAGAGTCAGTGACCCCTCTACATTCTTTGAAGCTCCTTAGAGGTTTCCTTTGTTTGGACTCTTGGTCAAAATTATTCTTTTAGCCATTTTTAACAGAAGGTACAAAGCTGAGATGTTTTCCGAGCCCTCATCTATCTGAGAATGTCATTTTGCACTTCAGCCTTCACCTCTCAAAACTTTTTTTCTCCCCATATGATTATTTATTTATTTATTTATTTTTATTTCACAATATTATGGGGGTACAAACGCTTTGGTTACATAGATTGCCTTTGCACCACCTGACAAGCGTGCCCATCCCCCAGACAGTGCGCACTGTATCCATTAGGTGTGGATTTACCCATCCCCTCCCTCCCCCCCACCTGCCCGACACCCGATGAATGTTACTTCCAGATGTGCACATTAGTGTTGATCAATTAGTACCAATTTAATGGTGAGTACACGTGGTGCTTGTTTTTCTATTCTTGCGATACTTCACTTAGAAGAATGGGCTCCAACTCCATCCAGGACAATAAAATAGGTAGTTCATCTTTTTTTTATTGTTGAGTAATACTCCATGGTATACATGTACCACATTTTATTAATCCACTCGTGTATTGATGGGCACTCAGGTTGTTTCCACATCTTTGCAATTGTGAACTGTGCTGCTATAAACATTCGAGTGCAGGTATCTTTTTTATAGAACTTTTTTTTTTTCCTTTGGATAGATACCCAGTAGTGGGACTGCTGGATCAAATGGTAGTTCTACTCATAACTTTTTTCATTATTCTTTGGCTTTTAATGGTGATGAACAATTGCATTCTGGGAGCACTGTAATTTTTGTTCCTTTGTAGGTAAGCCTGCTATTTCTAGTTGAATGCTTTTAGCAGTTATTTCCTAGTTTTCTGAAAAATGTCAATGGGCACTCCAAAAAGGGGGGTGGGTCCCATAATCAAATATGTCTGGGAAATATTGGCTCATATGTGCCATGCCAAATCTCTTTTGGGATTGTAGGGTTGCTGATGTGCACAGTGAACCTTCAAAGCTTCTGTGGCATTTCCTAAATGTATTTAATAACAGGACTCTTCTGAGTTCATGGAACACTAAGTAACAGTTCCTGAGAAGTATTCTACAAAACCCAATTTGGGATATGCTGGCTTGTAATTTTAATTATATTTATACTTAAACTCTCAAAAAAAAGTAGAATGTATCTAGGTGAAAGTCTCTTTTCACTGTTTTTGGTCTGGAATTCAGGATTCTTTCTCTTCTGTTTGCTTTTTAAAAAACTGTAGTAAAATATACATAATATAAAGTTTACCATAAAGCTGAACCATTTTAAAGTGTAGAGTTCAGTGGCATGAAGGACACGCACATTATTGTGCTATCATCAAAGTTTCCTTTTTAAATAGCAAATTTATTTTGTTCTATTTAGCTCAAAAATGTTTTCTTAAATTCATTGATCAGTATTTATTCACCAGCACCCCTACTAAATGCTAGTCCCTGGTTTGAGCACTGGGAATACCACAGTCAACAGAATTTATTTTTGGCTATTGCTTTTGTTCCAACTGCCCTGGCTTCATCCGCAGGAGTTCTGTAATTCAGAGGGTGTGGATCTCCACTCTGCTTTCCTGCTATCAGCTCTCACCAGATCCCTTTAACCTGCATTCTGAGAGATGTTCTCAAGTCTGTCCTTGACAATTTTGCTCTTTTCTGCTTCCAAGAATGTTTTAAATCACTGTAGTTGCTTGTTTCTCTGTATTTTTTTCTTATTCTACCTATCTTCCTTTTTAATTTATCCTATTGTCTTTTTATTTCTGCATGCTCTTTCCTTATGGCTTTCAGCTTCATAAATACCATGTTTTCTCAAATCTCACTAAGAATAGCAGAGAGGTTTTCTATAATGTGCTTCAGTTCCTTTTAAAAACACTTTTCAAAGTGATGATTTTTCAGCATCTTCCCGGTGGTATTTCCCTTCCCTTTTTCTGAAGAATGTTTGTACATAGGCTCCATATAGATTTCTTTTTCTGCTTACTTGTCCTCAACTGAAAAGGGATTGACAAAGATGCGGGGGTTTGTCACTGGTACACCTAGGTGCTGATTAATGCACCTTTTCTGATTCACCTATAACTGGCAGGTTGATGTCAATTTCTCCAAGTACATTTCCCAGAATAGAGTTGGCATCCATGTAGTGCAAGTTTGTCAGGATAAGATCTGTTCTTGCCTTAGCTCGGATACTGTGAATAAATAGGGTAGGACACAGAAGCAGCTAGATTCCTCTCTGAGCACTGGCATTGGGGCCCTTCCTATTGCCAGCACCACCTCAACCCCTGCACTCCCCTCCTTGACTCTGCTTTGGGTACGAAGGAGATGGCACTGCCAGGCTTGCCTGACTCCCTACCCAAGGGTTTTCTGTGAGTTGCAGTTTCCAAGTGTTCATGTATAAAGAAACTCAAATGGGGAGAAGCAGGAAGAGGACTGCCCAGCGTGGTGGTGAGTGCCTGTAGTCCCAGCTACTCAGGAGGCTGAGACAGGAGGATCACTTGAGCCTAGGAGTTAAAAGCTGTAGTGAGCTATGCTTACACCACTGCACTCCAGCCTGGGTGACAGAGCAAGACCCCATCTCGTAAAACAAAACAAAAACCACAGCACTCTGTAAATGAAAAGCCCCACCTCGGTGATGTGCCAACTGCTTTGCTTTCTGATAGGTAGGAAGTGGGAAAGGATGACTGGTCAGTCCCCCTTGCATCCAGGTAGACCCAGCACAGGCTGGTCACTGATGATGTCTTTCTATCTGGTCTCATCTGTTTCTGAGCTTGTAGAAACTCCTCCAGATTCTGTGACTAGGTGGAATGTGTGTCCTCATTCAGGTGGTTTTGAATCTTTCCTTTTTACTTCATCATTGGTCATTTATAGTGAGAAGCAGGAAAAGGCTGTTGGCAAATGCCTTTTTAAAATGGAAATCTATAATTAAGTTCTTGAGTTTAATGGTGGGAAAAACCCACAAAATAATTTCTCCCCTGATATCAGCAAACTACAGCACAGTATGCAATAGCACAAAGCAGTTAGTTGGGTTCTAGATAAAAACAGACATGGTTTGAATCCCAGCTTCCTTATTTACCAGTTGTTTGACATTGGCACTTCACTTATTAATTGTACCTATACTTATTAATTCTACTTTCAAGCCAGAAAAGTATGGGTTCAAGTCCTCTCTGTTCCAAGTCCATCTGTGCAGTGCCTAAACACTCAGAGAAAACAATGCAGACAATTACAAGAACTTTGGAAACCACACTTGGTTTCCTGGTTGCTGTAACTGACTAATGTGCATTTTCAAAGCCATAGTAGTATGGTGGTCTTAAGAAATGGTAATAATTCTTAAAAGAACTATATGTGGAATCTTTCTGAAGATTGCTTCAAACTGTGCCAATGAGCAATGGAAAGGGGGAAAAGTTCAACCAGAGAGTGGTTACACAAAGGAACACCTATACCCAACATATAACATCTCCATGTGGAAGTGTAGTTTTTACTAGCTTGCTGAGAAGATTTCCGTATGTTAAAAAATTTGCCGAACAGGTGAAAAGCCAGCATAATTAAAACAAATTATTTATTCCAAGTTCTATCAGTTTAAAGTTCTTCAGAAGTTACTACAGAAGTGAACACTGAAATCAGAAACAAGTTTTCACAGCTGTAGCATTTATAACAAAGTTAATATCTAAATGACCTTGATTCAAAAGATTCAGGATGTTTCCATTATTCAGAATCCATGAGGAAAGTTTCGAAGTCCAGATCCAAGTCAGAGACAAGGGCGCTTACAAAGTCGTCAACAGAAGGACACTTCTGAAGCATTCCTGCAAATAAAGGAGAGGTCAGCGGCCACGTTCACCAGGAGACAATAGGGAGGGACCAAGACACAAATTCAAATCTCTACACTAAGGGAACATTCTGGCTTTGTGAAATTCGAGTTTGGCTCTATGACCTGACCATAAGAACATTTCATAAAGTCATGGGCAGTGTGTAGGCCCTGAAGCTATTTATAATTTTAACGTATTTTTACTATCTAATCACAACTTAGCTTAGAGATTTAGGCCCAAATATACTCTCCAGGGGTTTTTATTTTTGCATATATTACTATACACTTGGAGTGATATTAGAAGACTACATTTTTAGTTATCTTTGAATGGGATGATTCAGAATATAATAAATTTAATTACTTATCAAGTTTTATTATCAAGTTTTATCCACTTCAGAATCAACCAAGTGTTAATTCTTTTATAGAAATCTTATATCATAATCAAGTTATTGGCTTTCCTCCACATTTCTCTCTCCTAGAGAACTCCTAGCTTTGCAACTGACTAATTGCATAATGCAAAATCACTTAAAATCTCTGATACTCAAATTTCCTCACCTAATATGCAAGATTGCTACGAAGATAAAACAAGAAGATGCAGTAGAAAGCAATGAGGCACATATCTAGCATATAGTAAGAATTCAGGCTGGGCGCCGTGGCTCACACGGTAATCCTAGCACTCTGGGAAGCCGAGGTAGGAAGATCACTTGAGCTCAGGAGTTCGAGACCAGCCTGAGCAAGAATGAGACACCATCTCTACTAAAAATAGAAAAATTAGCTGGACATAGTAGTGTACGTCTGTACTCCCAGCTACTGGGGAGGCTAAGGCAGGAGGATTGCTTGAGCCCAGGAGTTTGAGGTTGCGGTGAGCTACGATGATGCCACGGCACTCTACCTGGGGCAACAGAGCGAGACTCTGCCTCAAAAAAAAAAAAAAAAAAAAAGAATTCAATGAAAAGCTGAATTTATCTTCTTTCTTCACTCCAAAGAAGCCAAGGACAAAGATTCAAGCAATCAACCCTATTGCTCCAACCTATATTCTTGGCAGAAAATGCTAACTCAAGGATTGAACAGGCTCTATACACTGACATTCAATTTGGGGGATGGATCCTGTAAAACTACTTTCAACATCAAGACATTAAAAAATTGCCAGAATCCTCTAGTATTCTCTGAATCATTATTTAATGTAATTCAATGAACACACATTGAACATTTGCTGTGTGTAAAGGATCGGGTCAGGTCATGGGCTTACAAAGATGGGCAGGCTAAGTTACAATATGAGAGTGAGAAGAACACACTCCCAAAGGTGTGTGGAAGTGAATATCCATAGGATATGGAAAAACTAACCTTAACCCCTGCCTCATACCATACATAAAAATTAATTTGAGATGGTTGCAGACCTATTTGTAAAATCTAAAATTATTACGTGTCTAAAAAAACCCAAACGATATATCTTTGTGACTTTGAAGTAGGCAAAGTTTCTTGGGACACAGAAAACAATAACCAAAAAAGAAAAAATTGATATGTCAGATTTCATCAAAATTAAAAACACCCACTGTTTAAAAGAAACCATTAAGACAATGAATAGGTAAATTATAGAGTGGGGAAAAAATACTCACAAAACATATATTGGACTAGTATACAGAATATATAAAGAACTCCTTCAACCCATCATAAAAAGATATTTAAAAATTACAAATAGAAAAAAACTTGACCTTCACAAAGTCAGACCTTTCACAGAAGAAGAAATCCAAATAAATAACACAGCAAATAGGCACTGAGAAAATACTCAACATCATTAGTCATCAGGGAAATGAGAACTAAACCCACAATGACATACTGTAATACACCCACCAGAACAGCTAAAATTAAAAAGGTTAACACCACCCAATGTTGACTAGGCTGTGGGCAACCTATATTTTCATACATCTGTGGTGGAGGGTAAAATGATATAACCACTTTAGAAAACAGTCTAGCAATTTCTTATAAAACTAAATGTAAACCTACCCTATATGTAACCCAGCAATTTCACTGCTAGGTATTTACCACGAGAAATGAAAGCATATGTCAACCAAGAAAGGACCTGTACAACCCCCTACTGGAAACAACGAGTTTCCATTAATAGGATATGGATGTGATATGTTCATATAACGGAGTACTACTCAGCAACAAAAAGGAATAAACTACTCATACATTCATCAACATGGATGAATTTCAAAAACATTACACTGAAAGAAGGAATCCTTGCCTGAAGGAGAACATACCATTTGATTTCATTTATATGAAGTTAAAAAATGGGCCAAACTAATCTATGGTAAAAAAAAAAAATCAGAACCATGGTTGCTTTTGGGAATGATATTGAAATTGACTGAGAAGGGGCATGAGGGAGCTCTCTGGTGTGTGGTAGTGTTCTACATCTGGATAGTGATTTGAGTTATAAAAGCATGTGTATGCAATAAAACTTATCAAATGGTACATTTAAGATACTGTATAAGAATTTCACCTAAAAAAAAGTAAACAAAATTGAACTCTAGTTAATGCTACACATGCAAAACTATGCAGGGGCAGAATATACTGATGTCTGGTACTAACTTTGAAATGCATAAAAATACACAATGGATTGATGGGGCAGATGGAGGGAGGGACAGATGTAAATATAGCAAAATCTTTGTTACAGAATCCAAATGGCAAGTGTATTAGTGTTTACCATGCTATTCATTCAACTTTTCTGAATGTTTGAAAATTTTCAACATAAAAAATTGGGAAGAGGTAAACTGTGGATGTTAATAGCATACAAAGTGCAGTCAGTGGGAGAAAAGAAAAAAATGGATTCCAACGGAGAGATTCAGAAGGTTTTGTGGAAAAGGGATCTGAGCAGAAACTTAAAAGATGGGGAGGATTTAGGACCAAATTAGAGCCTTTTAGGCAGAGGGGCACCATAAGAAAGGCACAGAAGTGGGAAAATCACAATGTGTGCTGACCACGACATGTCTGGTGGGGTAGAGGAAGGCTAGAGGAGACTGTGGGAGAGGAACAGTGTGATATGGCCTGAGGCTCTGAACCACAGCGACCAGCAGAGCAGGGAGGACCAACTGAGCTGGAACCCAGGGAGACACTCCCTGTGCAGATGGCCAGGCTTCCGCTGGCAGTAAGAACACAGAGCTCAGGGACAGGTCCAGGAGTAGAAATGTGGATCCGGTTGTCCCCATGGCGCAGACCCATGCGATTTGGGAAACACACCAAGTACTGGTCTATATGGAGGACGTGAAAATAGCAGCTTTGGACTTAAAACCTGCGAAAAAACCTGTTAAAAAAGCCACTAACTAGACCCGGTATAGTTGAGAACAATAAAGTATTGTCATATTTTCAATTGCAGACCAAAATATTTTCATCTTCTTTCAAGTTCAAATTATAATAGCTCCATCTTAGGAAATATCTGAGAAATACGGGGCAGCTACTGGAAGAGAATTTCATTGCTGCGTTCTTATTTGTTCAACTAAAGTTCAAAACACAATTTTCTTTTTTACAGTAAAATAATCCCTATGGATGAATGCAGGCGTCGTCTCTGGTCCAGCTGTGTAACTAATGACAGAAATGTTGGGTTTCTGATCATTAAAGTAGCACAGTTTATATTGTACCTTCTAGAAGAAGGTTATTACTTAAGTAGACCCAATCTCATTATAAATCAGGTTTCATGCATTTCCTATGTGCCAGGTTTCTTGATGCAAAGAACATTTGTAGGGAAAATATTTAAACATGGCTTTCTTGAAAGCCCATCACACCATTTTCTTCCTTTTAATATTTGAAACATTTCTATAATTACATGACTGGTCGTTTATAATTAAATGACTGGAGCCGTCAGAAGGTAAAACCATTTATTCAGAGCCAACCTCTTCAGGTAAGTATGACCATCCTGTTCCTTTGAAGTGGTGCACTTCAGCTCAACAAACTGCCAATATAAGCCTGACCTTGCTCTCTCCTTCCTGGCAGACAGGCCTAACTAGTACATGTCCTTCTCCATTTCCCCACCTTAAACAACCCCTGCCATCTCAGAGAATGGAGCCTGTGGCAACAAGAGAAAAATATATACACTTTTCTAATAAAATACGGTTAGAGCTAAATGGTTTGGTGATTTTGTATGTAACGTGATTGCTAAAGACGAAGGTTCAAAAAGGAGGAAATGAGGAATAAAGAATAGTTCCTGGGTCATGAATACTCTGGGTACCGCGTTATGACGCCCTCGCTCTAATTAGATCGAAATGCTTTGCGAGTGTTGACACAAACTAAGCCCTACACAGAGAATTAAAAGAAAACTCAGCGTTCCACAAATAAGAAGAATTGAAGTTGGTTTTCATATATGGGTGCAGTCAAAAAATTCCAAGAAAGCTTTGACTTTTTTTTCTTAAACTGACAAAGATGTCCCCTTTGCCTTCAAGTCTTAATTTTAAAGGGGTGACGATTAGACTTGCACTTTTTTAGGTGCCCCTGGGAACCAGGCTGAACTAACTCTGTAAGTGGGTGGAGCTGACAAACATATTTCACTGCGAAAATGACCCAAATTAGGGGGAAATGGATGGTTCTTGCCAAAAGGACTCAAACAAACAGGCCATAGATTTACCACTATTAAAAGAGACATGCATTGCACATATTAGTCCATGAAAGGAAAGCAGGCAGTGGAGTTTCATCTACTTGTCCTACTGAGAGGGACAGATAATATGTAATAAGTAGTTAAAGAATGCTGATTTAATTTATGCTTCTCCTCATTTTACCTGAGAGGCAAATGGGCTAATAAAAGATGGTACAAGCCAGAACATTTTCATTCTAATTGCTTTGCTCAAGCTAGCATGTTACATAACCTTGAAGTACTAGGGTAATTATGCTAGGCCTGACTAAGATAAATCATGATATCAAAAAGATTCCAAGACTGACTCTTGAAGTGGTAAGGGTTTCCAAATTTCACTGTGTGCTATTCCCTAGCAACTGTTGGCATCAAGCTGGAGATAAAGTGAAGATAAAGATACCATGCAGGAGGACATGACCCACAGACAGACGGCTGGTCTAAATAGGGCTCACTGGGGAGACCACCATCCACACCACCCACGACATGACAATAGCAACCGTGGAGCCCTGACGGTGTGCCAGGCACTGTGCTGAGAGTACTGACCCATTTGCTTCTCAAAACACACCTGTGAGGGACCCATCTTTACAAATAAGAAAACAGAGGCAAAGAGAGGTCACATAACTCAAGAGTTTTTTTTGTTGTTGTTCATTTGTTTTTGCTGGTTTTTTTTGACCTTGACAGTCTGGTTCCAGAGGTCATGCTCTGAAAGCACCACGATATATTGACACATGCCCTGAAATTCTGTCAAGTAATATATATCCTATAAAGGACCATATTTAAATATCAGTATCCTTGATGTGACAAAACCTAAATGTGCAGAGAAATCCTGAGAAAAAGGTCTCATTGCTTCCTGATGCCATGACCATGTGTATCCAACTTACTAGTGGTCCCCTTACTGCCCTGAAGACAGGGCCAAAGTGTCTACTGTTTCTTGGGTGATTCAGTTTCCATCTTATGGAGTACATTTTATGAGCAGGCACACTATATAACTATCAAACTGAAAGGAGAGGACAGAGAACGCTGGCTTTGGCTGGCAGGGCAGTAAGCTGATACTGCCAACAGTGGCTTTGCCCAGCTCTGACAGGGACACTAGTTGACCAGGACAGGCACTTATGTGATGACCAAGAGCTTCTTCCTATTAGGGCACAGTGCTTATAATGCTTCGTTGCTGCTGGAATGCATGTCTCGGTGTGATACTGGAAGAAAAACTGCCCAACAGTTTTGTGCTTAAGGATGTTTTCTGGGTAGCCTCCTATCTGGGTAATCCCTTGAAAACATCCATCTGTGGTAACCCCTTGAAAACAGAAGCCCTCACATGTTTAAGGGGCTCCTAACTATGCATATTTCTGTGCTTTCACCAAGAAAAAATTCTGTCAGCTCCAGGATGAGTTCAATATGTATACAAATCTGCAAGTTCATGCCCTATTATTCTGTAATATATAATAAGTATCTAACCTTACCGGATCTTCATTTAAAAATCAACATACTCATGGCTTAAACTCTTTACTCCCTTGAATGTCTCTTTGGATGTTCAACTAATACAATTATTTGAAAACATTATTGAGAGCAACTAGCTGCCAGTTGGATTACGCCTCCAAGCCAACCATGCAAAGACGGAATCATGTTCTAGCTCCCTTTACTAAGCGCCTGGGGTGAAATGGTTTGTGTGTCATTTAATTTCATGAATATAGGGGATTACCAAGGCAATTAAAAAACATCAGAATTATTTTAAGCCTTGGAAGAGAAGTAGAATAGTTACATCTCCTCTCTGAGTCTGTTTCATATACTGCTTGACACCAACCAAGAGTGTGCAATAAAATAAAACTATGGCTGGTTTTGATCAAAGCTTAATGAAAGACAAAGAATGAATGAGGTAACTGTTCATGGAACCTTTGTAAGGTTCCATTCATTCATTCATTCTCTCTATCTGTGCCTAAGAGCCTAATGTGAATTTAAGGCAGGCAAAAAAAAAAAATCGCTTTTTATTGGGAAGATACTATATGTAAAAATTGAGACTCTATCTTATAAAAATTATGATCTATTGGGTCTAAAAGTGTAGACCAAAGTCATTGGTGTTACCTGGGAACCTGTCAGAAATGCAAATTCTTGGTCCCTATCCCAGACCTCCTCAATCAGAAACGTGGGGTGCGTCCAGAGATCTGTGTTTTATTAAGCCTGCCTGCTGATTCTACTGCACGCTCCTGTGTGAGAACCACTGCTCGATGGACCTGTGGAAACTTATTAAACTGAAAATGAGATGTAGTTTTTTTCAACTAGCAACTAAAACTTGAAAAATACTGAGCAAGAAACATGCATCTGAGTTTCTATTTAACTAAACTAAAAAATATTTGTTTCTCAGCTGAAATAAGAAAACATAGTCATATTGTGCAAAACTAGAATTTGTTTGGGACACTGTTCAAAGTTACGATAAGAGCAAGGACACAGCTGGCTGGGAAAGCACCTAAAATGATCAAGTAGATTTGGCACAAAAATGGCCTAAAGATCTGTGGGGGAGAGGGATGCAGCCAGAAAGGGACATGGCGCAAGCATGGAATTATATGTCAGCTGTGGCTCTGGGCTTGCTCAAGAAGTCTCCCAGATGGGAGGCACCCTTTGGAGGTTAGAGCAGTATTTTTATTTAAAAAACTAAAAAGCAGGGTGTATTTTCATTACTAGAAACACCCTAGAAAACAGTGCTTAGTGTTCATCAATTATTGATTCTTTTATGAAGAAAGCTCAGAAATGTATCTAAGCAGCTTCTTCCACGTAGCAATCCTGACTTTCTGAGCTTGAGAACAATAATCAAACCTCAGTCAAGCAGGAGCTCAGAGGGTGCCCAGGAGTAGCTACCTCTGCAAGGAAACACCAGGAAGTCAGCATGGGTGCTGGCAGTCTGTGGGAAGGTCGTGAATTCTGCTAGAGTGGAGTCTTCATAGGGTGATTCTTAGTAGAAAGGCAGATGGGACTGCTTAGGTCTTGACTCCCCACAGACTTGGGCCTTGCCTTTAGGGTTCTGACATGAACGCCTCTGCCTGAATGCCAAGCTCCCTGCAACGCAACAGCACGCAGGAACATGATCATTCCTCATTCCACTTCAGACTGAAAGTATGCACGTGCATTTATCCAAAGCAGTTTACTCAATACTTGTGTGCCCAGCACTGTGTGCTGGAGACAGCAGGCACACAGACACAGTTTCTGTTCTTAGGAAGTTTGTGACTTGGGGAGAAAATCATGGAAATACATAACTGGTCATGTAAAACAAAGGCGTGGTGAGGAACAGCAAGGGTGCGGGGGGAGTGGCGTGTGATGGGCGTAGGCTAGGAAGAGGAATTTGAGGGGCAGAGACAGAGTCTTTCTGAGAGGCAGAGCTGCATGGAGCTGGTCAGCCCACACATTGGAGGCTGGGTGACAATCAGGAACAACAACAGGCCAGACGGGGCCACAGAGAAAAGGCCTAATGGCTGTTGCTTGTTTTTGCCACCCAGCACCCATTTCCCTTCTGGTTAGAGGGAAGGTCTTGCTTTAGAGCAGGGGTCCTCGAATAAAGGCGATTTTGTTACTCAGGAGACATTTGGTAAGACCTGAAGACATTTTTTATTTTTACACTGAAGGAGTGCTACTGGTAGTGTCTCTAGAACCATCCCATCAAGCACAGGAGAGGCCCCCACAACAAAAACTTATCTGGTCCCCAAATGTCAACAGTTCCCAGGTGGAGATGTCCTGCGGTGGCTAGTGAGTACAGCCTGATGAACTCTCCATCAACGTGTCCTGGCTGCCACCTCACCCAGAGAGGGTGGCCAGATGTGTTCTTCCAGAGTCGAGAACTGGAGTCTTGAGCAGAATGAGAAAAGGTCTGTACACGACTGGAATGGACCCATCCTGGCACCAGCACCCTAAAGAACATGCCAGTTCCCTCTGCCTGGACCCTCCAAGCTGCTCTTCCCAGGCCCTGTTCTGACTTCTCCCTTTGATTCTGTGGCCTTCTCCATATTGTTCCAAAAAAATTCCTTTTCTGCTTTGGTAAGCCAGAGTTGGTTCTATTTCTTTCAAGAGGATTCTCAGTCGTTAAAAAAAAAAATCAGTTCACAAGTTATTAAAAGGGATTTAATGATGTCTTGGGAACATTGATGTTTTTGTTTGATCAAGGACCAGCTCTGTGGACCCAGGGTTTTCACTAGAAGCAGAGTTTTTTGTTTTTTGTTTTTTCATTTAAATGACTCTTGTCTTTCCTCTGATTCATGAAGTCCAAGAGATACAGGAGCAAGCTTGAATGCCAGATTTCTCCTCCTCCGGTTCACTGGGGAAGCAGGGGGTATTCTTGGCCAAAGAGGGGAGAAGAGTGTCTCACTGCCATGGACCCCAGCCAGGGTAGCAGGAGGTGTGAGGGGGGCGGGAAGAGGCAGAGAGGGCCTGCCCTGATAGTCTGTGGGTCCTCCCGAAACTGGCTCTTTCCTGTGGAGTTAGGAAAGGAAACACCCTCGCTCGTGGGTTTCAAAGGTGCAAGAGAAGTTCATGGACTGGGTGTCCAAGGCTGCTAGGAGAGAGGAGGTGCTCTGCACCTGGGAGCCAGGTGAATGCAGCCCTGAACCAGGAGTGACCAGCGTCTAGAGGTCAAGATGGCTGGGACAAACAGCTCATCAAAGCCAAAAGCTGATCATAGCCTTGCATTTCAGCCACAACTCTGGACTTAGTTTAAATTAATTAATTAAGTTCCATCAGCCAGGTTTATATTTAAGGCCAATGGTATCACTTACTTAGGAGACAGTCTGGTGGACCAAGAAAAGCCTCAGGCTCCAAAAAGGAAATGTCCTGGGGGACCCCCTACTGGGGCAACAGCCCCAAGCTTTGAAAACCAGCATAGTGACTGCCCTGCAGTTCTATGAACAGCCTCTGGGGCATGAACATTACCTGGTTCTGCATTCTATAACTTACGATTTAAGTCTAATTCTCCTCTTCTGACTATATAAAAGTTTTCCTTTGAAGGGATACTAAGAAGGAACAGAGAGAAAATATAAGTTCTTCCTTTTCTAAATAAACTGTTAGGTGGCTCTAAAGAAAGCAATATATCCTGGTGGCTGCAGTAAGGGTTTGGTAAGCGATTACCCTGGGTTAACTAACTGGTTAAGGGACCTCAGACCAGTTACGTAACTTCCTAAGCCTGGTTTCTGTTAGAGGCAATCTGAGTAAAGGTAAAATGTTAGAGTTTAGCATGATGTCTGCAGTTCATAAAATTGGCATAATGTCATCTACTTTGCTAGATTGTTATAAGGATTAAATAAGATAGAGCATTTAATACACAGAAATGCTCAGTAACTGGCAATAATAACAATCAGACCCACAGGTTTATGAAAACCTCCTTCCTAGTTCAAGAGTTGAAGGATGAGGTTGCTTATTATTTCTGCACAAGTTGAATTCTAAAACATTGGTTTATGAATATTTAGGACACTATCATAAAACTCACAATCATAAGCTAAAAGCTAATTATCCAGCTCATGAATCACTGCTCAGTTTACTTTTTTCTTCTTTTGCCATCTGCTTTTTTATTAGATAACTGTTTATCTACTAAAGGAAACAAACAAAAGATGTAACTAAGATCGATCCGTTTTTCTACCTGCTAGCAGCTGTGACAGGAGAGTCATCACAGGGATGATGGGGAAGTTGGGAAAATGGGTAGTGGTGACAGCCGCACAGCACCGTGAGTGCATGACACTGTGAATGCCTCAGAACTATACATTTAAAAATAGTCAAAATGGTAAATTGTATGGTACATATGGTATTTACCACAATTACAAAAATGAAGACATCAAAAGTACTAAGATGGAGACTTTGATTTGCCCAGATGTGCAGGTGTCTGTGCTACTGTCCTCCGTCACTAAACATAACAAGAACTTGGATGTACCTGCACATGGGAGTGAGTGAACAGGAGGTCTGAGTATTCCCAGCACCACTACCAATTCTAAAAATCCATCGTAATATTTCATGTCTATTTTTTCTGCTGAAATAATTATATGTGCCAAACTCAGCTTAGACTGATTGAGAATTACAGCTACAATGGCTGGCCTGGCAGTTTGAAAAACCCTGAGTGAATTTTATGAGATCAGAATCCGCATTCCAGATCTGTCTCTCCCAAGCCTGGGGCAACTATATGGCTCACCTTCTCCACTTTGAAGTTTTTCTCTGCTACAAGGCTGTGGTTACCCACACCCTTTTCTAAAGGTGGATTCCCACTATCTACAATCAGTTCTTGGTAAAATCAGACTATGGGCCAGAAAGTGAAATTCCTCTCTTCCTTTGAACTGAAAAAAACTATTGCTCCCTAGGCTGGGTTAATATCTGTCGCTTTCATATGAGGCTATATCTCTGTGGAGTTACTGAATGGACTGAAGTGGAGCCTCTGAACTTTTGCTAGACAGAAGTTTCTAGCAAGGACAGCCCCACATATTTGCTCTGTTTATACATTAGTTTATTTTAATTTCATTGTCAGATTTAGTAATTCCATTACAATTACATTTATGGGTTACAAAACATTTTGCCTTTTGAAGCTCAATGTCTTCCTTAAACAAACACACCCACACATTAAACATGCACACACCCTCTTAAAAAATCAGTGCATTTACAAAAGGGAGGCCTTAGCCTTGAGAATGCAGGTGCTCTCTCCCATTCCTTTCTTCTAGAAAGCTCTCAGCTATTTCAGAGGCTGCGTTGAGTAAATATCTGAACAAGCCAAAGATTAGGGATTCTATTTACTTGGCTATTATTCTGGGTTGCCATTTACCTCTATTATTGAAACTATGTCGTAATCCTAGAGCCACTAAATTCTAACTCTGATTCCAGGACATGCTTTCCTTGTTTATTCCTGTTACACTGTGGAAGAAAGGAAGGTTTCTGCCAATGAATGTGTTTTAAAGTTCCAAATTTTGCTCTGCATTCATGCATTCATGCATTCACATTCAACAAATCTTGTTTTGCTATAAAATCATTTTACTGTACGTAAGGAAATTGATACTTTATCAATTCTAGTTAGCATATTTGCCCTCATGGTATCTTACTCTGAGAACCCAACAATATCTTCTTTGAGTCAGTGGTATTCCTGACAAGGCAACTCAGTTGCCAAAAATTATAAAAGAGCAAGGGAAAAAAATACAGTGGAATATGTGTGTACGTATTTCCAAACAAAAGCCTCCTGGTATAACCTGAAAAAGAAATTTAAGGAATAACCAGCCCACACAAGGTGAGTCAGAGTGGCTGCACTGGATCCCAGTCCCACACTTGCTCCCGCGTGACCCCCGGCATGTGGTTACTTACCCCCCACCCCACTACTGAGAGAATTAAATGAGATTATACACGCAACGTGCACAGCACTTGGCACATCAAAAACACTCAACAAATGCTTCTAGCTGTAGTTATTGTTATTGCTTTCGTTGCTATTGCTACTAGTGTAGCTATGTCGGATATTAACTGGTAAAAATAACTTCTGCTACTTTTATATTTCTAGAGTTGAATGGACAGGGGAGAGTTACAGTATAAGTATTACTTATCTTTGGAGAATCAGTATATAAGGCTATCGGGCAAATCCCTATCCTAATGTGAAATGCACGTGCATGAAAAGCAAGACAAAAATAAGTCTAGTGTTGAAATTCCAATTATTTTGAGTGTGCAACTTAAGATGTTAAGAATTTTTTCTAAGCTCAGTTTTGTTTAAACTGCTTGAAGGGAAAATATAAATGGAGGCTGGCCTTCCTCCTGACTCAACAGCTTAATCAAACCAAACATACATTTAGGACTGTAATGTGTTACCCCACATACTCTAACTTATGTGATGGGTAAGAAAAAGAACTCAATGCTGCTATTCAAATATTTGCAGTATGCAAACTCTGAGATTGAACAGGGATTATTCTACAAAAAACGTTAGTGTAAAGATGCACTATCAAATATAAAAGAAAATCAGGCTTAGGTATGATAATTCCTTAATCTAATTTCATTATTAATAAAGTTACATAATAGTCAAAAGGAAAAAGTTTCTTTTAGAGATACCTGAATAGATTCAAATAAACAGTAGAAAATATCTTGTAAATGATCTTTCAGGAAATGATCCAGTAAAACCAAGAGAAATGTTCCTGTCCCTATGTACTCTGGCACCATTTCAAACAAGAGTTGGTTAGCAAATGTCAATTTCAATTCTTCAACTAAAATCCCCTCCAAATCTCTATGACTATTACTATTATTTAACCTCTTATTGGTGTACCTTTTAAATGTGAATTCTTCAGTGTATCTCCAACATCAGTCCTGCCTGAGATACCCAGGACCCCTAATTTCCTCAGCCCTTGAAGCTCAATGCCTCAGGGTGTCAAGCAGGAAAACTAAGAATCTAGACCCAGAGCTTGGGGGAAGTGACATCTGCTTTTCTAACCTGTTTTTAGCCCATTGCCGACAGCACACATTTGTAACCACATGTTAAAAACACCATCTGTAATGACCATCTTTAAAGGACATTTTACGATGTCTCCATTAAGCAATCGAAGCACTGAAAGAATATCTGCATTCCCTTTAGAAGGTAGCGTATGTTAAAAAATGGAAAAGTTACATATTTTTTGGAATGAGTCAACTATAAGATATTTACATGGAAGAAAATAAAACCTCCCAGACCTCAAATAAAGTCAACTCCAGACACACTATCTCAAATGGCTCCACAAATGCAAGAGAGACCCACCAAATTTATACAGCAAGTAGATAATGATAGCTTACTATTATTAGAGAAAGCTATCAAAACAAGTGCTACCCACCCAAAGTAACCAGCAACCAAAAAGAAGTTTAAGAAGACAACAGTCATCAAGAGTCTGTGGCTCAAAAGGGTTTGGGTGAGAAGCTGTGGGCCAGTGGCCACAGAAGACACCGCGAGGACTCTGCAGGCCCAACGGCATGGCTGATCCTGACTGTGCCAGATCACGGCTCTGCACGGAAAAGGCAAGTTACGCAACTCCTCTACCCTTCATTTCCCCATATGGGAAATGGAGATAACGCGACCCACCAAATTAGCGTTAGGTGGACCAAAGACGCTGTCCATGTCCGTGAATGCACTTTCATTCTGTCATTGTCCCCTTGGCCTTTCCTACACAGAGAATCTCCTTTCCACATGCTGTTCAAAACACAGTACTATCTGAAATGATTTAGGCAGGAACTTCTGATGCCCAGGGCTTAGTAAAAGGTGCTCCACACTCTGACAGTAAGAGCCTAACTGGGAGCGGGCAGTGAGCCACCTCTCTCCTAAGGGGGTCCCCTACTTATTATCCCTGCTATCTAGTTGTTTTACAATCAGTTCTCACTTGTCCTGCGCGTAGCACCAAGCATTGTACTGAAATGCAAAGTGCCTCAAACATGTATATATATAATATAGCACAGAGTTGACAGAAGATTTACAGTTCCAAGTTTAAATTCTGCCTGTTTAAAAGAGGCTAGGCTTTTCATCATCTTTACTTAGCAAAAATTATGCTGGCTGAATTTAGTCACCGGAACACTGAGGATCAGATAGAAAAAAAACCCAAGGATAGTAGAGGCTCCTGGGTTAAGTTTAGCAGAAGAAAAGATCTATCATTTCCTGGTAAAGGATGACTTGCTTCACTGGTGTCAAGAGATCAATATGCTATGTGGCTTCTATTACCCTACACTGTAAAAATTACATAAAATGCTCATTGGTTTCTAGTACAGAAGTATGCAGTTAGCCACCTGATGTGTTAAAACACTATAACCCACAGGAATTACTTATTCCTGGTGTTCCAAAGTCAATTTATTTAGAAAATTGAAAAACTACCACTTTTTCCATGAGGGCATTTCATTTTGAACACCAACACATTTCCTTTTTTTAATATCTGTATCTTTGAAATACTGACCTTGTATTAGTATTTTAGCTTTAGTTCTCCACATCTCAAATCCTATTAATCTGTTTAGTACAAAGTTTGACCTTTTCCTTTCTATTTATAAGCACATTTGAGTAGCTATTAAAAGGTGGGTGCCTCTGATCTTTGTAGAATGCTGCCTGTCTCTAGAAATAATAGACTGGACATATTTGGGGAACAGCATCGGGTGAAAGCAGACTACAGACTCCAAGACCTGATCCTCATTTCTACAGTAAGTAATTGGGAAACACAGAGCCTTCCTGAGGGTAGGGAGCCTGTCTTATGTTGACAGCCTCAGCATATCACCCTTCCCCAGTGCCCACTCAACCCTGGCTGCCTCAGCTGGTCATCTAAATGGCACAGAATGCAAAGGTATCTGTTTGAGCGGGTCAGGTGGGGCTGAACCCCAGGAGACCTTCAGTCTCCAAGCCCTGTGTCCTGGTGCAGCCTGCACTGGCCCAGAGAAGGCACCTTCATGCAATTCCCCGTCCCAGAGGAGGCTCCTGGCTTTACTTCTCTATATGCCTCACATATACACACTCTGATCTATATAAGTGTAGGGTCCATATATTACTTTTTTTTTTTTTTGAGACAGAGGCTCACTCTGCCGCCCTAGGAAGAATGCAGCGGCGTCATCATAGCTCACTGCAACCTCAAGCTCCTGGGCTCAAGCAATCCTCCTGCCTCAGCCTCCTGAGTAGTTGGAACTAAAGGCGCATGCCACCACACCTGGCTAACTTTTTCTATTTTTGGTAGAGACAGGGTCTTGCTCTTGCTCAGGCTGGTCTCAAACTCCTGACCTCAAGTTATCCTCCTGCTTCAGCCTCCCACAGTGCTAGGATTACAGGCGTGAACCACCACACCCGGCAGCCCATATATTATTCTTATTTATTTTTGTGTTCCTTAAGTGCCTGGTTAGCAGTAAGTACTCAATAAATGTATGCTGAGCTTAAATGAATTAATGTCATCGACAATTAACACAAGACTTTTTTCATTTTGTTAGATTACTCACTGGTCACTAACTCAAGGACCTGGAAGCAAATATTTTTAGAGAAGAGCATCTGGACAGCTGTTTCAACCTTAGGCTACGGTGGTGGTGGGGCTAAAAGCAGACACTCCCGGAGGCCAACACACACAAGGTACCTGGGAGGAGGATAAGACATGAAAAGGTGCTGAAGGTCAAAGGCTTCAAGGACAACCTGGCCCAAGTTAGAGTTCTGCCTAGAGTTGGCCCTACTTTAGTTAAGCCCCAAGAGTTGCCTTAGCTTATATAACAATGCACAGTATTAACAGTCATAGATTATTCAGAGCTTATTAAATCAAGGTGCAGAATTTATCTCTGAACTCCTATAACAGTGAAAGTATTTTCCATTTTAATCTCCATTTCTTAAATAACTATTAACTTCCCAGGTTGACTTGGTGGTCTTGCATTGTAAGAATTATAACATAGAAGGAATGATCTCTTTTACTATACCTTGCAGAACACTGGCTATGTATAGTGTAATAAATATATGTGGTGTTTAGAGAAAAACTCTATGAAGAAAAGAACCCAAACCATCTCAGATAGCCAAACAGATGGCATTCACTAAAGAGCCTTGGGTTCCTCCTACCTGCTGACAAAGGCTCTCGGATCAAAAAAGATGAAGCCAGTGAAGTGGCAGCAGAGGTCCTGAGCGGGTGCAGTGGGGAGGAGGCTAAACAGGTGGCAGGGGGCAGGGGCAGGGGCAGAGGCAGAGCCAATACACAGACATTGGAGCAGGCTTGATGACAGGAGGAGGAAGGGTGGGACGGTAGGAAGAGGACAGGCCACACTACACGAGGGTGTACAGAGCACCTTTGGTATATACAGAGATTTTCTTTTACACTAAAGAACTTCACAAAAGTATTTATGTAATAAAAAAATTTCCAGAACCAGGCAAATAAAAACCTGTTCCCATTCTAATAATCACAACTTTTATTATGGCACAAGAAACATTTGATCTTTTAAGTGTATTTGACATTCATGTATTCACTCAGTTAACAAATATTTATTGAATGCCTACGTGCCCAGCTCTATGACAGGGGCTGTGGATACAGCTGTGAACATGGCAGTCAGTTTCCATCCCCTCAAAGAGCTTAGGCTTTACTGAGGGGCAGAGACCATAAACCAATAAATGAAATGTTGAAATTATGTCAGGAAGTAAACATGTGCCACGAAGGAAAAGCAAAGCGGAGTAAGGGGGCAGAGTGACAGAGGAGGCCCCTCTGACTACAGGGGAAATGAGGAGGCTCCATATTCATAAACTTTCGAGCAACCCATCAAAATTCATCAGAAGGACTTATTAAAATTTCCAACAGCATAGTTTTGCTTGGCATGGTAGTAGTTTTAAATCATCTTATCTTTTAATATTTAATACATCTGCATGAGGGGATTTCCTCCTAAGTCACTCACAAATGTAAAATACACCCTGGGGTGGGCACTTGTCCCAAGCCAAGGCCCAAGTCCTTTAAGCACGTTCTGTCATTTATTTGTGCTGAGCCTCCACACCCAGGGGGCATGGGTGCTGGCTAAGTCAGGCAGAATCTGTCATGTGTTAATGCTCATCTGCCTTGAAAATCCCACTTGATTGAAAAAATAAAAAGCAAAGAGACATTCTACAAAACAGATTTGGGAGTAACCATCCAAAGGCAGTGTGCATTTACTGTTCTCATATGGTGCTGGGTGTGCCAGCTTTGCCACACAGTGCCAATATTTAGGAATTACTCAGATTGCATGATTAAATGTTAACTGCATGTTTTAAAACTAAAAGTAATAACTACTACTAATTTTCAGTGCTATAAAACAATGTAAAATGCCTTTTCTGTTTAAGTAACTGTGTGTGTATATGCTTTGACAATAGGGAAAATCAGTCAAGCTGGTGTTGAACAATGACTGTTTATTTAGCTTTCTTACTTTAAATGTCAGCAGCACGTCTGCTGACAGACAGGACTTATTGCTCCTTGATTGCCATCATGTTTGTATTGTGCAAATAACACCAGCAGCAAAGCCCCATGCTAAGCACATTTGGGCTATTAGGTTAGTAATCAGGTTATTAAAAAATAATAAAAGCATCACCATCTTAGGGTGTATGCCTAAGATGCCATCAACAAGACATCAAACTTTTAAAGTGGACTAAATATTTTGGGTCAATTTGCATAAATGTCTCATTCTGTCAATTAGAGTGTCTAAAATTGAAATGAACTTCTTTGTGAAGAAGCGAGTTTCCCACCCTCTGAACCATGTGGGCAGAGGGGCTGCCTATAACCCACTCTGTGCAGGGTCCCTGCAGTCACTCAGGAATTGAAACCCATGGCCCGAGAGCTTCTTGCGCTGATTTCTCCACGGTGGCTGCATTGTGTCAGGGCAGTGAGCCTCGCTCCTGCTTCTCGACTTCTGTCCTGTTCTTTCTCATACAACTGCTGCCACAACCACATGACCATCTCTCCAGCAGCTAAAGCGAGGGGAGCTTGGGTATCATCCTTGACACCCTGCTCGCTCGCCTCTGCGCCAGATCAATCCGAAAAGTTGTCGATTTCAAGTCATAAATCTTTCTTTCCTCAGGCCACTTCTTTTCATCCAACTGCCCACTTCTGTGGTCCTGGCCACCCTCACCTTTCACCAGGTTACTGCCAACAGCGAGGGACCTTTTCAAATCGAATCCTACCCCTGCCCCCTCCTAATCCATCTGTCCTCCAGAGCCAGTGGATACTATAAAACATAAATCTGATCTTGTCACTACTTGCCTTAAGAATACCATCAATGGTTTCTCATGGTCCTCAGAATAAATGCCAGAAGTTTTTCACAGCATCTACAGTGAGCTGCCAACATGATGCCATTCACTGCCCAGCCTCATTCTGTGCCCGGTGTCCCCCACCCCGCCCCAGGGTGCCAGGCAGCAGGGAAATGCGGCAACAGAGAAATGCGGCAACAGAGTCCCAGTGTAGGCCG
Organism: Daubentonia madagascariensis; assembly: GCA_023783475.1. Classification (NCBI taxonomy): domain Eukaryota; kingdom Metazoa; phylum Chordata; class Mammalia; order Primates; family Daubentoniidae; genus Daubentonia; species Daubentonia madagascariensis. The sequence goes on along the minus strand of JAKFHU010000379.1, from coordinate 1,543,973 downwards.
AACCACGGGGTGGCAGCATCATTACCGAAAATCTTCCTAAGGAGATTTTTTGTTTTTAAGTAAACTTTTAATTTTAGGATAGCTGTATATTTACTGAAAAACTGTGATAGTATAGAGAGTACCCATATTTGCCACACTCAGCCAGTTCCCTCTAATATTAGTATCTTACATTGCTCTGGCACATTTATTGCAAGTAATGAACCAATATTGATGGAATATTCACTAAAGGTTCACTTCATTCAGGTTGCCTTAGTTTGTATCTAATATCCGTTTTCTGTTCCAGGATTCCATTCAGGAGATCACACTGCATGCATTCGTCCTGTCTCCTTGGGCTCCTCTAGACTGTGACAGTTTCTCAGACTTTCCTTGTTTCCGACGACCCTGACCAGTTTTGAGCAGCACTGATCAGCTGTCGTATAGAATGTCCTCAAGTTGGTTTGTCTGTGTTTTTCTCATGATGAGACTGGGGCTATGGGTTTTGGGGAGGAAGACGACAGAGGTGAAGCGCTCCTCTCATCACATCGTATCAAGGGTACTACCACCAGCATGACTTCTCCCTGCTGGTGTTGACCTCGACAGCCTGGCTGAGGGAGTGTGTTTGCTAAGTTTCCCCACTTTAGGGTGACTCCTTCTCTCCCCTTTCCACACTGTGCTCTTTGGAGGGAAGTCGCTCCACTCTGCACAGCCTGCACTGAACAGGTGGGGGCTATGCTCCACTTCTTTGAGGAGGAAGCATCTCCATTTATTATTTGAAATTCTTCTCCATGGGAGATTTGTTTATTCTATTCTATGCTACTCCATTCATTTATTTACTTAATTATTTACATCAGTACGGACTCACGGATGTATATCTCATACTTTGTGTTATATTCCAAAACCAAGTTATTCATTTGCTTGTTCAAACTGTCCCAGCTTTGGCCACTGGAAGCTTTTAGTGGGCTCCTGACTCCCTGAGACATACACACCCATCACTACGTATATTGCTGGGTACAAACTTTCCAGCACTACAAGATGCTCCAGGCTCATCTTGTATTTTCCTTGCTCCAGCCCTAGAATCAGCCATTTCTCCATGGAGTCCTGATTCCCTTTATCCTGGAGAATGGTGTCAACCCAACATCTGGGTACTGGGTATGCTAAATGCTACTGGGACCAAGAAGGTTTTTAAAGAAAAGAGTAGATATCTTTGTATATTGTTTGTATTCATCTTCTTGGGGTATGGGAGTAACCCTTTGGAGTGTAAACCATAATTCTCTGGGGTTTGTTTCTTGAATGAAAATAATATTTAATAAGCTAGATGAGGTGATGTAAGATAATTATGGCAAAAGTGAACGTGTTTTGGAGACTACAGAGCTCTGCAGAAATGTAAAGTATTATGATCTTAATTAGCTTAAGGTAAGGTCCCCTGGGCTTCCAGATTCTGGTTCTGTGAGCCAGTCTAGCAACATGGAAAAACAAACTAAAAGGAGCTTCAGTTTCCTAAGAATTGACTCATTTATCTACTATTTCTTTTCATCTTATCTGATGTTTTGTCCTTTTGAAAAACTCCATCAAGTTATTCCTTTGTATCTCTACTTGCATACTGCTTTTGGTCAGAGAGACAGAAAAATAAAGCTAAGAGTTTCTATCTGGAAAAGAGCATAGAAATAAAGTTGTTTGATATTTACAAATAACCTCCTAGAATGCTAAAACCTTGGGTTTTAACCTTTTCCTTCCCCTACAAAATTCTTTGTGGAAGGATTGAAGGGTCAGAGCACAGGAATGCTGTGACCAGGAGCAGAAATGTGACACTTAACTGGGTGTCACACTTGCTCAGCTGTGGGTGGAATCATTCCATCAGGGTTGCCGTGGCTAAAAATGGTTACAAACTAAGTGGATAGCTTTGCCATGAAGGTCTAAAGAAGCTCGTAGGAGAACAGATTAAGGAAGACTTTGTCATTGACCAGCGGATGTCAGACGGGCTTCTCCAATGTCAATGGGAATAGTTAGGTTGTGACATTTAAAAAAAAAAAAAAAAAGACTTGGAGATCCTCAGGGAACCATCAGGGCCTGAGGCGCCACTGCTCACACCTCCCACCTGCTAAAGGCCAGGTCAACTTCAAGTCAGAATTTAAGTATGAACCTTAACTGAGTTTCATTATTTATGAAAATGGGGACAATATGATCTACCTTATACGGTTAAATGAAGTAGCACAGCAGAAAGCACCTGGCATGTGACAATTTTTCAATGTATTAGTTTTCTTTTTTCCTGGTTTTTGAAAGATAAGTAAAATCTGAACCTAAGAACTCAACAAGGGCCACCTATTGAAGAATTTTAGGTAAAATAAAACACAAAAAGGCTGGGTGTGGTGGCTCACACCTGTAATCCCAGCACTTTGGGAGTCTGAGGCAGCAGGCTCGCTTGAGGCCAGGAGTTCGAGACCAGCCTGGGCAACATAGTGAGACCCCATCTCTACAAAAAATAAAAAAATTAGCTGGGCTTGGTGGTATGCACCTGTAGTTCCAGCTACTCGAGGCTGAAGCAGGAGGATCGCATGAGCCCAACAGTCCCAGGCTGCAATGAGCTATGATTGCACCACTGCACTCCAGCCTGGGTGACAGAGTGAGATCCTGTCTCAAAAAAGCAACAAACCCAAGCCCAAATAAAGACAAAATGGTTTACAGAGAAAGATATGTAAACCTGCATGAGTAATTCATCTCTTATTCACAAACTGCTGAAATAATATCGTTTCTATCCCTACTGTCTCTATAATTCCAATCTTCTATTTGTTGTGGTAAGAAACAATTCTGCTTCCTAGTGGGGGCAAAATATTATTTCCTTGCTACTCACAAACCTCACAGAATGTTTATCTTTTTAGAAAACTACACATTTTCTGAAATGATTGCAATGGAAACTGAACTTTGGATTAAGCACACCATAGGACACTTACAACAAATTCTAGCATATATTTTATAAAATGGTAAAATAAATGACAATGCCATATCATCATGGTTTATTTTGAGCAAAAACTTTAAGTTCTCTTACTACTCAGAAATATGATACTTAACATAAGCCAAAACCATAGTGGGGGTATGGAATGAACAGCAGAAAACCTTAACATTGACAACCAAATACAAAGAGAGTTAAACCTCACTCCAGACTTCTCGGCAATTAAGAAAGTTGGTTTCAGTCAGGTATTGCAATAGTGGGGGATTCGGTAACTGAGTACTGTTCTTATAACATATATGTTTATATAAGCTATGAATGTGTTTAAAAACAGATAAGGCCATATTGTTCATCTATAATGCTCTTTCTTTCTATTGCTGTGCTCACGTGTGTGCACACATCCCACCCCCCTTCAGAGATGAACTGAATAAAGGAGAAACAGATTAGAAAGAAGTGATTTGAAGTCAAATCACATTTTACCTCCCTTAGGGAGATGAAGTGACTTTCCCAAGTAATTTACAGATAGTAAGTAGCACAGCCTGTAATTGCAAATCCATTTCTATTTCACCATGTGACTGCTTTTCTTCTCAGAGGCAGGAAATACTGTTTTAACTACTACTATGTTATCTTCAAATGGTATTTGAGTGTTGAGAAGAAAAAAATATAGTTTCTTTAAGAAAAGCCCCTGCTGCGGCAACTTGGATGCTTGTAAGGATCTCTCTATGTAGAGTTAAGAAAAGCAAAACTGCCGAGTAAATACCCTGCAGCCAAGAGTTAGAGCGCAGAGCTACACAGTTGCCTAGCAGCAGCCTTTAACTGATGAATGCAGAGCAAACAACAGGGATAAAAGCAAGGGCAGAACTATGTGTTCTCTGGGACTTCCTCTGGACCTGCTTGTGGCCACAAGGCTCATCTGTCTGTGGGGGCTAGAAACCGCCCAGGGACTCAGCTCTAATGAGCAGAGCCAGGTTCCCAAGGGACGACTCATTCTGAAAAAGGTAAGTAATCTAAAAGGTCACCTAGGTAGTATTTATTATTTAAAGATCACAAGCATTCTCTATTTGACTTCTCTGAATGTGTATCATTCAAAGAGCATAAGTACAATACAAAGGCATTCTGACCCTCTGAAATGGCCTGGAGTTCATTTGAAACATAAGTCTAAGGATGTAAATAAAGCTATCATTTGGTTAGGGAGGTACATAATTTGATGGTAGGTATTCTATCTCTTTGTCTTTTGCTACTTAATTCTTTACATTTACCCAGTAGAATAATACCAATTAGATCATATATGCTTTTATATCACAAATCTCAGTAATTTCACCCATTACTCATACTGAAATCCCAATGTTCAGGCTATGAGCCATCATCTAAGACAGGCTGTTTTGGGGTGCAGGCTGGCTGCCTACCAGAAAATGAGAAGCCACGACTGGTCTTGTGTTTCAAATCCAACCCTATGAAGTGAAAGCAGGCATAACCTCTCTGCACGTCCCCCATGCGTCTTTGACATGTAACACATCATGTGAATTAATGAGATCTGACAGAACAGCATTAAGAAAAATATTAAAATTTAAAAGCAGAATTGTTCTACTGTTGGTATTAACAGGAATCTGAATACTTTATTATCTCTGGTTTGAACCATGAACTTGTTTTTCTCTCATGAGTGTGTGAATTTTAGTGCGGAAAATATTAAGTTTCTTAACACAAAAATGTTTTGGATAAAGAAGAGAATTTTCAGAGAGGTTGTTGCAACATTCTCAGAAGTAGAGCAGAAAAATACACCAGCCAAAAGATAAACATTGAAAAGGATTTACATTTTTTTCTTTTGATGAAATCATATGTAAGCTAATATTTATGAGCAGACAACATTTAAAGCCTGGTCTCAAAAAGGATAAGCTACCAGGAGTCTCTACGTAACAGAAAGCACCACACGAGAGAGCAGTTGGGGAGCATCTCTTCCGTCTCAGCTCATGGGTGGCTACTCAGTACTACAAACTATCAGCTAAAAGTACACAATTGAAACAACCATTTGCCTCCTATGATGTACCAATTAATTTCACTTTTGCCAGGATCCATCACAGACCCTTAAGTAGGTGTCCTGATTCACAGCACAGACTGCTGAAGAGCTTGGTCTCTGCTACCAGAAGTCCCAGGTTCGAATCCTGCCCCTTCTATTCACTGCCTCATGACAAAGACAGGGACTGGACCTGTGTCCTCATCTGTGAAATGGGGATCATGATAATTCCTACCTAATAGGGTTACTAAGAAGATTAAATTAACCTCATTCCATCAGGGTTACTAAGAAGATTAATTTAAGTGATACATGAAAATCACTTAAAATAGTTCCTGGATGCGGCAAAGTTCAATAAGGGCCAATAAGGATCAACTAGAACACTGAGGCGACATCAGCGTGCACTCTTTATCATGAGAGGATGACTCTGAGGCACGATCCACTAATGGCCACATAAAACCACAGGATCCCTGGGCTGGTTGCTTTGTTTTATAAACTTGCTGCGGCTTTGGGCAAATAGAGCCTGGACGAATGTCCCCCTGGAAAAGCTGATCGAATGAATGCAAACTCCAGAAGAGTGGGATTTTTGCCTACATACCTTTCACTACTTCACCTCTGACACTGACAATCATGCCTGGCACATAATTAGCACTCAACAAATATTTGTTGAATAAAGGAATGGCTGAAGGCAAGGATCTGAAATTATGCCAAAATGGGCTATAGGGATTCTATGGTTTTAGGCAAGGAGACATTTAATTCAGACCCATATCTACCTGGACCCAAACAATTACTACAATGAAAACAATCCTTCCCTAATATGGAGAGCTATTTCCGAAATGCAATTTTTCAGATACTCAGCAGGCTCAGCTGCAAATATTATTGTCAATATATTGAGAGTATTGACCAGCCTGAGCAAGAGGGAGACCCCATCTCTACCCAAAAATAGGAAAAAAAATCAGCCGGGCATCGTGGCACACGCCTGTAGTCCCAGCTACTCGGGAGGCTGAGGCAGGAGAATTGCTTGAGCCCAGGAGTTGGAGGTTGCAGTGAGCTGCAATGACTGCACTCTACCCAGGGCGAAAGAGTGAGGACTCTGTCTCAACAAAAAAAAAAAAACAAGGCAACTGGAAAACCCTCCTCAGAACCCCTCCCCTCCAAAAAAAGAAAAAATATATATTCAGAGTATTCAATAATAGTCACATCTTCCTAGAAATATTTGTGAGAACATTTCATGAAAAATCATGATGGTCACTTCCATTTACAATTAAATTAACAGTCAAAATAATCAAATAAAAAATTACTCAAAAAATTACGTAGGAAAACAAGCACTGCGATATCTCAAAGAGAAGATTTAATTAGGTTCTAATTTTTCAGCAGGTAAAAAATCTAGTCTGATGCCTTGGAATTTCTAGAAAATGTGTAGCTAAGCTTTCAGAAGAAGAAACAAAGGAATAATAAATAAATGAGTCTTTTAGTCTAAAAAATACATTGTGACCTATCAAAACCTAAAGGCAAATTTTCTGAGAATTTATGACAAATTTACAAATTTATGACAAATTTAACAATTTTCTGTTACAGAGTTAGTAACATTTGAAAACTAAAACCTGAAATTTTATCCTGGTACCTGAATAAATCATAGTGACTAAAAATTAATTTGTTATTTGGGACACAGGGAAATAGATATTCAGAACAAAATACACAGCTAAAGCATTTCTTTAAAGGAAAAAAACAAATGGAGACAATATGAAACAGCTTTCATTACAGACGTGCAAAAACATAACTCAAACTGCTGATACCAAAATATATAACCCACAAAACCTTTAAAAATAAAAAAAAGAAGGATCACAAAAGTTACCAATCCTGGTTTTGTTTTACCTTCAACCATGAGCATGGGCTCCTTGCCCCCGCCGTGGGCCAGCATCTCCCTGCGATAGCGCTCCCCAGTGGCCCTGGGGAAGAGAGTATCTGTTACAGACTCCTGCTCATACAGCCTGCCTGGCCTCCATTAACTCTTGTCTGGAGTTTCTCAAAGGAAGCCACACTGATGTCATATTCATAAAAGCTGCCACTATGTGACAATTTGGCCCTTGATTATTTTCTTGTTTCTAAAAATCTAATTCTACTTTTTAAATTATTCTAAAATAAATTAAACCAGATGTGATATATTCACTGTAAAAGAATAACTGTATTTTCAGCTTTATGTTTTGTTAGAAAGTGACCTCTCTTTGTAGAAAGGATTATTTAGTTATGCATTATAGAATAAGTAAAAGATTATATCTTGTTCTCCATAATTTTTAGGATTATTTTTAAATGAAGTTTGAAATTATTTATGCCATTCTTTACTTTCAAAAAAGAATGTGACGTGGCACCTAACAAAGACAGAAAAATAACACTCTAAAATAAAAGTGAAGGAAAAAGAGCCGGCAGGAGAAGGTTAATTACACCAGAAGACCTTGGCTCAGCATAAGAGCTAACAGACCAGAAAGCTCCACCCAAGTATGCCGGTGGCAAAGGCCAAGGAGGGAACAGCTCATCTCCATCCTGACTCTTGGTTCGCTCGGTGTTCCCACATGACACTGAGTTCTACAAGGAACACTGTCTATGATAATAGGTGAAGGCAGTATCTGAAGAATTTTTATAGATATAAATTATCCAAATTAATGGCACCTGGAAACAAGCTTTTCAGTGCTACTCTTGTATTTTATGGAAAATGCAGTCCCTTTAACACAAATGACTACACACTATGATGAGATAAGTTGAGTAAATTTTGATACAGTTTTCATTCCACTAGCTCTAGAGCATCTTTATGTATAGGTAATTTTGTGAACATGGTCTTTATAAGGCTTTTTGAGAACATTATAGCATCAAAACCACGTTGACATCAAACACTAACCTTGGTCTCATTCTGAAGCTAGCACTAAGGCAAAGCAGGAAACTTGGACAGAGGTGGAGCCTTCTTGGGGTAGGGGTGGCTGAGAGGGTCCCTCCCATATGGGATGTAATACCCTTTCCCCCAAATCAACCCCTCCTTGTAGGCCTCCAGCTCCGGGCTTGCCATGGCCCTGCACTGCCTGGCTTCCTGATGTAGGTTCCGGCCTGGCTATTTTTCGTAAGTGGGATCAAAAAGGATCTTTTGACAGAGGTTAGAAATTTTCTAGTCCAGTGAGCATTTTTTACTAGCTTACTTATATGTGTCCATAAAGTATGGCAACTACGTGTCTAGGCAAGAATACACACACGCACAAGATATAAATATTTGGAAATATGTGTATTTAATAGCTTGGGGTTTTCTAGTAAAGTATAGTTCCTTCAAACAAGATTATATTTTGCCTATTTTATAGAAATCTCCAGTAAAGAGTTGTGATCCCTAAAATTAATTTACTGTAGTCAAGTTTGGCTGTGGACCCTTTGAAAATAATACAATCTGAAAAGCAGACCATATGTCTACAGTCCGCAAAGGGTGGACGACAAAATAACATGTGGGTACCAAGCCATAAAACATTAAAAAAAACTCTATCACGTCATCAAATTCAAGTTCAAAAGAATTTGAAACTGAATGTTATTATTAACTGTGGAGAAAATCCAAATCTATATAAATTGTATGAAAAGCTGAGGGCGTGTGGGGGAGGTGGGAGGGAGAAGAAACTAGGAGTCAGAAGACTTACACTGTAGTCTTAGTCCAGTTTGCTAATCGTGAAGCCTTGAACAAATTACTTATTTTCTCTGAGCCTCAGTTTCCTCTCATAAAAGGTGCCTGTTCTGACAAGGCTGCTGTGAATGCCATATGAAAACTCTTGGGCAATCTAACAATCTAAGATGCCACGTATTTTAAGCCGTGTTAAAATGGTGAAGATAACAGTCATCAAAGAGAGTTCCATAAGAGGAATTTGGAGATGTATTTATTTGTGTGGTAAGGAGATGAAATGCTACAAACAATTATTATACCAGATCACAACTATGATTTGCTTTCAAAGAAAACACCTTCTAAGGAATCATAAGACCAAAACTTGACTTCTGTGTGGTTCCTATTGTCAGAGGGATTCCTGTAAGGAGGATCTGGAGGCCAAATCAGGAAGCAACAGAAGATACCCCGCACCTCTCCGCCCAACACGAGATCCCCTGCACCTCTCCATCCAACATGAGATCCCCTGCACTTCTCCATCCAACATGAGATCCCTGCATCTCTCCACCCAATGGAAGTCTAACTACTACATGGCTTTACTAAGAGAGCAAGAAGACTGTACTACCTACCCTAGGCCACCCTCCCACTCCTCCAGTGCCATGTCTTGCCTCCACTCTGGGGAAGGGGAGGGTATCACGCATCCATAACTGAAAGTTACCTAGCCCAGATTTCTTCTTTGAATCATTAAAGGCTCACCACAGTCACTGGCTAATCTGATGAAATATGCTCCTGGGAGAGGACCAGGGAGCCACCACACAAACATTTTAGTTAGCTTTCTACAGAAAAAGCTGGAAACTCTGTTGTCTTAACCACTGATTTTCCTGATGGTGGAAATGTGGAGCAAGGCTCTCATGTGCCTTGCCACAAGGGAAAGCACATAAGAGGCGAGGCAGCAGAAAATGATGGAGGGAGAAGTCTGCAGCCACCTCACTGTCCAATTTGCAGTGAGTGGCCACAACGAAGGGGGGAGCTGTGCCAGGAACAGCCAGTGGAGCGCCTCCCCGTCTCCACACTACCACTCGCTTCCACAGAGACACCTCACTAGGGAAAAAAAGTGCTCTAAAAGTCCGGCAAAGGGGTAACTTTCCAGAAACAGACTAAGTATTAACGCCAACAAAGTTTCCAACAGTGCTGGTCCCAAGTGAGAAATAGTAATAAGTCCTTTGTTGGGCAATAAAGAGGAAAGAAGGTGTCCACACGAGTGAAACTTTAGATGCTTGTGCCAAAAGTAAGGCAGCCTGTCAAAAATAACAGGAAGCACAGGGAGCAGTAGGAACTGACAACAAGAATGGCTGGAAAAACAAAGAAAACCCGCAGCAGAGGCACGGGCCGCTTTGTGCAGGAGCAAGAGCCCTCACACGAGGATCCCCGCGGGCACTCAGAGGGTACTGCGATATCACCACTACAGTACCACAGTGCTGCAGGGGAAGGCGGACGTTCAGGGCCACGGTCAGTCTCAGGAGCAGGAGCGGGCCTGTGCGGGCGGCTGACAGTGGTCCTGGCTGTGTGAGGAGCCTGCCTCTTCCCACCAGGTTCAGCTGTGTTCTGAGGGCTGATGCTTTCCGAGCCTGACTTCGGATGTAGCAGGGTGGGGGACCACTGTGGCTAAATGAGGGGACGTTTTACAAACTTCCTCTGCTTATTACCTGTTAAACGGGTCCTGTAGAAAGCACTCCTTCCAAACCATGGACGCTACTGCCCTGGACATCAGGTAAGAGTAATATTTGGCACCATAGCCCACAAGGTGGCTGAATCGCAGCTGCCAGGCCTGTCAAAACAGAAACACAGCACAGGAAGCAATTTAGACTCTGCATTTTGCGAATATTATGTATGAGAACACAACTGAAGCACACAGGAAACATGCAAATGTTTTCATTTGAGTTTCACCCTAGAGGGTCGTATCACTCATGGTATTAATATTTTTACATTTTACACACTGTTATGGGCTGAACTGTGCCTCTCCAAAATTCACATGTTGAAACCCTAAGTTAGTACCTCAGAATGTGGCTGTATTTGGAGACAAGGCCTTCAAATAGGTGATTAAGTTAAAATGAGGCTGTTAGGTTGGCCCTAATCCAATCTGGCTGATGTCCTTAAAAGAAGAGGAAATTTGGACACACAAAGAGACACCGGGGGCATGTGCACCAAGGAAAGGCCATGTAAAGACACAGTGAGAAGAGGGCCTTCTGCAAGCCAAGGAGAGAGGCCTCTGCTTGGACGTCCAGCCTCCAGAACTGGGAGATAATCAAGGGTCTGTTGTTCATGCCACCCAGTCTGAGTATTTTGTTATGGCAGCTCTAGCAGACTAATACATACACAAAGAAATTGTGTGTGTGTGTGTGTGTGTGTGTGTGTGTGTATGTATATGTGTTTGTGTATATGTTTTGCTTCAAATATATGACTAATCTTCATTAAGTGACTATAATTACTTATACTGATTATAATACATTTTATTTCACATTACAATCTAGAAAAAAGATAAAGTCCTAAGTTTACTTATTTTTAATAATTTGGTTAGTTCAGAAAGTTTTACTCTACAATGACTACTTGCTGCATGAACTGCTTTTCATATGTGCTGGTTTTTCTAACACTAAAACCTTCCATGTTTTTACCATAATTATATTTTATGACACAGCAAAAAGGCACAGAGCAGAAGAAAAATGGAATAGAATTGAAAAATAACTATATAAAAAGGAGTAATCTGGGAATGCATTTTTTAAATAGAAGAAACAAATGCAAAGAACCAAAGTTAATCACCAGCAACTCTGGCCCCTCAGTAGAAGGGGGAAAGGATCATCATGGCTCCCTCCTTCTCTAAGCTTGTTCAGCTTATTTTCTAATCATAAAAAGGAAGAAGCTGACATTTAATCGTTTCGTGCAAGTTCATCCCTCTGGGATCCATTTCTGTGACAGTGACATAGAGAGACAACCCAGAGTCGGCAGTAAGAGTGCCAATCACAGGGCAGGGCCAGACTTTCATATCTGCCTGGCTAGCTAGAACGCTGGCCACTGGCATCAGGAGAGGGAGGTTCGAGTTTGGCACTGAGACAGACCATCCATTCTTTCTTATAATAACTACATCATTGTCCTCAGAAAGGCCACATGGGTTTGCATGGAAGAATACTGTTCTGCCGGAAACTTCTTTTCCTGTAAGTACTGACCTTTCTCTGTACCTAAGAGTTGAAAACATCCACATCATGATTATCAGCAGGAGTGGGGGTGAAGTGCACACGCGGGAGCTTACGCTGGCGTGTTCACTGTAATACTGACTGCTCCATCAAAAGCTGGAATTATGAAAACTGTCCTCAAAGGACACACTTGTGACTTTAAAATTTTTACTTTTATGAAACAAACAAATCTGACATGCAATCATCCACGTTCTTCTAATATATGCTTTGTCTGACATTAAATTTTTTTTGAAAAAAAATAGAAGCTTAAGGGTTTTTTCTTACTATGATAATCATTCTCTAACAAATCTTTTAACGCCCTAGAAAATAAAATATAAAGTATAATCCTTACTACAACTCTATAGACTAAATAAGCAAATTCTGATTACCATATCAAGAAACAAACATTTTTAAAAATCTGGTTCCTTCATCACAGTGGTGTGGCAAGTTTCAGGACATACTCTGAGCTCTATATCCACTACACAGCAACCTTAAAGATGAAGTCACGGTGCTAGTTACTCTCTGGTTGTGTCCAATTCTCTAAGGCAAATAACTGCCTGGAATGGGCAAAGCAGCCATCAGAGGAAGGTGTGCAGGTCACTCTAATCAACTTAGGACATGGGGCCATCTTGGCAGAGATGCACAGTTATCCTCAATATCCACTCTCCCCTTCCTGCAAAAATGTGAGTGGAAGTAAGGTAGGCACCTTGTGAGTTGCATACTGAAGGAAAGAGCTGTGCCCCTTCCTCCTTGGGGGTGAGCCACATTGGCCCATCTGTGAGGACACCACCACCCACTGGTGGGGGTCTCTGACTCAGGGCAGCTATCACTCACACTGGGTGGCTGCACTCATACAGCTTTCATTTTGGGTCTCTGTTGCAGTAACCAGACCTGTATTCTGCCTCACAAGGTGCCCCCCACTCCAGGTGTAGGTGCTGCCCCAGTGCTCACGAAAACACAATCAGAGGTGGGGCTGAGGCTCCTGGGGGCTCAATGGAGGCTGTGCTCTTGCAGAAGGAACTGAGCACTAGAAATGTGGCCCACAGTCTCATGCCAACAGGCCCCTTGGGGACAGTGGAGGGCAGAGAAAGGTAGACACAGACTCTTCACCCTTTTTGGATGCGAGTGGTATTTAAGACAAAAGCAAATCGCCTAGGACCATCTATGGGTCAAATTCCAGTATAACAAACTTTGAATAACTACATTTTTAGTCAAAGGGCTGGGTCTTGTGGAATTCACTTATAATGCATACATAGTTCTGTATATTCTGTCTTATTTAAAAAGAGGATCTATGTCAGATTTTGTGTCATGCTGGACTCTTAACCTACTAAATGTTGATTAGAACACAGGGACCACTGGTAATCTTTCTCACAGAAAGCAATCTGGATGTGATGATATCTTCTGTAATGGAATATGGCCTGCCATTGTAATCTGATGCCCCACCACAACACTGGTTGTTGTGCTAGTGATAATATATGCATCTTTTAGGGTGGAAGCCCCAGAATTAGTAGCATACAGTTAAGGAGCTTTGTCTTTGAAACTCTTTCTTCATGGTGATCTGCCAGAACTAGTTTGGCAGCCTTTGCAGTATAGAGCAGAATTTAATTCTATTTAGATTCGAGCTGAATACAGCTTTGTTTTATCTTGAAAGCAGGCCCACTTCAAAAGTGGCATTTGATCTGAGCTAAGAAATATCTAAGTTTCCTAGTTTCATCAACTTGTAACTGAGTTCCCATATAAACAGAGTAAAATAAGTAAGACCTTTCAGAACTGTAGAAAGAGACATCAGGATTTGTGCAACACATCACTTCCTCAACTGCCATGGCTCTGCCTTATCCTGACATTCCTAGCTGGGTACAGGACTTCTGGCACATGCACACCTCATTGTGCCTTGCTCTTTAATTATAGGATTGGGTTCGGCATTACATCCTTTCCTACCTCAAGACATGCTAAATAAATTATCCCCACCTGACACCTTTCATCAGAGGTTTGTAAGTTTATGGCCAACTAAGACCTACAATTCCACTGTTGTTTGAACACAATTGCTGAATTCCTGCTAATTCAACCTAATATTAAGTCCTTGTTACCATTTTACTCATTCACCTGGAAAAATGAAAGATAGCATTTCATTTTAAGCTCTGGAGTCAGGATATCCTCTGCCTTTTGAATCAAAGTCGTCTTCTTCCTAAGGGATAATTGTCAAATGGATAAAGTTTTTGCCTTTCCGTCGATGTTTAATGTGCGGATCTGATTTCAAAAACAAGTGACTCAAACACCTTTGTAGTTTCCCTTTTTATTATGGCTAGAGATGTGGATTTTCAGATCCTAATACTAGCCTATGGCATGGCTATTTGAGCTTTTCTTGAGTTAGATAATCTCAGTGATCCCGTGTGAAAGACGACACACGGAGCCTGAGAAGAGGCCCGTCCAGAACCCCGTGGATACTGTCACTTGCTTCAGAACTCCAGAGAGTGGGAGGCCCTTCAGGGATTCTTATTTGCTTATAGACCTTTTCTAACTCCACGATTTTCCAGGGTCAGGAATGGAAAAGTAGCAATGCAGCCGTTTACTTACTATCTATTTTCGGTTTCAAACCTAGAATAGGGACTAGTACAAGGCAAGCGCTCATTAACTATGCCCTAAATATTAAAAATGATAGAACTACCCTTTTCTCTTAATTATACTCTTAAATAGCACAACACTTCTTCATTCCCAGCCACACATGTATAAATGCACTTAGCTAAAATTTATTTTAAAACAATCTTATCAACATTATACAGTTGACCCTTGAACAACATTGGGTGGGTCAACTTATAAGTGGATTTTTTTCAATAAATACAGTCAGCTGTCCACATTGACAGGTTTCACATCCGCAAACAAATGAGGATGGAAAATACAGTATTCGAGGGATGTGAAACCTACATATAAAGAGGACCGACTTTTTGTAACTGCAGGTTCCACCGGGCTGACTTGGGGACTTGAGCATCTGCAGGTTTAGGTATCCAAGGTGGGGGAGGAGGGTCCTGGAACCAACCCCTGTGGACACCAAGGGGCACCGTATAGCAGTCCCACCACCTCACCTGCAGTTTCAGTATCTGCGGTTTCAGTTAACATGTGGTCAGCTTTGGTCCAGAAACGGGTGAGGACAGTACAATTACATATTTAGAGAGAGAGGCCACGTTCACATAACTTTTATTACAATGTATTGTTAAAATTGTTCTATTTTATTATTAGTTATTGTTAATCTCTTACTGAGCCTAATTTATAAATTTAAATTTATCATAGGTATGTATGTATAGGATGAAACATAGCATACATAGGGTTAGGTACTATCCATGGTTTCAGGCATCCACTGGGGATCTTGACATGTATCCCCTGTGAATAAGGGGGGACCACTATAAGCTGCATTGAGTTCTTGGTGTGTGTCACACTGAACTGAAACTTCCTTAAGGGCATGGTCCACATGTTGTGTTCATGTCTAGACTCAGCACAGTACCTAGAGCACAACAGGAATTCAATACCTGTCTGCTGAATGGATGGATGGATGGACACTATAGGATCCTTTCACAATGATGCTCAAAGTTACCAACAGACTGGACTTCTGACAGAGATGAGGAGCCTGGGAATAATATCCTATTCACAAACAAGATGATACTACAGTGCTAAAAACAAATCTGGATCTTAGACTATTAATAGTTTTTAAAAATAGTTCTTTGACTACATTATTTGACAGATGATGCAAGAGTTTTGAGGCTAATTTTGGCACCAGATCTCTGGGTCTGGACTATGTGCAGACTCTGAGTAGGGCTTCCTGGAGTATGGTTTCTAGCTCCTTCAAGCCTCAGAGACTCTAAGTAAATGATGGGCTCACAATACTATACAAGCTCATAAATAAAGGCCTATTGTTCACATTTGTACCTGTTGTAATTAGGATAACTAATAGACAGCAAGATAGGAATAAATTCCTGAGCTAGTCTTTGGAGACAGACCATTTTGACTTTTTATATTCTCTATGTACAATATCGTTGGTCTGTGGAGTATCTCTTATGATACAAAATTGCTGGCATCCAGAAGTGTTTAAGTATTTTACCACAATGGAGAGCAGAAGGAGATATTCTCCTACCTCTCTCATGTTCATAGTCTCTTTCTCTCTTGATGTGTATATATGGATAAATGTTCAACAAATTAATGTAGACTAGCAGTTCTAATTGATAAAAAGTCCCTACTGGCATTTTACCAAAACCCATGAAAAAACAGTGCCAAACAAACAGGAATTCTCTACATGGAATATAAAGTGTTGTTAAATGGAACACAGTTATTGTGGTGGACACACTCTCAGGTGGGCCCCATGATCCGTCTTCCCGGGGTCATGCCTTTGTGAAATCCTCTCCCTTGAGGACAGAATCTGTTCCTTGCTTCTAACCAACAGAATATGGCAATGGTGTTGGGATGTCACTCTGTGATTACATTATGTTATCCATAGTGTCTCTGTCTTGCTAGCAGACTCACTCTAGAAACCCTCCTTGGTAGCTAGAGGAAGTAAAGCGGCCATGTTGGGAAAGCCCACTGTCGGGGAGCTGGGGGTACCCTCCAGGACCTGGGGAGGGGGCTCTAGGACCTATGGGCAGCCTTCAGCTAGCCAGCAAGAAGTCTGTCCTTAGTCCTACAGCCACGAGAAAATGAATTCTGCCAACACCCTGGGAGTTTCTATTACATAGCAATAAAAAACTAATACCATTATCTACTTTTTAAAATGAGAGGTATGTTAAAAAATACTATTAAGAGAAATAACCCCATGAAAAAATGAAATGTATACCTGTATTTATTAAAGATATACCCTGTGTCTTTGTGAAAATCTTTGGAGGGAAATATCTTTATAAATATTTTATAATTTTTTGTAAATATTTTAACAGCTTATATATTATAAACAGACTCAAAAAGAGTAAATTGCCCAAGGCGACTGGCAGAGATTGCTAAGTGTCCCCTCCGTCGCTTTCCCCAAAGGCCATATGTTGAGAAGCCACCAGCCCCCCGGCCCTATCCACTCACCTCTGGCCGGGTAGGAACAAGGAAACCGGCCTTATACCCAGCTCCATTTCAAATGACTGACACCCGACACATTCCCAAGTCACATTCATCTGGGTATATTTGACACCTGTAACTTTTAAATTAGTTTCTACCACATCTACTAAAACACATATCAAAACACACCACAGAGCTATTTTTACAGCTGAAAAGAAAGCCAATACATAAGCGATAATAAGTATTATAGTTTAAAATGTTAACACTGCCCTCCAATATGTAAAAATACGTATCAGGTATAAATCCTTCACCACCTTACCACACAAATTGAGTAATTTACAAAAGTGCCATCTTATGAGAATTCTAAAACATCCTGATGACAACTAGAAAACATTTTCTATGCTAATGGTAGAATTAGAGCCTACTTTAAGGAGACTGGTCACAGTCCTACAAGAAAAAAATCATTGCTAACAACCCGACCAGTTCTCTTTAGGCAGTTAAGAGTAACAGGGCAGGCACACTGCTAATGATGCACAAAATACTAATAGGAGTATGTCTCTTTAGTATGCCAACCTCAACCGTCAATTAATTTTTATATGGATATAAAAAAACTTTGCAAAACCAAAACCAAAACCCAGGAAATACAAGATTGTCTCTCTCAAAAGCAAATCCATTAGCAGAGCAAGGATATAACTGACCCAAATGGAAACAGATTTATTAGACGAAACACGGCGAGGTATATAAATATACTGCAAGTAAGCGAGATAATAAATGAAAAGCAACCAGCACAGAACTGGAACCAAGGACACTCGCTTTTTTCCTTTCTAATCAAAACTCCTTAACGGTGCTTCTCCCCTCCCATCTTCAACATCTCAAGATTAAAAGGTGGACTGCCCCTTCACTCTAAAGGAACCCACGCTAACACACTGCGAAAGCTGTCAGAAAACTAACACGGAAAAGGAGGACTCCCATGGCCAGGAGCGTCAGCCCAGGAGAGCAAGGGGGGCCTCTGCAGGAACAGCTACTGGTGGCCAAGCTGCCATCAGGCAGCTCCTGCGCTAATGAAACCACTGAGGAGCTGTACATTTGCCAAGAGAAGAGGGATACTGCTTTTTCTCCACGATGACTGGAAACTATCCAGCAAAAAAGCTGGATGTGTCTGCATAGGATCAGACAAAATCCGCGAAAGGAAAAATGGAAAAGGACACGACTGTCCTTTGCAGACAATGGGACTTTCTGCCCATGCAGAGAGAGGAGTACAAAGAAGTGAGGCAGAAGGGACAGTAGCTTCTTAACAGAAAAAGGGCCCAAGGGCAATACATCACCCACAGACTGCACACAGGTGTGCCTGGGGAGCAGGTGTGTGGGGCAAGCTGGCTCTGTGGGCAGAGGCTCCTTCAGGGGGCTAGCTCACAGCTCGAGAGCCAAGTTCCTGCCTGCCCCAGGGCATCAGGCAGATAGCGTCCCTACCCTGTAAGATAAAAAGGGGAAGGACAAATGAACAATGTGATATCAAAGAGGGCTGCCATGGTTTGTCCCCTCCAAAACTCATGTTGAAACTTAGTCCCCAATGTAGCAGTATTAAGAGGTGGGGCCTTTAAGAGGTGACTTGGTCATTCATTCATTAATCCATCCACTCATGCATTAATGGATTAAAAATATGTTATCATGGGAGGGGGACTGGTGGCTCTATAGGAAGAAGAAGAGAGGCCAGAGCACATGAGCATGCTCAGCCCTTACCATGTGATGCCCTGTGCCACCCCAGGACTCTGCAGAGAGTCCCCACCAGCAAGAAGGCCCTCAATGCAGCCCCTTGACCCTGAACTTCTCAGCCTCCATAACCGAAAGAAAGAAATTCCTCTTCTTTATAAAGTACCCAGTTTCAGGTATTCTGTTATAAGCAACAGAAAATGGATTAGGACAAGGGCCCATCGACTCTCTGAAATCTCCTCCTTGGACCCCTTCCCGCTGAGACTTCACCTTCTGTCACTTTTCCCTCGCTCGAGCTGCTCTAGCCACACCACTGACTTGCTGGCCTGGAAACACTCTAGGTGAGCTCCCAACCCTCCACAGCGCTGTCCTTGCTTTTCTCTCTGCCTCAGACCCTCTTCCCCAGAGGTATCTGTATGGCTCACTCACTCTCCTCAATATCTGTATCAAATCATACTTTATATCAACAAGACCTTCTCTGACGGTTAAAAAGGGGGAGGGAGGACGCTGCCTCAGTATGGATCCCAGGCACAACTGGGACCTTTGCTGTCACCTCTGTCCCCTACCCATAGCAGTCCGCCTCCATGTTCATGGTCTAGAGGCCCAGGTCCCTGTCAGGGCCTGATCCCTGCCTGCACTGCAGCCTCCCCCCGCCCCAGCATGGTGGAGCTCCGGCAGCTGGACGGGAGTCTTGCCTCAGAGCCACTTCCCTTCACAGAGCCCGCCTCGCCCCTGATGTTAGTGGAATGATTTATTAAAGGGGGGGATTGGAACACACTAGTTTAATATTTGCTAATGAGCTTTTATTGTGCCTTTAAAGTCTTCATAGAGAAACCTAGAGGGGCTGGTCTAACTTCCCCCGAGCTCCTAGCACCCTTAGTACCCACACTGGCAGCAAGGGCCTGGCTGTGTCTTACATGTGCACACAATCCTCTCCTCTCCTAGGGGTACGACACACGAGGCTGAACACAAAGACTAGAAAATCATGCATCTTTCCAAAATTCATTGCGCCAATAACATCCTGGGCACTGGGTACAGAGGACCCTGCCCTCGTGGCCACACAGTCTCCTGGGGGCACGGACATTAAATAAAAGATCACTGGGTGACTGCACTAGGGCAACACCATGTGAATCTGGGCTCTGCACCTACCAGCTGCATGGCCATCACCAGATCCCACACCTCCCTGAATCCCCATCCGAAAATGTGACTGTGGTCACACCCCCTCACAGGGCTGTCCTGTGGGGTAAAGGAGAGAAAAGAGGTAAAAAGTTTGCACTGTGCTGCCCATTGGGGATGGCTTGGTTTGTTAGCGACTAACATAATCTTTCTGCAAGATCTGCGATGCAGAGGATACCAGCCACTTCCTTGTATCTTCTGACTAACGTGGTGTCTTCCACAAATATTCACAAAGAAAGATAAGAGGAATGAGAAAATTAGACAAATCACTGTAATTTAGACACAATTTACATCTGTAAGTCCAAATTCTCTTTCTATAATTAAGTTTTAATAATCACTAAAATTATAAAGATGTCAACCAACAGGTAACATATAACTAACTAATTTGCTGACTACACACAGTTGTCTGAATTTCTGAAGTGACAAGACAGAATTAAAAAAATTCTGTTATTTACTTCTATTAACTCCCCACAGGACAGGCCTAGCGCACGTGGAATACTGAAGGCCGCGTGGCTCTCAGGCTGACTCACAGCAACTGTGGACTGTGAGACCTGTGACATCTGGTGTGTGCACAGCCAAATCTGCGTTTCACCAGCTCTTACCCGTTAACCCTCACCTCGTAACTCTAAATGACATTCACTCCATTTCCTTGGTTTGAATAACCGCTGCTTTCCAAACTTGTTTTCTAATTCTCATGGTGGAAGATTCCCCCCAGATTGTATTAAAAGGCTTATCCTATCAATTTTACTTTACATTGCCTGAGAGGTACAAAAGCTAGACATGTGCAATTAGGAGGCATGTCTTACTAAGGGTTATGCTCCTGGTAAGATGAAACTGAGTTAATGAAGACAGTAAAAATGCCTTCACCTCCAGGAATACATTAATAACCATCTCCCCGCACCCTATATAATACCGTGAAGGTATTCCAGAAGTTTATTAAGTAACATTCTGAAGGCTAGCCCAGGGCTTGTGAGAGTATGTCGTCTGAGGGTCATGTTACTACCTGTATTTTGTGCAGAATAACTGACAGAAATAAAGAACGTGACTGATCCACTGAATTTATTAGGGTTGCCTGCTTTCTATCAACATGTCATCAATCCTCCCTGATTGTCTCGTCTGAAGAATTTCCAAAATTCCTGATGCAACAGTGTTAAGCAATTTTTTACAAGAAAGAAACTGCTACAGTGGTAGTTAAAACATACGGAAAACGTGGGTAATGCCAAATAGGACACACTATTGGAATTTTTAAAAAGTATTAGATAAAAATAATCAACACCATTAGTTAAAATTAGTATTTGCTATAAACAACATAGCACCGAAGTATTATTATAACTGTTGGCATTAAAAATAGTATCAACTAGCATTATTTTACAATGTTATAATAACATTACAGATATAATGTTATATATAGGAGCTATATAAGAATGGCTGGCTTTCTTCTCGTATCTCCTAAATTTGAAGGTTCAAGGTATAACCTTTCAAAGGGTCAGCAGAGCTGAAATGAACTGATGTCCTTATATTTCCTTCTAGCTCTGTAAGTTAATAAGTTAAATCTCATGCCACGTAACACTAGCCAGAACCCCCATGTGAGGTAAGCTGGTCTCTAACTTCTACAGCAGTTCAGCCTCCCCCTTGGTCAGAAGCCACGGAGGCCGGCAAGTGTGACCCTCCGCAGCCCTTCCCTGGTCCGACACATTATGTCAACATTGACTCTTTTTACTGATTGAGATAAAAGTCACACACTATATAATTTACTCTTTTAATGTGTATACTTCAGTGGTTTTCAGTATATTCACAGGACTGTGTAACCTTCACCACTATCTAATTACAGAACACTTTCATCACACCCAGAAGAAACCCAAACCCATTTTCAGTCACTCTCCATTCGCCTCCCCGCAACCCCTAACAACTACTAATCTCTTTTCTGTCTCTATGGATTTACCTATTCTGGATATTTCATATAGAATCATACAATATGTAGTCCTTTGTGTCTGGTTTCTCTGAGCATAATATTTTCAAGGTTTATCCATGTTGTAGTTCGTGTCAATACTTCATTCATTTTATGATTAAATATTTAATAATATTCCATTGCATGGATATACCACTTTTGTTTATCCATTCATCCATTGGGTTGTTTCCACTTTTTGGCTATCATGAATAGTGTCACTGTGAATATTCATGCACAAATTTTGGGGTGGGCATATGTTTTCATTTCTACTGAATGAGATTCCATTTCATTTAGGAATAGAATTGCTAGGTCATGTGATAACTGTTTAACTTTTTGAGGAACTAGATGACTGTTTTCCAAAGCTGCTGTACCATTTTACATTCCCACCAGATATGTATGAGGGTTCCAATTTCTTTGCATCTATACCCACACTTGTTACTGTCCGTCTTTTTTTATTACATCCATCCCAGTGGGAATGAGGTGGTATCTCACTGCAGTTTTGATCTGCACATCCTGACTAATCATGTTGAGCATTTTCATGTGTTTATTGGTCATTTGTGTATCTTCCTCAGAGAAATAGCTTTTCAAACCCTTTGCCCACTTTCAAATTGGGCTGTATGTTTTTCCATTGTTGAATTTTATCAGAGTTCTTTATAAAGATTAAACCCTCATCAGATATATATTCTCCCATTCTATGGGCTGTCCTTTCACTTTCATGATAATGTTCTTTGGGTAGAAATTTTTAAATTTTAATGAGTCCAAATTATCTTTTGTTTCTTTAGTTGCTTGTGCTTTAGCTGTCATATCTAAGAAACCATTGCCTAATCCAAGGTCACAAATATTTACACCTATGTTTTCCTGTAAGAATATTCTAGTGTTAGCTCTTAGATTCAGGTGTTTGGTCTGTTCTGATTTAATTTTTGTATATGGTATCAGGTAGGAGTCCAATTTCATTCTTTTGCATGTGGATATCCAGTTATCCTAGCACCATTCTTTGAAAGGATGATTCTTTCCCCATTGAGTTGTCTTGGCACCCTTGTCAAAAACCAATTGGCTGTAAATGTATAGGTTTATTTCTGAGATCTCAATCGTATTTCATTGACCTATGTGTTTATCCTTATCCTACAGTCTTGATTACTGTAGCTTTGTGGTAAGTGTTGCAATTTGGAAGTGTGAGCCCTCCAACTTTGTTCTTTTCCAAGATTGTTTTGGCTATTCTGGTTCCCCTATGTTTCCACAGGAAATTTCATGATCAGATTGTCAGTCCACAAAAAAGACAGGTGAGATTTTGACAGAGATTGTGTTGAATCTGTAGGACAATTTGGGAAGTATTGCCATCTTAACAGTAAGTCTTATAATCCACGAACACAAAACATCTTTCCATTTATTCAGGTCTTCTTTAATTTCTTTCATTCATATTTTCTAGTTTTCACTGTACAAGTCTTAAACTTCTTTTGCTAAATTTATTCCTAAGCATTTTACTCTTTCAGATGTTATTATAAATAGAACTGTCTTCTTAATTTAATTTTTGGATTGTTTATTGCTAGAGTAGTGGTGTTCAACATTTTTGGCACCAGGGACAGGTTTCGTGGAAGACAGTTTTTCCATGGACCAAGGCAGGGGGGAGCTTTGGGGATGATTCAAGCGCATTACATTTATTGTGCAGTCAAACCTCTCTGCTAATGATAATCTGTATCTGCAGCAACTCCTCAGCACTACCATCACTGCCTCAGCTCCACCTCAGATTATCAGGCATTACATTCTCATAAGGAGCGCGCAACCGAGATCCCTCGAATGCACAGT
Organism: Daubentonia madagascariensis; assembly: GCA_023783475.1. Lineage (NCBI taxonomy): Eukaryota > Metazoa > Chordata > Mammalia > Primates > Daubentoniidae > Daubentonia > Daubentonia madagascariensis. Next base: position 1,520,534 of record JAKFHU010000379.1, on the reverse strand, counting down.
TTACCGTTGGGTTCACGCTCCTATGAGAGTCTAATGCCACCACTGATCTGACAGGAGGTGGAGCTTATGTGGTGATGCAAGCAATGGGGAGTGGCTGTAAATACACAAGAAGCTTTGTTTGCTAGCCTGCCGCTCACCACCTGCTGTGCAGCCTGGTTCCTAACAGGCCACGGACTGGTACCAGTATGCAGGCAGGGGTTGGGGGGGTGGGGTTGGTGGTTGAGGACCACAGTGCTAGAGCATAGAAATACAATTGATTTTTGTATATTGATCTTACATCCTGCAACCCTGCCGAACTCATCTGTTAGCTCTAATAGTTTTGTTTGTGTGTGTATTCTTTAGGATTTTCCATATACAAGATCATGTCATGTCATAGAGATAATTTTCTTTCTTTCTTTCCAATATGAATACTCTTGTTCCTGTCTTAGGGAAAATCAGTATCTCACCACTGAGTATAAAGTCAGCTGCAGACCTTCCCTAGGTGCTCTTTATCAGGCTGAGGATCAGCACTGACTCTTGATTCCTTATCCACAGTTACTATCAATCAGTCCTCAAATCCTGACAATCTTATCTCAATATACTCCTTATAGTTTTTCCTTTACATACATGCCTACTATCTATGCCCAAATTTAGACCTCATCATCTCTTGCTTAGATTGTAAGACCTTTAGGGCAGGATCTATGTGCAATATATATATTTTTTGTGACCAAAAAAGTTACATTCATTAAACAAGATCAAGATGCTGTGGAAAAGGAAGAACAAGAAGCAGCTACCGGAAATAAAACTATAATTGTCAAAACAAAAACAAAAACCAAACCAAAAACAGGGGGAAAGGTAGGAGGAGAAAATCAAGGCAATCTCCCAGAATATACCACAAAGCAAAAGCATAATTAAAAGAACAAAGACATGGATGAAGGAACTTCTGTTTCCATATGGGTTTGATATTTCCAACAACCCTCCTGAATGAAACAACTAAAATGCTGGGTACAACATATTTTAAAAAAATTTTTTGTAAAAGAGAATAAATTATCAAAATGATCAAGTAGATTATTTTTACAAACCAAAAAACCTGATGATTTTGAGTATGTAAGGTTCAGTATGGTTTTATATTTGTTTTCATCTGTCACTTGGATTGATTCCTTTCTCCCTGTTTTCAATCTCTTCACCCTCCAACCCATCCTCCATACTGAAACCATAACTTTTCCCTACAGCTTATCTACTCATGTCACTCCTCTGCAAATAAACTTCAAGCCTCTAAGTTCTCCCCATTCCCTCCAGGATCATGTATAAGCCCCTGAGCAGACATAAAGGACTCATTACTACTTGGGGTTCCAACCTGATTTTCAACCCGCAAACAGCAGCCCCTCCTCCCGGACCAAATTCTCTATCGTCAAGAACTCTAGACTAACACATTCCCTATCACATCTCTCTCGCTCCTTACTCCCTCCTCCCTACCATGGCTTAAACGAAGCTAAAATCTGAATCAGAAGTGAGTAAGCCCAGATAAAAGGTCATTTCTGACTCCATGAGGCAAAACTCAACACTTTCCTATTGATAATTGAGATTTCACAGCACTGTATTATATCTTTTCCACACTATCTTGTACATGTATACACCCATCCATCCTGAAAGACAATATCTCTCAAATAAATTAACATACCCAAGGAGAAATGGCGTGGTGGGATTAAACAGAAGTTGTAGTTTTATTGTTCTAAATAATTTAGTTCTAAAACATCCCTATTTGAAAAGGGTTTTATAATTGACTTGGGAGAGAAGGTAGAATAAGCAAAATCATGGGGCAAGATAAGTTAACATGTTTTTCAAACTGTACGCCATTATCTGCTAGTGGTTTATAAAATCAATGTAGTAGGTTGTGACCAGCATTAAAAAAATAAAGCAATAGAATAGAAAATATTGGACTGCACTATACATAGTTAGGGTAACTTTTGGTCTGTGGTACTTTTCAGTTTTACACCCACACATGCACACACATACACACCTAAATGTACATACACATATTTGTATAATAGATCATAAAGTAAAATGCATTTCTTACTGTGGGTTTTGTCAAAATGCTTAAAACCAATGAGTTAACAGTTCAAGGATAGAGACTAAAAAATCAAGACTACCAAAGTGAGAGAAGTCAAGGATATAACAGCAGGTGAAAAACTTAAGATGGGTGATCCCACAGCATATACTGTTTTTACCCACTGGGCAAGTGGACCTTGAGAAAAGAAACGGCGCCTGTCGCTCTCCCCATTTAGCACTTTAACATATTTGTGTTTTTCTAACATTGTAGCATCAGAATGCAGGCTCTCAATTATGTACAAGTCTACTGATCTTGCTTCTACTGTTTCTGTCTTCATGGTGCATAGTAAGTCTGGTTATCCTCTAACAGAACAAAAGGAGCTTACAGGTTAAACCTATAAACCAGTTTTAGCTAACCATTCTAAGATGTACTATCCTAGATAATAAAAAACAGTAGATTTCAGAAGTAACCACGTGAAAGTAATTCAGATCACTGGGTTAACAGTACTGTCCCAAGGTTAATTTCCTGGATTTGACAACGCGCTACGGTCATGTAGGATATGATCACTGGCGAAGCTGGGTGAAAGGTACACGAGAACTATTTTTGCAACTTACAAATATTAAACTATTCCAGATAAGAAGTTATTAACAATCATTCAGATTAAAGTGTTTTGTGGATTCCTAGGACCAGTGCCAACAAGCTAGTGTGAGACTTACTCCACCACAGTGATCACCTTACTACTCACCACTGAGACGAACCAGTTTAGAGCTGAATTCTCTTATTTCAAACAAGCCAGCTCAACAGCATCAAGTATTACTCTACTTTCTTTCAATAAATGCTATGCTTCTCTAAACTAATTTGTGGCAGCATGATTATTCTCTAAATTCTTTTAATATGTTTCTTTTTCACATTAATTTAAATTCAATACAGGACTGGTTCAACTTTTTAGAGGATATACTAAGTTTTAAGAGGGAAAATGAGTTAGAAAAAGTGGTTATGAAATAAATGTATACTATCATTTGATTTATAGACATCTATTGCATCCATTTAAAGGACTTAGCAGTGTGAAAGCGTTGTTCAGACTGTTCTTTGGCTTAAGTGGAAAAAAGTTTTGGCTTCAATTGTATAAATCATTTCTAATACTGTTTGATTTTAGCTTTTAAGTGTCTGAATTTTTCTAAATGTTCTGAGAAAGTTTGGTTCACTTTTCACTCTCCATAAATCAGCAAGTATTTCAAAGCTTCCCCCAGACACAAAAAAACATACACATGTGAAAAGAATGATTGCATCATCACTAAGTTAGGAATCTGAAGATAATGTATATTAGAGAAAGCAAATAACTGCTTTCTTTTATAATTATTAAATATGTACATTATAAATCAAGATGTGTAAGAGACACCAAGATAAACTATTCTAACACATCAATAATCCCATATGGTCTTAGAAGGGTGTGAATTGCCACAATAGACTCAAAAAACTAGCTGTGCGTTACCATGGGGCCTCTGGGGGCCTGGCAGATGACTATCCTGATGGAAGAATGCTGAACACACAGATTCCCATCTATTTCAGTCTATTAATTTGCTTTTCCTGCTTTGACCCATCCTACATGCAACTGATGATTTTATTTTTCACACACACTATTTTATCATTTAAATTCCCCTTTCAAGCTCTACATCATTTTATTACACTGAAAATAATAACAATACATGACATTTGTTTAGTGTTTACTGGTGCCAGGCATTGGGCTAAGTGGTTTTGACATCCATTACTTCAGTTGATCCTCACAATAACCCTATGATGTAGATATCACCATCTTACTGGTGAAGATCTGACGCTTAAGTCTCAACCTAGATCACCTGATTCCAGAGCGCCACACTCTGCATTACTCCTGTACTATCCATCACGTTCACTAGCCTCATCCTCCTCAGAGGAGCCACCTCACTGACATTGTTACTCCTCTACACAGAGCTTCAGCTTGATACAACCTGTTCCACACATAACTTTCTCACTCCTGTCTTTGTAATTTGAATATGCCACTGCCTATCCCGGAATGTTCTCTTCTCTCAAGCATGCATATTAGCTCTCTTTCAAGTCATAGGTCAAACCAGAAACATTCCATTAAAACCATAAACCAAATAAGGATGTTCACCTTTTCTATTATTATTTAGCATTATTTTTGAAATTCAAGCCATTGAATCAGTCCAGGACAAATGGAAACATATAAATATTGGAAAGGGGCAGCAAAAACATTATTTATAAATGTTGTGAGAGATATATATCTAGAAAACCCCTAAAATCTGGCAAGTAAGTACCAAAAACAGTGTATGTTCATTAGGGGGGCCAGCCACAAAAATCAACAAGCTAAAACAAATAACTTTCTTATGTATCAATGATAATCAGCTAGAAAAATGGGGGGGGATAAATATCCCACCATAACAGCAAAAAAAAAAAAAAATCATAAAACAAATTCATTTAACACGATGTACGAAGGACTTCTAAGAAGAACATTATAAACATATGCCAGTGTGATAGGAACAGGAAGGTAAATGGAATAATGGAGTAAAGGCATCTGGATTAAAAAGTCAACCAACAATCAATAAAAAACACAAACGATGATCCAGCCTGGGCAAGAACCCCTGCAATGGAAAGCTTAGAAACAATCTTGCTATATATGAAAACTTAGCATCTGACAAAGAATAGCTTTTCAAATCAGTGGGGAAAATATGGGTTATTCAAAAACCAATTAGAAAAACTAAAGCTGGTTTCAAATCTCATACCTTACCAAAGGTAAATTTAAATAATCAAAGATTTAAATGTGAAAAATAAAATCATAAGATTACTAGAAGAAAATATAGGCAAAAATTTAAGAAATCTTGGGATAAAAATTTCTTTTAAGACATAACAGGAAACTGAAAGAAAAGTCTGATAGATTTAACTAAAACAAACAACATACAAGCAAACCAACAAAAATAAAACCTCTTGAATGTTAAAAAAAATCATAAAAGAAGTTGAAAGATAAATAACAAAATGGGGGAAATATAACAAGAAGGATAAATGGTTAATATTGCCATAAAAAATCAATAGGAAACGGAAGATCAATATAAATATGGGAAAATGAAAAAATAGGCACTTTACCCCCCCCACATAGAAGGTAACAAAAAACAGGGAGAGATATTGATTTTACTAGTAATAAAAGAATTGCAAGCAATAAGTTATAGTATTTGTGGTATATCAGAATGTCAAAAATTAAAATAAATCAGCAATGAGTATTGTCAAAAGGAACCCCTCATTGCTGATTTCTCAAGGGAAAGCTATCTAATCTGTTGCATAACTTTGCAATGTGTATTGGAATATAAACTGTGCTTACCTGTTAGCCCAGCAGTCCACTGTTAGGAATTTATTTTAAGGCTAAAGTAGTAAAGTGCCCAAAGAGCTATGTATCCATAGGGTTATCTACAGACCTTCTAGAATATTGAAAACTGGGTACAGAACCTTGAACAGGAGTGGGGGCTAGAAGAATAGGGCTCTGAGGCAGGATTTCAGAGCGACCAGAGGGAATGTAAGTCCAAATAAGAGCAGGAGTCCATACACGGGGCCTGGGAAAACACACTAGGGGTGAAGGGAAGGCCAGAGTTTGGCATATGGATAAATGTCAAGCATACTGTCCACTCTGTGCAAAGTATCCACACACTGTGCCTGACACACAGTGGTAAAGGTCCTTGAAAAATGATGAACAAAAGTGAACAAAGTTTAAACTGCATGCCATAGTCAACTGGAGCTGCTATAACAAAATACCACGAACTGGGTCGCTTAAACAACAGAAATTATTTCTTATAGTTCTGAGGCTGGTAAGTCCAAGATCCAGGTGCTGGCAGATCCAGTGCCTGATGAGGGGCTGCTTACTGGTTTGCAGCCAGTAGTGCAAATCTTCTCACTGTAGTGTCACATGGCAGATTACAGGGGGGAGAGAGAGAGAGAGAGCACGCACGAGTGCAAGAGACAGCTTGCGCTCTCCTGTCTCTTCTTATAAGGCATGGTAGGTTCATGAGGGTTCTATCCTCACACCCTAATTACCTCCCAAAGGTCCCATCTCCTAATCCTATCCTTTTGGGGGTCAGGATTTCATTCATTGTCATTTACTGATTTATGTATGTTTTGTCTAGACAAAGAACACATTTTCTCTTTCTTTAATGTTCTCCGCCATGGCATTTCTGCATAATGCTCTGCAATGAATGATTGCCCAATGTTGTGAAGAGTCTGGTTATCACCTCAAAGGACACCTCTCTTTTAGGATGTAGCTTTTCTGAGGCAAGGGAGTTTGCATTCTCAACCTTCAAGATCACTTAAAGAAGAGACGGGAAGTATTTAAGCTCTAGGGGAGTGGACTGTGTATCTAGAACTAAAGCCACGGTGAAGGGAAGTTTCTACTCTGAACCCAGTTTAAGCTTAGCCCTGATCCTCCATCTCAGTTGGGCTACCCAGGTATAAAAGGGACCACATGATCACTATCGTTTCAATTAGCTGTGCCTCTTTAATGGTACATAGCGAACTGAATGCCCATGCCACTAGGAGTCAACTGGAGGAGACTGTGTGCACATGTGCACGTGTGTGCATGTTTCCTCTTCTTGCAGAAGAGGGAATTTACAAGGAATACATGCTCATGAGAGATAAAGTGGAATATTATGAAAAATATAAGAATGAAACATCTTTAATCCACAACTGTGTGATAAACATTTGTTAATATTTTTTAAAAGTTCTCTTCAGTCTGTTTTCAAAATATGAAATCACACTATCTACTATTTTATATCCATTTTTCACTCAAGGTATTTTTGGAATTCTTTGTGAACATTAATAGCTGTATATTATTTCATCATATAGACTGTATTAGTCAGGCTATGCTAGGTTTCAACGCAATAGTATGAACCCTAAAATCTCCATGTATCTTCCTTGAGCACACGACACGTCATCTCAGCTCAGCAAGCCCTTCTCAGGCCATCAGCACTCAGGGCCTTGTCCACCTGGAACATCCTTGGTAGCTGGGCCAAGGGGAGGAGATGTGGACAGCTGCACAGTAGCTCTCAAAGACCACAGCCCAGGAACGACACACATCATTTCTGCTCACATTTCTTTGGTCATATCAAGTCACATGGCCAAAAATAACTGCACGGGACAAGGCAGTGCAATTCTACCACGTGCCAGAGATAAAAGAGCTGGGTTATTAGTGAGCAGGCCTAGTGACAACCACATGGCACACCACAGTCCACCTAACCATTCCTTGAATGCTGGACTCTTTCTAATTTTTTGTACATGTGGTGATCATCAGGCATAAAGCTTTATTTGTATTTCTATTTCTTTATTTAGAATAAATATTATGTTACTGGCTGACATATGTAAGCTCCTCAGGTTCTTGAACCCTCCTACGAAACCAATTTATCCTCCTATGAACAAATACAAAAATAGCTATCTTGGTGTAACAACACTGGTACCAGAGTATTGTCTTCTTATAGTATATTCACCAATTTGATAAGTGAATACGTCATTTCACTGTTATTTCTATATTTCTGAGTGCTAGGAAAGTCAAACAATTTTTTGCATATATATTAATCATGAATATTTTCCTCTTTTGTGACTGATCCTTTTATGTTCTTCATCCATTATCCTATGCGGGGATGCTGGGATTGTTTTAAAAATGTTCTGTTGTCATTGTTTTATTTGTATGAGCTCTTTATACAGTAAAAATGTAAACTGTATGTCATAAATGTTATAATTTTTAAAAACTAGTTTGCTGGCCTGTGAATTTTATTCATTATGTTTTGTGAGAGAAGTTCGAATTTTTTGTGATCCAATCTATTACTCTTCACATGTGTAATTTCTTCCATTTCTTTTTAATTTGTCATCTTTCTCTAAATGAAAAAGAGCTACTTTGCCTATATAAGCCATTTTTAATGGCTTACTTTTTCCATTTAAATGTTTATTCCATCTGGAATTTAATTCATGACAATAGATTAGAATAACAGAGAGAACTCCCGGCCAAACATCAGGTGATATGTGTACTAATTCTGCCTGTGACACCTTAGGTAAGTTCCTTAATCCTCAGTCTATTCTGTCCCTATAACTTGACTCCAAAGTTTGGAAAGCTAAGGCAAAGCTAAGAAGCTTCAGCACAAAATTGAATGGGCATCCTGGCCTCTGCCATTACCTAGAGTATCAGGAACAAATAAAGAGAAATACTGTACTTCTTTTTTGCAAACTAGCACAAAAAACATGGCTCATTTTCCATGCCCTCCTCTTCAACTCCCAGTTTCTCCAGTATGCTTGGTTTTGAGCATTCCTTACCCCTCTCCCACTTGCTCTGGCAAGGCTCCCCACCCTCCCTACGCCCCCGCTCGCCGGTCCACCTTGAGACCATAGACTCTGTTGATACCAATGACCACGACAGCACTGGTCTCCCGATAGCTCTCTGTACCCCATTTTCTTTCTCCTACCTCATCTTCCACTGAGCTTTCTGAAATTCAGTCATCAACAAAATCACCCGTATTTTCCTCTGCCTTCTTTGAGGGTTCCCTTCACCTTTTTGTTCTTACAGAAACCTAGGTCTCTGCTGAGAATCCTAGTTCCCTTGCAACTTTTTAAAAAGATGGCTGCTTTTCCCCCAAATTACTCGTGTTATTGCGCCTGGAAGTGAGGTAGGTGTCTTCTCTGTTTTTCATTGCCAATTCCAGACCATTCTCTCGCCCTCCTCCTTCAGAACACTCCAACTCTGATTCTCCCAACAGTGGGCGGCGATGCCGAGTCTTCACCCCTCACTACTGCAGTCACGAGCTGGGGCGTCCGTCACTCCCACTCATTCCCTGAAGATTCTCCTTCTGTTTCAGTTCACTCTCACCGGTCCTACTCCCGTTACCATTCTGGAGATAGCAATGCCCCACAGCCAATCTTTCAAATGCTCTGTGTAGGAGAATAATGCCCCCTCCCCAAAAGATGTCTGCATCCCAATCCCCAGAACCTGTGAATATCACCTTACCTGGAGGCAAAAAGGTCAAAGGACGGGAAGGCGATGTGGGGAGGGAAGTGGAAACTGCATGGACGGGCCAGGAGCCAAGGCATGCCGGCCACCAAGTTTGCAGGTAACGTGTTAGAGCAGCAACAGGAAACTAACATACTCTGGCCTCGCGATGCCTTGACCTTCTCTCCTTAGCGATAGTATCCTGGGCCCTACTCAGCCTCTCACTTCCACGGTTACAACCTAGACCCCGCCATCACTCTAACTGAAACCCTCTATGGTATCAATTCCAAGCACCCCTTTCCTCAACCATCACATCCTATCTTTTCAGCTGACTCACTAGTACCTAATCTCAAACCCCACTGGGACCTCAAAGTCCACTGCCAAACGTTCCTGGGGCCGCAGCTCCCTTGTGTGCTCACTGTGTCCTCTGCCCTGTTAAATCCCATGGTCAGTCATTTTAACTCTTGGCATGACCCTTGGGTCCACAGCCTCCTCTCACATCGCTGTGCTCACCTGGCAAAGCCACGGCCCTGGTCAATGCTCAGCACCTGTACCTGCACGGCTGACTGTGGCTGAGGAAAGCACAAACCCTCCATGTGGCTCTCGTTTAAAGTTAGCAGCACTAACCTGTGAGACCTCAGCGCTGCAACACCTCCACTGCACTGCCTCTCCTGCCCTCCCGCATGACCACCGTACACGTGCTCCTCGCTCCGCAAACGCCACAACCACCATCCCACGCACACTCTCAGCTGGTGACACTGCTTCTTATTTCACCAAGCAAAGCCAGCAGAAGGGCACTCCATAGCCACATCTGCCCACTGCCTGTATCTCTGCTCACCTACCGCAGAGATGGTGTGGGGTGTGGTTGCGGCAAAGGCTAACACCTCTCCCTGTACAAAAGATCCCATCCCCTCTCACCTACTCCAGCAACTTTTCCTTCTCTCTCCTGCACCACCAGCTTTTCAGTCTTCGTAGATCCTTCACATTCACCTCCACATGTTATTCCTCTCATTAAAAATCAAAACGAAATGAATCAGTCAAGCAAAACCAAACCAAACCAAACCAAAACCTCACTTTATCCCTGCACCTCCTCCATGCCCAATTCCTTTCTTGCTCTTGTGTTGTGGGCAACATACCAGAGTCACCTATACTCACTGTCCCCAATTCTTCTCCCTCCAGTTTCTCTTGAAACCCACCCACTCAGCCTCTGTCCCACCAAGCCCTCCACGGAAACCATTCTTACCCAGGTCACCAACGACCTTCACGTTGCTAAAGCCAACGGCTAATTCTCAGTTCTCAGCTCATCTGATCTAAAGGTATCTTCGATACAATCACTCACTCCTCCTTGAAACACTTTCTTCAGTTGGTTTCCAGGACACCAGCCTCTCTTTTTTCCACCTACCTCACTGGTTTCTCCCTCTCATTTGCCTTTTCTGGTTCCTCCTCTTTGTTTAGCCCTGTAAATGTTGGCATGCCCCAAAGCTCATCTTCTAGACAGATCTTTTCCATTTATACTGACTCTTGGAGGTGATCTCACCCAGTTGCTTGCCTTTTATACACAATCTGTGTGTGGATAATTGCAAATTGGTATCACCAGCACAGACTGCTCCTTTGAACTTTGGACATGTACATCCAACTACCTACGTGACATCTTCTCGTTTGTTTAACAGATGTCTCAAACTTAGTGTTTCCAAAACTGATCTCCTGATCTCCCTTAAGGACCACATCTCCCACAGTCCTCTCCATTTTAATGGCAACACCATCCTTTGGGCTGCACAGGCTGAAACACTTGCAGTAACTCTCAACTCATCTCTCTTGTACCTCACATTCAATCTGTCAGTCCTTTGCTGGAAACCCTCCAACAGCTTCCTATTTCACCTAGATTCCAGCAAAAATCCTTACACAAAGGAGACATTCCAGTGGCCTATCTCTGCCACTGGAATGCCACTGGAATCTATAAACATATGGAGAAATGCCCACTATCACTAGTTATAAGGACGATTCAAATTAAAACCACAATGAGATGATGCCCTGTGCTCACGGCTGAAATTAAAAGGACTGACAATATCAACTAGTGGAGATGACTTGCAGCGAATGGCACACCCAAACACTGCCGACTGGAATGTGCCTCATGACAACCACTTTGAAACACTGTTTGGCAATAGCTACACTAAAACTAAACAGAAGTATACTCTAGTTCATGCAACAAAAATGAATGTTTATGTCCACCAAAAGACATACAAGAATATGCACACGAACTTCATTCATAATAACCCCAAACTGGAAATACCTGAGATGTCCACCAATAGTGCAACAGGTAAGTTGTGGCATACTAGGAGTAGAATACTATAAAGCAATGAAAAAAACGACTCTCACAGACATGTTGTATAAACGAAGCAAGACACAAAAGCGCACATCTTTATGATGCCACTTATATGAAGTTAAAAACAGGCAAAACTAGCAGTTGCCTTTGTAGGGATGGTACATTGACTGACAGGAGATGACAGGGGCCTTCTGGGCTACTGGAAATGCTGTATATCCTGATCTGGGTGGTGGTTACACAGGTAAATATATTTCTAAAAATTCATGGAACCGTATACTAGGATTTGTGCACTTTATGTACGTTATGCCTCAAAAAGGTAAAAAAAAAATCTTCAATAAATATTTACTGGGTACCTACCATGGTAACTAACTGTTCAGCACCCTGGTGAAATAACGAACAAGTCAGAAATGGGCCTTGCTCTTAACTGAATTTTACTCCAGTTGGGAAGGTAGATATGAATCAGATGACAGCAGGAAATCATAAACTGGGATGACCTGTATGAAGGGAAGGAGCCCGGTGCTTTGAGATTGCATGAGAGACTGGCCAGGTCTGGAGAAGTGACAGATCAAGCTGAGGAGCAGTGAGCAGGAAAGACAGTGCTCCCGGCAGAGGGAACAAGTGCCAAGAATGTGGTGCCAAAGGAAGCAGGGTGTGTCGAACCAGAGGAAGCTGGAGTGACCAGACCATGCAGGAACCTGTGGGTGGGCAAAGGACTTTGGCCTTTAGCTTAAGAGCAATGGAAGCCATTGAAGGGTTTTAAGGGGAGGGGTGCCGTGGTCAAATGTGTATTCAGGAAAGGCCCCACTAACACGGTGTGGATGTGGAGAGGTAAAGCAGATCCAAGGACACGTAGTGAGAGGGCTGTAATTCCAGTCTAGAGTTGGCCTATCTGGGAGAAAAGGCAGGAAGAACAGCAAGAGAAGGAAGTTACTGAGAACGGCACATTTTATGTCTTTATGTTTAACAGAGGTAATTCTATGTTCAAATCAGTGTGCAAAAAACAGTAACACAGGTTGCCTCCAGGGAAAGGGACTGAGGGCCGGGGAACCAGTGTAGGAGGGAGATTTTACACTGTAAGCCCTCTGACACCTTATGAACTTTTAATCATGTGCTTATATTACTTACTCAAAATATAATTAAAATTTAAAATTAGTAACACTCAACTGGAACCTTCCTTATTATTGCTATGTTGCCCTTGGAGTCCCTGTTGGTGATAAGGCATTATAATGAGCCCCTCTGGTCCATGAACAATCCTCCACGAATAATCGAATAATCATGAGGTCCCTGTGTCCTGCTCACATTCCCTGTGGATGAGAACATGTTTTACCTTAGAGCATCACCAGAGAAAAAGCTTCCTGAGAGGTAAACAGCCTAAATCTAAAAGACACATGTGTGTCATTTAAGATACAAAAGTTTATCCAGTAAAGAAAAATTTCTAATATCCTGAATGTTTAATTCATTGCATTTAGCCTATGTCAAATTGCAGGCAACAACAAAAAAAAGTGCAGCATTATTCAAAATTGAAAGTTGGTGATTTGGCTCAAAGGACTATATTATAAAAACAACCCGGGTAGTCACAATTTCCTCATGTTTTAAATCAGTGAAATCTAGAGTTGCAGCTGTCCCACAAACTGAAACCATATAAATTTTTAGAAAATGAGTCAATCATGAGATTAAAGTTTCAATTTATAGCACTTCTGTGTTTTAGTTACAAAGTCATAAATAAACCTAGCTTGACAGAGAAGGTAAATATTTTCTCAGTTGTTTATGCAGCCAAAGAGGAAAGGAATTTAACATGCAATTAACCACTTAGGTGTTTCTAGATATGCACCATATGGTCTTTGTATTTAAGATAAAAACAAAAATAAATATTGTTTTCTTTAATCTAACGTTTGCTTAGCAACATCAAGTACTCCAAGCTAGCTCAGCCCGGAAGTGCCTTTACCTCACAGAAGAGATTTTCCATTTGCAGGAGAGCTGGGGCACAAGAATAGGAGGAAACATAAATTCTTCCCCAGGGAAAAAATAACTAAACAGGAGGAATAAGCATTTTTACCAAATAATTTTAAGTTGAATACTCTCTGGAGAAAGACAGAGAAGTGAACTTTTAAACACTCCAGTGTTACTTTTAAACGCTCCAGTCCTATTGTTTAATAGACAATTTTTTTTTTACACATTAAAAAAAGAGACCCCTATGCCATTCTTTAAATTGACATCTGAACAAGTGTGAGATAAGAATAGTAAAGGTCCCAAGCGGCCCCGAGATTTCTATATAAAGACTCCCCATGTGATCACAGTTTCTCTTACCAGCCTTACTTTAAAAATAACTAATTGGAAAAAATCTGATAGCCATTTTAATCTAGATGACAGAAGTCATTTAATAGATAATTATTTCTTGTCTTCATGTCTTACCAGTTATTCTAAAATTAAAGCTTTTAAAATAAAGTCATTATATACTTGATGCTACTACATAAGGTCAATAAGCAGTGATGCACTTTACATTAACAATGAGCTAAAATTGTGAAGCTGCCCTTGAAAAGCTTTAAGGTATACATTTAAAATTAAAAATATAAAAGCAACTTTTAATATGCTTGAATGCTCAGATGTCAGCTATTTTCATGTATTCTCTCTATATATACTCCCACGTATGTTTTTTGAACAAAGACATTCTTAAAAACTATCAAGTGAATAGGAAAGAAAATAAACTCTAGTAGTAATAAATCAAAGCCTTAACACCCAAACTGCTATACACAGCAATGCTATTCTCTCATGGTGGGTGGGTTTTTTTTTCTTCTTTTGGGGATTATTAAAATATAAAACAAAACTCCATATAGTAAAGTAAATATGATAACAGTATTCTCAAAATCTTTCTGTACTCTTCCATTAGACTGATTTCACCTTCCTATTCCCATCTTTCCACATGGTTAAGAGGACTGTTTGAAAGTTAATCTGGGATGAGCACACTGTATAAACAACTGGGTTTACCACTGGTTGCACTCCATCTCCCAACTGGTAAATCAGTGGTTACTTTCCCTCGTACATATAATCATGGCAACAGCAATGTCAGCTTAAGAATCTACTCTAAAAATCAAGCAATTTCAACATGGGAAGCCCTCAAATTACACATAAGTTATATGCAAAGAGTTCATTTATTAGTCTGTTATTCGGGAACTCAGAACACACATCCAAAACAAACGTTCTATAAATGACATTTCAAGCCACCATACAGCCAATGTAACACTAAAATAATAGAAAAGAGCAGAGCATTATATTGTCGTGCTTGCAGTAGTAGAAACAGAAAAGAAAGTAATGTTTAAAATTTTGGTTTTTGCTAGTACTTGAAAAAAGGCTGTTCCAATGAGAAAACCATGCCAACCACACTGGCTGACCTAGTTTGTGCCCTTCGATAGATGCTCCTGTCCATTCTCAGGGTATCTCCTCGATGGCCCCTCATCTTGCCCAGCCAACTCCCTGCTCCATGGTGTCTATCACCACAGCTTACAGCACCCTCTCTGGACTAATAATAACTCCCAAATCTACAGAGCTCCTGCCTTGCTCTGTTTTCTAGGCTTCAGACCCATTGACCCAACGCTGTTCATCTCCACTTGGATATTCTACAGGCATGTCAAACAAAATTCATCATCCGTGTACCCCTCACCCCATACAGCATGCACCCCTCCTGTACCCCACATTGCAGCGAGCGCCAGCCCCATGCCCATAGACGGCCTGTTTTATTAAAACAGTGGGTGTCATTCCTACTCCTCTTCTACCACCACCTCCCAATCTACCAAGCACCAGACGCCCAGGTCTGCCTGATGGCGGACGTGAGCCTCTAAACCACTCTTCTATTCTGCCTGGCCACCTTGTTTCTTTGGCTACGGGGTGCTATGCCTCTAGGAATGCCTGCTGATGCGAAACAAGTAGGTGCAGGTCGCCACATCAGCAAGGGTGAGGAAGGACGCAGGAGCCCAATGAAAGCATGGAAGGCACCTCTTCTTCTCACGAATGTTTCAGGGAAGGAGCCTCCCTCTGGAAATTAAACCTAGGCTCCGCATATCCTCCGCCCTAGCTGCAATATGCTCCGGAATGTCTCAATCTTCTCAGCTTTATGTTCAGTCCATGTGCTCACAACTCAAAGCAACTTCATGGGCTCAGAAATATTTTGCTTAATGATGAAATGTTTGGCAGAATAGCCAGACATAATGATTAATCAGTTAATGTATACACATCTAAAAACAAGCCATTTCTAATACAGGCTCTGTGAGGGCAAGGATTTTGGTCTGCTTTATTCACTGCTATATCCTATCACCTAAAATGTGTGCAGCACATAATTAATAAAACTATAACACATAAATATGCATCACAAATATATCAATTATTGAACAATTTATAATTATCTACAACAATATAAGTAATAGAATTGAATTAATGTATAAATATATAAATTGGGATTTGGAAATAGTTTTCTTTATGCTAAATAACAAATAAAAACATGTTTGCTCTTTGGTGTGTCTCACTAAATTTAGCACAATTTTCAGCTGTTTTTTATGTTCTAACAACAGGGTATGCTATAGACAGAAAATTACATTTAATGTGAAATATATGTATCACTTCTATATAAATTAGATTTAATAGAAATAAGTCTTAATAGAAAGCAGTCTCCAGTATCAGCAGCCTTTCTGAAATGATACACCTTGAGCGTACTGCAGCACATCAGGTATATTTCCTTATCTGTATAGGTAACTGACGTATAAAGATTATGTAAATCCACCTCTCCCCTACCTCCGGTACATTGGAATAATGGATATGTCACTTTTAACCAATGTTAACACTGTGCCACTATAATATGACAGTTTGTTGCTGGACACAAAAGCAAAACCTAAATGTGGAGTGAATACTATTCATAAGAAATAGGGCTTCTTTTCACATTCTTTGTTAGTGTTTGTTCTAAATAAGAAAAATGACCAAATATCACCATATCCCTCAGTCCCAGTAACTGCTTTCCTAAAATAACTCTTTCATTTTAGCTTTAAACAAATTTTATACCATCAAGATGGTGAATTTTAAATTATAAGTTGTGAAGAAAGATAATTTTCTTAGACATATTACTATGATATTTTCATGTGACGACTCACAGTGCTCAGGGACTGCCTTATTCTGTATACATTACGGTTTTCAGTTTGAGGTTGGTAAAGGACAAAGAATGTCTCAGGGGCAGCAAGATTTATTCAGAGAACACTGTCATTCTGAGAACAGCCGTGCTCGTGACACAGTTTTACCAACCCACAAAATTAGCTCAAAATGCTAAAATGCAATTGCATCATTAACAGATCTTCAGAAACTGTAGTCTATCAACAGAGTCAGCTGTTCTTGTTTTGTACTGGAAACATACTCACTAGGGCAAAATCAGAGGATCACAGCCTGGAAGTGTCATCCCAGACATGACTGTATGTAAACTGCACCAGAGAAGTAAGTGGAAAGGGAAAAATACAAACCTGGATACCATAAAAGCAAAAATATAACATTTTCTATTCTCTGAATTAAAAATAGGAGAGACATACAATCACTTAGAAAAAAATATTCTGAGAAGAGATTGTCATTAATATAAAAAACAAAAACAAAACAAAACACTGTTGTAAACAGACGAGAAGTGGTCACAACGGAAGACTAGCCTGCTGGCACGTGTTGCATGATTACCCTCCGTTCACCTGCGAGCAGGAACTTTTGATTTCTAGCATCAAACTACTGCTCGATGGAATAGCAAGTAAAGTACAAATTAAATTTGTCTATATATTACATAGAGTGATTTAGCACTCACATAGGTATTAATAAACTGCTGATACAATATGGCTATTTACTGACTTGTAAACATCCATTAATATGAAATTTTGACAGAGCTGCCCATCAGTTACAGTAACGTAAATGCAGTTTTCCAAAATATGACCTACATAGAGCTAATACCTAGAAATTATCCATGAAGACATTAATAAGTGTCGGGAAAGAGCACTAGAGACTCATAATGTTCACCAGCACATTGCAGATTCTGAGAAGTCCAGCAGTAGAGATGCCAGTTTAATGCTGTTTAAAACCAGCATTGCTCAAAGAGAACTGAGGGGACACTTTATTCCCAAGATGAGTTATTAATGCACTCAAAGAAATGCTAATATAGACACATATAAAATAACTATCTAAAAGTTTAGATCACATTATGTACATATAATTTGTATCAAATATATAAACATTATGAATACTCTTTAGGTTGTTGTTTAAATTATATTTTCCTTTTCTCATTATTTAACTTGGGGGAATAAAAGAATTCATTTGAGGGAAATGATTTCTGGAGAGAAGTTCATAAGGGGACACTGTCACTCTTTGGCTTCCCATGGGAAGATGCTATAAAGTCACCTTCTATCCAATATGGATGTTAAAAACTTTGCATTCTATCTCCATGGCTCCTGCCCACCCAGTCTGCTCCAGCCTCACGGAGTCTGCCTTCTGCACTGTTCTCAAGTCCATTTCAGCCTCCCCTCCCCACAGTCACTGTCCTAGTTCGAGCCACCATCAGCTTTGCCCACGTGCTTGACAACCTCCTGACGGTTCTCCCAAGGTCCATTCTTTACCACCCTATATATTGCAGCCAAAATCATCTTTAAACACTTAGAAATACTTTCTATATGCCAAGAATATATTTCTACTAATAAAGTAGAAAGAATGACAAAGTCATCAACCATATATCCACCAATCAGATGACGAAATAGAATATTTGTAAGACTCCTGCGGTCCCATTCCTTGTCCCATAGGTAAGCACCATCTGATTTTGTACTTATTTTCCCACTTTTCTTTGTAGTCTCACTGCCTGTGTGTTTTCCTATGACAATGTACTGCTTTATTTTGTGTGACTTTGAACTTTATATGAATGTACTAATTTGATTCTGCTGATATTCACTTTTTTAACTTTACCTTATGCCTGTTAGGTTCATCATCTGTGTTCCTCAATTTCCACTGCTGAACAGTATTACAGTTGATGAATATGCCACAAAGTATTTATCCATGTCTCTGGTGACAATCACTTGGATTCTTTCCAGAATACTTCCCCAGTCCCCTGGCTTTTTTTTTTTCTTTTACCATTTACAAACCAGTGTTGTTATAAATCTTTCTGTTTTTAACACCTGGTACAGAAAAGTATACCTGGTTGAGAAAGTACAACACTTTCTCAAGATTATATAGGGGAGTTGAACTGCTGGGCCATAGGGTAGGCCCATATTCAACTTTCACAGATGATGCCAAACTGTTTTACAAAGTGGTTGTACCAATTTGCACTCCTACCCGCGGTGTAGAACAGTTCCTGTGACTCCACATTCTTGCCAACATTTGGTATTGTCAACTGTTTTATTTTTTGCCAAACTTCTGAGAGTAAAACATATTGAATTATTATTTCCCGATTAATACTGAGGTCATCTTATATGGCTTATTGCATATCCATGTTTTCTGCCCATTCAGAGCACTTAAAAAATATATCCTTCTCCAAGATGGTAAATTTTATGTTACATGTTATTTACCACAATAAAAATATAGGAAAAAAATATCCTTTTCCAGTTATATATGTTGAAATATCTACTTCTAATCTGTAGCTTTTCTTTTTGCTATTTTTTACATTTTCTTTGATGAACAGATTTTAATATTTTAACATTAAATTTAATATTTCAATTTTAAAATTTTAACATAGTTGAATTTGTCAGTCATTTGCTTTACGTGAAATGACTTTTGTATTGTATACAGATGATCCCTGACTTACCATAGTTTGACTTATGATTTTTTGACTTTATGATGTTGCGAAAGCTATCTGCATTCAGTAGAAACCATACTTCAAGTACCCATACAACCATTCTGTTTTTCACTTTCAGTATAGTATTCAGTAAATTACATGAGATATTCAATACTTTATTACAAAATAGATCCTGTGTTAGATGATTTTGCCCAACTATAGGCTAATGTAAGTGTTTGTGCACATTTAAGGTAGGCTAGGCTAAGCTCTGATGTTCAGCAAGTGGGGTGTAGGAAATGCATTTTCTACCTACAATATTTCAACTTGTGATGAGCTTATTGGACATAACCCCATCGTAAGTCAAGGAGTACCTGTACGGAAGACATAAGACACTTGTAGTGAATATAAAAAAGACTATCATAAAGACATTCTTTTGCATTATCTTCTAAAATTTTAAAGCTTTACTTCTTACATTGGGTTTTAACCTACTTTGTTTTTTGTGTGCAGTGTGAGACAGGTGCAATTTTTATTTTTTTCAATATCGATAATCAATCACTACAGCACCATTTAAAAAAACTGTTAGGCCAGGTGTGGTGGCTCACACCTGTAATCCTACCACTTTGGGAGGCCAAGGCAGGAGGATCACTTGAGCCCAGGAGTTTGAGGTTGCAGTGAGCTATGATGACATCACTGCATTCTAGCCTGGGCAATAGAGATTCTGTCTCCAAAAAAAAAAAAAAAAAAAAATTTCCTTCTTTGCCCACAGATCTACAGTGTCACCTAGTCTATATTCAAGAGTTCATTAATGTCGTGAATCTGCTCTGGGCTCTGGTCCTCTTCCATTGTTCCATTTGTCCCTCCCCAGTCCTGTGTCACACTGTCTGATTCCTACAGCTTCACCTGAACCCTGAGTGGCAAGCCCATCAACCTGCTATTGTTTTCCAAAGCTGCCCTGGCTGTTCTTCGGCCATTGCTCTTCCATATAAAATTGTACAATCAGCTTGTTAGGCTCAAATAAACAAACAAACAGAACTATATCAGAGTTACATTACACTAAATGTTTAGATTAATTAGGGAAAAACTGACATTTTTTATATTAAATCTTCCTTTTCATAGATACAGTTCAGTTCTTTACTTATTTATGATTTTGAAAATATCTTCAGTAAAGTTTTGTCATTTTCTACAAGCAAGAATGGGAAAACAAACACCACACGCACTCAGTATTAAACTGGAACTAAAGGATCAACATTCATGTACATATGGTAGTAAAATTCAATGGAAAGCAAGCAGGTGGGAGGGGTGAGGAGGGGATGGTAAATTCACACCTAACGGGTACAATGCACACCATCTGGGTGATGGAAGCACTTATAACTTTGACTCAAACTGTACAAAAGTAATTCATGTAACCAAAACCTTTGTACCCCCATAAAATTGTGGAAAAAAAAAAAAAAGATTTTTTTAGTAGGTACTTTATACATTTTGTTGCCATGAAGGTATATTTAAAATTTTTTTCCAGTCTGTTGCTCGTAGTGATGGAATTAATATTTATATATTGATTACTTATACAAAAAGTTGGAACCTCTTATTAATTTTAATAATTTACCTGTAGACACTTTTGATTTTATCTGTAGATAATCAATCATCAGCAAATAATGATGATTTTGTTTCTTCCTTTCCAATGCTTACATCTTTTGTTTTCCTTGTCTTACTATCCTGATGAATGTTGCATTGAAGAATTCCAATGAGCATCCTGGCCTTATTCTTTATTTTTATGGGAATGTTTGTTATAGGTTTAATTTAATAAATGAATTGACAAATGAATGAGGAAATGCAGAAGTTTCTAAGCAGGAAGAGCAGGATATTTATGTAAATCTAAACAAACTCTCAGACATTAAAAAAAGGGCAGGCCTCAAAATAATGTCTTTCTTCTTTAAATATAGCTATGCTTCTCCTAAAGACCTCTTAAAACAATTTACACAAAGAGCTATGGCTACTGAACACAAATGGGGGAAATAATCCCAGTGGGGAGATAAATCTCTATATTTCCTCAAAAGGAACTAGGACAAGGATGGTGGACTTAATATCACCCTTCCTTTTAAGTTAAAAATGATGTTTGGATGCTGATTCAGAATTTGGTTCCCATTATTACTTCATCTTTGTATATTAAATGATTACACAGAAGAAATGGGAATAGTAACAAACTTTGAGTTTTCTTCTAAAAAAGGCATAGCTATATTATTGTAACACTTAAGATAAAGAAAGGCAGAGGGCAAGCAACTCAGTCAAACTGAAGTTTTGCAGCTTTGGAGAGCATCTGCTTCCTCCTAATTTTGGTCTTCTTGTGACCTTACTACTTACTGGCCATGTTTTAACTATAATACATAGAGTTTAACTCACATCCATTTGAAAAATAAGCAAAGAAGAATATAAATAAGCACAAAAACATACAAGCCCAAAAGCAGGTGAATCAGGCAATGCTCTGTAAACTGGAAAAGCTAGTAAAATCTAGGCAACTGTTATCATTATATATTCCATTAATGAATAGTTATTCTTATCACTACAAATTTTCACTAATACAGATAATCAAGAGCTCAATAGTACACAGTTTTAGAACAAATATGTAAGATCAAAAATAGGTAGTTAGCATGACTAACATATATCTG
Organism: Daubentonia madagascariensis; assembly: GCA_023783475.1. Lineage (NCBI taxonomy): Eukaryota > Metazoa > Chordata > Mammalia > Primates > Daubentoniidae > Daubentonia > Daubentonia madagascariensis. The sequence continues at coordinate 1,498,748 of JAKFHU010000379.1, read as the reverse complement.
GAACAGATGATTAAGCTTTTAAGACTATCAAAAAAATGACAAGGCCCACTATGGAGATAAAATACTCTGTTACTTTACTTGTCTGGTAAATATGAACTATACCCATTCATGTTTGACTGTTAGGACCTGAAGATTTAGTGGACTATTATAGTTTTTTTATTATTACCTCTTAGCACAACACATTCTCCTATCCAATCCTGGAACAAATAAAACCACTTGACATTTATTCTCTCTTTTATAGTTTACAAAGCACTTTCAAATTCTTCCTCTTTCTCCGAGACTGACTAAGCTAGAAAGACATAAACCTGGACCTACTGGTAGTCATCACACTGCCCAGTCAGGGGAGCCTGCCTGAGAATGAATGAAGTCAGAGAAAAACATCGCTGAGAACTGGAAAGAGAGAGAAACGTTTCTAACAATATTATGGGAGACCTAGACTCAACTTACCTGAACATGGCACCTTTCAGTTACGACACTCAATAAATTCCCTTTCCTGTTTAAGCCAATATAAGTTGGTTTCTACCACTTGCAACTGAGAGAGGTCTGGGTAATATAAGAGAGTCAGTCACGGTGCTAACTGCACCAGCCAATACTTTTTCCACCATGTCCAGCTTACAGGAACCTTGGAGTAATGAAAAAAGCTGGAGGTTGGTTTTGAATCCTAACACAATCACTTGCCTACCTGAACGATCTTGGACAGCACACACAGTGTGTATGAGCCTCCATATAAGCCCCAAATATAGGGCTATTACCTAATTTATACGGTTTTTTAAAGAGCTGAATTACAGATCTTTTCCCAAAGCAATCAGAGTCTGGCGCCTAGAACCCAACAGATGGTAACAACACTCCCGCCCTCTACGCCATGGGGTGCTAACTGAGATAAGATATGTAAAGCATCCACCATAATCCCTGGGACAATATAAGGCACCCAATAAATGTTAATTCTCTTTGCAATGAAAATGATTCAGGATTGATAATCACATTCATTTTACATCACTATTTTTCTCATTATAAAAAAAAACTGAAAAGGAGAATACAGACTAACTCCAACAGCCTTTTTAATCCCCCCTTTCCTAGGAATCTAGAAAAACACTGTGAGAGGAAGGAAAATAAGGACATGTAAATAGACGGCTGGAGATATTAAATGAGCCAGGCAATTTGTGGCATTTGCCCCATGGGAGGCCTCAACATAAATGTGGGGATTTCCAATCCTCCAAGGGGAAAGTGATCACAACCTACAGAAACACTCGCAGAACCATTTAACTGCACACAACAGACTCAAAGTACTGGACTCACGGTATTTGGAACGTAGGGTAAGCCATAAAATTTCTCTTGTGTTTCCTTGAGAATGTCTGTGGTTGACCTCCTCAGGGGATGCTTCCCATGGTATATTTGATCCAGAGTGGCATAAAAGACCTAGACAGACGAAAACATCTATTTAGTTTTGGTAGTCCATCCTCACATCTTAGATGTGGCAGACCAAAGATGCTACAAGTGCACCAGAAAAAGAGTTATAAATCACAGTTGAAAACATTCACAAAATAAACTTACATGGTTTGAGACGTATTTCATACCACATTTAAGATCATGTTAAAGATTAAAAGCAATGCTCTCAACCTTTTCATGATTAAGGATATTAAAGAATTTTGAACTGTATCCATAAGGTACTCTTTATGTACAATGGAGCAAATTAAATTTGTGACCACAAAACTGGAACTTTGCCAATGCATATGTAGTTAGAAATATGAAAAAATGAAGAGTTACAACTTGTGACCCCCTGGATCTAACAAATCCTGTTTGGTTTCTTCCTGGAATCCTGATGTATCTTAAATGAAAGAAATGAAATGGTCAGAATCCTAGTTTCATGGTAAAAGGTGAAAGAAAATTTAAATAGGTGGGGTGAGGGTTTAGAAAGGAATAGCAATCCAGCATCTGCCAAGTACAGACATCAAAAAGAATTCTGATGCAGCAGTTGGAGAGTTTGGAGCTAAACCCCAACACCTGGTGTCAGGAAGCACAAAGGAAACACATGCCACACGGGGGCAATTCTGGCTCACCTAGGTGACCAGGGGAGAAGAAACACGTGCCTCTGAATAGAGGATACAGACCCTTGAAACACAGTAGGAGAAGAAAGCATTAAAGAAAGTTTGAATATGAAATCTGCTATTTACAAAGTACTGAAAACTAAATTTTGCATAGAAAATCTAAACATAAAGCACTTTTTCACTGCAACATTTGACTCGAATATTGTTTTGAATATTGACTTGAACATTTGACTTAACATTGTGTAGAATTCACATGATGCAAGAAAGTAGAAAATGCTTCATTTTAAAGAAAAAATTTTGACATGCAATTATGCTTCTGATATGTGTCCTTCTGATTCAGAAATGGAATTTATAGAGAATGTGCAGCTGTTGGCTTGAAAGAAGTGAGGATTAGTTTGGATAAAAGAAAAAATTTAAATGACCTCTAGCTTCTGGCTTCACCTAGATATAGAATTATGGTTCTAAATTATAAAGTTAAGTTTAAACCTTCCCTAGAAAAATACAGACATTCTTTAAATATAAATATTGCTTTCCTCTAACTGGTAATCCAAACATATAGCTAAATATAGCTCTTTCAATTCTATATTCTATAATGAGTAACAATACATAAAGATACATAAAGATAATCAGAGAAGCCTAAACTACTCATTCATGTCTTATCTATATTCTAACAGAGTAAATTATTGGGAATAGAAACTCTTAAATTCTAACCTCAACTGAGGTGGGGTTTTTTTGCCCCAGTGTATAAACAAATCAGAATTCAAGAGTTTCACTTCTTCAGTTATGCCTTTTACAAATGATATAAACATAGAATGACTTCTTCTGAATTACAAAAACAGAACAAAATAAATTAAATGTGCATATATTTCATGTTTATTCACTGATAAACTAAACAATTCTAAAGCCACAAGCCTATTTTCCCACCCAGGGAGTCATACATTCCTGGGACCAAGAACTTTAGAGCCCTCCCAAAATAAGGAGCCTATTTTTAAAACAATGAGTAATACAAATAAAAATTCACAATTTTTAAAACACTGCTTATAACCCCTTAGAAAGCTGAAACAATTCACTTTCTTTCTATCCTATTTGTCTCTACTGTACAACTGTAATTTAAAAGGTGGGTACAGGCAGCTCTTCTGGCAGGAATTTCTTTCTCTGTCTCTCTTTCTCTGGGGGTTATACTTTTTGGAGGGTGAGGAGGGAAAGGTTGGTTTTCCATTTTAAAAGAAAATCATTGGAACAACTGTTCAAGAAGAAAGCCAAACACAGAGTTGTAAAAGGCAGGCCTTCTACTAAAGATACCAGCCAATCAAAAGACCTTTGCCAAGCAATGTTAATTTTAAAAAATTCAGAAGTCCTTTTTTAATCATGTTGATATGAATAGACACTGAATAATGTAAATCAAAAGTAAATTTAAGGTTTTGTCTATATAATGGATTTTCTTCACTGAAATATATATTTTAAGGTACAATAAAACAGAGCTCATTCATTACTTTAGGGACTGAATTTTACAAAACTATAAAGCAATTAAATAGTGGTTACACTCTTAAAATAGGTAACTGGATCATTATAAAGTGAATATTGCCTAAGATGAAAGATGGGTGTTTAGGCTATGTTTATACAACTCTCAAGATCTGACGAAGAGTAAGAATTCCATAAACAATCTCAGTAATTACAAGTATCTAAACATCTGGTATCATGCAGACCTGGCATCCAGATGGTTCACAAAATGTTTCCAGTCTTCATCTGGAAACCTGGGAAATTGGTTTTGAATATTATCTAAAACTAATGGCAATTACTATTTAAATGTCTCATCTAAAAACATGAATTTTTTTAAAAGATACAAAATGAATAAATATATATGTAATTGGGTTTGAGCCCTAACTTGGCTGCTGAAATGTGTGATTTAGAAGTCATATAACTTTTCTAAGCTTGATTTTCCCAACTGAAAATGGGAAATAATCTTATTTAACATCCACTTCGTAAGGACAGTGTGAAGGCTGAATGAGTCAATTTTGGTCAAGTTCTTTGAACTCAGATGAAAGACGTTTTAGCAGCATAATTATTATAATAAATAGGTATCACTGGCAAGAATTTCAAGTTATATATTTATTTGGGATAATGACTCTGGAAAACTTCAGAACAAAAGTTTTAATACATACATACCTGAAGTTGCATATCAGCTGCAGCACAAACCTTTTTAGATTCACAAAGACGAGACACCATATTTTTTGGCAATGGCTTGATAAAACAAAAGAGTATATATGTGAGTATACTGCTTAATAAGCCATTGCACTATGTACATTTATGAGTCAGAAAATTTTAAAATAACATCAAAGGGAAAAATGAACAATAGAATTTCGTTATAGTTTTAAAATAACTTTTCAATATTTTAGTTGACAAGAACATGAAGACATTTCATTTAATTTCAAAAAGCACTAATTGTCAAATAAGGGTTTGTACAGGAAATTACAGGATTATATGGAACTAAGATATTGGCACTGATTTTTAAACATCTATTTAAAACCTTAAAGGGAATAATTTTTCTGTTCCTTTGTTACCAGTGAGTGCCTGTTCAAGTAACCTCTTGACTTTTAAGTGCATATAACTGATGATAGGACTAAAAGATTAAAAGATTAAAATGTCAAAATATAAATTATAATTCATCGTGCCAGGCAGTATTAAAACTGAACTAACACCCTAAAGAATCGGTATGATAATGAATTGCAGATTCTTTTATTTTCCAACCTGAAAGAACCACAGAGCTTGGACACTCAGTTTAATGTCCCTATATAATTTAAGGCTTTCTCTGTGAGACTAATTAGGCCTAATCCTATAATATACAGATCCTCTTAAAAATAAACTAATAGTGTAGTTGAAAGTACTTTGCTCAATTTTATTCTACTTTAAAATCATTAATACTGATGTTTATTGAAGAAAGCTGCCACTTTATACAACTCTATTTACAATCTAATTAAGCTAAAAGCCTCTCTAAAGAGAAACACATTATATGAAGACCAATGGCAGGTTACTCAGTGCTATAGTTATATAAACTAACAACCTGTGAATAAGAATGTGGGCTGTCTGCTGGAAGGGGAACTAAGCCACTACCATGTATACCCCCAGCACCTAGAACAGTGCCTGGCTTGGCAAGGGCAGACACTCCATAAGGATTTGCTGAGAGAATGGATGAATACAGAATAACCATTAGGAAATGGCCTCTAAGTGAAGAACTACAGTAGTATTTGATGACTGCTCAGACAACAAATCCACAGCTTTTCTTTTCTCTTTCAATTTGGCTATTTAAAAAAAAAAGCAAACCAGGCAGAAAAGGCAATTTGAAAGAGTTAAGACACGGACTGGAAGAAGTTGCACAGTGTCGATTCTGGTACAGGTCAAAGGCCTGAGGGTTCCTGACACCAGGGGCACCCACCTTGAATGAAAGAAAAATTTCCTCAAACGATTTTAAAAAGTCAAGATTTAGTCGAGTCATACCTGCCAATAGCGTGTGTCAAAATGCTCAGGTTTCTTAACTCTTACTTCGTATTTCATCTTATGTTGGCAGGATTCATGCTAGTTTTAACAGCTTTACTTTCACAAAAGAAGCATACACGGAAGGGCGACATGTTCTTGTTCACCCACCAAGCACAGACTACCGTGAGTGGGCACCGTGTTGGGCACAAGGGACACCAGTGGTGAACGACAGACAGGACGCCTGACCCCCACAGCTTCCCAGCTGGCAACCTCCATGCAGGCTTCCAGAGTTTCTAACTGTGCCGAGTGCTAGCAAGGAAAGGCATGCAGCTGCAGCCTTGAAAGGCTTCACTGAGGAAGTGATGCAAAAGTGAGATCTGCAAAATGACCAGATTAACTAGACAAGAGAGGTATGGGTGGGAGGGAGAAAGAAGCATTTCATGCCAAGGAAACTGCACGTGCAAAGGGCAGAAAGAGCAGGGCTGCTGGGGCAGATGGAAGGAGCAGAGGACAGGGAACGAAGAGAAGGTGGTGACTCCTAGTCAAGCCAGGCCCCGACTGGCTCCACCCCCAGGCCACCTCTGCGGTGAGCCACAGGGGGGCTTTAAGCAAGGATGTCACATGGTCAGATTGGTGTTCTAGAAAGATACCTTTGGTCACAGTGAAGATACACAAGAGGAGGAAGGCAGGAGTGGATTAGCAACGCCCAGTCAGGAGGCTCCCGAGCAAGAGCTCAAGTGCTGGCGCAAGAGCAAGGCCGGAGCGGGCTGGAGCTGAGCGGGGGTGACAGGCAGACAGACATGAGCACGGACAGCCCTTAACTGCTTGTGGAAGCAGACTCAGGAGCTGGGGTGGGGGCACGGAGGCAGTAGCAGCAGTGGGAAAGAGGGGTGAAATTTTTTTTTGTTTAAGGTTAGGAAATGCTTAAGCAGGTTTAGGGAAAAACTGCTTATGGGAAAGACCCACAGAGAGGACAAAACTAAAGATGCAGAAAAAGGAAGAGACAATGGGGGCTTCAGGTGGGCTCCTGAAAAGGCAGGAAAGGAAGTACAGGTGACAGGGGAAAGGAGTGGCTCAGTCACAAGAACAGTTTGGAAGAGCTGGCCAGGAGGTTCCACGGGGACGCAGCCAGCCCTGAGGTCAGAGAGGAAGCTGCTGGCAGGAGCTGGATCCAGGGGGTTCAGGAGATCCGACAGACAGTGTGTGCAGAGTGTTGGTGGACAGCTATCTGCTGAAGTGACTTTGGCAGGATTGGGCCTCCCTGCAGGCACAAAGGGATGGGGACCCCAGGTGGATGCAGGGAGGGACAAATAAAAAGGCCAGTGGAAAGGTGCCCATTGGGGTGGGGGAGTGCCTAGGGGAAGGGAGAAGCAAGCAGTCCCACTGGGCCCCCACTGGGGCCAGGTACCCTCCAAAGGTTCACTATCTTTTCTCAGTAGACAATTATCGGAAATGCCAAGTATTCCATCTAAGAGCCAAACCCAATAGACCCCTTTCCCTTTTGAAGTAGCTCTTTTATTTAGAGGCCAGTATCCTAAAGATTCAAACTTATACAGAACAGTAAACATTACAGGACAAATTTAACGAGGCTTAATTCTTTCCTTGTCAGGTTTGCAATAAAACGAAAGATTTAAAGGAAGGGAGCATGCAAGGACAAGGACAAATGAAAATAGTTTATCAAAAATTATGTGTTCAGGAGCCAACACAGCAGTACACGCCTATGATCCCAGCTACTCAGAAGGCCGAGGCAGGAGAATCACTTGAGCCCAGGAGTTCAAGTACAGCCTGGGCAACACAGTGAGACCCTGTCTCTAAAAGCAAAAAAAATTATGTATTAAAAAAAATAAAATGTCACCATTGGAGAAAACTAACTGAAGAGGACATGGGACCTCTCTGTATTAATTTTTGCACCTTTCTGTGAATGTATAATTATTTCAAAATAAAAAGTTAAGCACAACCCCCCCAAATTACGTATTCAAGTTCTACTATACATATTATAAAGAACATTTACCAAAAATATAAAGAAACATGTAAGTAGAAGATAAGTGCAATCCTAGTAGAATAGTTCAAAGGACAGAATCATTAACCCATAAAATCACAAATTAAATAATACATTTATATTACGTGTGGTAAAAATAGTAAAATAGATGCTCTTTTTAAAAAATCTAGTTTGGTTGTGAGTCAACTGGAATTAATAAACATATTTCAACTCTTGAAATGGAGTTATACACTTATTCCTTAGAAAATACTTGCTTTTTTAAAAAATAAAAGAACAATAACAAATAAAGAAATCCACTTAAATACCATATCGACTGACGTTCTTTAAGTTATATGTAAGTTTTTTAAAAAAATAAACAATACTTAGAAGTTAAATCTTAAATCTCAAATTAAAAAATGTTTCCTGGTCAAGATTTTCTTCTATAAATATTGCTTTACCAATCAGCCATAATAACCAATACTGAAATACAGTTGTCCCTTGGTATCTGTGGGGGGACTGCTTTTGGGACCCTCGAGGACACCAATATTCATGGATGCTCAAGGGCCTGATAAAAAATGGTGTAGCGTTTGCATATAACCTGTGTGCATCCTCCCGTATACTTTACATCCTCTCTAGATTACTTTTAATACCTAACACAGTGTAAATGTTATATAAATCGGTATTATACTGTATTTTTTAGGGAATATGACAAGAAAAAAAAGTCTGTACATGTTCAGTACAGACACAACCATCCTTTTCCCCCCTAAATATTTTTGACCTGCTGTTGGTTGAATACATGGATGAGGAACCATGGATACAGAGGGCCAACTATAACTCAGTTTTGCTGTAATTCCAAAAGTGGTTATATCTACAGAGTAGTGCAGATGTTTAATATTATAGTCTCCTAAACACAAGACTCTCATATCTGATATATTTAAGAAACAGAGAATTAATCCGTCTAAGTTGACAGGTAATGAGCAACCATATATAAATAAAAATACATTGAAAACACCTAAACCTTGAATAATATAATTACTTTCACTGTATTAAATTTTAAAATTTACCAAGGTCTGTGGCATTAGAAATAATAACTCTTTCACTATATAATCAGCTGCATGTTTTACCAAATTCGACTTTAATCTCTGTATCTTCCAAGGTAGAAAATACTGCCTTCCACTGATCTCTAACTCTCCTATCCCAACAGTGACATATAATCCTCAGTTCTTAGGATCTGGACACTGTCATGTTTATTAAAAATTAAAAATAATCCTACTAGCATATTAAGAATACTTTAAATCAAGAAAAAAGTTCACATTAACTAAATTATGGTAAAGAACGATTGTGCAAGAAATGTCAGGGCAGGAGAGCTCTTTGGGGCCTTTCAGGCTGTTGCCAGCGTCCTAAGTCCCGACCACTGAATGGCTGCTTCACATTATCCAATTAATCTCCAAATACCATTAGTTCCATGAACCCTTCTTCTTGGACCAATCATAGTGGAACTGAGAGCATGGTCTGCCTTAAAACCCAAACCTGTCTGAATGTGAAACTCCCATTATTGTGGCACTCAGGAAAGAGTATAGGTTTTGGAGCTAGACGAAACTAAGTTTGAATCCTAACTATGCTACTTTCCAGCCTAGTGGCATAATGTTGGGCCATTTACTGAACTATCACTTAGCCACATTTTCCTCACATGCAGAATGCTGATATTATCTTTTCATAGGATTAGAAGAGAATTAAACAAGGTAATGTATTTTAAAAACTTAATATGTCAGGTTTAACACAGAGTAGATGCTCAATAAATGGCAGCTAGTATTATTTGTTTTATCCCTTCAAATATTTCTTCTGACTTGTTACCGCTCTCCTCTCCTTTCTGGAACTTGGCACTGCATATACGTTATACTGTTTGATAGTTTCTCAAAGTTCTTGGATGCTCTGTTTTCCCCCCTACTCCTTTTCCCCTTTGTATCTCAGTGTGGGTAATTTCTATTGACCTATCTCTAAATTCCTTGATTCCTTCCTCAGCTGTGTCAAGTGTATGGATGAGCTTCTCAAAGGAAGTCTTCGTCTGTGATGTTGTGGCTTTATTTCTTGCATTTGGATTTGCCTGTTTCTCACAGTTTCCATCACTCTTCCCTATCTGTTCATACATGTCATCCATCTTTTCCACGATATCCTTTAACAGTTATTTAAATCCCTGTCTGATAGTTACTTTAAAGTTATTTTGGTTATTAGTTATTTTAACGCCCCTGAGTCTGATTCTGTTGATTGCTTTATCTTTGGGCAACAAGTCAGGGTTTTGTGCTATTCCTGCAGTAGCAGACAATCACTTCCTACTATAAGCCTACAACACTGAGGAGGCCTCTGTCTGGTCTCCCATCCTGCTCCCAATAGTTCTCACAAGCACCTGGCCAGTAGAAAATGGCCTATAAGTGAATGCAAACTCCCCCTGTATCAGGGCCCTTGGGTATTGCAGACTGATAAGAGGCCAAGTGTGGACTGGCGTAACAAGAACAAAGACAAAACATCATACTCTGCTCTCAAAAGGATTATAATTCTAATACCTGTATCACAAGGAGGTGAAGAGTTTGTGATGTATGTTGCAGTTGTGCAACTTTAGGCTTGTTGATTCATTTTCAATTTATTTATGTATCCTTCAAAATTCAATCCTGCAATTAAGATATGTTGCCACTTGATGGCAAAAGTATCCCTATGCAAAATTCGTTTTACTGATACTCCAACATGTTCCCCTCCAAAAAGGTTCAGTAGTGGTAATAAAAAACTCAGTGAATATAATTATGTATTTAATATGCAGTTAGCATATAATTAAAAGATGAGGAAGTTAGAGATAAGAAAAAACGAAAGCAGGAACATAAAATGAGGTCAGAATTGAGGTCAAGCACAAAAAAACATGTATCCTATAATTCCACACAATTTTCACAGCTGGGCCATAAATTTAGCTCTACGTTTCCAGTGGGCTAAGCAGTATTAAAGGAAAAACTTTAAACAAATTAAATTTAACAGAGTTTAATGGAGCAAAGAATGATTCATGAATCGGGCAGCCCCCGCCAAACCAGAACAGGTACTGAGTGACTCTGGGGCTGCCACATGGTTGGATAATATTTATGGACAGAAAAAGGAAAGTGACGTACAGTAAAGGGAAGTGAGGCACAGAAACAGCTGGACTGGTTACAGCTGCGTGTTTGTCTTATTTGAACATAGTTTGAACAGTTGGCCATCTGTGATTGACTGAAACTCTGATTTGGTACGAAAGTAGGTTACAGTCTGTTTACACATCCACTTAGGTTACAGTTCACTATGTATGGAGAAATCTTCAGGCTGAACTTAAAATATGCAAGGAGGCAGCTTTAGGCTAAACTTAATTTAACAGCAGAGAAGGAAACTCAATGACGTGCCTTATTCTAATTGCTTGGGTACAGGTCTAGATCCCTTATCTGGAATTCCATAATCCAGAAAGGTCTGAAGACTGAAAGCTTTTCATAAATTTCACCAAAAAACACATTAGATGGCAAAACCTGACCTGGACAAATGTGAGGTTGTAAAGTATTTATCTTCAAAAAATATTTACCCCACTTTGTGAATATACAGAAATAGAAACGCGATTGACTACAGGACGCTCTGCCAGAACCCACTAGGTTTGTTTGCTTTTTTAAAATTCAAAGTCTATAGTATATTACTAAACAAAAATATGGGAGGCCATTGTTTTGGACTGAGCTCCTGCATAGACAAAACCAAACCAACATGGAGTCCCTCATGCTAAATGCCACATAGTCACACTGAAGCTTTAGAGAAACAAATGGAGTCCAAAACAGAACAGCTTTTCCTGAAAACAAGAGGTTTCACTCTACCTGGGTCAGTACAATAAGGAAGTCCCCTCTGCTTTAACTCTTACAAAAAAGCAGCCAGGAGTACTAACTTGACATTAACAACGAGCTCCTTTTTCCTATTGTTCTGCTTCCTTGTTCTCATTTATAAAACCTACTGTTCTGCTCTTGCCCGTGGGAGCCCTCATTCCATTCTGTAGAATGGAGGCTGCCCCTATTCATGAATTGCAGATAAAAGCCAATTAGATCCATAACTATTATAAATTTGTTGTAATTTTGTCTTTTGACAATACAAACCATTTTAATTTTCTAAAAATCTAGGAAATTCTAAATTCTAAAACATCTAATACTAGTTTTAGGTAGAGAACCACAAATCTCTATATGGCATATATTTTGTCGCAGATACAGAGTGAAAAAAAAATAACTTTTCACATTTTTCATTCAAAGCATTCCACAAACACTTGTACATCTCTTCCTGAAGAGGTTTAAGATGTGCCATTAAAAGTTGGGTGAAGTAGCTAATTTAAGTATTAGAACCTCTTCATACGCTCTTAATTTTGTACCTACAGAATGCAGTTAAGTGAAGTTACTTGGCCTTCACTGATGCTGCTGGACTCCTGCACCTGTGTTTACGGAAGAGCGGCCCTGCCTTGTGGTAGAAGTAATAAAGCAGGTCAGGTTTGCCCAGGAGATTCACTCAAGTAAATGCCCTTCCCGGAGATTCCAAGTTCAAATTAGCATATTAAGTTATGCGTAGTCCTCCTTTCTAGAGTATAGAAACCCATTTAACTGCTGTACATTTGTCCCCCTACCCTGTACATATTTTATAATCAGGTGATTTAATATATAGGACACTGGTCGGGAAATGATTTGGTAAAACTTTCACTAATAAAAGAAAAAATCCTTATAAAAAAACTTGTTAGAGAAATAAAGGCATAAATACAGCTGCATCATTCTTGCTAATCTTTAAGCTTCTTTCCAGTCCCCTGTTTATACCCATTCTCTTTAGAAAGCTCCTTTTCGACTCTTCTCCGTTCGTTCCCCCTTAGCACTGCCTCTCCCAGGCCAGCACAGACCCCCAGATGTACTGCTAACTTGCCTACAGGGCATCCCGCCACTCCTGTGGCCTGGGCCAGGTCCACTGCCTTTCTCAGAGTGGGCATTTCTAACTGATGCAAGTGGATGAAGCTCACAAAAGAGAGCACACTAATCTGCTTTTCCTTATGGTCAGGGAGCAAATGGGCAGAGTACAGAAAGGTGCTGTTTTCTGGTCTCCTCATTGCATTAGCAGATCCACAAAGCTCGTTCTGAATTCTCTGCTCCAAAACAAGAAAAAACAGCCAGACTCCAACACTGCCTCCATGCTGAAAAACACCAAATAATACCAACTGTAATCCCCATGTTTCCCTCCTGTGAAATTTTCTTCTCCGCAGTAAAAAAAAGGCAGATTCCCACTTTGTTATTTTTCAGGTATCTCCTACTGTCAACTATTCTTTTGATTGAGGCATTTCATTTAAATACAGTAGTAAATCTAGTTATACCCTCAATAAAGCTTAGCAATCTGTAACCTTTACAAGCCATCTTACTATAGAATTGTTCAGAAAAAGTTTTCTGAAACAATCTGTATCCCTTAACAAGGGCAGACTATTTTGAACACAGCTTGAGAATTTATGTTAATAAGATTTTATTTCAGAATAATATTTACTGAGCGAACTTTACACTTCAGAAAATCTATGCCCTTCCCTGAGTTTCTTTTATAAAAATGCCTGCAGTTTGTCTCTATAGAACCCCACCAGGTCTAGAGCAGCCCTGGTTTGAGGTGGCTGCCTCCTGCGCTTACTGAATGGAGGCCCTGCCCTGCAAGAAGGCAGAACAAGGAAAGCAGGTCAGATCTGTCAGGGAGACTCACTGGGCTGCTCGTTGTCACCGAGCACCCCACTGTGGGCAAGGCACCCTACTAAGCAGCTGGATAATACAACAAAGAATCCAACCTGATCCTGCCACCAGGAACCAGAAAAGGAACCTGCAGTTGTTCTGCAGTAACCAAAGGGGATTGGTTCCAGGAACCGCCCCCCCATAACAAAATCCATGGATGCTCAAGCCCCTGACATAAAATCGCGTAGTATTTTCACATAACCTACACTGCACATCTCGCATACTTTAAATCAGCTCTAGATTACTTATAATACCTAATATAATGTAAATGCTGTATAAATAGTTGTTATACTGTATTGTGTTTTTTACTTATATTTTTTATCATTCTATTATTATTATATTTTTTCAAATATTTTCCATTCCTGGTTGGTTGAATCTGTGGATGGGGATATACTGCAGATATACGGCAGATATATTGCAGATACATACGGAGGGCCAAATGTATGTCAGAATTAATAACGTGAAGGAAAATGTGCCAAGTGCCACAAAAGAGGTGCAGATAAGCCAATCAAGGAATTTAGAAGACAGCAATTATTTACAGTGCCTGAAAGGCAATTACCCTAATAATTAATGACATCTTTTGTATTATTGTAATGGTGGTATTTCAAATTCAGAGATCCACTCTTGATATAAAATATTAAAAAGCATTGTGGATATGTTTTGGGTTTTGCCAGAGATAAACAGGAAAAGAGTAGAAATGTTGTTTCTACAAGAGGAACATAATATGCCAATAATTAACAATAGTGACTTAATGTGCTTATTTTAATAATTCAAACTGAATTTTTCCATAATTACCATTGTGCTGTAAAAACAAAAATGCCTGTATTTATTTCTGAGAACTTGAGATTTGGCTTTATATGACCACAACAATGACAATGCAGCCTGTCTAATAATAAATGCCAAAGTCGCCTGTAAACTAAAAAGAAGTGACTTAAGCCTTGGCGAAGTGGTTGGCTACTCTGCCCCAGCCCCAAGGCGCTACGACAGGTTACGTAGCAATTCCTATTTCTAGTATTTAATTTGTTCATCCTATATCCACTGATGTATCCAATGGTTTAAATTTAAATTTCTGGAGCCCCAAGCAGACTCTGTGAGGTGCAATCAGCCATCGTGGTGTGAAAAGTCCCCTAAAAGCATGCTCGGGAGTGGAGGCCCCACCCTCCTTGTGCACCCAGAGCACACAGTTATGCCAGAGCTGACACCCACTGCTTGCTCATTCTTTATCTTTTTTTTACATGCCAGAAAACAGTATGGCCAAAAGGGGAAAATGAAAGACTATAAAATTGACTTTCTTCTTATGTCAAGATGGGAAAGTCTGGTTTCTGCACAAAATCACAATTTTTGTGTCTAAACATGAATTATAAGAATGATAATTACCCAACTACACGAAGCCCAAAGCAAGTAGAGACCAGCAGCACCAGTAGCATCTGGGAGTTTCTTGGAAATACAAAATCTTGGACCCACCTCACGTTCACTAGATCAGAATCTGTGTCTTAACCAGACCCCCAGGTCATTTTATACATGTTAAAGTTTGAGATGCCCTGACACAGAAAAACATAATCATCACAATGACTTGAAAAACAACATGAGCAAAATTAAATCTTTCTAATCTTACAAGCAGAAAAAATGTCCATAAGGAGGTGGCACTGAGTGAAGGCAGAGGACTGGGTCTGAGGTTAGGTGTCTTGTTTTCTATTGCAACTCATTTGCTTTGTGACTTCAAGGAAGTCTCATGGTATCCTGTTTTCTCATTTGTAAAATGAAGGTAAGAATACCTGAGTAACAAAATTAATATGAAGATGCAATGAGGTAAAAATTAGCCAGTCAACTTGTGATATGTATTAACTAAATGGAAGAAATTCAGGTCCCTGCATCCAACACATCTGACTTTCCAAATGTTGTCATAGTTTGGGTGACCACACATGCATGTGGGCATGATAGTCCTAGGTTAGGACTGCTATCTTGGTATAATCAGTAATAGCATCCCCTTCCTGCTTAAAAGTATTCTGGCTGGGACAATACATCATATTGTCACCCTATTAACAACTAACTTACTGAGTGCTTCATATGAGCCAAACACTGTCAGCTGTCCACAGCCTATGCTATACTGCCTCACCAAAGAAAGGAAGTTGTTGAGTGTATTCTTGGGATAAGCAAAAGGTACAATGTTTATTGACCATACATGGGAATAAGAACATTAAAATAATAATAGCTGTTCTATTATACTAAGCACAACATTTTGGGAAGATTTTAGAAATAATATAAAAAAATACAAATGCTTTAGCAAATTTGGTATCACTTGAATTCTTCTGAATATTTTGCCATAAGCTTCACCTATAAGCATGTAACCTCATAAACTTGCCAGGCATTTTCTATCATTTCACAATCTTACTAGTACAATTTAAATAATGTTATGCTAAAAGTTTAGCAACAAATTCTTACAGAGCCAAGTCCCTGTGGTAAAGTATCTTGTCTTATTTGTGACTATTGGGAAAATGTATTAATATTATGGTAGAAGCTGCATAAATATTAAAAGTTAAGACATTCTCTTGTACAAATCCTTCTTATGGTAATGATTCAATTCCTCTTGCAGCAAAGAACTCCTACTGTCGATGTCCTCTGGGAACATGATGAGTCTAATGATAGAAAACTTGTTGAGACGTGGTCATCTAAAACAAGAAAATACTTCAGAGGCATAAAGCCAAGCACCAAAGCTGCCCAGGCTACGAGTCAGCAGCTTTGATTTCCCAGCTGATCCCATCCCGCCCCAAGCTGTGTGTCATGGCACTAAATCTCTGCATGCGTCTATGATGGAAAAACAACCAGACCGCAGCATGTCTCAACTAGCCTGTTTTGATACAACCAGTAATCCAGATGGCATATAATCGATATAACGAAAATGTTGTCTAGGCCTAAAGAGACAAAATATCAGGCCTAAACCCATGGGGAATACAGCTTTTTACCTACTCAGCTTTTAGTGGTGTTTTCTAACAGACTAACTAAGATGATCTGAGATAAAAGAACCTTTAGAAATGCTTACTTGTTATCATAGACCCACCAATGGCTCAAAGAAACAGAGGTCAGATGGCTTTGAGTTTTACAGGGCTCAACATTAAACATTTTAACGCATGACAGAGATCTAATTTCCATTTTTTTCTAAAAATATTCCAGCCAAGTGCGGTGGCTCACGCCTGTAATCCCAGCAGTTTGGAAGGCTAAGGTGGGAGGATCACTCAAGCCCAGGAGTTCAAAGTGAGACCCCGTCTCTACAAAAAATAAAAAAAATTAGCTGAGCATGGTGGTGCACACCTGTAGTCCCAGCTACTCAGGAGGCCAGGCAGACCCTTGAGCCCGGGAGTTGGAGGCTGCAGTGAGTTGTGATTGATTGCACCACTGCACTCTAGCCTGAGTGAAAGAGTGAGACCCTGTCTCTAAAAAAAAAAAAAAAAAATCCAGTATCATGTTTTATAGTTTGCATACATTTAATTTCTAAGTATTTAATTTTTTTTAATATAAAGGAGCAGAAAAATCTCAGCAAGTTCATTAACTACTCTAAGGTCACCTGTGCGTGGTGGTGGGGTCAGATCCGTCTCTACCTCCCTGTTCAATGCTCTTGTCTAGACATAATTGAAACGCATTAAAGCTGAAAATAAGAAAAGTTCAAAAACAACTTAAACCTGCCAAAGCTAATCTAATTTTAGTTGTACTGTAATGTTTACCTTCTATCCTTATTCAATACATCTCCTGAAACAGAAAGACAGGAGAAGATTTATTACAAGTCTGTATGTCTCCTTGGAAATAGAACTTAAGCAATTTTAGCCTTGGGCTGACTTTCACAAATTAAGGCAACAAACTAAATCTTATAATGATGCACAACTGAACAGTTCTAAAGCTGCTTTCGCACTAGAATTTTACGTTCTAAAAATAACACAAAATGGATATGGATCTGTTATTTTGTGAGATATATTCTCGGAAGTATAGGCCATTTCCTAATATATTAAGGAATTTTTAACTAGAAAAAACTGTAAAAGGAAAATACTCACAATGTTATAACACTGATTTGATTAACTCTGACAGAACTTTAAGGAAATTCTGATGTGAAACTAATAGATCTACTGACCCCCCCCATGTTACTATCATGTGATCTTTGGCAAAGTACTTAACCTAAGTCTCAGTGTCTATACAATGTGGACCACTATGTATCTATTTCACAGATTACTAGATAGGATTACATAAGAAGAAAATACGTAAAATAATAAGCATTAATTTCTATTACTTATTGTTTTATGAGTATTTGGTGAGAAAGATAACCAGAGCAGTAAACATTTCAGTCTAGCAGCTAATAGACGAAACTACACAAAAAAATGTCAGGTTCTCTCAAAAATCAATTGCCTATACTTGGTGATTAGTAATGTAGTTGGGGTTGCAAAATTACCAGAAAAAAAAGATTTTAAAACAGGAAGCATTATGAAGATTAAGAGGAGAACACATGAGGAAGAAAGGAATAGTTCATTAGGAAGATATAATAACTGTAGGCTTTTATGCAACTAATAAAATAATCCAAAATATGAGAGCCAAAATGGATAAAACTAAGGAGCAAATGATATATCTATCATCCTAGCAGAAGACTTATACCTCTCAATTTTTTTCTCTGTCAAAAAAATTAATTATATATCAAAGATCTAAACAATACAATTAAAAGGTTGACAGACTAGTATGAAACTCCAGACCTAACAATTAGAAAATAGACAATCTATTCAAGTACAGATGGAATATTTCAAAAAAACAGATGACATAAGAGGCCATAAAAGAAGTATTAACAAACTGTAAAGAATCAATACCAGACAGGCCAATTAATTAGATATCAATAACAAAAAGATAACTCCCCTGTAAAGGTTTAAAAATTTTAAACTATGGTTCTAAACAAGTCCTTAGTCAATGAAGAAATTATAATGGAAATTAGCAATCTGAAAAATATTTTGTGTTAAAATCATAGAACACAGCCAAAGCACTGTACCATGTAATTTAATATTTATAGTATTAACATTTAAACGCACATGTTAAATATGACTGAAGCTTAATTAGCTAAGTGTCCACCTTAAGAAATCAGGAGAAAAAAATAAGGACAGAGGAAGAAGAGAGTAATAATAAAAGCAGAAACTAATGAACTAAAACAAACAAAAAGAGAGGATAAACAAAGACAGCATCAGTTCTTTGAAAACACAGTCAGTCCTGCGTATCTATGGGTTCTGCATCCATGAATTCAAACACTCACAAATCGAAAATTTTTTTAAAAAATTACATCTGTACTGAACATGTACAGACTTTTTTCTTTATCATTATTCCCTAAACAATACAGTAGAAAGAACAACCATTTACATAGCATTTACACTGTATTAGGTATTATAAGTAATCTAGAGATGATCTAAAGCATATGTGATGATATGCAAATACTACGCCATTTTATATCAGGGACTTGAGCATCTGTGTATTTTGGTATCCACAGTGGGGGTGGGGGGTGAACAGGAACTAGTCCCCCTTGGATACTAAGAGACAACTATACTAATAAGGTAGACAAACTTCTGCCAAGATTAATAGAGAAAAAAATGAGAAAACAGTATTAGAAATAAAAAAGGACATGATTACAGATTTAGTAGGATTTGAAGGATAAAAGAGTACTATAAATAACTTTATGCCAATAAACTTAAGAACTTGGATTAAATGGATAAATTTCTAGAAAATTACAACTTAGCAAAGCTTATTTAAGACGAAAAGAAGGCCCAAAGAGTCCTATGACTATTAAAGAATCAGTCATTCAAAAAAAATCTTCAAACAGAGAAAATAACAGGCCCTAAATGGTTTTATAGATCTGCGGTCCCCAACCCTTGGGCCATGGCCTGGCCTGGTACAGGTTCACGGCCTGTTAGGGACGAGGCCCCACATCACCGCCTGGGCTCTGCCTCCCTCCCCCCACCCCCACCAATGGAAAAACTGTCTTCCATGGAACCGGTTCCCCCTGGTGCCAAAAAGGTTGGGGACTGCTGTAAATGAATTCTGACAAAGTTTTAAGGAACAGATGATTACAAGGTTATAAAAAAACACTTGTAGAGAATAGAAAGAGAAGAAACACTTGCTAGCTCATTTTATGAAATGGTATATACTTAATATGAACACTAACAAAGAACACTAAGACAAAGAAAAATTATAAGCCAATCCCTCTGTTGTAAACATAAATGCAAACATTATCAATATACAAAAGATTAGCAAACTGAAGCCAGCTCTGTATTAAGAAGTAACAATAATTTGGGACCAAGGTTGTTTAACCCTGGAATGCAAAGGTGGCCTAATATTTTACATTAATATTCACTACATTAACAGGTTAAAGGAAAAGAACAATCTGATACCTCAAAAGATGCAGGAAAAAATCTGAAAAAATGCAATATCCCTTAATGATTTAAAAAAAAAAAAACTCAGCAAACTGGAAATAGGAAGGAATTTCCTTTTCCTGACATCTCCACCAAACCTGTAATAAACATCTTTCTTTATGGTAAAACATTAGAAATACTTCCTCTAAAAACGAGGATCAAGGCCAAGTAACACCCATACACAGCTCCTACTCAATACTGCACAGGAGGCTCTAGTAAGTGGAGTAGGAAAGGAAAAGACATAAAAGATACATGGATTGGAAAGAAAGAATAAAACTGTCATTATTTTCAGCAGAAGTACCTATCTGGTTAAAAAACTTTTTAAATTTTATAGACAAGCATTCGAATTAATAAGAAAGTTTAGTAAAGTTGCTGAAAATAAGATCAATATACAATAAAGGCCACACTGCATTTTTAAACACCAGAAACAAAAAATTAGGAAATATAATTTTTAAAAATATACTACTTAGAGTATCAAAAAGGTAGGGCTACAAATGTAGGACTGAGCCCAACGAAAGTTGAACAAGGCCTTTCAGAAGAAAACTTAAAAACTTTATTCAAAGACTTTTAAAAAGGCCTAATAAATGGAGAGATATGCCATATTTGTAGATTCAAAGACTCAATATTCAGAGATAATCAGTTCTCCCCAAATCGATCTATAAATGTAATTCCAACCAAACTCTTAACAGGATTTTTCAAGAGAATAGATAACTTGATCTAAAATGTATATGAAGAACACAAAGGTCCAGGAGTAGACAAACTTTTGAAGAACAAATTAAGGAAGACTTGTCCCTCCAGATATCAAGGCTTACCAAAGCTATAGTAATAAAGACAGCATAGCACTGGCATCAAGACAGACAGCTTGAACAACGGAATGAAAGAGAAATCCCACAGACTGTTGCATATATATGGGTACTTGGTATATGATAGATCACTGAGGAAAGGATGAATTATTCAATAAATGGTGCTGGGACAATTCATTATCCATAAGGAAGAAAGTAAATTGGATTCCCACCTTACGCCAAACAGAAAAAGAATTTCCAACTTAATTAAAAACCTTAAGATAAAGGAAAACATTGAAACTTTTAGAAGAAAACAGATACATATCCTTATGACTTCTAAAGAAACAAAGGTTTCTTAAGATACAAAAAACATTAACTTTAAAGAAAAGATTGCTAAATTCAACAATATTAAAAAGAACAAAGTAAGTCCAGCAATAGACACCAGAAGGAAAAGTGAAAAGATAAGCCATAAACTGAGATAAGACATAGGCCTAACAAAGGGCTATTTCTTTTTTTCTTTTTTATTTTTTTGAGACAGGGTCTCCCTGCTGCCCGGGCTAGAGTGCAGCAGCGTTATCAGAGCTCACTGCAACCTCCAACTCCTGGACTCAAGCAATCCTCCTGCCTCAGCCTCCCGAGTAGCTGGGACTATAGGCGCACACCACCATGCACAGCTAATTTTTCTATTTTTGGTAAAGGCGGGGTCTCGCTCTCGATCTCGCTCAGGTGGATCTCCAACTCCTGAGCTCAAGCAATCCTCCCATCTGGGCCTCCCAGAGAGCTAGGATTACAGGTATGAGTCACTGTACCCGGCCAGGACTATTTCAACTATGAATTCCTAGAAATCAGTAAGAAAAAGACAAACTGCCAAATAGAAAAATGACAAATTAGCATTGGACAGAAGAGGAAACAAAAATGAACAATAAGCCAGGCATGGTGGTACACACCTGTAATCCCACCTACTTGAGCGGCTGAGGCAGGAGGATTGCTTCAGGCCAGGAGTCCAGCCTGGGCAACATAGTGAGATCCTATCTCTTAAAAAAAATAGCAATAAAAACATTAAAAAAAGATGCAAAGATGCTAATTAAGGCCACAGCAGCATTCCATTTTAAAATGACAAAATCGGCAAAATTAAAACTTCTGACAATATCAAACGTGGAAGAGGATGTGGCACAATGGGAACAATTGCTGAGAGGAACACAAATCATTACAAACACTTTAAGAAACAATTTGGCCTTATTTCATGAACTTAAAGATGTGCACACCTTACAAACCCAGCAGTTCCAATCCTGTATATGAATATAAGGAGGAAAGTATAAAAAGTTCACAGCAGCAGCATGTGAACTAGCAAAAACCTGGAAGAACCCATGTGCCCCATGACAGGAGCATGGGTATATAAATGATGGAATAGTCTACTGACCTGAAATGAATATACTGCAGCTACATGCAACACAGACAAATCTTAGGCATATAATAATTAGAAAAAATAAATCACAGAATATTATAAAGAGCAAAATACCATTTTTGTAAAGCTCAAAAAAACCCCACTAAACAATGTATTTATTAGGAAAAAATAACATGGCAAAAAATTAAGAATTGAGGACTGTCCTTACCTCTGGGAGGCAAGGGGACAGAGATGGGTTCAGAGAGGAGCACGTGGCAATGTTTGACTTCTTAAGTTGGGGGGTACCTTCACAGCCATTCATTCCACAAATACTATTTTGCAACATTAAATATTAAATATGAAAGAAGTTTATCACTTTCAGAGGCATCTCCTTCCACTCTAATCACTTATGAAAATAATCTCCTGGACTGAAATGAGCCTCATTATAATTCCCATCCACTGTTCCTAGTAATATTGTTTTTTGCTGAATGACACAGAACAAGTATACTTTCTTCCTTTACATGGAATCCTCCAAATAGTATATGACAGACTCCAGTTTCATTTTTCTGGCCTAGAAACATCCCTAAAGTGGAGTGGTTCCCAGTTTCATGCTAACACGGCAGCTTCTCCTCAGAAGTTTCTAGTTCCTCGGCGTCGCTGTACAACACGGCCTCCCAAACTAAACACACACGGGCGCTGGCAGCCCGGCCCCAGGACATGCGCAGGGTGAAAAGGGCTGTTGCGGGGAAAGGCAAGGACAGTGGGGGTGCGTGTGGAGGAGGCAGTGTTATTAATAGTTGCAAACTGAGGATAAAAGGGGACAGAGGCAGTTTCCATAAAGGGGGACAGAGCGGGCAGCCCAGGACCCAGGTGACTCAGGGGCTCGGCTACTTCAACTCAGCAACAGACAGTCCCAGAGGCCTGGGAGAAATGCAGTCTGAGAAATCGGGATGTGAAGAGAACCTTAGAAATACAAAGGAAAGCTACAAGCATTGGACTTCTGCTCATTTTCACAAGTTTACCTAAAACGTGATGTGAAGAGATCAGAGATCCAGGGCAGAAACAAAAAGAGCCTGCCCCCTTTAGGAATCAGTGTCTGGGGGCAGCGAGAGAAAGACGAGGAAAAGTCTGGGCACGCACACGATCTGGGACCCAGGGACAGCCCAGCTTCCCCAGGGGGGTTTAGGGATGGGGTTACCTTAGTCCGCTTTGTGCAACAATACCTAAGACTGGGTAATTTATAAAGAAAAGAGGTTTATTTAGCTCACGGTCCTACGGGCTAGGGAGTTCATGATTGGGCAGCGCATCTGGCAGCTCCTGGAGAAGGCCTTGTGCTTTGTCAAAACATGGTGGGGGAACAGAGCTTGCGCAAAAAGGGTATATCACAAGAGGCAATCTTGCTTTATAACAATCTGCTCTCAAGGGAACTAATCCATTCCCACGAGAACTAACCCAGTGTCAAAAGAGAAAGACATTACTCCATCTTAACCACCTAATCATCTCTTAAAGGCACCTCTGACCAACAACAACCTCTGATCACATTGAGGACCAAGCTGCATCATAAGCTTTGGTGAGGACAAACCATGTTCCAACCATAGCAGGAGTCAAGGGTCAGGCTTTTCGACTGCATAACAGAGGTGCTTAGCATTTCCCATGCTGGGTATAGGGGCTAAGACTACCTTATTTCCTTAAATCCAAGAACCCAATAATTGTAGATTATCTTTGATTTTATAACAGATTTGCGGAGGGTGCACACTACGCCATTGCTATAGTTTGAATGTTGGTCCCCTCCAAAACTCATGTTAAAAATTAATCCCCAATGTGGAAGTATTGAGAGGTGGGGACTTTAAGAGGTGATTGGGTCCTGAGGGCTCTCCCTTCATAAATGGATTAATCCACTCACGGTTAATGGATTAATGGGTTATCACAGGAGTGGGACTGGTGGCTTTATAAGAAGAAGAAGAGAGACCCGAGCACATGAGCACACTCAACATCTCACCATGTGATGCCCTGTGCCACCCCGGGACTCTGCAGAGAGTCTCCACCAGCAAGAAGGCCCTCACCAGATACAGCCCCTCAACCTTGGACTTCTCAGCCTCCATAACTGTTAAGAAATAAATTCCTTTTCTTTGTAAAGTACCCAGTTTCAAGTATTCTGTTATAAGCAACAGAAAACGGACTAATACAGCCATTAGATATAAATAGCTAACATGGGATCCCAGTATCAGAATGATCAAAATATAATAATAACAACAAAAAAAAGGTGCTCCTTAGAAAGGTTTAAGGAGGACAAGGATCATGTTTCCAGAAGCATGAGGCCGCCCATAGATGATTCTGGGCTAACTTAGAGCAACCGGAAAGAGGTGAGGATAAAGGCTGAAACCAATAAGCACTGAAAAGAGGCAATGACCTTTAGGTCTTGGACACCACAACTCCACTAAGACGACATGAGGTTTATGGGGAAACTCCATCAAACTGTTGATCCCTGTTAAGTTTATAGTGTCTCAAAACCTGAACTGCTACCAAGTGTGTACTCCTTCTATACTTGTGCTATTGATTTTAAGACTAATTTACAATAAATTCTGCTTCAGCTTTGATGTTGTAGCTTGTCAAGACAGTTTTGATCTCAAATGAGTACCTCTGGCATCTGTTATCTCTGACAGCTGCCTGGCACCTGCAAATCTGATAAACATACTTCTAATTCCTCCACCACAAGGAATTCATTGGCTATGCTACACTCTAGTTTAGATAAAATACTTGTAGATGTTAATAAATCACTGACAGATTATCCTGTATCTAAGAGCTCTCTGGAATACATCTCATGATGTTTAAAAAAGAAATCCTTTCCTGAAATGCAGCAGGATAGGAAATTAAGCATAAAGATGTAACCCTGTTATTTTTCCTTCTGGGCTTAAATATCATTTACTTACAAAGACTTGGGTTTTAGGGAATTAACTCCTTATCCTTAAGGCTAGGACTACCCTTAAAATTAAAAAGAAAAAACAACAAAACAAGCCACTTAGTGTTTTAATTAGTGACAAGAAGAGGCAAGCCCTTGAGAAGCTGAAAGCATTTACACGTCTCTTGCCTTTGGGCACGCTTTCCATCCTTCACAGAATCTCGAAATTATTTTAAATTCTTTAGAGACTGTGTCTGCAAGTCCCCCAAGGGCACTGGACAAGTCTTCTGAGTCTGAAACTTGAATGAATTCAAAGCAGCTTAATGCTTTCTTCCTATCTCATCTATCTTGGAGTATATTTGGGGCTTACTCTTGTTTTCTTGCATCTAGTTCAAAAACGGTTCTTCTCACTGAAGAACTTGGTAAGATGCGGGCACTGGGAAGCTCTCCACCTTTTGTGAACATCACATCACCCTCCAAGCAGTGGCTCTAGTCCTTCTTTGCTATTCTGTTTGTTCTATAAGCAGATGGTAATTTTTAAAAAACTGACGTTAGTATTTGTGGTGAATTTCAGCCTAAGATTTAACTTTAAAAAAAAAAGGATTACTCCGAAAGGCTCGTGGTCCTCTTTCGCAGTCACCCTCACCTGCGTGCGTCCTCCTCACACCCTGTGTGCACAAGCTCCTCAGACCACCCCTTTCCGGACGATGCTGGTTTCTTTAGACACCTCTTGCTTTTCTCTCACAGGCAATTTCTAATCTCCCTACATCTCAACCACCATCTCTTTGCCATTTATTCCCAAATATCTGCAGTGCCCATCTGACTCCAAAATTTCAGACTTGCAGACCACTGGCTTCCTGGACAACGCTGACGCTCACTGGTATATCCAAAACAAGAACTCTGTGTCCTCCCTCTCAAACTTGATCCCCCTACAGAATTCTCTGACCGTGGCACCCCCAGCTTTGACGTGTCCTCGCCCTCATCCCTGATATCTAACTGGCCGCAAGTCCTCCCAGGTCAGTCTCTCGTGGCTCTGGCATCCTGCCCCTCCCGCCACCCCACGGGCTGAGGACATATCTGCAGCCTTCACCTAGGCGAAGTGCTGAGCACAGCCGCACAGCCAAAGGTGGGATCCAGGGATGCTGATTACCAAGGACTGACGAGAAAACAGGTGGGGCAGAGTTGGGCGAGAGCCAGTGGGCAGGAGGAGTAGACACAACTCCCAAGATTAAGTGACAGCAAAGCCCAGCGCAAACAATGCCAAGAAAGATCACTCCAGCGACAGGAGGTGGTGCTGGGAGAAGAGCCGGGATTAAAGGGTGTGCAGGGCAAGAGGAGTGCAGAGGCTGGAGCAACTTCTAGAGACGAGACAGGCAGGCACGGCAGGGGCCAGAAGATCTGGGCATGAGGCCAGGGTGCTTCCTGGGCAGCTGGCACAAAATGCCCTCGGACAAGAGAGGCTGGTGCTACTGCCCTCTCTTCAGGAAGCCTCGGTAGCTTACCGACATGACCAATGCTTCTCTCAGACTCTGCTCTCGTCCCTCTCCAATCCCTCTACCTCCCTGACACCAGGGTTAGTTTCCCAAAACTAAAATTTGATTATGCCACTTCCTTGCCTAAAAAATCTTTAATGACTTTCCATCTACATCAGGATTCAGTCCAAACTTCTGTTTGTACTCTGCAGCCCTCCACTACCTGACCCCCTCATATTTTAATTTAAAAATCTTTACAATTACAATGCACTAATCTAAACCCCAGACAGAGTTCTCCCTCCTGCAATGGTCTCCCTACTTTCATTGCAATAGTCCTGACTCCCCTTATTACAATAGTCTTTTTGAGTATTCTTTCCATGCTAAGTCCAGATTTAGGTTTTATTTGACAAGACCAACATTACTCCTTCATTTGGTGTCCAGTATGGTTTTTAGTGTATGATAAATAATTAAGAACTATTGGGTAATAATCAATTGAATTCTGCCTCTTCACATCACTCAGCTTTTACTCTATTAGCGAACAATTTTCTTGTAGAAACTAAGATAGCATCTGATACCTACTGGTATCGCTGAAAAAAGAAAATAAAAATAAGGAAAACAGCAGGGAGAACAAAAGTATATTAGATAATAGAAAAGTGTTTCCCCCAAAATATTACAACTTACTCATTGATACAACAACCTATAAGGCAGTTGTTCTTATAACTGATATTACAAAAATGGGAAAACCATCCAAAGTCAAAAAGTCAACATCAACTCAATCTAACACAAGAACCCAAGCTCTTAACCACAGAAATAAGGCCTTTTCTAGAACAATTTATTATATCATAATTCTACCAGTAAAATTCTAACAAAAAGTGAAGAACAGCATTTTACAAAAGAAAAATATAAAACCCAAAATTAAGGAATTTTCAGTCTAAGCATTGTACATGTGCAAAGTATACTAGCAAAATATGGCATTGTAGTTCAATTTTATAAAACAACATAAAATTTCAGACCAAGAGAATAAGTATTCTGAAGCAAAGGCATTTCTGAAGTGAGACAGACTCGAACGCCTGTTCTACTACAGTGCCTGTTTCTTCATCTGGAAAATAGAGACCAAGTCCTTTTCCTCTTGGGATGCTTATGAGGACTAAATGGTAGATTACTGGACATACAATAAAGAATAGCTATTTTTCTATACATGACTATATGCTAAGATGATGATACCACAGGCTGGAAAAAGAAAAGATAAGGAATCAGGAAAAAACATGATAAAAGGAAAATGTACTTTGGGAGGCTGAGGCAGGAGGATCACTTGAGCCCAGGAGTTTGAGACCAGCCTGGGCAACAGAGCAAGACCCCGTCTCTACAAAAAATTTTAAAAATTAGCCAGGCATGGTGGCATGGGCCTGTAGTCCCAGCTACCCATGTGGTTGAGGCGGGCGGACTGCTTGAGCCCAGGAGTTGGAGGTTGTTGTGAGCTACGATCACACCACTGCACTCCAGCCTGGGTGATAGAGTGAGACCTTGTCTCTTTAAAAAAAAAAAAAAAGGCACCTGTACTGAGAGAAGATGAGAGTTCTGAAAAACGAAAAGAGTTCAACATTATCCGGCAGGTCAGAAAAGCCAACTATTGCAATCCAAAGGACAATATGACAATATTAATGTTCCTACCTGCCCAGTCTGGTAATGTCTGGCAAATTGGTTAACCACTCGATAATCATTTGCAAAGTACTCCATCAGAATAGAAGGAACCTCTGCAAAATCCGTGGGGCACCTGGTCCCTAAAACGAAGAAAAAAAGTTGGCATGAATCAAATCAACATATTTATCTTACTTTTTATGTACTCTTTTAAAACTTGTATTTGGACTTCTGATGAACTATGATAAGCTTTAATTAATTAAATCAATATTTCACTTCTATAAAATTATTGTACATATTTGCAGAAAAGTTTATTATAATCCTATATATTTTCCTTTATAACAAAAGTAAAACAAAATATTTGCACAGCTGCTAAAACACCTTATAAAGCAATGGCTCACACCCTTTACAAACAAACCTGTCATCATCTATGCTAGCTATACATGAAACACCAATTAAAACATTTTTAAAATTAATACAGCATTTGTATTTAATTCACTGAATTCCATTACCTAATGCTTTTATCCTCTTTTGTTTTAAAAGTACTTTATTTTATTCATTTATTGCTTTTTGTAACAAAAACAAAAAATCCTCAGTGAGGCACAGCAATATTTTAAACTCAAAATTATTTAAAGCAACAAATCCTGTAAGAACTTTTTGGTAGCATTTTATGATTCTGTTCATCCCACCTACAGTCTTTTCAAATATCATCTCCTTGCCCAAAACACTGTGTGTGTCAACTTAGTTAATAAATACTAGATGCTATCCACCCAGGCCATGGTTGGGGGAAAAAAAAAAAGAAAAGAAAAAATAAATACTAGATGCCAAAAATTTACCAGGTGCCCTAATGCTAGTCATATATGACAGTGAGCTTAAGACTTAGAGATAAGACAACTAAGCGGAAAGTCTATAATATCATCAAATATGGTCACATATCAGCATAAAAATCTACAAAGCAGAACTATAATTTTATATAAGGGAAAGTATAAGAAAAATAAAAAGTACTTCATCATACTTTTAAAACATGCTTTATTTTGTGTTCTAACTGATTTTGGACAAACAGAGGCAACATCCGTTCACTTATTCCCTCACTAACTCTGTGCTAGGTACTAAGAAAATATTAAATACATATTCACTCACACACACACACACACACACACACACGCATAAAGCCACAAACTTAAATTCCATACAAAACGCTGTAAAATATAAAAGGGCACAAACTCCAAAAATAGACAACTGAGACCTATTCCTTGGTGAACGCTGTTAACAGGACAGAAAAAAGCATAGGGGGATCACGCTGCACAACAATGACGAGGACGAGATGAGGCAATCTGAGATAAAGGACCACAGGACATTATTAAATGATCAGATTTTCCAAATAAAAAGCCCTTTTCCCAATTTAAAAGAAAATGGATGTTTTTACAGGATTGCATAATAAAAGCCCTCTCCATGGCTCACCAGTGATGTGCTGGTAACGGGTACGTGCCAGCATAGAATGCATAGCATGTCCCATCTCATGGAAGAGATTCTCCATCACTCCAGGAGTTAACAGAGCCGGCGAGCCCCGGGAGGAATGGGGGAGATTCAGCATAAGAACCACGACTGGGAGCTGGTAGTCTCCATCCTCCTTTAATCTGCCTCCTCGGATTGTGAAATGGCAATCCTTTGAGAACCAGAAAACATAAAAGGAGAAGAAAGCATTTGGTAATCTAAAGAATAAAACAGTCTTAATGAATATAAAATTATAATATAATGAATACAAAATTATACCAAAATATGTGGGTTCAAACTTTAACTTAATTCTATTCTTATTCTATTTAGACACTTTTTCTTGACACTAGTTATTCTGCTAAAATTTCAATTTTTAAAACACCAATAATACATTGATCTTATATTGATTAATTCATTAATTCATCCCAAAACCATACATTGAACTGATGTGCCAGACGCTGGAAACAAAGTCATCAAAGAGCTTAGATCCATACCCTCAAGATTTTCACAAGTAAGAGGAAGGGAAAGCCATCAGCTACCGAGGAAATGGACACTAATTTTTATTTTGAGTCCCTACTATATGTTAGATAATGAACAAAGAGGTAATTTCCATGTCTCTTGTCTTTATCACTTGGAAGTGATGGGTTCTAAACTATCGTAAACAAGGAATCTGGAGTAACTTGCTCTAGAACATGTACTACACTGAAATTCACATGCATCATATCATTTACTCTTCATAACAACCTTATGAGGCAAATGTACCTCACTTACCAGATGAGAAAACTGAAACTGAGTCTTAGAAATGTTAAGTAACATGCCCAAGGACACCTAGCCAGAATTGCTGCATCTTGGATCTGTGCCCAGGCCGACTACTAGGAACCAGGCTCCTAATCACTAAGGCAGAGTCTTTACCACCTGTTCAGGCAAAGAGTAAGAACACAGACTTGGAGCCTGATGACCTGAACTATGCTCTCACCTTTGACACCTACCAGCCAAATCATCTTGGAAAATGATTTGCCTCTACCAGCCTCATCTCTAGATTGCCACCTTGTCAAATCCCACAGTGCCTGTCCAGATTTTATAAGCTCTCATCTGTTAAAATGCTTTGGAAATTGTGAATCACTATTCAAATATAAGGTACCGTTATTTCTGTTATACCTTATAGCCTGAACTCTTGACATTTCCCATCAAGCTGCACAACCGCTGAAGCTGACTGAATGGCAAACCGGACATGCGGCTAGAGGAAAGGAAGGAGCCTCACGTCTGCCACATAAGAAGCTAACTGGTGGTTGATAAGGTTTGCATATGGACATATCCTCCGCAATTTTAAAGTAGGTTCATTGTCAAGTATGGAAAAGAGTTAAAAGCTGAGGCTCTACTCAGAATGCTTGCCTTCAAATCCTAGCACTTCTAGCTGTGTGACTCTGAGCAAGTAATTTAACCTCTCTGGCCTCAGTTTCCTCATAATGTTAGAACCTAGTCAAAAGATTGAGATGAACAGACTGATGGGCATAAAGGACCCAATGCACTGGTTGGCACAAACAAGGGTTCATAAACTGTCAACTATCATTATTACTATCACTAGCACCACGACCCAGATAAAAGTGAAAAATACAGATTGCAGTAATTATTTCCATAACCTTTTTTATTTTTAAATTCTATCTTAATTTCAAATTTATATATTTAGTAACTATCATTAATAACTTTTAAATACTGTAGAACTATAAAAATGATATAAAGTTCACATTAATACAAATGAACCCCTGATGACTTCTAGAAACCAGTGTATAAAGAAAGGATCACCTGATGTGGTTTATCTGCTCGTTGAAAAAAATCACAGTAAATGTACCCCAACAATCCTTCAGATTCATGGACGACAGCCTACAAAAAAATTTTAAATTTAGTGGTAAATGAGGCCATCAGACACTCTAAAAGTTAAAAAACATCCCTAACACAAGAATCTGTATATTAAACATCCATAGCCACAAATATAGACATTTTAATTGCTTTCTACATCCCACGGTATCTTGAGATAGATTTTCTTTCCCCCAGACCCCATCCTTTTCTGCTCCACCTCCCAAATGACTTTGATTTGGGAATTGTGTGTCCAGCAGAGGAAGTCTTCCTTGTGAGGGCCCTTTGTCCCAAGTGCCAGTCCTCTATAATACCTCAACCAAGCACCCACAAGAGTTAGGAAGAAGTGCTGGCTGGACAATTTTAGCAGCAAAATTATTTTTCCTTCAAATCTTAGAATGTCATAACATACGCCCATGCAAATTTTAACCCTTGAATTTGAATACAACAAAATGCAGCTCCCAGCTTCAGTTGAAAATCAGTAATATCATTATTTATTCCCTATCCAAAACAGGCCTATAAGAGACACAGCTTAAAGGAGAGACTCAACCACTAGTTTCCATCTTGCCTTCTTTGTCTTTTAAGAACTTGATGACTGTAACCCAGAGAACCCCAAATTTGTGCTTTAAAATTTCCTGCAAGTATATATTCATTCATTTGATAAACATCTATTAAGCACCTACTCAGTGCCAGGAACTCTTCAAGGCATTTGGGATACAGCAGTGAACACAACTGGCAAACAGCGCTGCTGCCCTGGAGAAGCTCACATTCTGTAGATCTCGTAAACCCTCTTCATCACCTGCATTTTGTCCTTTCAGTGTCCTGTTACCAGTTTTCCTTTTTATCATATCCCTGCAAGTTATCAATCTCTATCATTTTTTGGAAGTTCATAATATTCAAATAGACACTGAGGTAAGTAAATGTAGTGACAAAATGCTCTCCCCCCGACTCTCTTTTCAATCCCACCACGCACCTACTCTGTGCTCACAAAACACGGCCAAGACACAATGAGATAGCTTATATAGTGAAAAAATCAGAGTGTGGTAAGCATGTAAGCAAAAATGAAACAACACAACAAATAAAGCCTTGGTGATAAACACATGGCTCAATAAAGCCTCAAATCTTACAAGGAAAAATTTAAAATATTCATACCTCAAAGTGGGCCCTAATGGAAGAAAGATGAACTCCAGGCTTGAAGTTATTATCAAAGAAGTCAAATAAATCAGAACACAGGATATAAATCAATATCTGATGCAAATATAAGCCCCTACAACATGGGAAGGGTATTAGAAAGAAAAGAAAGGTAGCTAATGCAATGGATTTTGGAATTAACCAACAGGGATACTTAGCACTGAAGGTATATAAAAAGTAATGACAAATTTCCCTATAACTAGAATTTGTGAACATATGAAGGTGCATATATGAAGATTCAACCTTCTATCAGGTTCCTAAAAACAATTTTATTTTAGAGAACTAACTCTCCTATTAATATGTTTAGATCCTTTATACACTACCCTAAATCAAAAGTGGCAATTTGGATTTTTTGTGTGAAAAAGTGGAATAAATTTAGACAGGACACACTCAGCCAGGACAAAGCTAATTTTACACATTAGCTGCCATGTCAGTTATAAACTATTCTTCAAGTTTTCACATTACTTTTTACATTACTAATTTTCAACTTTTTATACTACTTTTTTATTGACGTATGTTTTAGGATTGTTTTGTTTTCCAAGTTTTTATTTTGTTTTTGTAATAAAACACTATGGCCCCAAGGAAAAGGTTTCTTTTTTTTTTCGTGGCAATGTGTTAAAGCTGAAACTGCTATAGACTCAAACACCAAAGGGAAAGGGTAAAGATGCCGCTTCGGGCTAGACGGGAGGCTCACCAGTTTTCGGACATCTTCACACCACACCTCTCCTTTTGCAGGCTGCTCCGCATATAACGAAATCCCCAACAGTTTGTTAAACAGAATATTCAGGCCTTCCATGCATGCTCCAAGGGAGAAGAACGGGCAATACAAACTGGGCTCAATGTTATACCTAAGAAGGAAGAGAGGTTCAACAGCAGTTTTGTTTATTTCAATATCTGAAGGTAAATTCAGTTAACTTTTCATTTAATATTTAGGATCATATAGCTAAAAAAGAAGGATTCAAAACATAAAGGTATATTTCTATCATTTGAGGGATTTTCAGACTCAGTTTTCTTCAGAGGAATGACGTCTAATTATTACTAGTGTTAGCAGTCATACAGCAATTAAGGCAGACATACCATTCCCTAATCTCTGTCCCTTTCAGGTTGTTTACTCTGTCACTGATCCAATTACACAGTCTGTCTCAATTACCCAGACCATACCCATTGCTGTACACATACTTTTATGCAAAATGTGACCAGTTCCACTTATGATGGTAAACCTCACTTTATGAGATGGGTAGTATTCTAAAAAGTTGTGAACAGCACACAAATATTAAACAAATAAAAATCCTGAGGCATGCTAAGTGAATTTAAAGTTCTAATCCAGTAAAAAAATTCATTTATGAAAAAACATGCCTGGAATATCAACAATCGGATCTTAAGTTATCTGTTTCATAGTTATATATCTTAAATTAAGGACAACATAACTGGTAAGGTTAATTATTCTTCACCCCGAAATAACTTTTTTTATGTCCTATATATCCTCCAACATAAGCCAAAGCAAACCCAAAATACGTGATTTGAATGTTCATTTTTGAGTCATTAAGTCAGGCCGAAATTTATAACCACAGACAAAAATAACGGCTCTAGAATAACTAACTGTAGGTGCTCATTATATTGCCATTTTCCGCGATTCACAAAATATATACAAATTTATATATATAAAGATATATAAACATAATTATTACTAAATGAATGATTGGATTCAGCAAATGAACATAAACTGCACAACAAATGAGATTTCAACTGTAGAAATCCACAAATTTACAACTTAATTTCTGCCCAGTTTTCACTGAAACAGAATCCTAACATTGAAAGAGACATTAGTGGTCCAATGCCCTCACGCGCTGGTTCATTCATTTAGACGTGTTGTCCACAAACCTGCTGGGTGCTGGAGGAAAGGGATGAAGAGACTTTTGTCTCCAAGGAGCTCACAATACAGGAAGTGGAGAAGTGAACAGACTGCATGCACTGTCTGGCCCGAGCTAGAGCAGTGGGCACAGGGTCGGAGCTCAATAGACAGTGCTGAAGGAATGAACGCACAAGCACTGCACAGTGGGAGAGCAAAGGAGAACGTGATGACTTTACTCGTGGACTGGAAGTAGCACCAGAGAGGGCTTCACAGTCAGGAAGTAAGAAAGAATCTGAGTTTGCAGCATGGGGTAGGGATGAGGGACAGACGGAGGGAATAGTAGTAAGGAATTTTGGGCAGAAGCAACAGTGTAGCAAAAGTATGATGGCATAAAATAGCCTGGTAACTTCTAGAAACGATGTGATTAAATACAACGCAGTCCATGATGCAAAAAAGAGAATGCGAGAGGAGTCTGGAACAAGTAGGCTGGGGCCAGAGGGCAGAGCGCCTGGTGCCCTTAGCTGAGGAATCGGGAGGACACACTGTGGTTAGGTCCATGGCCTCTAAACTTTTTGACCATACACCCCATCAATAAAATAACTTTTGAGTACTCAACCTTACTATAAGTATATTTATAAAGTATATGGGTGTGCTATTGTTCTACTATACTGCAAAACAAAAAGGAGAAATTTTATAAGTTGAGATAAGGAAAAATAAACAGAATTTCTAATATTTTACGTCTACACACTCAATGAATTGCTTATATATGCCACGTGGGAGGCTGCGTCTGCAGCCCACAGAGCAGCAATTGGATGCTCTCTGGAATGCCACACCCTGGACCGTGTGGAGGGGGAATGCAGGAGAGGCAGGGACAGTGACAGCAGGGTAAAGCTCAGTGCTGCAGAGGACAAGCTAATGAGGGTCTGGACGAGGGCAGTGGGGTCAAGAGAGGCACATCTGGATTTGTCTGTCTTTAAGAGGTAAAGGTCTCGGGACTATGTGAGGGACTGGATTCGGAGGGCAAATGGAAAGAGGGAACAGTCCGGGACACCTCTCAGGTTTCTGGCTTGGGCAATGGGAAGATGGCAGAGCCACTGAATCACAGCAACAAACACAGGAAAAGGAAGAGGGGAGCGTGGGTGTGTTTGTGGGAGAAGAAAGGATGGTGAGGGGCAATTATGGGAGAAGGATGGAGGGGCCGCAGAAAATAAATTCAGTTTTGGAGACGCTGACTTTGAAGTGCCCATGAGACGTCAGACACGCAGGACATCAAGGCTGAGGAGATTTCGTTGTTCAGGTGTTGGCTAAAGCTGTGTAAGGAGCCACTTGGGAAGGTGATGCAGAGTGACAAGAGGCTCAAGAGCAGAGTCCTGGATTCCAGATGAAGGGGTCAAAAGGAAGACAGAGAAGAACAGTTTAGAGCCATTAGAGACCTGAGAGAAAGGAATACGATGGGAAGAGAGGAGAACACAGACCGTAATAAATGAGGTAATCCACGCTTCAGGTTTCTAGTCCAGCACTTACGGAGCCTGGAAGTTGCCACTCCATCCTAAGAACAAGTAAGAAGCTGAACAAACTGAACAGCAACAATCTTCTCAGATTCAGCAGAGAACTGAGGTCACAGAGCAAACTGCTGCCCCCAAAATTAGAAAGACAGGCAGGTAGAAAACAGAGAATCACAACTTACTAGAGCAGAAACCTCCCACAGAAACTGGCACCAAGACAGGACAGTTGGAACTATAATTGACAAATTGTTAGGGCCTCAGAGTAGACAAGTTTCAAAGTTCAAAGCTCCAGGGGTGCCCAATCTTAGAGGGGATCTCACGCTTTTGTGAGTTTTACCTACAGGAGCCCTACAAGGGTCTCACAGTTAAGATCAAGAAAAATACCCTTATGCTCCCTGCAGGAGGAAGGGAAAGGTAATTACTTTGAAATACACCAGAGCATCCTGTTCTTAATAAGGCCTGCCCTTAAAAGAAACAACTTTACCAAAGCCTAGCCAACCTGTGGGAAGGGAGATACCCAGCCCAAGCCTCCTCCAGCACTCCTGCCTCACCTAAGGAGGGAGGGAGGCCCTGAGAAGCACTTGTGAAGGTCACAGCCCAGGGCACAGGCTCATTAACAAACTGACACCTCATCACTGGACTACAGAACGCACCCCCTCACCCCACACCTTACCGTGTCATCAATAATGCTCCTGTGTAACAACAGGGAGTACCACTAACAGAACTGTTTAAGAAGTCGTCTCTGGGGAAAGTAAGAGACAGCAGGGGAGACAACAAGAGGGACGCTAGAGGAAAGCTTAGCCTCTGACACCGCAGCTACTGCACTAACACAGCCTGACCTCTAGCCAGATAAACTTCACATTAAAGACCTGTTTACCTCAATTCCTTTCACCTGGTACATCATGTCCAGCTTTTAACAAAAAGTTCCAAGACATACTAACAGACAAAAAGCACAGTTTGAAGAGACAGAGCAAGCATCAGAACCAGACTCAGATATGGCAGAGATGGTAGACTCTGTGGATTTTGGACTCTGAGTTTAAAACAATTATAGTTAATATGCTAAGGGCTCTAAAGGAAAAAGTAGACAACACACAAGAACAGACAGCTATTGTACACACCAAGATGGAAACTTAAGAAAGAATCAAAAGGCAATGCCATAAATTAAAACACTGTAATGCAAATGAAGAATGCTTTTGATGGGCTCATCAGCAGACTGGACAAGGCTAAGGAAAGAATCAGTGAGCTTGAGAAAATGTCAGTAGAAACTTTCAAACTGAAAAGCAGAGAGAAAAAGGAATGACAACCACAGAGGAGACTACCCAAGAGCTGCGGGACAATTAAAAAAGGTGTAACACACGCATGATGGGAATATCAGAAGGAGAAAAAAGAAAAAGGAACAGAAGAAATATCTGAAGTAAAAATGGCCAAGAAGTTTCCAAATTAAAGACAGATACCAAACGACAGATCCAGAAAGATCAAAGAACACCAAGTGGTATAAATACCTCCCTCCAAATACACCTAAGTATATCACATTTAAACTTCAAAAATCAAAGACAAACAAAAAAAATCTTCCAATAATTCACAGAAAAAAAAATCACCTTACCTATAGAGGAGCAAAGGTAAGAATTACATCAGACTTTTCTTCAGAAACCATGAAAGTAGAGTGTGGAGTGAATACTTAAAAGCACTGAAAGAAAAAACATCAACCTAGAATTCTGTATTCAGCAAAATTATCCTTCAAAAGTGAAAAAAATAAAGAATTTCTCAGATAAACAGAAATTGATGGAAAGCGACACTAGTAGATCTGCCTTGAAAAAAAAAATGTTTAAAGAAGTTCTTCAGGAAGAAACAAAATGATATAGGTTAAAAACTTGTATCTATATAAAGAAAGAAAGGGCATTAGAGAAGGAGTAAATAAAGACAAAATAAAATCTTTCTTCTTCTTAAATAATCTAACAGATAACAGTTTCTTCAAAATAATAATAGCAATACTACATTAGGGGATTGTATTACCTCATGGATCAGGGAGATGCATGACAGCAATTGTTATAATGGGTCTGGAAGGAAGAATTAAGAATACGTTGTTATACTATAAAATACTTGTACTATCCATGAAGTAGTACAGTATCATTTGAAAGCAGCCTTAGAATACTTGTAAATGTATATTGCAAACTTTAGGACTACCACTAAAAAAAGTGAAAAGAGAGAGGAAAGAAAATGGAATCATATAAAATGCTAAATTAAAATCATAAAAGAAAATAAACAAGAGAAAAGGCAACAAATAGAAAGTAATAAATCTGGTAAATATTAGTCCAACTATTTCACTAATCACTTTAAATGTCAATAGTTTAAATCCACCAATTAAAAGACAGAGACTACCACATTGGATTTTAAAAAAGGATCTAACTATATGTTGTCTATAAGAAACTCATATTAAATATAAAAACACAGATCTATGATTAAAAATACAGGGGTGGAGAAGGATATATGATGTATTGATGTATTACACTTAATGATGGAAAACTAGTTGCTTTCCTGCTAAGATCAGGAACAAGGCAAGGATGTCCATTCTCACCATTCCTATTCAACGTCAAGCTGGAAGTCCAAGCTACTGTAATAAGAAAAGGAAACACAAGTGATAGAGATTTGAAAGAAATTAATAAAACTGTCTTGGTTTGTGGGTGACATGATTATCTACATAGAAAATCCCAAAGAACTGACCAAAAAAATCCTAGAACTAATAAGTGATGATAGCAAGATTGCAGGATACAAGGTTAATACACAAAGTCAATTGCTTTCTTATATAGAGCAATGAACAACTGAAATGTGAAATTTAAAACACACACACAAAAATTACATTAGCTTCAATGTACATTAGCATAAAAAAAGAAATACGTATAAATCTAATAAAAAACGTACAAGATCTATATGAGAAAAACTACTAAACTTTAAAGACATAAGTCAAAGAAGGTTTAAATAGATGGAGAGGTATTCCATGTGCATGGATAGGAAGACTCGATATTATCAAGATTTT
The DNA here is from genome assembly GCA_023783475.1 of Daubentonia madagascariensis. Lineage (NCBI taxonomy): Eukaryota > Metazoa > Chordata > Mammalia > Primates > Daubentoniidae > Daubentonia > Daubentonia madagascariensis. Next base: position 1,459,944 of record JAKFHU010000379.1, on the reverse strand, counting down.
TGATAAAGGAGCAAAGGCAATTCAATCTTTTCAACAAATAGCACTATAACAACTGGACATCCACATGTAAAACGAATCTAAACACAGAACTTACACCTTTCACAAAAATTAACTCAAAATGGATCACAAACCTAAATGTAAAACATAGAACTATAAAACTCCTAGAAAATTCTTCAGGGTGTTACTTTTGAAAAAAGAAAAAGAAATTAAAAAAAAAAAAACTCCTAGAAAATAACATAGGAGAAAATTGAGGTGACTTTGGGTTTGGTGATGACTTTTTAGATATGACACCAAAAGCAGAACTCATGAAAGAAAAAGTTGGTAAGTTGGGTTTCACTAAAATTAAACACTTCCATTCTGCAAAAACCATTGTTAAGAGGATGAAAAGATAAGCCACAGACTGGAGAAGATCTTTGTAAAATACATATCTGATAAAGACTGGTATCAAAAAGATACAAAGAACTCTAAAAATTCAACAATAAGAAAACAAACAACTCAATTAAAATGTAAACAAAAGGTATGAATAGACATCTTACCAAAGAAGATATACAAATGGCAAATAAGCATATGCAAAGATGTTCAACATCATATGCCATTAGGGAATTACAAATTAAAACAACAATGAGATACCACTACCTATCTATTAGATAGAATGGCTAAAATCCAAAACATTGACAACACTAATAGCTGACAAGGATGTGGAGCAACGGGAACTCTCATTCATTGCTGGTAGGAATGTAAAATAGTACAGACACTCTGGAAGACAATTTGGTGGTTTCTTACCAAAACAAACATACTTTTACACTACAATCCAACAATTGTACTCCTTGGTATTAACCAAATTAGTTGAAAACTTATGTATACAGAAACCTACACATGAATGTTTATAGCAGCTTTATTCATAATCACAAAAACCTGAAGCAACCAAGATGTCCTTCAATAGATGAATAGATAAACAACTGTGGTACATCCAGACAGTGAAATATTATTCAGCAATAAAAACAAATGAGCTATCAAACCACAAAAAGTCAGGGAGAAACATGAAATGCATACTGTAAGAGAAAGAAGCCAATCTGAAAAGGCTGCATATTCTATGATTCCTACTATATGACATTCTATAGAGCTATAGAATAGCTCTATAGAACATAGAGCAAAGCTATAGAGACAGTAAAAAGATCAGCAGTTTCCAGGGACTGGGGGTGGGGTTGGGGAACAAGGATAGACAGGTGGAGCGCAGGGGATTTTAGGCAGTGAAGCCACTCTGTACAATAGCACAATGGTGAACACATGCCATTATACATTTGTCGAAACCTATAGAGGTCACAATATACCGAACAGTAACAGCAACTGTGGGCTTTAATTAACAATATTGTCTCATCAATGTAACAAACGTACCAAAGTAATGAAAGCTGTTAATAATAGGGAAAGTTGTGAGGTGGAGGTGATAGGAGTGATTTATGGGAATTCTCTGTACTTTCCACTCAGTTTTTCTATAAACCTAGAAGTTCTCCGAAAAATAAATTAGTAAAAAAAAAAAAAAAAAAAAGAAGTCAGTAGTGCCACTATTTCATGCTTGAAAGGCTTGCTTTTAAGCTTTCTTACAAGGGGCCAGAGCAACTGTAAGTTGAGGCCTAATTTTGCTCCACTAAAAATGCGGCACCCTCTGAGCACTCTACCTGACGGGCCACAAATTGTCAGGTGTTTCCAGCATGGCTGACAGGCACAAGAATCCCTGGGGCCCCGTGTGAGCTGCAGTGATTGCGCCTCAGCTCCTACACGTGGTTCTTGCCCAGGCTGACGTCAGTTCCTATTGCCAATGCTCTCAACAGGATTCAGCTGAAGATTCAAGGGCCGCCCCCCACCCCCCGGCCCCCGCCCTTTCTGATCACCAGAGCTCTCTCCTCGTGAAGCCTTCTCCTCTGTTATTTTGTTCTATGCACTGTTGCCTCCTTGTCCTCCAAGGTCTCCCAGCTCCATGTCTGCTCAGGGAGACCACGTGGTCCACTTACAGTGCATTCCTTGGCTGTAATTGGGAAATTCCTCAGGCAGTAAGCTGGGGCAATTGTAGGGCTCACTAGATTGTTTCCCTTCTTTCGGGGATCACTGTCTTGCACTGACAGTTGTCCTATGTCTGAAAATCATCATTTCATATATGTTGTTGGATTTTTTTCATTGTGGATGCAGGAGAGTAAATTTAGTTCCTGTTACTTCATCTTGGCCAGAAGTCTCTGTTTTTGATATTTATGACGGCTGATACTCAAAAGTGAACAATAAACATACACTTTCTTGGGGGGGAAGGGAAGTAATCAAGAATGCCAAGGCTACTGCACCTGACCAGTGGTACCCACCCAGAGCTATCCCCGCCAGGAATCAGGACCTGGAACCAAGATCACCCACGGAAAAGGAGTTGCCCCCAGGAGTTCAGGGGAACTGACTGGATCTGGAGGAAGAAGAAATAAACTGGAGGAACTGGGTTCCAGAAAGTTTCTTTTCTTTTTTGAGCAGGGTCTTGCTTTCTTGCCTGAGCTAGAGTGCTGTGGCGTCATCATAGCTCACTGCAACCTCAAACTCCTGGGCTCAAGCGATCCTCCTGCCTCAGCCTCCCAAGTAGCTGGGACTACAGGCGCACACCACCACGCCCGGCCCAGAAAGTGTTTCTGAGTAGCAGAGGCAAACCAGAAGAACACTAGACTAAAAAGCAAAGGGACCTGGGCAGCAGCGCAACCATGATCTCCTGCAGGAGGGACCTGGGCTGCTCAGCAGCTCCCGGAGCAGCGTCTCACCCTGCCCAGTTAGCCTTTGTGTGCTCCACCTCGATGTGAGTTTGGGTAGGAAGGAAGTGCCTTGTTCTAGAATGTTGGATAGTTTTACTAATATGGTGGAATGTATTCTTGAAACTCATAGAATGGGGGAAAGAGTTTCTAATTTAGAAACACAAATGAGTACTATTAAGAGCACCAGGTTGGAACTAGAAGGCTTGAGTCTAAAATTTGCCTCCACCACTTACTGCATGATTCTGAGCCATTTAGGTCCTTCACTACGTTTCAGTTTGATCATCTGTGAAAATAGGGACAAAAAACATACCTACCTGTTGTGGTTATTGCAAGGTTTAAATGAGGCAACACATATGAAGTATGAAGTTCTTAGAAAAGTGCACATAGCAAATACTCAATAAATAGGGGTTCTGCTGATGAGGAAGGAGGAGAAAAAGAGAAGGAAGAAGAGCAGCTGGATGGCCCCCATTTGCACATTGTTCTATTGATTACGGAAGGCCCTCTGTTTATGCTGTTGACTACAGAACCCCTCTGCTGTTTGAGCAGCACTGACCACTTATACACCCCACCAACTGCAGGTGCACTCACTTAACCTTGGTCTGGCCAATGCGAGTGCTCGTCTACCTTGCATGCAAACGTTTCTGAACTACCCCTAGACTTTTCAGCTACGTGAGAATCAATTCTTTCTTCTGAAGTTAGTTTGAACTTGGTTTCTATCAGTGATAACTGAAATGGTTTTAATATATTAAGCCACCATTTGAATTTAGTGGCTTAAAAATGATCTTTTTTAGGCTATGTAGCACAGATTTTTACATTAGAATGATCGTCATAAGGACTATTGGTAATTAGAAGGTACCTCTTTAGGAGCTGGCACCCTTGTCTCATTAGCACTCAAAACATACTTGTTTTGTTAAATAAAAGAATATTAAAACAAAATATCAACACAGGATTCTGTTTTGAGAAAAATAAATAATTCATCTATCTGTTATGATACGGAATCAGATCAGATTGACCTTAAAAAATAAAACCAAAAGGTCAAGTTCAAACCACAGACAGATTGGGAATAAATAGAAATTAAAAATTAACTATATAGTGCTCCAGCTAGATAATTTTATTATAAAAGACAATTCACTTTTTTCTTGCCAGATAATAAAAATCAATATAAAATAAAAGAGAATAAAAAGAAGCTTTATATATTAAAATTATACCCTTCTTAAGATTATAGTGGACATACAGCATTTATTTTTATAGAAAAGAAACATAGTAAAGCTAACAACAACCTAGCCTATTTTATTAAACTATAACCTAAAAACATTTATCAACTTACCTAATGCCCATGACACCCACATGTGTTAGTCAGGCAAAATTCAAGGACACAATTTATCTTGGAAAAAAATTTAAGTAGAATATAAGTTTATATAATATTCTATATACAACTTCAATTTCATATGCAATAAATGAAATTATTATGAATGTTGAAAAGCAAATGGTATTAACTCAAAGTGATTAGGAACAAATATAAACTCCTTGGTTTTTAAAAACCTCAAATAACAACAACAGGCATAATGTATGTTGTCTTACCCCAGCTCACTGTTCCCACCCCCAGAGGTAACTACCGTTAACCATTTCTTGTGTATCCTTTAAGGGCATTTTCTATGCACATTCATAGAAGTTGATATATATAACCTTTCTATATATATAATTTATACACTAATAGAATCATACCATACATACTATCCTGCAATTTCTTTTAATATAAAATATATAAGCAATACATATATTTTTGTATTTTTATTTTTAATAAAAATATAATTTGAAATATTTTCCAATTCAGTATATGAAGCTCTATGTCATTCTCTGTCATGAGTGCAGAGTCATCTATAGCAAACGTATGCCATAACGTATTTAATGCATCCTACCCTGTGGCGCACATAGGCCAGTGAGAACCTGCAGTTTCAATGGGGGGAGGATCTTATCCCTGACACCATTTGGAATCCCACACACACAGGGATAACAGAAGGAGCCTAGACTTTTAATCAGTTTTATTATTGATTTCAACTTCTCTACAGAAAATGCATCCCATTATGGCCACACCCCAGCCCACCTCCCTGCCTTGGTCTGCCTCTGCTCCTACCAAGAGACAGCTGCTGTTGGTGCATCTGTTAAAAAGAGGCCACAGCGAATATCCTTGTTACACCTGCACAAGCCTATCTATAAGATAAATCAAAGAAATGACACTGTTGCAGAAAGTATGAGATCTTAAATTTTTTGATAAGTATTGCCAAATTATCCTCCCAAAAAAGCTGTTCTAAATTACTTTCATACCCACAGTGTATGAAAATGCCCAGTGCTCTCACTCTTCCCAATGTAATTCTGTTATGTTTCTTTTAATGCTACCTTTATTTTCTTTTTTTTGGCTATGTGGGTTGCATTTTCTTTCGCTTTCTAGTAATTTGATATTTTATTTGATATTTATTCATCTATATTTTAGCTCCTCTGGTGGTTATCTCGATTGCTGTTAAAATAAAAAAACATTTATTTATTGGTTTGTCAATTTTAGATAATATCTACCGATTTCCCGCCTCCTACCTCACCCTCCTGATCTGTTCTGTTGTCGTGTATAGATGTAGATACAGACACATTGATGTCTTGTTAATTTCACTAGGTGCCAGGGAGAAGAATAGGCCTAAATTTTGCCACCATTTACTGGATATTCCCAGAAGGCATAAAACGTGGGAGCAGGTGCTGTTAGTAGCAAGGAAGAAGAGAGAATGACAAAATCCTATGCTTTAGAAAGATTATTCTGGCAGTGGTATACATAGGACAGAGTCTAAAATGCAAGGATTCATGATTATTACAGGAAGAGAAGGTTCAATGCAGGTTAAGTATCCGTTATCCGAAATGCTTGAGACCAGAAATGTTTTGGATTTCAGATTTTTTCGAATTTAGGAGTATTTGCATATACATAATGAGGTATCTTGGGGATAATACCCAAGTCTAAGCATGAAGTTCATTTATGTTTCATATATACCTATACACATAGCCTGAAGGTAATTTAATACAATATTTTTAATAAATTTGTGTATGAAACAAAGTTTTGGCTTCATTTTGACTGCGACCCATCACACGAGATGAACTGCGGTATTTTCCACTTGCAGTGTCAGGTCGGCACTCAAAAAGTGTCGGATTTGGAGGCATTTGGGATTGTGGATTTTAAGATTAGCTCAACCTGTACTGCAAATATGTCCACTTTCCCTAAGTCTAATCTACAAACTGAAAACCATCCCATAGTCATGATGACAGCGATGGTGATGATGGCAACTAACATTTGCTGAGTGCTCACTATGGCACTGGACTAAGCCTTTTCATTTAATAACAAAGACAATCTTACAAGGTAATTATTGTTACCCCTGTGTTACAGTGGGAAACCAAAAACAGCAGTTTACAAGGTAAGCACTCTTCTCAAGGTTACAACCACTAACAAGTGGAAGGGCTGTCCTCTCTAATTGCATGACAATGGAATGGCAGTTGAAAAAATGACCATGAGGGCCTGTCTTTGTTTAGCCTGAAGTACCGGAAGTACTTTCTCACAAACATTTGTTGTAAGTTAAAGCAAGTACTCAAGGAAGCACTATAATTACATCACTCATTCTTACTCACATTTCCCAAAATGCTCCAAGAGTGAGAGAAGAGGGAGGAGCTACTGGCCACACTCAGGATATGAAAACCCCGAGTTCACGCCTGCGGCTGCATCCTGGTGAACAAAGGCTGAGACCCGCCAATTCAGAGAAGGGAAGTAAAAGGAGGAATGAGCGTGGTGATGAGGCAGCAGAAGACAGGAGTCTGAGGGCTGACGTTGAGGAAGGAATTTGAGGAAACAGGAAATGGGAAGCACCGTCAAAAACTGCAGACATCAGGGACGTGGAGGAGTAAAACAAGCTACTGAATTTTATGATCGGCAGCGATGGCAGATAACTTGGAAAGACTAGTTGGGTAGATTTATAGGCCTATAAATCAGACTAGAGAGATTAGGAAAGGGAAGCATCCAGGAAAGACTACTGTTGGGGGAAGTTTGGCAGAAAAAAATGAGACAGGACCACAGCCTCTTTCAGGGCCATAGAAGGGGAACTTATCTGTGTTTTAAGATAAGAGATATCTTAGCAGGTGTTCAGGCAAAGGAAAAGAAGCTAATAAAAAGGAAGAGATTGGTAATTTGATAAAGTTAGAATAATTGGTGAAGTGAGACCTGTGGTAGTTTGAGATAATATTATCTGATATTGTCACGGTGCTTTACAATTTGCAAAGCACTTTTACACCAAGAATCTCCTGTATTCCTTACATAATTCTGTGAGACAGGTGAAGCAAGAATTATCTAATTTTACTTGAGGAAACTGAGGCTCAAAGAGGCTTGTGACAGTCCAAGGCAGTCTGGAATAGGAGAGCAAGCCCTGGATTTGAAGTTAAAATACTGACTCTATTTTTCACAGGTTCCATGCTTTCAGCAAGTTACTTAGGTTTTTTGGGCCTCAATTTCCTCTCCAGGAAATGGGAACACTTCGCGGGCTCCACTTACGCGGTTAGAGAAATGCATGCAAAGCACCTGGCATGGTTCCTGCGGAAAAGCAGGCCCTTGATAAATTATAGCCACTATTACTGCTATGGCTAGAGACTGACAGAGCCACAACTAAACCCAGTGGTTTTTACTTCTACTCCTCAAAGCTCCTATTACCTATAAAAAGAAATGCAACACTCTGTCAAGAAGCTTGAGTCAATGCAGTAAACATTCATTAATCTCCTACGACGTGCCTGATAAGCCCTGTGTGTAGAAACAGTAAGACACTGTAACCATACAAAACGACCAATCCAAGTGAGAGGGGGCCTAAGAGCAGTGTCCACAGGGCTTTGGCACAAAGGTGAGGCTGCGGTCAATTCTGCCTGCCAGACAGGAGAGGATGGGAACAGAAGGATCAAAGAGAACTACAAAGAAGCAGCAGCATCTGAGGTGCGCCCAGAAAGATGAGGTTCCTGGTGGAGGGGAAGGGCACACGGGGTGGAAGAAAAAGAGCCAGTAAAGGTTCAAGGGAATTCCAGCAAATAGGGCAGACAAGCTCATTCAAGCAAAGATGGCCTTAGATGTTACTCAGTCCCCTCAACCATCGAGAAAGAGATTACATACACCTGTGTGCTCCTCCATGCCCTCAGTGCCTCTTACCAAATGAAAGTTAATTCTCTCCTGAAGAAGAGCCAGAATGGGAAAAGGTCCAGAGAGGGTGGAAGAGATTCAAAAAAGCTAGAAGGTATCTCCAGCAGCTACAACCAAACCAGGTCTGAGGGGCCCCAAGGAACAGTCCTGTATGACCTGCCAGTCAAGAGGCCCCCTGTCTGCTATGCCCTCAGCTCACATCTTCAACACAGTGTGAAAGGGTATACACAGAGGGTGTTCCAGTGGTTACAGGCCTCACTACTACCCAGAACCCCACAGGATGCTATGCCAGTGGCGGTCCACGCCAGGCTTAGTAGAGCATTACAAAGTTAAGATGTGCCTGCAAATACCTGGACGCAGCATCTTCATCCACAACTTTCTTATTTGTATAGATACTACATATAAAATCCTTTACTTCTATCATCCAGAGACTTAAGACAGTGGAAAAGTACTACAGGCGACACATACAACCTCACAGCACATCAGAGCCACAGCCTAACATAGTGTAAAATTTAAGTGTATTTTGAGGATTTAGTTTCAGTCCCATCCCTGTCACCACCCCAGACTCTAATTTTAGAGTTTTACCAGTTTTACTATTATTTTTTTGTATCCAGGAACAAGATCTCTCTAGATTCCTTCGATTCCTCTGAAGAAAGAAATACAAAGAAAACTATGTTATCCTCCACAGTCACTGAATGAAGTACAAGTAATGGTCTGCTATTCTGGTTAAAAATATACTACATATGGGTTTACAAATTTTCAATTTTGGAAGAACCAGAACATATCATTATCAACATGGTAAAACAGCATAAATATAATTGGATCTTTTTTATTAAGAACAAGAGAATTTAAAAATATATCAAAATCCTCATTAGGAACACTAAGTATGATAGGAATAAGCACAGAGAGGTGTTCACCTGAAGAATTCATCATTGTAATTTGAGTTTTTAAGAAACTGATGTATCACTGTATTTACGAGGCACAATGTTTGAATCAGACTTATATTTCAACCTCTGATGTACCTGGAATTAAGGTAAAGAAAGAACTTGGATATTATTTCTAAAAATCTTGGCATCAGACTTCATGAAAATATAAAACACAATTAAGTGCAGTCAATGAATCCAGGTTGAAACTGCAGGTAAACACAGGCTTCAGTCTTGCTTTATCCTATTCAGTAAGTGAAAGAAAGTGTGAGAGAGAACATAGGCACCAAATGGCAAATGCTCACAGAGGCTCACAACAGAATAAAAGAGAGGACCTGCCAGAGGACATGTGTGGGCTAGGAAGAGTGCACACTTGAAAAGAACAGAGTATGTGGCCACATTGTCAGAGCAACTATTTTTAACTTTATCAAAAGAAAATGAAACAGAATGTTTTTGGCAACAGGAATGATTGTCTAAGTGCGATTCTAATGTTATAGTTGGATGACATTTTGAAAAGTTTAGTCTTGAAAGCCACAGGGAGAGCTACTGTTTTATCTGGCTAAACAAAGCTAAGGTAGCAATAAAAGAACTGGATGATAAAAGCTGTTTGCCTTTCAAGTAATTATATAGTACTGAAAATAAAGACCGTTTTCCTCCTCCATTTTATAAAGCATCCACCATTGCCAATTTGGTTCTATCTTGGCTTCTGAAGCTAGTGGTTAAGAAAACTGCTCCAGCCAAACTTCCTGGTAACCAGAGAATAATTTTCCTTAATGGTGCAGATTAGCTATACAGTTCACTGGAAATTGTGGTTAAGAGAAATCAAAATTAAACAGAGAGTACAATTCCATCATCACCCTGGAAAAGTAGGAAAGTGAACCGGTAGGCCTGACTTTAGGGAGAGAAGTTGATAATATGAAGCCAATGTGGCACTAGGTGGTAGAACTCTCACCATGGAGGCTGGAGCCAAATCTTATTACAGCACTGAGCTATATTTGCAACAGTCTCTAGGTCAGTTTCTTAAATTGTGTCAAAAAGGAAGCAAGTGTTTCTGGCTTCTATCCAGGGCTCTGCTTTCCAGCCTGCCCAGAATGGCCACCCACAGGCTGCAACCCTTTATGAGAAATTAAATTATAAATATATCAATATGTGAAATCACATAGCTATATCTGATATAGAATAGTGATAGAAAACCCAAAATAATGCAAATGTGCTGCAGCTTGCTTTAGGGAGAACCGCATGGGAGATGTTGAAATGTTGCGAGCCAGCATTCAGGTCTGCCCTGCAACAGGGAGGAAACAAAACCTGGTGAGAAGGAACAAGTGGCCAGGAGCTTTTCCATCTCTCTTCGAATTGCTGAGCCCAGCAACAGATCCCATTCTCAGATCTCTCCCTGGGTGATGGAAGCTCCTACCTCAGAGCTGCAGAAACTGCCACCTCCTTCTTCCCTGTAGGGACGCCATGACTAGTTCTCAACATCAATTAGGACTAATAAACACAGGTATTTTGAGTCTCACTGAACAAGCTCCTAAAAGACTGAGTTAAAAATCAAGGCATTAAAACTTTTCAGTGCAATTGGCCAACTTATGACAAATTTGGCATCCATCCAAAAATGACTGTTATGGATTGAAACACATTGAATCAATGGAATTCCATCAGTTTATAAACTTTAAAAAGAGAAAGCCAAAAAATACTCATTTGTCACCAGTTCAGTTCAGAAAACTATTAAAATAAACCTTCATTTTGAAAATTGGTAATGAAAAAGAAAGAATTACCGATTCAAACAAAAGCTATCAATGGGTGTTTAAAGCCATCAAATGAATGACTAATGGGAAACTAGATGTTTTTGTGTTGCCAATAACATCACACGAATCACTTTCTAGTTGAAAGAGGAAACCCTAACCACAGACTGCAGAGATCATGTTGGCATCAGTCTGTCTAGGGGTCCATCTTCATACCACCCATGTTGGGGCAACTGATACTTCATGTCTTCTGATGTGACACAGAGCATACGCTATCACCTACGGTGTCCATGACAAAAATGGTAAACGTTTAACATCAAGTCTTTAGATATAACATCCAGCTTATAGGAATGATAGGAAGAGAGGAACCAGTGAAATGACACCACAAGGAAGCAACCAGACAAATCCAGAAGGTTGGAAATTCTGTGGGACGAATGGCCTCATCTCTTCAACAATTGTTGATAACATGAAAAAAGGGGGCAGGAAGGGCATAAGGTATGGGGAACTGCTCTACAGTAAGAGACCTAGGAGGTAGAAAAGCCAAGTAAAATGTGGACTTACTTGCATCCTAATTCTAACAACAACAACAAAAAAAACCAATTTGATACCACCAAGGAAATATGAATACAAACTAGATATTGAATGATGCCAACAACTTGCTGTTAATTTTTATTAGCTAATAACGACGCTGAAATTATATAAGATGTCCATGTTTTCTACAGATACATAATAAATATGCAAGAGTGAGATGACATGAGGTCTAGGATATACTTTAAAGTACAGTCACATGCTGCATAACAATGCTTCCGTCAACTACAAACTGCATATACAATGTGGTCCCATATTACAATTAAGCTGAAAAATGCCTATCACCTAGTGATGTCTTGGCCATTGTGACATCATAGCGCAACATATTACTCATATGTCTGTGGTGATGCTGGTGTAAACAAACCTGCTGTGCTGCTAGTCATATAAATGTCTAACACAATAATGCAAAGTACATAATACTTGATAATAATAAAAAACTATGCTACTGGTTTATATATTTACTATACTATACTTTCTGTCACTATTTTAGAGTGTACTCCTTCTACTTATAAAAAATAAAAGTTAACTGTAAAACAGCCTCAGGCAGGTCCTTCAGGAGATATTCCAGAAGAAGACATTGTTATCATAGGAGATGACACCATGAGTGTTTTTGCCCCTAAAGACCTTCCAGTGGGACAAGATATGGAGGTGGAAGACAATGATACTGATGACCCTAACCCTGTGTAGGCCTAGGCTAATGTGTGTGTTTATGTCTTAGTCTTTAATAAAAATTTAAAAGTTAAAAAAAGAATTTTTTTAAATAGAAAAAACTTATACCAAGGATATAAAGAGAAACTATTTTTGTTCAGCTATACAATGTGTTTGTTTTAAGCTAAATATTATTACAAGAGTCAAAAAGTTTTTAAAAAATTAAAAAGTTTATAAAGTAAAAAAGTTACAGCAAGCTAAGGTTAATTTATTATTGAAAAAAGGAAAATATTTTTCTATAAATTTAATGTAGCCTATGTATACAGTGTCTCTAAAGTCTACAATGGTGTAAAGTCCTAGGCCTTCACATTCACTCACCACTCACTCACTGACTCATCCAATGCAACTTCCAGTCCTGCAAGCTATATTCACGGTAAGTGCCCTGCACTGATGTACCGCTTTTTATCTTTTATACCATATTTTCACTGTACCTTTTCTGTTTAGATATGTTTAGATATACAAATACCATTGTGTTACAATTGCCTACGGTAATCAGTACAGCAACATGCTGTACAGGTTTGTGGCCTAGGAGCAGTGGACTATACCATACAGCCTCGGTTTGAAGAAGGCCAGACCATCTAGGTTTGTGTAAGTACATTCTATGATCGCACGATGAAAGTGCCTAATGGTGAATTTCTCAGAATGTATCCCTGCCATTAAGCAACACATGACTCCACTTTAGTAATAAGAGGGAGGAAGGAAGGAAAGGAATCGGGGGAGGGGAAAGGGCAGGGAGAGAGGGAAGAAAAACAAAAGAGAAAATAAATTTTAAAAAGGGACAGATGAAGCAAATATAGCAAAATCTTGATAATTATTGAGTCCAGGAGATGAATATATGGGGGTTACTTATATTCTACTTCTGTTCATTTTGAAAGTTTTCATAATAAAGGTTAATTTTTAAAAATTTAAAACCACCAAGGTCACTACACCTATACTTGATAATAACCATACAATTTCACAAATAAAGTACACAGTTTCACACATCAGACAGAAGTACTGCGAGAGTCCAATGTTTTCTGAATAGTTTAAAACACAAAACATTTCTATTTCATTCATGAATGCTGTTGAGATTTTGAGAATGTATCTTAGCAAGGAATAGACAAGACTGAATTCCACTTCCCAATGATATCTTAACATAAAATAGCATCAAAATAAATAAAATATGATTTGCCAAAACTCATTACCTGAAGAAAAGAAATAATGTCCCCAAAGCATTAAAAATAAAACCCAAACATTGGAAAGGTACATTAAAAAACTTTAAAATGGTGACCTCTGGGGGCAGAGGTAGGGATGAGACCAATGAATACTTTTTAACATTGTTTTGATTTTTTTGAGCTACATGAATGTATCATCTATTCAAAAATAAAATTTAATTTCAAATAAAATTATTTCATATATACTTTTCATATTTGAAAGAATTTTACTCCTCCATGAAGAATCTTACACTAAAACCTGAAAAAGAAAAAAATGAGCTGCTCTTGAAGATTTACCAACAGTCACTTATCCCACCATATTATTTTCCCAGATCAACCTCTGGCACCTTTAAAACATGTTAATTTCTTCTCCTACTTCTAAACAAGTTCTTTCTGTTCTTTAGGCAGACGTTTAAGAAACTTGAAATAAATCTGAAGTATTTAACATGAAAGCAAAACAAAGTCCCTGGGGTTAACTTGGAGAAAAGCTCAAATCAAGGAAAGCCCCTTTTATTTTTCATTTTGTGTCAAAGCACACATTTAAGTCTTTACTTGAAAGGTGATGAATTTAACAGTGATTTAGAAATCTTCACTTTGGTTCCACTTTTCTAACCTTAAACCCAAACTGGGATATTTTCTCATCCATTACCTGTGCTTCTCAGCCCATTCTTGTCAACCAAGATTATTGAAACCTCAAACCAAAACTTGATCATTTGCCTGTTAAGCTACTTAAAGTAGATATTTAAAACCCCGAATTATTACAATCCCTTCTGAGGCATTTTTGCATCCCTCTTCCTGGTTCTTTTACTGAGTTAATAGCCAAATAAATAAATTAGTATTGAAACTTTAATTAAAATAAGCTAAAGCCCCACGTGACTATCAGGCAGGTTACACTGTGTTCCCAGTATAGCTGGTGATTTCAAAGAATCATCGAACAGGTAGAAGGCCCTGTCAACAAGTGAGCACTGTGAAGACCTCCAGAGGGTCACACTGTTTTCAACAAATGTGCTGGATGAAAAATGTCATGCAAAAAAATATGATAGTCTCTTTCCAAAAGAACTCATCACTGGATTCCTTTAAATAGTGACTTCCAATTACTAGTTTAGATACAGGCTTGAATAATGGCTATCAACCAATATGTATTTACTGAGTGCCCAGAGTGTGTGTTCTGCAGAGCTTTAAAACATGGTTGACAAGACACATTCAACATACGAGACAGCAGTGTGTCTGTAAGAACATGTAGTTAGCAGGTCAACCGTGTAGCACACAGGCTGTGAGTACAGTGGGGCTAGGAGCTGCACGAGGCTAGCGCAGACCTGGAGGCTCCATGGATCCTTGGAAAGATGTCACAAGTACGTAAGACAGACAAGGGAGGCAATGGAACCTTACTGGCTCGCCAGATGCAGGGTCCATCTCTGAGACAAAAGGGGGTGTGGCTGAGGCAAACTGTGGAGGAAGAGCAGCAATGGGAGAAAAGTCAGAACAAATGTGGGCATGTATGTGTTTGTTTCTTGTAAAAGAAAAATGGGTTATAATCAGACCCCACAAGGTCTTGAATGAGAGCTCCAATTTTAAAGGCAGTAGTGACCCCTTGACCTTGAAGAAGCAAGTGAACACCAGCGGTGAGCTGTCCTGCTGGCCAGATGCAGGGTTCCTCCACCCTGGACGCAGACATGCTGGCAGCACCAGCAAGATGGACTTCCCTGTCTCAGGGTTCTTTATCTATCATCACAGGCTTCCAGATGAGCACTCTACAACTCATTTGATACATTCACATATTTTAGATGAATGTTTTTAAGGGACAACTGACCCCTCCTTCAAAAGATTTTAGAGAACACCTAAACAGCATCTCTAAGAGTGGACCATATCCTAGAAGGATGTCCACCGATGGCCAATTCCATAAAATAATGTTATTTAATATTTTAATACCTTATCTCACTTAACCCTGATCTATGAAGCAGGGACTATTATAACTCCCATTTTATGGATAATATTACTAAGAGGCTTACAGAGGGTAAGTAACTTCCCAAAGATCGCGTAGGTCACTAAGTGATGGAGCCAGGACTTGCCAGGCCCCTAGGACTTCAGGGCACATACCCCTGGCCACAACGCCCTGCTGCCTCAGGTGCTTCCATTCTTCCCAGCAGGGGGACTTGGACAAGGAGACCCCCATCTCTGCGGTTAGTGTAGAGGAGTAAAAACTTGCAACCTACTTGGGGGCCAGGGATCTCTAAGTACTGACTCCAAAGTCAGCCAGCAACAGAAAAACTTTCCGATTTGTACTTTTAGTAGAAACGAAGGAGAGGGAGTCACTAGCCTTTATTCAATAGCTG
Organism: Daubentonia madagascariensis; assembly: GCA_023783475.1. Classification (NCBI taxonomy): domain Eukaryota; kingdom Metazoa; phylum Chordata; class Mammalia; order Primates; family Daubentoniidae; genus Daubentonia; species Daubentonia madagascariensis. The sequence goes on along the minus strand of JAKFHU010000379.1, from coordinate 1,444,480 downwards.
CTGTTTAAGACCATATCAAACTTCTCAGGAATCTCATATCCCTAATTAATGCATATGCTTTAAATTCCTGTTGATTATATGTTTCCAAATCTTCCCATATTCATATGTAAATTTTCATAGAACCACCATTTGGGCATTCTGTATTTACAGAATACAGTTAAATGACAAAAATATCACTTAAATTTAAGACTAAGGCATTGATAATTCGGTGTGGGGAACGTGACATGGAAAGAGTACCGCATAAAAATCACAGCAACAAAAACTAGAAACAAATACATTCAATTTACATTATTTTCCATTGTCAAAGATCAAATCAAATATTTTACATAAATATGGACAGTATTAACAAACAAATTTTAGTATTACTTTATGCTACATCTTTACAGGCCAAACAAGCCAAATCTTCTTTGAAAGAATTTTAAAAGAAAAATTACATTTTTTATGCAACTATCAACAGCAGAATCTAAAGTTTTGCACCATAAAACACATTTGTGAAGCAATATCTTACATTAAGACATAGTACATTCTAAGCACTCACTGTTTATCATAACCAAATTATTATAGATTTTGAATAACAGTTTATGAGTTTTCATAAAAATGATAACTAATGTTGAATTTGGGATACATATATAAAAGACTAACTGACCAAATATTACCTAGAGGTTAGGAGACAATTATGCTTTGTAACTGAAATTGGTTTGGGGAATAGTGATAGATGGAGGCCATAGGGAAAAAAATAAGCGAAAATTAAGTGAGTAAGCTCTTCAACACACTAACTGACCTTAGGGCACCGCATGTTGCCAGTGCAGAAAAGGACATACAAAGTTATTGTTTTCTGCTTTTAATACAAATGCCAAAAGAAATAATTAAAATAAACAAATTTTACTTTGGAGAGGTACCTACTTCCTTTTACTTGATGCTTCAATAATACAAAGTAACAAAAATATTTTAAAGCTTAATACCAATCAAATAAACATACATATTATCATGATATGTGCCAACATGCTTTAATGAGGAAAAAAACAAAAAAACCCACATATTTTCTTCTATTACCTAAATCAATCTTAACACTCTTAATTAAACTGCATATCTCAAAGATTAACCACAAGAGAAAAATGTTAACAAGTTGTTAAAGGGTAGGATTCTGAAATTTTAAAAAAATTTATTATTGGGCATACAAAGTTGGTTAGGCCATAAACATTTTAAAATGTGTTCACTTCGAACAGACCTCTGTATTTCTTTGGTTTACAAATATATATAAAAATGACAGAAATAGTATATATTTAGGGTGAAAAAGATATATCTACTACTTTTCCACAATATAATAAACATAGGAGAATACATAAGCCAAAGGAGTATTTCAATCAACTCCAGTTTCCTAAATCTTTATTTCATTTATATCCTTCCAGATGTGCCAATATTGTGTGTTAACAATACGTTCAAATAAAAATGAGAACACGTAAGAAAATCATGTAGGCACCATGCCAAGTACTACCTTATTCCTTCATTAGGTCAACAAACATTTGCTGAACACCTACCCTGGGCCAGTAACGGGACACAACAAGGATTCTAGCAACGTCGCAACCCCCACATAGTCACAGTCTAGTAAGAAAACCAGAAAGCTACACACAGGGAGGGCTGGAAAGGAGCCAGAGTCTAGACACTGTGAGGAGATAGTTAAGAATGCTAAACAAGGAAATGATACAAGCAGTTGAAGAAAACGTGGGCAGGTGCTGACTATGTCAGCAGAGGGGATGAGTTTTGGGAGGAAACAGGTTTATAATGTAGGCAACTGAGTGGATGACAGTAGTTGCATAAAGTGCCAAGTACTCAATAAACATTAGTTTTCTTCTTCCTTCTCATATAGGGGTATTTCTTGAAAAACTTACCTCTCTGCACGAATCACGCCACTGTAGTAGGGGGGATCCCAAGGCATTACTTCCTACAATGGAATAATTCATCATTATGAAAGCTATTGATTGTTACATAATTTTTATCAGTAACTTTGCTAGCTTATGAAATGTAAACTAGTTATTATAAATCAGCCAGCTTATTAAACCAGCTATTGTTGATGTAAATCAGAAAATTTTCATAAAATCCCTAAAAATGTATAGCTTGGAAAAGAAATAGCTAGCTCCTTATTTTGACTTCCCTGTAATCAATGGGTAGAGGGGTATAAAAAAGACCTAACCCAAAATTTAGGGGAAAGGTAAACAACCGTCATTCTAAAATATAAACTAACCAAAGTCAACATTAATGGATTAAACCGGCCATGATAAAATTTTTTCCAAAATGTAACCAACGTATTAATCCATAAAACATACTGCAGGTAAGATTAGGGTGCTAAAGGTAAGATTAAGGTTCCTTCTAAATCTAAGCAAGAAGCTTAGGGTAGATCTCAAAAATGAAAGCAATAATTTAAAATGTAACTAAGGAAGAATTAACTCTAATCTTGGCAAAGAAAATATGTCATAAAGATGTACTGTAATAATAGTTGTTTTTGAAGACTGGTACAGAATACTGAAAGAAGGGAAAGCTTGAATACCTGAATGAATCATCCCTCCCACAGGTGTCCAGGTGGACAAAAGTGTGGTTAAGAGACGAGGCAGTGCAGCCAGACTGCCTGGGTTCGGGTTTTCAATCCATATCGGACTGTAAACTGCATGAGGACAGGGTCTTCCTCTGCACTGTTCACTATTATATCCCAGCACCCTGAACACTGCCTGGTACACAGGAGTCTCTCAGTAAATATATGTTGAATGAATCAACAGTACCTCCCAAATAGGATTGCTGGATGCACTTAAACCGTTAAGCAGAACAACTGGCATTGAGTAAGAGCTCGATAAATCCTGGTTGCTCTCCTTATTACCATTATCCTTTAAATTTTCAGCTTAGGCATTGTCTCCTCAAATAACAAGGTGTTCTTTCCCATATTCCATGATAATACCTCTATCATGGGATGTGTGACAATGTAAGATACTTGTAAGCTTATTTTCTTTCTCCTCATGAGCACTGTAAGGGCAGGCACTGTGTCCCCAAAAGTCTAGCTCCTCAGTGTTCAGTTCCTGGCACCCACTTCCTCTAACAGATGATTATTTACCATCTGCTTGCTGGATGCCAGACAGAGTACAGGCTCTAATGATAGAAAAACAAATAAGACACAGTCCCTATATCAAGAAGGTGGTGGTCTAGGCAGTAGAAAACACAAGTGACTAAACAATCAGAGGACAGTATGTCATGTCTACGTTGTGCCTTGTAAAACACAGCCCATGAGAAGGGTATTTAAATGCAAGGTCAGGAAATGCTTTGGAGGAGGCAATGCCTGAGTTGAGTTTTAGGATAGGAGCAGTTAATCCCGATAAGAAAGGGGAAACGCACTCCTGTGCATGGTATTTGTGAATGATTGGAAGCTGCCTACCATACCATATTTATGTGGCTGGCACATAAACATCAGTTAGAATTAAAGAGTAAAAGAAAGCAAAGCAAGGAAAGAAAGCACAAGTAAGTGAATGGAGGACATGAGTGCCCCACAGGTATTAGAGGAGAGCAAAAAACACTAACTGGGCTTGGAGGGGCAGCAAGAGACTAGGCTAGGGAAGCAGGTGGGGACCAGATCATGAGGGCTTAGTGGGAGAAGTAAAGCAATAGGAAATGGAAATCGGAGAATTACTGGGAGCTACTGAAGAATTTTAAACAAGAAAGTGACAAGATCAGATCTGCTTTTTAGAAAAATCCCCCTGGTAGCAATTCATTCATTCATAGTCCAAGTAAGTATTGAGTGCCAACTCTATGCCTAACACCAGGCTAGGCACATTGCTAAACAGTTCAAATCCAGGATGGTTTTCAGGGGAGCAAGAACGAAATGCTAGAAAACAAGTTAGGCAACCACAATTACACATAATCTGGGTGAAAAGTCAACAATGATCCCAACCAAGGCTACAGCAATGGGCACAGGGAGAAGAGGAGGGAAGGGAGAATCTGCAGGACCTAATACCCAATCAGATTGACAGGCTACTCTATACTTTGCTGAGTTTGATAGGAATAATCTATTTCTTAGTGGTTGTATCTGGGGAGCTGGTAAATCGTGTCTAAATCTGCAAGGCCCATTTCCCTAAATCTTCCCTATGACCATGGCTCCGGCAGCCACTACCAAATCAAAAATTATCAACAATAGTACCTACAAAACAATAGTGTAGACAAGCCCAGCAATTCTGTAGCACCCTTGAACCAAAAGGGAAAGAGTCCTAATATATGGAATCTCATCACTTTCCAGAGCACCCCAATCACTTGGGCAGCATTCTGGCCATAACAACACTCAGTCTACATTATAAGATCATATAAGTAAGATCATATAACCATATGACCTTATGATTGAAAACAATACCTAAGTGTTTTTAAAATGGGGTATACTTTGTCAGTCAAATAATGATCTATTTCATTGAGCCACAAATTAGTGAACAAACGAGTGAGTAAATGACATCATTAACACTGATGGCTAAAATCACCACCTGCCAGATAAAGCCTCCACGAGCACTAAAGGCTGCTTCAAACCGAGAAGCCAACTTTCCACAGGATGAAGCAGGCTTTGCAGGAATATGTTGTGTTAATGTACATTTACAATAACACACAAAAAAAATTTGTCAAATAATCAACAAAAATGCTGTATTTCCAGGCAACATTAGACTCAGACATATGGATCAAATATTTCAATACCTTTGTTCACAAAAACCAAGGATCACAAAAAAGAATATATAGATCTCTAGCATATCAAAAGAAAGTTCCAGAATCAAAAGATAATGATTTCAGTTGACAGACTGTTTATATCATAACAAAAATATTTCAACATAGTTACTTACAGATTTTTGAGGATTTAGTTTCATTTTCATCCCTTGTATCATTTCAAAATCTTTTATAGTTCTGTAAAACAGGTTTATCTTTACTTGCTAGGACAAATCTTAATAATTACATTATGAAAGAACTAACCTGCTTATGTTATATTCCAACATTTATGATAAAAGTAGATGTAATTGGTAGTGCAAATGTAAATCAGTATTAATCCAAATTTTACATAAGTGTTAAAAGAAACAATATATAAATGTATAAATATTACTGCAATTTCTACCTTAAAAAGCATCATGATGGACATATGTCCCAAAAGTACTAAAGTGTAGAAAAACTAGCAATGTTACTGAAACATGCAAAGCATTAATTAGCAAACTTTAAATCACTCCTTTTTGCTATACCTTAAAAAGGTAAGAGACTAAACAAATTATTTCTGTAAAAGAATACTAACATAGATTATATTTAAGATTGCTAGTCATAATTTTTCCCCTATAGAAAAACTCTAGCTGGACAATAATTAAATATGTACTTAATGTTTATAGAATATGACATGTCTGTCAGAATTAACTCCTATACATAACTATAAAATTATGAAGATACTGCTCAAAATATGATCTATAGCTACACACAAGTAGAGAAAGAAAACTAACACTTAACCAACAAAGCAAAACAGAATAAATTCTCAAATAATTACATAATTAACTCTCCTTGTTCCTTATATCAAAGACAGAGTGATTCACTAGGATTATTAAAAGAAAACTTTAGAATTAATAAACATAATCCAAATTAGAGAGGAATGGGTTCTAAGGCACGAATTTATAGTCCAAAACAGAAATTTCGCTAAAATGAATGTGTTGGTGTAGACAAAAAAGGCAAACAAAATTTAGACAGCATTATAAGAAAGAAAAGAGGAAAACATCACCTTCTTTTACAAACCATAACATGCCTCTTCCTGGAATCCTCCGTTCCCCCAACTAAGCCAGTGAATGGCAAGTGTATGATCTAAAGGACTGGGCAGGGGATCGGGCGGGGGGGAGGCAGGAATATAATAGAGGGACCCACTGAAGAGAGTAAAACACTTCAGCTTGAAATTATAAACATTGAGACAGCATTCTTAAAATAAGTGAAATCAAAAACACAGATTAATCCACCATATCCATAAGCCTCCTGGTATTTAGGCCAAAAGAAAAGAAATACTACTTTATGAACTTGTTATAAAATTAATAGTACAAGTTAAAATAAATAGTTTCAAAAAAGGTTTTGGAAGAATTTTTAAATTACATATGAATAACACAGTCCTAAAGACAATCAGTTAATGAGAGGGGACTGCCTAAGTTTTCAAGATTGGCAGTTTAGGAGGACAACTCTGTTCTTTCAAAGTGTGACTCACAGTGAACAGCTCTTGCAAAAGAGTCCACAGATATGACCCAATCTTCCAACATTCCTATTCTTAATAGGTCACTTCCTAATTTTTAATAAGTCTTCTTTAAAAAACTAAATCACATACAACTAAAAAAACTAAATAATAGAATAAAAACTAACCTTTCAGAAAGTTTGTTAGATAGTTTCTCAAGGAACTGCATGACAGTCTCTAAAAATGAAATTCGAAAGAAAAATCTTCAATTATGTGAAATACAATGAACATATCTGTTAAAATTATAATGTAATAATCATAATCTATACACTACAACTCCATTAAAGTGATGGCTTTCAAGGGGAAGCAGGGTTGCTAACATATACTAAGCACATAATAAATATTTCTAGATGACAATGATCTCTTAGAAAAACAAATTAAATTGACATAGTAATAATCCAAAGCCTTAAATAAAATTAAAAGAGTTAATGGGAGGCTAGAGAAAAAGCACAAAATTTCAATGTGTTTCTATTTATTCATATACAGAAAAGAAAAAAATAAGTTTCTTAGATATGTTTGATATTTTCTAAGTTTTAAAGAGAGAGCTAGACTCTGATTCATAAAAATCATTACAGTTTAGAAATATAACTTCCTGAAACTTAAATTTTAAAAATCAATGTTTTTCTGGGTAACTATTCTACAACTGTAGAATAATCTAATCAGGATCAATGCCAAAAGAAAATAAAACGAAATCAGAACTTTAAAAATTTAAGTTCTGATACATTTTTTTAAAGTATGTATTAACATACTTCAGCTATAGTCATCATAATTTACACATCCACAAAGGCAATGTTGAATTACCATTGTTTCCCATGATAGGAAATGTTTTGTGTGTATTTTTGAATTTAGCATTTTTTGCCACTGACTTACGTGTATAGAGCTTTCATGTGTATTTTAGTTTGCCTCAAACATTGTTTTTATATTTTCCAGATGATCTTTTATATGGTTTTAAGTTTCTTGCCCTCTCTTCAAGTTATCTCCTTTCTGAGTGAAATAAAAGCTAAGGAAAGAATGGATGGTTGACCCAAACCAAAACCACGGGGTTCCTTGCCACTGTCAATACTTAACAAGTCTTGTATATACTAATTCTGAAAACACTGCCTATGTGCCATATTAAATGACATTAGGAATTTCAGAAAAAAACTCCTATTTAGTCAAAAATGAAATTTCATTTCAGGATATCATACCAGCTGCCATACAAAACTGTTTTTACACACATCTCTATGTATGCTTTTTATTTCTTAATAACCATAACCATGTTTTACTAACATTCACCCATTTTATTTCTCTAGTCATCTTATATGTGAAGAATCTGCCTCAATTTATCTACCTATTAATAAAATTGTCATATTAAAAAGACTGAATTTGAAGCCCCCTGAAAATAACTAAACGCCTCACTGCACAGCTACTTCCTAACTCGCCGGTCACGTGAACGCCCACCTTCTCCTCAGTTACCCGCTTCCCGCCGTCTTTCTCCCCTCTGCTGCCGGCTCACCGCTCCTTCACTGAGAACCCAGGTTTCACTCCCTCACAAAACCTTCCACAGCCACACAGGCATCTGACAAACGTCCCAAACTTCTAAAATCCTGGGGTGTTGTTTTGTCTGTACTACTCACCTGGCACTGAAAATGGGCCAAACTGTATTATTATTTAACGTTCTATGTATATATCTGGCTCCTCAACTAAATTTTAAATCCATCAAGGACACAGGGCACATCCTGTGTGACTATGTGTACAACAGCCTCCCTGCAAAATATCACTACACCAAGTGCTCAGCGAACAAGGGCCATTTCCCAGGAATGGCACCTGGAGACCCGGTGAGCTCCAATCCACGCTGCCTGGCCGGTGGGCAAGCCCAGTCCCCTCCACCGCTGGCCTGCCTGTAGCACTGGAGTCAGCTCATCACTCCCTTCTCCTTAAGACATTTCTTTTGCGTGTCTTCCAGGACCACCGCTCTGTTCGCTCTCCCCTCTTTCCCTGACCATTCCTTCTCATACGCCTGAACTCTTAAACTTGGAGGGCCCCAGAGCTCAGTCCTTGCACTTCTGTTCTGTAAGTGCCCTCCCCTGGTGATCCCACAGAGTCTCATGACTTTAAACAAAGATTTAAATTTATATCTCCAGCTTGGAACTGTCTCGACGCCATACTCGTATATCTAACTGCCTACTCAGTGCTGCCCCTTGAACCGCAACTGGCATCTCAAACTTAACTTGAACGAAACTAAGCTCCTGGTCCTCTCTATCTGAGCTAACAGCAACTCTCTCTTTCTAGCTGCTTAGGTCAAAACTTTGCCTCGCTCTTTAAAATGCTATATACACAGAGTCCGACCACATCTCACCACCTTCACTGCTGCCACCTGGCCAGGGTGCTGTCATTTCTCATCATGGTTACCGCAAGATAGCTTCTAAACGGCCTCCCTTCCACCTCGCCCCGCCGCGGTCTACTCTCAATATCAGCAGCACGTGACGTACCATTAGCATCTAAGCCAGATCATCGCACTTCTCTGCCCAAACCCTCCAGAGACTTCCCATTGTGCTCGAGTCAAGGCCCTACTTGAGGCCGCCCTCCGCCCTCGTCAGTCTGTTCCCACCTCCCACCACTCTCGCCCCACTCGCTCCACTGGAGCCACTCTGCCCTCTTTGCTTGTCCTCAAGCATGGCAGGCACTTTTCTGCCTCAAGACTTTAGCACTTGCTGGTGCTTCTGCCTGGAATTTTCTTCCCCCAGAGATCCCCAGCCTCCTTCCTGCACCTCTGACAAGAGCATGCCCACAGGTCACATTGTCAGCGTGCCCTCCCTGACAAGGCTGTCTAAAACTGCAACACCCCCACACACTCACATGCCTTATTCCTGTCACTATCCAATTTTCTCCACAGCTTGTATTAACCAGTAACATACCGCATACTTACACCTACTTACTTTGCCTTAACTGTCTTCCCTCACAAGAGCGCAAGATGCACAAGGGCAGGAATTTCCATCTGCTTTATATATTGATTTATTTCCAGGGCCTAGAATAATATCTGACATGCAGTAGGCACTCAGTAAATATTTGTTGAATCAACAAATGAAAATAAAGGATATAGATGATATAAAAGACAGGGTATTTGGTCTCAGGCTGCCTACAGAAAACTGTAAATTTAGACTACGTGTTTAGGTTTCCATTCTGCCAGTTTTCAGCAATATAACCCAACCTTAGATTCCTTATCTGTGACACGGCTACAAATACCTACTACACAAGGCTTCAGAGGAGTTAAATGAGATGATGACAGAGTAAGCACTGAATAATGTTCTAATATTATTTTATATAGTAATAACATCAAAATTATTACAGTACTATTATAATCAAACTGGTGACAACAGGGACTATAGAAAAGCATACAATTAAAAAATACACATATAATACATAACATACATACAATGTCTCTTTAGGAGCTAAAGTACATGAAACAAATTGTAAGTGCTTTAAGGGGTTGGGGACAAGGGAGTCCAAGGAAAGTGAAAAAGTTTAACAGGCTTCGTGGAAGAGGTGGGTTTTGAGCTGAGCCACGAAAAACTGGATAAGATTCTAACAGACATATTGGGAGGGGGAAGCTGTTCCCCACATGGGAATGACATGAGCAATGGCACCCAGGCTGGAATGAGTGTGACATGCCTGTGGCTTAAAAAAGAGCCTTGATAGGTCAAGGGAAATGGCTGTTCATGAAAGAGTGAGAAATAAAATTGGGTGGATTTAAGAGAACTTTGGAGAAGTTGAACACGAACATGAACACGAATACAGAAGGCACAAAGACAGGACAGAATTAAGGATGTGATCTTCACCCAAACAGAGTTTTTTCCAGGGTCCCCTCTATCCATGAATGGCACATCCACCCAGATGTACAACCAGAAACCAAGGGCATCTGTCACACTGTCTCCTCCTCCCTCTCATCCCACTACCAAGTCTTATAACTTTGACCTCCAAGATCTTTTTTTTGAAATTTTTTTGTAGAGACAGGGTCTTACTATGTTGCCTAGGCTGGACTCGAACTCCTGGGCTCAAACAATCCTCCTGCCTCGGCCTCCTGAGTAGCTGGGACTACTGACCCAGCCAACCTCCAAGATCTTGAATCTACACAGCTCCACCATCGCAATCACCCTACTCCTGACTCACGACTCACTGCCTAAATTACAATTGGAATTTTTTTTTTTTTGAGACAGGGCCTTATTCTGTTGCCCAGGGTAGAGTACAGTGGCGTCATCATAGCTCACTGCAGCCTCCAACTCCTGGGCTCAAGTGATCCTCCTGCCTCAGCCTCCTGAGTAGCTGAACTATAGGCGTATGCCACCACGCCTGGCCAAAAATCGGAATTTAATAAATGCTTTTCAAAAAACTTATTATATACATTTACATTTTTATTGTATAACATTTTCTCTTAAACATTATTTAATCATAAGGAACTCAACATAACACAAGACAAGTTTATCACAAACCCAAGGAAAGACACTTCTCCCAACCGACCATACCTAGCACAGACCTTCCCAAGCAGTACTCTTCTCTCTGAAAAGAAGGCTTATAGGACAATGTGTTTTTGTATGGCCAACATTTAACCTTGACATTTCACATCTTCTCATCCTAATTCTAAGTAATTTCATTAGATTGATCACAGAAACTAGTTGAGTTAAAATGAAAATAATCTCAACTAGCATCAGGTGAAAATTTAGGTTATGATTTACGCTCAACATGCACATGAAATATATGCCAAATTATTAGCTTTCCTTCAAAACTAGTCCTATTAAAATATGTAGAAAATCTCAATAAATGGTACTCTGAGTGTATTAAAAATAGAATATTATAGATGGTTTAAAATCAGAAGTTGTGTCATAAAAACTCTATTTTGTCCTTAAAAGTTGGATAAACAGGCGTACCTGGATTTTTAGCTATTGTTCCCTGGAGAGCCCTGTGGGAAAATGTAGAATATCCTACTAACTTTGCCAGAAGGTCTCTATTGCTGAGCAATTCTTCTAAACATTTCAATTGACCAGCGTTGGGATAAAGAAAAATTTTGTAAGCAGCTTCTCGCACCTATATTTAAAAAGTAAATAGTAAAGGATATAAATACCATAACATAAAGTCCTGTGCAACAATAACACAGGCTAACATTCACCACTTCATGTGTAGATGATCACTGCTTTCAAAATAAAGTAACAGTTTACACAAGACGAATAAAGCTTTTAGAGTCATAAAATAGCATGGGATACAACAGCATACTTGACTGGAGCTTTGGAGTACTGTTCTAGGGTACGGTGGGACAAACTTTTACCCAATGCATGTATCTCTATGTCATAAAGCACCTTTAACCAGGTGAAGGTAAAGACTTTATACATTAAAAAGTCTCAGTAGTCTAGAATGTCAATCACTGCTGTTATCATACTTTAAAAATAAGGAGTTCTTTATGAGACATAAGTAGTTAAACCATTTTCATTATTTAAAGTGTTTATGGAATTTATGGAATTAATGATCCCACAAGTTAAATTTTTAAGGCTTAGTAATACTACAAGGTTTTTAAGGGTATTATTATCTCTAAATTTTGGGTCAAAACAGTAGCATACAGATGATACCTAAATAATAAAGAGAATGAAATAGACATACCAAGTCGTCTGGTGCTTCTGCATGGAGACCATCAATTATTACGTGATTCCCATCAGATATAAAGTTATGGCGAATGTGTTCTGGTAAGAGATGCTTCTCAATCTTGTTGGGAAAGTTGGCTCCCATAAGAAATTCACTACTCAAATCCAAGATTTTAACATTAAGGTCCACTGCTCTTTTACGCTATATGTGGGGGGAATAGAAGTTATTTAAAAGCATTTCAAGTTAACATTTCATAATTAATTTAATAGATAACCTATAAAGGTGGGAAATCAATATACATGTTATTGAATTTATAATTTCATAACATGTTAAATATACTAACTAATGAAATGACTATTTTCAATATATTGTTATAAACGTGTAATATATATTATAAATAATAATTCTAGTTTTGACAGATATTTAATATCCTGACAAAAAGATTATCCTTACAGTTTTTTAATGTTTCCATGCTTTAAGATTTACATAACTTCTATTTCCATGCATTAAAATTTATGTAACTTCTAGAGTTCTATTTATGTCTAGGTTGTATAACTAATCTTTGAAATTAACAATATTAAAAATGCAGAATCCTCCTTTGTCTCCCCCCCAAATCCCTTTGTTAAGTGAGTCAGAGAATAGTGGGATGGTTAGACCTATTCAACATGATGCTTAAAAAGTTCATTTAGACTAAAAAAAAATTAAGTATTTGAAGGGCCGATAAAGATACTCAGTCTTAAAAGACAGTCTAAAGGACAGAGGGAAAGGAAAGTCATTAATACAATTCTTCACAAAAGTATAGTGAACATCCAGAAAGGAGGAAGTACATTTTAAAAGTTCTGACTTTGCATATGCTTCAGATGCTGCAGAATGATAGCAGCAAAGCAGGGAGAAGTAGACTGGAGCCCCAGAAGGCATGGCCCTGTCTTCTACTCTGTGTCCCCAGCATGTGGCACATGGACCTCACTCCCGCCAGGCCCTCAGTGGGTCAGCGATGAGGATGTAAACACTGCTGGCACACCCGTGTAGTTTTAATCTTCAGTCATACCTGTGTAACAGTCACACCTATGTAACAATCTCCTGAGACAAATGTGTGTTATCAAAAGCGTTGCCACAAATGTTTTAAGATGAAATATAAACTGCAGTCCACATAATTAGTCTGGTATACTGGAGGACAAGCAACGAATTTTCAGTTATTCGTTACTAAAAAACTTGACAGGTTTCTGGACAGGGCTCCTGAGGAGCTTCAGGTGAAAGTATATACAAATCTTCCTCAGGGGAGGGAGGTTTGATAGCTATTAACAGATTCTAAACTGTACTATGCCCTAAAAAAATGACTGAGCAGCACTAATATACTTTTAAAAGATAAATACATAAGATGTAGATGTATGCTTGATAAGATGCTGAAAAAAATTTAGTATATTAATAACCCCCAATTTTTCAATGTAGAAAATTCAAACTTCATGGGAAGAATAAGTTTTCAGAGACCCCAACATCTTCATAGTCCAGATTCTCTTTGCCTATTTTGTTTCTGATGTGGCCATTCACCACCACCTAATGGTAACTAGTAGAATAACATAAAGGATGACTGAGATCTGGAAATGACATTACAGTTCCAAAATTTTCCCCAAAGCTTTTACTGTGAAAAAAAAATTACAACGTGATTTTAAAAAGTCATAATTATTTTGAAGACTTTATCACTTGGTAAATCCCTGGAAAAATAAAAACTGAGTTCACTTACTGATTTCAATGATTTGCGTATCATTTCATCACTCTGAGATAACAAATGTACAGTACTCTGAACTCTAAAAATTCTATGAAATTGTTATTTATTAAATGATTATTTAAAATATATATTTTTATTAATGTTAAGCTTTTAAGTTATATTCATATGAGACCTTAAAATAAAAATTTAAATAAGAAATAAACTGGACAGAATATAGGCTTTATGATTTGTAGGTTATGTTAGTGGGTTTATTTTATGATCTGTCTTTTAAAAAATGTAACATGTCTTCCTTATATCCTGTCCTAGTGGAGCACCTTTGAGAACAGACATGGAAGTCATGAGAGAGGAAATTAGCAGGGCTACTTTACTTGCATCTTTAATGTTGATGGTTCCTAAGGGAGTTGCTTGCTAGGAAAGAGCAGCTATACAGTAAAAACACGTGTTAGATAAAAGCAGCAATGTTCATGTTGGTGAAACTGAACATATACTATTTGTCAGCAAAGCGTCAAAAGTATCTTTCATGAAGAGTACATAAAACAATAAAACTATTAATATAGATTCTCTAGTAGCAACCTTCCTTCTGGAGATATCAAACTTGATTTAATGTTAGCTAGCATTATTACGATTCAACATACATTCATTCAACATTACGTTGAGTCCAAAACTGGTATACACTAAAAACCAAGATCTATGCTCTCGGTCCTTGATAAGCCATTAATTAATTTATTTATTTATTTATTACTTTTTGAGACAGAATCTCGCTCTGTCACCCTAGATGGAGTGCAATGGAGCTCACTGCAGCTTCCAGCTCCTGGGCTCAAGCGATCCTCTTGCCTCAGCCTCCCAAGTAGCTGGGACTATAGGCGCACACCACGACGCACAGCTAATTTTTCTCTTTTTAGTAGAGATGGGGTCTCGCTCTTGCTCAGGCTGGCCTCAAACTCCTGAACTCAAGCAATCCTCCCGCCTCGGCCTCCCAGAGTGCTAGGATTACAGGTGTGAGCCATCACACCGGGCCATAAGCCTGTAATTTAGATAAGCAATAAAGTAACAGCAACATCATCAATAAAAGGCAGTTAAAGGTAAGTGCTGTATGAGTGAACTAAGTAAAATGTGAGTTCGGATGAATGCAAAATTCCACCTGGGGGACTGATAAAAGCTTCACAGACAACGTGGCCTAAAGGTGAAGGCTTCCTGGGGCAAAGCTAGTGAGCAGCTCAGGAGGAAGACAGGGCACCAGGCACGGGGAGGGTACCAGTGTGACAAGTTGCACTGGAGCTCAGGGAGATGTGTGAACTCTTGTTATCTATAACTTCACTGGATAATAGCAAGTCACTGAAAGATTCTGGGCAGGGGAGTAACAAATCAATCGATGCTTTGAAAAAACTAATCCAATGTTCACAGACAGGTAAGACTGACCAGCAGAAAGCCAATGGGCAGGGCTGGCAGTGCAGGCTCTGGAGTCTGTCTGGCTTCTGAAATCACCTCCCACGATCTTTAGGTGCCTAGTTTCTTTCCCTATAAAACAGGAATCACAGTAGTACCAACCTCAAAGGTATTGTGAAGACTTGATGAAAAACATACACTTTAAAATAGCAAAAGCTCAACTGATGGAATTATAATAAGCGTTAGGAAGACAAAGGCCTTTAGGACAGCCCAGGTATTTGGTGATAAGGATCAAGGTGATTTGTTTTGGGGATGCGGACAGATGCAGGTCTAAGGAACAATATCCAAGGACTTGGTCACTAATTAAGATATCAAATACTAGGAAGGGAAAAAATACAACCTGACTCCAGAATTTTATTTTACAGAGAGGTATAAATTAAGAACTAACTGGTTTGGAAAGGGGCAAATTGGTCACTTTAGGCACTGTGAGTTTACAGTAGAGGCCATCAGCCTCACAGGCTGCTGGAAGGCATGTCCTGGCTCAAGGTCAGATCAGGAATCACGCAGTTGAGCCCTGAAAGCCACACAAACATGCGTGAGTGCCTCCAGCATTACCCAAACCCAGCACCAATCAAAATGATAACATCTATTGTATGGGATACATAGCCCCAAGACCCTGCCTTCTACTTTCCAAGATATTTTGATAAACTAATTTTCATAGGTAAGTGGCTTAATTATACTATATTTAATAGGAAAAACATTTATCTTTAAAACAAAAAAAGCCGTAACAGTCTAGTCTATAGGCGGTAGGGGAGATGCTGTGGGGCAGGCTGGTCTTTCAGAGGTGTCAAATCCCTCCCCCAACCCCTGTTCTTCCAACCCTGAGGCTTGATACTCGCGTCTTAGGATGCCATGTGCTAGAAAGAGCATTGGCCAGCTTTAGAACGATAGGAACCTGAACAAATCACTTTGTCCTGGTTTCCACATCTATAAAACAAGGGGTCTGAACGAGGTATAAGGCCATCCATCCCAGCATAAACCTGTGCTCACTACTTCAAGAACAAAAGTAGATGGCTCTGTCAAAGACATGTATAATGTAATAAATACACTCATGTAAAGGTCTTAATGATAGTGCCTGTACTTCCAGTCTTCAAGGACATCAGCTTTCCTATTCGGTCATTCCTGCTATGGCCCATCTCATCCTAATTTCATGACACCTAAAACACTAAAACTGTCTCATCTTTCTTAATTCTGAATAGTGGGGTGATAGGCCAACCTCCAGAGAGCACTACCTTCGAACACAACTTAAAAAAGAATTCCATAAAACATAAAAGACTGGAACATTTTTATAATATGTAAATTCATGCAATGTATACAAGGACTGTAGCAACAAAGATACCAACTAAATGTCAATAAAATAGGAAGAGTCAAAAAAAAAGAAGAGTTACCTTTTCTTTGTCTAGATGGATTCCACTAATTTCAAAATCAAACATAAACAGTTCAGCCACTCGCCTATGAATAAAACAAGCCCCAGATTATAAAATATAATAAAAATTACTAACAAAAATCAATTTTGTTTTTAAATAAATCAGCCCTTTTGAACCTTACTGCCAAAAGTTACACACACATACACAGAAAACTTGTTTGTTTGTTTTAAACAAGGAGCTTAATACCCCAGAAGTCAGGCAAAACATCTAGCTGACAATTATGATTAGCTTTTCATGTAAGAGCTTATTCTTTATTCAGACAGTACAAACCTGTGAAAGCCACTATAATAATTACTTATTTATTTCAACTCCATCCAAATCCCAACAATTAAAAACATAAAACAGTTTTTATAGTTGGACAATTTTTCAAAGGCTCTCTGCATGAGATTTTCAGTTTTTCTTCCAAGTAGTAGCAGCTATTTAGAATATTCAATTCTTTGATGCTGTGCCGGAAGCTGAATTTCTTGGCTAATGAGAATTGTTTTCTTTCTTTTTAATCCTGCTTCATGCTTAGAACCAATTTCAAGTGTAACACACTTTTCTGTCAACAATATTTTTTTTAAAAACTACTTTTTTTTCTGGAGGTAAGTTAACCAAATATTTGACCTACTCTTTCGGCTTTCCTTGACTCTTCAAAATGGATAAATTTATCTCCCTTATTATTGTGTCAAATACACCTTGCATAAACAGAATTACATTTCTTCTAAAATTCTGAAAATTCAGTAGACCATGTTAATAATTTAGTCATTTATCTTCTTTATTAAATAATGTAAATTGCTTCACTGAAGCCCCAAACTGTCCCCATCATCTCCACCTCATATTGGTCTCTCTCCCTAAACAGTCAGCCTAAAAAATATAACACTTCCTTTTCAAGCAAAGGTATTTTCTATTTGTTTTAATAAGAGAAAAAAAAGTTAGCAGGGGTTGATAAATTGGGGCTGGGACTTTATCATATAAGTTTATTGTATTATACAATACAGGTTTATTGTATAAGATAACTGTATTATAAAAATGTACAAAAAAATTAAAACCACTAATCCCACCAAAGAAAACCACTATTAAAATTCTTATATTTCCTTCCAATCTATTTTCAATTTATATTACTTATGTAGAATAATTGGGATCCAACTTATATACTTTTGTATCTTGCTTTCTCTTGTAAAATTATATCACAAACATTGAACATCTCTCCATATCTTTATTCTTCAAAAACTTAACTTTTGATGTTTGTATTATGTTCTGTCACATGAACTACGAATGTTTTCACTTTTCCCACTCCCATAAACCATGATATGATTAAAAAAAATCTTTGTTACATACATTTCTTTATCCTATTTCCTTAGGATAAATTCCAAGAAGTTAAATTGATCAAAAACTATGCACACTGATATATATTACCAAATTGTCCTCCTTAAAGATTTATCAGTTTACATTTAACTAGAGAGGATCCATTATCCCAAACCATTAACAACGCTGTTCTTATTGTTTCAACTTTCTCAACTGATGGGCTCTTTGCCTTATTCTACTTTTCTTTAATGGTAGTAAGTCCCATTCAGTGAGTGACCATGACATGCCAGGTAGTGAGCAAAATGCCTTACATGAATTATTTCATTTAAACCTCATAGTAATCTTATGAAGTACTCTTCCATTCCCCTTTAACAAAGGAGAACACTAAGGTTTAAAGAGCTATGAAGCCGATATCCAACCAAGGCAGGGTAATTCTAGAACTGCACCTCCAGCCACTCCACACTTAATTACAAATGTTGTACCTAAGACACACTGGTATAAGTTTAATGACCATCTGTCATTTCTATTCTTTACTTTCTGAAATGAGAGTTTCACAAAAATAGTCCTTTGTCCATTTTTCTATAAGGGGGTTTGCTTTCTTTCTTTCTTTTTTTTTTAGTAATTTGTAAGGTCTTTTAACATAGTAAATATATTAACCCTTTGTCATATAAGTAATATTTGTTGCATTTGTGTATTCTGACTTTGAATGTGGAAGGGTTTTGACATACCAAAGTTTGCAATTTTTATATGATCAAATCAATCAATCCTTCCTTTTGTGGTATGACTTTGGTATCATGCCAAGAAAGACCTTCCATATGCAAGATTATCAATACTTTTATGATTTCTTCAAAACAAATTTAAATCTTTAATCAATCTTTTTGTTCCAAAATCACTTTCCACTGGGCTAACATGATTTACTGAAAACCAAGTCCTTCCCTACAGACACGAAATGACACTTCTGTCACAAACTAAATACGTATATCTGTGTCAGTGTCTGAAATTTTTCTATTCTTTCATTGATCTAATTAACTATTCTGGCATAAGTATGATGTTATTTAAACAGAGTATTTTTATAATATGTTTACTATCTAAGTCTCTTTTATTACTTTATCAGATTTTTCCCGCCTATTCTGCCATATTTATTCTCTATGACTTCATTTTAAGTAATAACAACCAAAAAATCTTCTTTAGATATAGATTGGATAGCATTAAACCTACAGACTGGCAGAGAACACCACTGATCTTTCTTCTTCCTTACCTAAGAATACAGTGTTTCTCCATTTCTGTCACCTTTCATGCTTCCTAGGTGTGTGTGTGCATTAGGTTGTGCACTCATTGCCTTCCTGAGTTTATTCCAAGGTGTATTACAGCTTTTGTTGTTCTTGTGACTGGGATTTCCCCTCCGTTATATTTTCTGGAGTGTGTGTTGTTATGCTCTTTGCACACATGAAAGCCCTGAATGGTTTTGGAAAACCCCAAGTTAAACTGGTTTTTTTACGGCTGGGCTTCTCAGAGACCCTAAACTACTAAAATTCTCCAAGAGGAGAAATACACTGATATGTCAGATTTCTAAACTTATGACCAATGGGACCCTTCTGAGAAAACTTTTGAACATCTCATGGAACTAGTATTTCAAGGATTGCATCTAAGAATAAGATGATGAGTAACTCAATTTAAATCATTTCTTCTGTACATTGACTTATCAGAAAAGATACTTTATGAAGCCTACAATTCTTTGTTTTATCTGTTGTCTTATACTTTGCCATATACAAGGTTCTAAAGTATAGTTCTTTCTGGGTGCTAGCCAACAATCTTGATGACATTCAATAATTATTACTTCAAATTCTTTTCTTCCAAGTTGCTTTTCCTTTCTAGACTATTGTTATTCTACTGAGTTTATTTTTCCTAATGGATTTATCATTTTATTATTTAAAAATTCCTATTGGCATTTTTAGTAACATCTAGAAATGTGGTATGTATCCTATTAGTACAAATCCTTTGTATCTAAACTAGCCCGCTAGTCCTACAATTTTTATACATAACACAGAAATGTCGATCTTTAGTAAAGTCAGATTATGAATAACCTTATTTTCAACATTTTTTGTTGTTGTCAGTACCACCTGAGTATAAATCTGGCACAATTAATAGGCATTCCCCTTTCACTTGCCTTTTACTCGCTTTGCTAATGAAGGCAATATAACGCCCAAGCTTAAAATTACAATGAAAGTAACTACTCCGATGACACAGCCAGCTTCCATAGTCTCCCGAGCATCAGGATGGAGGCAATGAAACGAGACAAGGTACCTGCAGACCTGCCAGTCAGGTGAAAATAACCCCTCAAAAACTGAGGCTCATTGTGTTACTCATACAGCATGGTACACACATATTAGATAAATAGCAAGATTTGATTAACTGGAACCTGTAGAACAGGATTTCACTTGGGGTCACAAGCCCCACATGGAGAGAGAAAGGAGAAGGAAGCAGGAGGAGGGAGAGTCAAGTTGTCAAAGTGTCCCACAAATAAAAAATAGATAAACAGGTACAAACAGGTAAGAAAAAATTAATCTCTATGTTATGACATGAATATTGTAGGCAGCTTAATGACAAACCCTACTACACTTATTTTATAAATAAATTTAGCAGAGGAATGAGCTATCAAAGGTCCAAATCAAATATTCTTACGTATTGACTCAGAAATTAGGCCCTTTCAATTTAGATTAATAAATGTAATCTAATGAACCAAAGGAAACCATTACAAGGATCTTGACATCCACCCAGTAAATAAAATCAGTTTGCTTGTATCTTCTGATGGTATCATTTATGGAACTCTGAGCATACAGCTAAGTGTAATTATCAACTGCTTACAGGACCTCATTCCTTGGTTAAGCACATATCACATGCCATGAATGTTGGAGGTGCTGAGCATGCAGCAGTGAACAAAACAGACCAAGTCCCTGCCCTCAAGGAGCTTGCAGTCTAGTGAGGTACAGAGATGATAAACAAATTAACAAATAGATAAGATAATGTTGGAAGTGATTAGGGCTATGAAGAAAAATAAATCAGGGTAAGAGGAGGGAGAGTGACCTGGTGTAAAGATCTTGGAGGAGACACCATTTGAGTGGACTCCTAGAGAAAGGGCAGGGGTCGTGGAGATATCTGTGGAAGAACATTCCAGATGGGGGCCTGCAAGTGCAGAGGCCCTGGTGGGGAGTCTCCCAGCTTTACCTCTAGAGTCAGAGTCAAAACCAATGCAAAGAAATGAGTGAGTACCTGGTTTCTGGATCAAGGGAATCCACAACTTTTTTATCAGCTAGTAATTTTTGCAAACTTTGATATAAGTCCACATCTGTGTTCAACCTAGAAAAATTACAAATGAAAAAAAATTAAATGATTTCTTAATACCTTATTTTTAACTTTACATCAAAAGATGGTATCAAATGGTAGCATACACATTCCCAGAGGCCAAAAGTTATGGTAGTTTTTTGGTTCTTCATTTGAACCAGGAATAGTATAACCATTCTCAGAAACTGAACTATTCAATATAGGGAAAGGCAGCCTATTAGGCAAAGTGTCGCGGTACTAACTGGAAGGTTTTAGAAGGTGAACAGATAAATTTAAATCTGCAGTCAACAGCTGGGGCAGGAAGAGCAGATGGGAAAGAGGGGAGGGCAGGAATGCGGTCACTGGTGATCTGAGAACCAGTTCCCATTAGTGATACGCCAATGGCCATTTGGTTTTTTTTCTTTTTAAATAAAAGGAAAGGAGTGAAGATGGGAGGGAGGACAATAGACACAGAGTTCCCAGTGCTGAACTGAGCACCCCAGCACACGGGCTGCCTGTGCTCACGTGGTGAGGGGCAGACCCACACCATCAGGGACAGCTCAGGACACAGGCTTTGGAGCCACACACCCGGGATGCAAGACTGGCCTTGCTACTGCCCTGGGACCCTGGGAAAGTGATTTAGACCTTAGGTTGCCATGAAAATTAAATGAGCCACGAAAACTGGTAGGCAGTGGTGCCGGCCTGCCCTTAGCCAAAGCTGGGGAGCACAGGGCCCACAGCTGAGCACTGGCCTCAGCCAGACCCCCAGTATCTCTGGCAGGAACCCAGTCCTTCCTCCCAAGATGCCAAAAAGCCCTGGAACTCAGAGCCAAACAGTGAGCTGGGTTTAAATACAATCCGTCCCCTGCCTGGTGGACCCTCAGGGAGGGACAAGGTTATAAGAACTATCCATCAGTTCCTCCTACTCAGGAACTCAAGGATGGTCTGGTTCCACAGTCAGTTCACAATCAAAGAGCTGAAGTTTTATATAAATCATAAGAGTTTCTGTTGCCACTGTTCTCAGGGGCCTTCCTAGAACACCAAGGGAACTGAGGCAGGCACCACCAATCAGAAAACACTTGCCAAGAAGGACGAGGCTTCCAGGCATGGATCCCAGAAGTCAGGAAGGAAGCGAGTGTGGTGCCCACCTCCTCCCGACCCGCTCGCCCACGGAGCCTTGCCACGGCAGCGGGACGGACAGTAGTTTAAAGGCAGCCCACAGTGCTCCCACTTCAGCAATGTAAGCACATCTCCCACTATGTTTTATGTTGGAAGACTGTAAGATAAGGTCTATACTTTAGTTTACATTTGGCATTACTTCTCAACAACTGCACCTAATTTTAGGCTTTTTTTCCACTACTACTGGAAAATAAATCAATTCTACATATGTACCTAAAATCATCCTGACTTTTCAAATATCAACTGAAAAAGTTAGTTAAGATATGATTCAGTTAGACGAAAGGAAACCATGAGTCACCATGCTTGGAGGAAACAGAGCAAAGCTCTAGGAGAGGCTATGCATGCTGGCTTAGAACTTTACTTTCAGTAGACTGAAACGCTCTCCCATGGTGAAGTGAAGATCATAGACAGACACTCCTGACACCACATCACTACCAATCACGGTTCCCTGCTGTCTTTCCATAAAATTAAGAGTGCTCATCCATTAGACCTGTATCTAAATTTGGCAGGGCACAGCATTCAGAGCACATCTGCTCTACTCCCTTCTTGGGACCTTTCCCCTAGAGGCAAAGCTCTTTCTCCCAAGGAGTCCCCGGGTTCAACACCTTCAGCTTGCCCAGCGTCTATACTGTGAAAAGAGTTTTATCCCATTCCTGGAGCTGATTGTCAATGGCTATAGGAAAAGTCACATGGATTGTGCCAAAGTGAGCACATGTTGCTCAACCCAGGGAAAAGCAGCAGCTGCACATTCCAGCAGCAACCAGAAGATCCTGCACATCTTCCAGGAAGCCACATCTAACCAGAGAAGCCACCACCCGCCTCCTCCTCCAACTTCTGGTGTATGAAACAGTCTTGCCTGGCTCCCTCTTCCCCGTTGTAAATTCATGCCAGGCAAGCCCAGGCTCTCCCTAGCTCTCTATACTGCCTGGCATGGTGCCATGCACCTAAGTGCTTTGGAACATAGCACTGCCCACCATTAAGTTATTTTAACAAGCATTATAGAGCTCTCGTAAATGGCTTAAAAACATTCACATTTACCTCAGAATCACTTTAAAATAATTCGCTCCATCATAGCCTCAGCCTGCAGCCTGCCTTGGCCCTCCCACAGGGTTTTATGGTCTCCCTAGACTCCCCTAATCCCAACTCAACAGGGACTGCAAGGGCACTGTGCATATACCATTCTGGCTTCCCACCCTGTGGCCCACAGCCATCAGTGCAATAGCAATTTAATCAAGCGATAACCTACTTACTCCAACTTGCCACCAAGACATGAAAACACCCTTGCTTAAGGTAAACAGTAATGACAGTAACAAGGACACTGGATGTTTGCTAGGTGCCTGACACTGTATGATTTCTTTACATTTACCTCATTTAATCCTCACACCGACCCTAAGAGGCAGAGCTAACTCAATTACCCCATTTATAGACAAGGAAATGGCTGAAGAACAATAAATATCTAGCCCCTAGCTCCAGTGCTCGTGGCCCGCCAGCCCTCCCTCTGCTCACATACCACCTCCCACCCTGCTGGGCAGGGACAAGCGCTATGTACAAAACTGCCACAGCAAAGTCCGTGAAGCCATGTCACCCAACACTGGAACGGAGCGGGAACAGCACATACTTCTCTACCATGGTGCCAATACTTCTACAAGCTTCTTCCGCAGCCTCTCTGAATGCTGGCTCAGGGTGAGCAATTTTCACAAAATCAGCCTAATAAAGGGGAAAGACAAAACCAAAAGGGAATTTGATGGAAAGCTTTCTTCCAGGATCTGAGGGTGAAAATGAAAACCTGTGTTTTAAAATGTGCCATTTGGCTTGACCTATGCATTTCCATTACTGAATTTTTCCTAAACGAGAAAGGCAAAGAAGCTTCTTTCTGAACATTTATTGATTCTGTTACTCCTTAAAACCAAGTTTGTCTCATTCCAAAGAAAATACTTTTACTAATTTTATTTTAGAAAAGTTTTTCTCCTTCAAATATAAACACCAAGCATATTCAGTTCAAAATAGCAGACACCAGTTTCAAATATTCTAAACTTTCTAACTAAAATTCTTTGCAATATGGTTCTCACATGTTAATTTAACCTGGCTCCAGAGAACAACTCTTAGGGCTATTTTTTAAAATTGACACATAGTATAGTTTCAAAACCGACTTAACTACATACTAGTCTTTGTGCAGAAAACAAAGGCACATTCTATTTATAGCCCTTTTAATAAAATATGAATTCACAGTCCCCATGTAACATGTTACACAACTACTACTGCTGCTGCTATGTTAACCACCACAATTAAACTAAGCAAGAATTCTTTTTTTTAAAAGATGAAATCATATAAAACTAGATTTTAGTTTACATGTTAATTGCAGTATATTGCAAAAGAAAAATGCAGGGGAACTACATATTTTCTTTATTCTCCAAGAAGATATGTATGACTATAACATGAAATAAAATCACCACAAGATAAAATTTCCTAATTTTATTATCAAATAGTTTTTAATACAAAAACATTTAAATCCATAGTTCGATACATTTGTTGTAACAACAGGTAACAATAATATGACATTAGAACTAAAGAACTTGAAAAATGATCTCATGTAAAATTTACATTTTTTATAAATTATTAATCTACATGTTGTAGAATTAACAATCAACATGAAAATTTAAAACACTAACATACATTTTAAAAACTGATTTGTAGTAGTGATGATGAAAACAGTTCCATTACATAACAACTGTATTTTAAAAAGAAAAAGAAAGCAAAACAGAACAACTATTTGGTGACAGATAGTTTATAGTTTATAAAACTATTACCTTATAATAGTACTGATCTTACTTGCGGTAACATCTTAAAAATTCAAAAAGGAAGAAGGTTCTTTGAATTTCTTTACCCAGAGAGCTATATATAAAAACTACACTATAGTTTTTTTTAAGTTTTTATAATAAGATACTATTATACATCATAAATATAAAAAGCTTTAAAATTAGGACAAGATATAGAGCAGAGAAGTTAAACTCTTTTAGTAAAGAGCAAAAGCAGAAGTGTGGGGGAAAAAAATCCTAGAACACTGTTTAATTAAGATAGAGACTAAGACAACAAATACACAGTGAATTCTGAGACTTTTGACTGCCAAAGCCAACACAGCTGTCCCTCTGTACCCGTGGGGGATTGGTCCCAGAACCTCCCTGGGGACAGCAAAACGTGAGGATACTCAAGTCCCTGATATAAAATGGTGCAGTATTTGCATATGATCTACGAACATCCCCTGGCATACTTTAAATCATCTCTAGATTACTTATAATACCTAATACAATGTAAATGCTATGTAAATAGTTGTTATATTGTATTGTTTAGGGACTAATGACAAGGAAAAAAGTGTGCACACATTCAGGACAGACGTGATTTTTTTTTCCAAATATTTTTGGTCTGAGGTTGGTGCAGAACCCTGGATTTGGAAGGCTGACTGTACTTGATCATTCTTAAGCGACATTTACTGACATACATTTTCCTTTTCAGATTTCAGTGACACAATTAGGGAGAGAAGATTTAAGACCTCTTTTTTGGAAGTGCATCACCATAGCTCCTCCATCACCCAAAGAAACGTCTCCTCTGCACATACTGGAGGGACAGAACAAAGGCTCAGTAAAACAGAACTGACCACCCAGAGCCTGCAACTTCACTTTTGGGGAAAACCCTTTAAAATAAGACACTTTATCAGTTTCCTTAAAACTTGGAAGCTTATGGTAATCATCTGCAAGGTGTTACTGCTCAAGTCAGGTGTATGAGAAGAAGGAAATTTTCTGAAAACGCAAGAAGAACAAAGATAGGGAGGTGTATGGCAGGTAAAAGAAGTCAGTCTCAAAAGGGATGTATGATTCCATTTCTATGACTTTCTAGAAAAGACAAAACTATAGGGATGGAGAACTGATTCGTGTTCTCAGAGGTGAGAGGGGAGGGGTGGTGTGACTAGAAAGGGAGCTTTTTTGGGGTGATGGAACAGCTCTGCATCCTGATTGTGGTAGTGGTTATACAAATTTATACATGAGTTAAAATTCATAGAACTGTACTACCCCCCAAAAGAGGTCAAATTGACTGTATGATAATTCAGAAAATACATAAATACTTATTTTAAAAGATGGGAAGGCTGACTAACTTCCCAACTTCTCCAGGTAAAGGTTCGTCTGACCCAAGCAGCCAGCCCTGGAATGGTAAGAACACCAGTCCAACAGCCACACCGCCTGGACTGCAAGCCCCGCTGCACCACACACTGGCGAGGTGACAGTGGGCACATCACTTCACCCTGCCAGGGCCTTTTTTCCCTCATCTGAAAATGGAGACATGCTGAGAAGGTCACCTCAGCTCACCCAGGGAAACCTCCTACCAGGGCCATGGCCTAGTAAGATCTAAAAAGAGAGTTACCACCAGAATATATGCTCCGGGAAGTCAGAGGTTGGGTCTGTTTTATCCATGACTATACTTTCAGTGCCTAGATAGTGTCTGGCATATAGTAGGTGCCCAACATTGAATGAAGGTGAGGAAAAATATAGTTCAATACCATGGAGACAGGATCACGAATGATCACTATTTTGGATTACGTGCACCACTAACTGCCTTCATTGTTATGAGTAACCAAGAGTTGGCTCTTTTGGGCTGACAGAAAATCACGCTATCTCAGCAATGGGTTTCCCAGTGAAGAGATCCAGGTATACCTCTATTTCAACTTTAAAATGTTTTTTAAAAAACCTTTAATACAATCAGTTTGATGTCAAAACTTTGTTTTTACTCAGAAAAGGCATTCTTGAAAAAATTTATAAAAACTGGTTCCATCCTTCTTATGAAAAAGAGGAATTTTGTTGTAAATGTACTTATAAAATGTTCTATTAGAATTTTGGTAGAAGCTTTCATAAATGAAGAACCTTTGTCAAACGAAGAATCTTTGCTGTATTAGTCATCCTCTTTTTATCACATACTACATGTGTATTTTATTAAATATACATATTAAAGTATAGGTTCTACATATCACCTTTCCTGTACATGTTTCCCATTCCTAATGACATACTTCATCATAACAAATTATACCCAACAGATCTCAAATAGGTTCAGACACTTTTAACCCTACAGTCTAATATTAATCTTAAATAACAAAGGATAAACATCACTTAAATTGTAATAGCTCGAAAGAGAAGTAGTTTCAAGTCATAAAGCTTCTTACCAAGTCGG
The DNA here is from genome assembly GCA_023783475.1 of Daubentonia madagascariensis. Classification (NCBI taxonomy): domain Eukaryota; kingdom Metazoa; phylum Chordata; class Mammalia; order Primates; family Daubentoniidae; genus Daubentonia; species Daubentonia madagascariensis. The sequence continues at coordinate 1,417,014 of JAKFHU010000379.1, read as the reverse complement.
CCACTTTGCACAAGGAATCTGAGAGCTCATCAAAAATGCGTACAGTCTGGGGCCCAGGCGGGGTGGAACACGCACGTTCCACGAGCAATTCTGTATCTCTCAAGGCTTTTTCTTGTGCAATGTGAAATCCTTCCGGGGCACTGAGCTCAGGAACTCCGAAAAGACCCTTAAAACCAAAGCACATGTCCAGTTTACAACCAAAATTATGACTTCTTTTGTATTAACTAAAAATACTTTTTTCATAAAGGAAATCTTGGTTTTCGTTGTTGTATCACATAATTATACCTGTCACCACAGATACCACTTTCACACTCCCCACATCAGTCCACATAAATTAGACTAAAAATGCTTTAGGAACATAATTTTTCTTCACTTTCTAATTATTTTCTAAAAAACATAAATTGAATGGTATGGGTTCAAAATCTAGCTCTGTCACTACTGCAGGATCTAACTCTTAGAGTGGTTGGGAGAATTAAATGAGATAATACATGTTTAAAAAAAAAATAGTCCCTGCCACATAGAAAGCATTTAAAAGATGTTAGCTATAATTATTGTTATTAGCTTGTAACTCCAGCCAACTTATTTCTCCTCCGAGGCCTCAATTTTTTCATCAGGTACAATGGAAATGACAATACATACCTCACAGCATGGGCAGAGGTTCTAAGTTAGAAAGTATATGTGAAGTACTAAGGAGAATGTCTGACATAGCGTAAGAGCTCAGTACCTAGTACCAATTATTCCAGAACTATAAAATTGGACAGATGAGTTGATCATTAAGCACACAGACATTTTAGAAACATTTAGTGAACATATTAAACCAAGTCATAGGCTGAAACTGGCAGCAAATTTTATATTTCCAAAGGCGTTTCAGTATCTTGACAAAAATAAAAATCACTAATCTAACAGGAATGACCATCCTCCTGTGCCAGTTCAATTATATTTGTCAGAGTACTCAGGAAGGCAGGAAAAAACCAAACATTTAATATGCATCTACTACATGCCATGAAATGTGCCAGGTATTTTGTATATAATTCTCCTTTTATGGATAAGGAAACATGCTTTAAGAGGTTAGAAAAAAATATCTCTGAGGTCATGATTTAATAGTGGGAAAGCCAGAACTTGAACCTTCCCTGTATATCTCTAAAGCCCACATTTTGCCATACTTCTTTATTATTGTCTTCTTTATTATTAAATATCAAACGATTTATCTGTTTGAAAGTCTTCTCTCCTGAGGTGAGTTCCTAAAGGCAGGAACCCTGTCCTTCATTTCTTTAACCAGCTAACCAACATAATGTCTAACTCAATGTAGCAAACAAATGAATGGAGCACATGCTAACTGTTATAAATCAACTTTGCAGATAATTTACCTGCAGATTTTTGGAAACTGCAACAGATAAAACTTCAGGCCTGATAAGTCCTGCTATTCTACAAGAAGGGATGCATGAAGTTAAGCTGTTAACCACTCTTCAAAATGCATTAGAAGTTGAAGAAAATAAATGGAACACAGTTGGGAGCAGAGTAGAATCAGGACCAAAAATAAACTTAATGTTTACACTGATTTAATTTGATCCAAGCACAGACTATTTCTACTTCCCAGTACAATCTCCCCATACTACTCTTAGGAATTCTCTCAGACTCTCAAGGTAATGCTAAAAAGCTACATAAACTTTTCTTTTTTGAGGCAAAAACCAATTCACAAATTTGAAAATCTGTTATCATGATTGTGTATCATGTGTAAAATCATGATACACAAACGAAAAATAATAAAGCTAAAATTAGTTATATTTTATCAACCCAAGTACCTACCTACAGGTAGTTCTCCTTCTCACACCAACTATGTTAACACCAACATTATCTACTCTTATGGCAGCTGGTGTAGTAAATTTCACACACAAAAATTTTTAAATAGACAAAGCTCATGATGGAGACAAAATAAGAAACACACCCTTCAGCTCACTGCAACCATAACCTAGACTCTTCTTTATGACAAAGGCAATGGTATAACGAAGAAATTTTAGAAGGCGAAAATAAAAGTAACCCTTAACCTAAAATGGACAAAAGCTACAAAAGCAAAGTAGAAGAGGCATCACGTAAGTCCTTTCCAAGTTTGCCTTCTTTTCATTTTTCATTCATTCAAGAATTACTGAGTGCCTAGTGAATGCCAGACACCATGCTAAGCAGGGTGGATACAGAAATAAATAAGAACCAGAGGATTCAGTCTAGCGACTTCCTGGGGTAAGAAATCAAAGTGATCAACTCCATTGCACTACAGGAAATCAGACTCAGACTCGTCTCAACAGTTCCGAGTTTTAAAAGAAGACAAGAAAACCCACCCTCTGAAATAATAAATTAATGAGTGATGTAATTTTGGACATCAATGAAATTACTATTACACAACTCAAGGCAAGTGTGTCCTTGCAAAACGACAACTTGATAGCGAACGTGAACGCACAGGGCTAGGCCTCCTACGGCACAAGCGTCGGGTTGGAGCAAAAGCGAACTTTAGCGGGGGTGGGGCTTAGTGTAGGGAGCCGGCGGGAGCCGGCGGGCCAAATCCACCCGCCACCACGAACTATTTTAAATCCACGTGGAGCTAGGAGTTCACGCAGAGGCAGGTCCTGGACCCCACACGTTGGGGAGGGGACCACCAAACGCCGACTGTGCAGCCCCCTTTAAACCCAGCCCCTCCATGAGGAGGTGACCAGCAAGGACACCAAGAGTGCAAACCATACCCCACCCTATAAGGCGGGTTCGCTGCCCGGCTCCCGCCAGTTCCAAACGACCTAGCCCGCGTAGCCGCCGGCTGCGCGCAAAAGGGGGCCTGCTTAGCTCAGGGGAGCGAGGAGAGCCCTCCTCCCGCGCCGCTCACCCGGCGCTCGCTGAACAGGTCCAAGCGGCTGCTCTGGGGCTTGACATTGAAGGCAGCACCCACCGGGGACCAGGTGGTGCTGACCCTTTGGGCCCGGATCCCGGCTCCGAGGCTGCCCCGGCCCGCCCGCCCCGAACCTAGAGCCGCTACTCCGACTCCGAGGCCGCCCAGCCTTCGGGCGCACAGCATCGTGCCCTGGGAGCAGCCCCTTCCCCCACCGCGAGACCCCTGCCCCAGCGCCGCACACCCGGCCGGCGGCGAGCGCGCTTCGCGTTTCCAAGGCAGCAGCCCACGCGGCGCCACGTGACGCCCGCGCTTCCGGGTCGAGGCGTGCGACCCTCAGGACGTGGGCACGTCGACGTCCCGAGGGCAAGAGCGTCTCCTTGCCACATTCTCGGCAGTCATCGCGGTATAGCGCCCCCGTGTGCCCGGAGTAAGGAACGGCTAGGGCTTGCCCTTCCCCTCCCACGTGGCTCGAACCGAGCGGGCAATCTCATTGCGAGCTCCAATTCCTACAGGAGCAGGGAGTGAACACGGAGAACCGAGCAATGAGCCTCTCAGTGCCTCTTCCGACGTGACTTAGTGACAGAGCCTGGGGGAGGATCTGGGACTGCTGACGCGCAATCGAGTCAATCTGTCCAATCAATGAGTCTCCACGCGAAAAGATGAGTTAAATTAAATATATGGGATGTGCATCAGAGTTACGGTTGTGTGCAACTGAGCGAATTAACGATCTGTGAATCTTCATCTGGTTTGATTGGTAAAATTATTATAATAACCTACAATATAAATTTGTAGAGACAGGATTTCGCCAAACTTCAATCAACCATACGGAAATGAAAAGATGGGGGGGAGCAGGGAGGCAAGGCGTTAGGAAACTGTGCGTTTGGGCCTCAGAACGGAGGAGTGTGGGATGGTGCTGCTGTGGGGGCGGGGGACAGCCTTCGCCTCCCCTGAACGATGGGCATCACTAGACTTGGGGTCGGGGTCCGGGTTCTTGTCCCGGATAGCAGCCTGAACCTTGCTAAACTTCAGTGTCCTCGTCTGCAGAAAGGAACTTGTACCAGAGTGTGCAGGGATGAAAAGGAAGGGGTTTTGTTAACAATAAGGTGTTTTTATTTTGAGAGGCTTCCCTGGGCAGGCAGGGGAGCTAACGGGTGAAAAAGGCACTGCGGTTATGGGAAAGGAACGGGAGGCTGCTGAAGCAACTCTCGCACGTTTTGCCCGACAAGCTGCGGGCTGCCCCGGAAAACTGCCTCCCTGGTCTCAGTGGGTCGGGGCTGCCGAACGGAGACTCCAGCTGGGACGGGCCCCTTGGCAATCGACCTTCTGTAGAAGGGCAGCGGGGTGGGCCGGTGGAAGGCAAGAAGACCACCTAGGAGAGTCGGCGGGAGGAGAGCTTGCTACTGCAGCCTTCTGTTGGCTCTCTAAATGCCACGTGTCCGCTCAGCTTTCTTTATGTGGGAACTAGACAGCCAGTGATTCCCATAAACCAGTGTCTGAATGTGGAGGGTATTGAGGGCTGTGGTCTTCCGTGAACGAAGGAAAGGATGATTCTTTTGCCTTGGGTATCTGAGATGTGACTTTTGCAAAGGAACAAGAACCCAAGTGAACTTTTTCATTCCATGACAAACCACTACATTTTTTTAAAAATGTGCTTTATTCGAAGTCCCTTCAGAGCTTTATCTCACCCTGAATGTTTAATCCTCGGGTAAAGCTTTGCTCATTTTAACATTGTCTGTAGGGTTTGAGCAGTCCAGGAAACTTCTCTAAAGTTCCAATTTTAAATGGAGTTTGGGGAAGAAAAAACTGAAAATAAAACTCCCACTGCTCGGTATTTATTCCAAAGGACAAGAAATGAGGATATCAAACAGATAATTGCACTACACCCCCATGTTTATTGCAGCACTATTCACAACAGCCAATATACAGAATCAACCTAAGTGTCCATCAACAGATGAATAGATAAAGAAAATGTGGTATAGATACACAATGGAATACTATTCAGCTGTAAAAAAGAAGGAAATCCTGTCATTCAGAGCAACATGGATGAGCCTCATGGACATTATGTTAAGTGAAATAAGCCAGGCACAGACAGATAAATACTGCACGTTCTCACTCATATGTCAGAGCTAAAAAAAAAAAAAAAGAGTTCATAGAAGTAGAGAGTAGAATTGTAGAGGGTGGGGAGGGTAGGGGGACAGAAGGATAGGGACAGGTTGGTTAATGGGTACAAAATTACAGTTAAATAGGAAGAATAAGTTCTAATGTTCAATAGCACAGTAGGGCAACCATAGTTAACAACAATGTGTTACATATTTCAAAATAGCTAGAAGAGAGGACTTGAAATGTTGCCAACACATAGAAATGATAAATGTTTGAGGAGATGAATGTGCTAATTACCCTGATTTGATCATTATGTGTTATATACTGGTATCAAAATATCAGTCCACATCTCATACATTATGAACAATTATTACATGTCAACTAAAAATAAAAGGAATTTTAAAATGTAATTTTTTTTAACTTTATCCTGGTAGGGGGGAAAAACCCAATTGATAATGATGATGATGATAAATAACAACTGAAATATAGTTAACACAAGTAACATAGTACACCTATAGAATTCTTTAAGACTTAACTATAAATTCTATATTGTGTTGTGTTTGCAAGGTAACTTGTGATTTCATTTTCTACTTTTTTTTTCAATCAAAGATTTAAGTTATTTAAAACCCCCAAGTTCCAACACTATGTTGATTAATGTCACTGGTTTGTTCTCAGGGGACAGACCCGTGTTTCCTCGTAGCACCCACCCCTCACTGCAGACCTAGTGTCTATATGGCAAGCAGGCAAATGGGTCATGTAGGAAAGAAAACTTCATCAATATATTTGACAAAAATTCTTATTTTATCTCTTTTTAAAAAAGGAGTTTCAGCTGTGAAAGACTTTCTTTAGTCCAGAACAGATTTTATACACTAACCATTTATAATGCAAACATTTAAGCATAAAACCTCCCTCAGTCATCAGTGGATGACGACTGGTCTAAAGTTTACAGGGTATCTTGTGTCTCAGACAGCCTGACATAATTAGAGTGCTAAAAACTGCATTCCAGATTCACAGACAGCCAATGAAAAACAATCCCAAATGGCAGATTAAACACCCCCCAGTCAACTTTATCCTTTGAAGTCCTTTAAATTGTGTTTTACATCTCATCTTCTGTATCTGCCCTGCAAAAAGAATTTCATAAAAACTTATTTCCTATGTCTTAGTCATAAATTGTGTTTTTTTCTTTATGCCTATCTCAGCCTATAAAGTATTGTTCCTGATACAAGGGAGTTAGTACAGATATTCCCCTTTGGGGCCATAACAAAATCAGACTTTGCACTGGGGAAAAACAACCTGGGTTATTACAATTCAGAAAAGCCAAAGAATAAGGACACTCTTGCTCAATAAATAGAATGGTCAGTCATTCTGTATGTGTAGGGTGAGACACAGGGTGCAGAATTTCAGGAGGCCCCCTTTCTCTGGGGGCCGGGCAGAGTCAGGCCTGAGAGCGATGCCTCCATGAATTTTGCACCCCGTGGGCCTCACTTGCTTTACCCTGTCCTGGCTCTGTTTCATAGGAAATATAAACTAAGGAAGGCTAATAAAATACTTACAAACAGACATTATTTCTATTTCTGTAGATTTCCAACATTTTCCATAACCACCAAGTAATTTTTAAATATTGCATCTATAGCAGTGCTGCCTGCTTATAGTGATAATTCAGAAAAATCCCACCTTCCTGGGGAATAAGTCCATGTTGACTTGGTTGCAGTATGGATAGAATGACTATAAATCCTATGGCTTTGGGGACAATTCCACTTCAAGTGGCACATTCTGCCAGACAACACGTCCCAGGTTGTGGTTTAGAAAATGCTATATCTTCAATATGCACCAAGTTTGGGTCTTTTTGCGTCTCTGTTAGTTGCCTTCAAGTGTTACCCCAGGGATTAGAAACTAAATCAAGCACCCAGAGGTAAGTGACAATCAATATATATGTGAATAATTAACTATCACCGTTTGGTACCAGGTAGGCCAGGTCAAGAATCCATCTGAACCATCACCCAAATAGGCACATTTTTGGTTTGGGGAGCCAGCCTTTACAGTAAGATGATATGAAGAACTAAAAAATTATGGCAAGAATGACTCTTTCAAAGGATGCCAGTAGTCTTTATTTGCTTAGGCAAATTTTATGAATACATAGGGTTTAAATTGTTAGCATAGAAAAGTGTATCAAGTTAACTTAAGCATATGTAATTACTTGCAAAATTTCAGAGTATTGGGACCACACAAAATTACTTAGCTCAACCACTACTGCACAACAGGAGATGGGGGCACAGGAAAGCTCGATAACTCACCGGATTCAAGTTCCTTTGTCTTGGCTGGAACAACAACCTGTATACTTCATTCAACTCTTAGTCGTGGGCTTTTCCCACTGTAATCACGCTGCCCCTATCCTTGGGCCATGGGCCACGGAAGATTCTTTTAGACGAAAGCAGTGGTGACAGCAACAAACCTGTGTCAGACTGGCTTAAGCCAACAAAGAATGTGTTGGCTCACACAACAAGGTAGTCCAGGGGTAGCTGTGCTTTGAGGTGCAGCTGGATTTGGGGGCCTAAACCATGCCATCGGGACTAGGTTATCTCCAGCTCTGTTTAGCTCTGTTCTGGGGCTCTTCAAATTACATGGCTGCCAGCAGCTTCAGGCCTTCATCCTCCCAGTTCTAACTTCAGGGGAAAATGAGCATGCCTTCTTGTCAACAGGCCCACCACGGTTGCAGACTGCATCTCACTGGTTCTGCCTGGATCAAGCGTCATCTCGAGAAAGTCACCATGGCCAGAAGAAGGTGCTATTCTGATTAGCCAGGCCTGAATCCCACGTGCACCCCAGAGTGTAGAGTCTACCCCATCTGAAAGACTTGGCCTGAGAGTGGACACCAGGATGCTTTTACCAGAAGAAGGGGAAATAAATGGTATCTGACAAGAAATGTCCACTATAGGCCTGAAGGAAAAGTTTCCCTTTTAACCTACTCTCTCAGTAAATCCATCCCTATCCTGCACTTCTAACTATAACTCTGTTTGGAGTCTCTGTTCAGTAACTTTTTTGTTCTCTTGCATAACTCAGTTAAAAGTCTTAGAAGGTAAACAGCGAAAGGAATCTAACGGAATTTTCCCTGCTGGGTTTCAGACTTGCTTGGGACCCATCATCTCTTTTTTCCTTCTTATTTCTCCTTTTTAAGATGGGACTGTCTGTCCTATGCCTGGCCCACCACTGTATTTTGGGAGAAGATAACATGTCTAGTTTCATAGGTTCACAGATAGAAGTTTTGCCATGGCATGAATCACACAATGGGTCTCACCTATAGCTGATTTAAATGACTTAGGTGATGGGACTTTGAGTTGATGATAGATGAGATTTGGGACTTAGAGTTGATGCTGAAATTGTTAAGACGTTTGGGGCTGCTGGGATGGAGTAAATGTGTTTTGCACATGGGAAGGAAATCAACTTTGGGAGGCCAGAGGGCAGACAGTTACAGGTTGAATTGTGTCTCCCAAAAAGATGTGTTGAAGTCCTAACCCTTGGTACCTGTGAATGTGACTTATTTGAAAATAGGATATTTGCAGATGTAATCAGGTTAAATAAATATGACTGGTGTCCTTGTAAAAAGAGGGAATCTGGATACTGGCAGATACAGAAGGAAGACGGCCATGTGAACATGGAGGCAGAGATTAGAGTGATGCTGCCACAAGCCAGGGAGTGCGATGGGCCACCAGAAGCTGGAAGTGGCAAGGATGGATGCTCCTTTAGAAGCTTCGGAGGGAGCATGGCCCTGCTAACATGGGGATCTCAAACTTCCAGCCTCCAGAACTCTGAGAGAGTAAATTTCTGTTGTTTAAAGCCACCCCGTTTGCGTACTTTGTTATGGCAAGCCTAGAAAAGGAATACAGATTCAAGTTTGGCAAATAGTTACCAAAAGCTATTTGTTGGATTGAATGGCGATTAAAACCAAAATTAGAAAATGAACAGTGTTTACAGCTTTCTAGAGTGTTACAATGTCACCAGCTTAAAGCTCTCATTAGCCACGGAATAGAATGAACATTTTCCTTTTCTTTCTCCCTAATGTCCTCAGAAACACAGATGGGCAATAAGTCTAATATGGCTCCTTAGGGCACTAAAATGATATCAGAACACTCTTCCCACAAGAAACATACATGCAAAGGATTCTTCAGATAATGGGAATGATGAGAAATATGAAATAAAGCATAATAAACAATGCAACTATTTTAAAATTTACTCTAGAAAAGATAGTGAGTTACACAGAATCGGTTTTAGGAATAATTTTCCTATTTTCACCTTTTTAGGATTATTGCAATAATTGGAGAAATTAGTATAGTAAAATCCTCTAGTAACTCCTCAACAAGCTAATTCTGGTGGATTGTGTGGCAGATTTGTAAACGCTTCTCCATCGTTAGCTGCTGAACAGAAGGAAGCCTGTGAAGGTTGTGTCATCGTCCTCGTCAGCAAACAAGCCATTGAACCTCTCTCCTCCTGTCACCTGCATCCACACCTCGTCCCCGAGCTTCAGCTGCAGGACGATGCCACCAGAGGCCTGGTCCTCCGAGCTCATGTAACCATCCTTGGTGTGCAGTATTTTCACCCCATTTTTGACCAAAGATACCTGGACATTCCTGGAGAAGACAGTGATGTGGTAGGTGAAGTAATAGACCCCGGCAACGTGGCACGTGAATTTCCCCGTCGCTATGTCATAATGGCTGAATTCATTGTAGAGGATCTTATCGAATTTGATGGGTACATCGGAAGAAGGGAACTTGCTGAGCACTGTGAGCCCCACCGTGAAAGCACTTTTGGGCAAGGCTGGAGTCTCCCCGATTTTCCCTTTTTCTCCTCGATCCCCTTTCCAGCCTCGTATCCCCCGGACTCCCGGCTCGCCCTGGGGCCCCATGGGTCCAGCTTCTCCCTTGGGACCGGGCTTTCCAATGGGGCCCACGGGGCCAGGTAGACCCATTGGGCCCAAAGGCCCAACGTTGCCCCCTAGGCCCTCTGGACCAGGGGGGCCCACGTCCCCTTTATCCCCCTTCTGCCCTGGAGGGCCAGTCTCTCCTTGGAGGCCCTTCTCTCCCATGGGCCCAACCAAGCCCTTCGGCCCGTGTTTTCCTGGGGGTCCTCTGGAGCCTTGATCACCTTTGCTGCCTTTTGCTTCAACGTTTCCATCTGCTCCTAATGGAGAAAGAGCAAAGCGATGGTTTGTGAAACATTCCCTTGTGAACAAATTTGGTTTTTTTATTACTGAGCATACAAATGAAACACAAAGTAGCTCACAGGTTCAGTGTATGCTCAGGGTTTGGAATGCGTTTACTCTCAATTTACACGCACACCCCCCCAAAACACCTTTTGACTCCTGTATACTAAATTCGAGTGAAGGCTCACATAGGAAATTACAAGTCTTTACCGTCAAAGTCCTACCATGTTGGTTACTCAATAATGCCAATCCTTGAGAGAAAACACTTCAGAGCAGGGAAGACCTGCAGAAGGCAGATTAATGGACACTCAACCCTGGTTGTGTGACGCCCCCTAAAAACCTCCTCACGGAAGTGAACACAAAATCAAGCCTTCAGGGTGGTGCGCACCCAGCCCAGGCCCGTCCACCCTGCCGGTTAGATTGCGCTGTTCATCATTCCAGGAAGCGCTCGCCACTCCCCGGCTCCTTCCACGCACACTGGAGAGCGGTGGTTGCAGGCGTGGATTCTGGGGTTAAATGCCAGACTCCGTCCTCTCTGCACCACTTGCGCACACGGGATGCCAGGCAAGCCAGAGAGCCTCCCATGCCTCTGCTCCCTCATCTAGAGAATCAGGATAATCCTACTACCCGGTGTATAGAGCTGTCGGATTAAACGACTCAGTCCAGAAAAAGCACAAATACATGAACGGCACAAAGGAGGATTACACGTGTTTGCCCTTCTGACCAGCTCCCTCCCTGTCAGCTGCGGGAGTCCTCCCTTCCCCTCAGGCGCCACCTCCTCCACGGGTGTCTCCAGATGCACTGAGTGACAATTCAGTCACACCCCTCAGCGCTCACGCACTACGGCAGGGCTCGGCAAACCACGGCCCACCGGCCAGAGCCAGCCTCCCACCTACTTCTGTACAACCCGCAAGCTGAATGCTTTACATGTTTAAATGGTCACATGTAATATTCCATGACATACGGACATATATTCAAATTTCAGTAGTCGCACACACAGCCTCACCGGGACACAGGCACACTTGCTTAGGTGGCATCTACAGCTGCATTTCATCACGGCAGCAGCGTTGGGCAGCAGTGACAGAGACCATATGGCCCGCAAAGCCAAAAACATTTACTATCAGCCCTTTGCAGAAAGAGTTTGCCAATCCCTGCACTAATCCCGGCTTCTGGAGAGCAAGAACTGTGTTGCCTTTGTCGCTGGAACATGCTCAGCACCTCGTAAAGGACTTGTCCGTAGGAAGCACTTAGCAATTACTGTTAAATCCTTGATAGCTCAGAATTAGAGCAAGGTAACTTCTGACCTTGTTCTCCTTTCTCTCCACTCATTCCGTCCTGCCCTGGGCTGCCGGGATGTCCTGGTTCTCCTGGGTGGAAAGGAAGAAAACGGGCGAGAGTTGGGATCAGCACAACCTCTGACGTCCTCTCTCCCGGGCGGGCTGAGACGGGCAGCGAGCTGGGCGTAGCAGGCGCTGGCCGGTTTTCCCATTCTGCTGCTTCCCCATCGCTCTCGCGGACAGTGGGGAAGGTCTGCCAGCCTCCTACGAAAACACAGCTGACTGTGGTTTCGTGACACTATTTGGGGTGGAAGGGAAGGATCTCTCTAGCGCCTTAGAGTGGTGGTAAATGCCACTGATCAAGTTGGCAGGGCAGCCCCCACTGGGACAGCAGGTGAGTGAGCTCCCGCTGACCACATGCAAGTCCTCGTGCTCGGTTCAGGCCGCCCTGAGTTCCAGCTTCGTGTGGTGGACGTCAGCAGTCAGAGGGGGCTCCGGCTATGGCAGTAGAAGAGCTCCCCAGGCCACGTGTCACCTCAGACTCGGGCCTCTCCCAGAGCAGCAGAGACCCCTGCACTTCGGCCCCACTGACCTGGCTGCGGGGTGACAGGGGCAGGCTGGGCCAGCTTGCAGGTCCCCAGAGAGGACTGACACAGGCTGATTATGACTCAGACGTCACAGGGGCTGGTTTCCGAGTGAGTCCTGGGTGCTGTGGGGCCTCTGAGTGGGTCATCCTGACACCTACCCCTGCTCGCCCTCCGCTCCCCGCTCCCCTCATTGGCCCATTCTAGAAGTGTCTTCCTCTCCTCACTCCGTTTTGGTTCCCTTGCTTAGTTCCTCAGTTCTCCCATTCCCTGAAACAGTGGTCTCCAAACCGTCACGATCATGCAACCCCAAGTATTATAACAAAGTATGAACATGGACCCTAATCAACGCACATTTATGTGTTTCTGAATTACGTACAGGTAGTGTACAAAAAATGTGTTTATTATAAAACCCCCAAAAATACATTTTAAGAGGATGAGGTAAAGATGAAGTGAATTTTTAGTGTGAGCAATGTGATTGAACATCCTTCTAAGAAATAACATCTGTTATAATAATATATATGAACTACATAAAAAATATATATAATGTATATGCTTCTAAGAAATATGTAAAACTTGAAAGAATGGATACCATTGAGGAAGAAGGAGATTCAACAGGGGAAAGGTAGGGAAATTTGGTATTGGATATATGAGTCTTTGTCTTAGTCTCTTTATTCTTTATCTATCTAACATCTATTTATCTTCTTTTGTGCATATAAAATATTTTATAATAAAAATTTTAAAAATTAAAACCCCGTATGTTTAGATATAAAACACACACACACGCACACCCCTGTTGTCCCAGTGGTAGAGTAGAAAGGTTAATTTCATTAAGGCCGAGGTTTTGCTATTAATTTGAACTGGGCTTTTTGCTACTTGGAAATGACACGGGTCTAATGCTAATCGTGACTGGAAAGTGTGGATTAGCTGGGGATGCTACCTAGTAGAAGAGACCTCACAGAGCAGATTTGTAGGTTGGTGGCTGAAAAGAAATAAAGTTGCTTACTGGTGACCCTTGGCTTCATCCAGCCCATTCAATAAACAATTAAGCCACCAAATGCTATAAGCTGAGACATGACGGAAATACCAATTTACCTTTTAAAATGTCCGTAGACATTTTCATGTTTTCTTTTTGCATCCAGAAGGATCATTCTGCATTTTTTTTTCCTTTTTTTGAGACAGTGTCTGGCTCTGTCACCCAGGTTGGAGTGCAGTGGCATCATCATAGCTCACTGCAGCCTTGAACTCTTGGGCTCAAGTGATCCTCCTGCCTCAGCCTCCTGATAGCTGGGACCACAGGCACTCGCCCGCATGCCTGGCTAACTTTTCTATTTTTTGTAGAGACGAAGTCTTGCTATGTTGCTCAGGCTGGTCTCAAACTCTCGGCCTCAAGCTATCCTCCCACTTTGGCCTCCCAACATGCTGGGATTATAGGCATGAGCCACCGCACCCAGCCTCATTCTGCAAATGTCTTAAGTATGTGACCCTACTGTCAAGACGAGGGCTCAAGAATGATGCCTAATCCAGAAACCAAGTCTATTGGCTGGTGTTAGGAAAACCACTCACACTTCCTGGATTTTTGCAAATCTCTCTCCCAGAAGCTAGATCCTGTCCCTGATACCCAGACCCTGGGGTGCGGTCCCAGCATAGATACTTGAGCAGCAGCTGCATGGCTTCAGATTACTGTCTATTTCGTATTCTCTGTCACTCCGCATCACCTGCCCTACAGCGTGATGAAGCGTTAACTCTTGCCTGCACTGCAGCTGGCTCCTCTGTGCTAAGTAATTAGCGATCAGATCTCCCCATTGGCCTCCTGTTGCCAAAGATCCATCCTATATCTGCTGCCTGAGACAGGAAGATCTATGTGACGTCACGTACCACTGAAAATGTCCTGTGGTGTCAGAGGTGATGGCTAACAAACAGGAACAAGAAGGCCCCTGAGGGCGGGGGTGTGTTGGTCTTCCCCTGTGCTCTGCCCCAGCACCTCGCACAGACCCTAGCATGAAGCAGGCCCTTGGTGAGTGTTTGCTGGGCGGCTGGGCAGCTGGGCGGATGAGCTGTGGGTGGATAGGCGGAAGACTTCACAGATGATGAATGAATGCATGCATGCATGAGATGAAAGGAAGGGCAGCTGAAGCAGCCAGGTAGTGAGTACCTGCATCCCCTTTGTCACCCTTTGCTCCATCTCGTCCATCTCTTCCAGGCAGACCATTGTGACCAGGATTCCCAGGGACACCAGGGTGCCCTTGCCTGCATGTGTCCTGTGTGTTTATGTTCCCAGTGCAGATTCCAATGGCAAGCAGCAGCCACCAGATCCTCATGGTTCAGATGACAGACTCTGAACTGAAAGAGGGAAACAGAAACCAAAAGGAGAAAACTTTGTTGCTGGGGCCATGGACACAGCCTCTGTTCCTTGCAGTGGGCAGTGGATGGGCTGTCCCCTGCCACAGACCCACACCTGGTCAGACTTGGGCAGAATGGTCAGGACGGGGGTCGGGGGGCAACCCGGTAGCAGACCAAGCTGGTTACATCAGAATACCATTGTCCTTGGAAGGTAACACATGTGATCAAGGCTACTCTTAAGTTTGAACAATCAATAAGAAAGCCAAGTTTAAAGTCAGGATACTCTTCCATTTACCATTTTACCTTGGGCAACCCTCTTTTCTGAACCAGATAAGAGAAGAATGCTTACTTCTCTTACAGGACTGTTGTAAAGACCAAATAGGATCACAATGCACATGGAAGTGCATTATAAATAGTAAAGCAAACATTGAATTACCATCTGATCTAGCAATTCTACTTCTAGGCACATACCCAAAAGAATTGAAAGTGGGAACTTGAACAGAACTCCCATGTTCATAGTAGCATTTTCACAACAGCAACCCAGGTGTCCATCAGTGGATGAATGGATAAATAAAACGTGGTACAGCTACACAAGGGAATATTATTCAGCCTTAAAAAGGAAGGAAATTCTGACACATGCCACAACATGAATGGACCTTAAGAACATTATGCTAAGTGAAATAAGCCAGTCACCAAAAGACAGATCTGTATGATTTCACTTACACGAGGTTTCTGAAGTAGTCAAACCCATAAAAAGAAAAAGTAGGATGGTGGCTGCCAAGGGCTGGGGAGCGGTGGAAACAGGAGTTGTTTAATCTGTACCGAGTTTCACTTTGGGAAGATGGAAAGTTCTGGAGGTGGACAGTGCTGCTGGCTGCCCAACATTGTGAATGTATTTAATGCCACTGAACTGTACACTTAAAATAGTTAAACTGGTAAATTTTATGTTATATATATTTTAACAACATTAAAAAATTAAAATTTTAAAAAATGGTAAAGAATTCCAAGCAGCCCTACTATGTTTAGGTGTATTCTTTAAGGTCTCGTTTTTATGGAAGGCACTGTGGAGAAGGGCACACACACTCATGTGTACACATGTGCACACATAAAAGTCCCCACAGTTTGGGAGAAGTGCATTTTCAAGTCCTTCCCTCTATGCACACTCTGCCCCCCGCCCCACTTATTGATTTGTGTCCTAACCTCATCAGGGCTGAGGCAGCACTTGGGCAGGGTTCCAGGTAGAAGGAACAGCATATGCAAAACCTCGAAGGAATAGGAATATGAAGACTGGATTGTAGGACCCCCCACCTCATTAAGCGTTGTAGAGCAAGCACCATGTCCTCTCATGCACAGCACCTGTCATGGCAAGGGTTTTACATTTGTTGATATAATCGCGGGATTTAAACCCTAGCTCCCCACCTGACTTTATTTTCCTCATTATAGTATTCCCAGTACTCAATATTCAACCTGGAAAAGTAGGTTGACCAAATACTAGTCAAATGGAATGAATGTATCATGGTAGATATCTTAAGGCTTAAGAAACAAAACAAAACATAAAAACATGGGTTGGTGTAACTGGGTAGTACCCAGACCCTCACATAACACCGATGGCAGTGTAAACCTGACATCCCTTTGGAAAGTGAAAGAACAAAGTATCTGTATCTTTGAGCCAGTAATCCCATCCCTAAAATTCTCAAGAATCCAAAATTTGTGCGCCAAAGATATTAACTGCAGCATTATCTATAATAGTGAAAAAATGCACACTACATAATGTGTAACAACAGGGGAGAGGTTTAGCAAGTAGAATATTATGTAACTGCTGAAATAATTGTGAAGGTCATATGGAAATATGTAAAAGATGTATGTTGTGTTGAATTTTTAAAAATAGACCAAAATGTCTGCATATTATGAATGTATATGAATGTATTTCTGCATATTGACAAAAACTAGAAGTGAACACACGCAAGTGAACATGGTTGCTGCAGGATGGTGGGGCTATGGGAGTTTTTACTTTTTAAAACATGCCTTTTTAGAGCACCCATACAAATATTTCTAGAGATACACCTTTTAAAACCAGCGAGATTCTCTGTCATCCCAAGGACTATATCACCATCTGGTGGAAATCTCTCAGGGTGCAGTCTAAGGCAAATAGAGTATTTTTGGAAAAGGAAGTACAGATGTTTCCCTTTGAAGTCACAAACTCCCTCCATTTCAGGAAATTGAGATTTCTTAGAGACAAATTCCATGAATAATCTACACCAGCCTCCTTTGTTTAACTCAGAAGTGGCTGGTGGCCGTCAAATTTAATTCCACCAACCAACCTTTGTGGAGGGTTCTATAGTCTTCCTTTTCAACTTTTCAAAATGTGCAGTACAACAATTATTCCAGCAATAAAAACATCCCAGGATCATACAGGTGTCGAGTTAGGATAAACTCCATTTGTTCTCCAGCTAGAACAGAGCCAGCACGAAAGCAAACATCTATCCTTCTGTAATTCTTTCACTAGTTTTGCATGCTTGATGCAGGCACAGAGTCTATCTAGCTTGCTTATAGAGCGGGGAAACACCCTTCAACAAATGATTTCGATTAACTGAACACACTTTGCTTCCAAATAAGTAGTGAAATAAATTGTGACACTTTCTAATAAGAAAATTTGTAAGGCTTACATCTCAATGTAGAACACTGAGGGTTTGCACTAGGAATATAGTAGAAGTTATATTAATGTCATTTTGAAAAATAAAAAATTATATTTGTGCCTCTCACAAAGCTATGAGCTGGACTCTCAGTTGTATTAGTTAAAACACAATTAGCCCCTCAACTTTTAAGTCCTGTGCCTGGTCTTTCTCCAGAAGGGACTAGAACTAGGACCCCCTGCTGCTTCCCAGCTTTCCTCCCTGCCTCTTCTCTCACGGGGATTCCTGCCACCCCAACCCCACTTGTTCTCCACATGATGCCTAGACTAGTGATCACTTAGTAGGCACCAACCTGGGTTAGAGCTTTCTGAGGATAGTGACTGCATATTTCATCTTCCTTGTTTTCAGTACCCCAAGTCAAATATTTGTTGAATGAATGAATGAACGCAAGGAACATTATCCTGGTTCCAACTGTGTGTGGCTCATCGCTTGGGGAGGGGGCTGGGAATCAAATCTGACCCTTGTCAATGCATTTGGTGGAGATCGCTAGTTATCTCCAACACCCCTTCTCACCTTCTTCCATGGTGATAGAAATTTCAGCTGGGCACCTAGCTGCCCACAAAAGACTATACTTCCCAGCCTCCCTTGCAGCCTGGATATAACCATGAAACTAGATTATGGGCTGTGGGAATGAGCAAAAGTGACGTGTGCAGTTGCAGACCAGACCTTAAAAGGAAAGGGTGTGGCCTTCCTGGGCCCTTTCCCTCTTCCTGTGTCCAAGTGTGCACAGGGTGGGGGCCATTGTGGACTCCTCGAAGGAGGGCAACATTTGGGGATAGAAAAATCCTGGTCTTGGATGACTTCACAGACCAGACCTTCCCTCCCAGCCCAGCTTTGACATGAGAGCATGGGAGAGAAATACACTTCTAACTTGCTTAAGCCACCATTATTTGGGAGGCTCTGTGACACACAGCTAAGCCCACATCCTGACTTATGCAAGGTGTCTGCTGCCCAAGGTGAGACTGTGCATCAGAAGTGAGGAAGGCTGCGGACATCTGTGGTCAGTCAGCCCAGGGATCAGAGCTGCTAAGGACTCACTGGGCATCCAACCCTTCAGGTAACATACTTAAAAAACAACAATAGTCACTGCCTTGGATAGATCAAGACAATCACTATGAATGCACAGAGAATAGATACAAACATTCTGCAGAATGCCGGGATCTCACGTATCTGACATACTGACTTGGGAGGGGCAAAGGGATACAGACTGCAAATGACTTTGGAGTTAATGTTGTTTTGCCCCAAATAAAATAGGTTCTTATTTAGTTAGCTTCTTACTTCTGGGTTGTTCTCCTATGCTTTACCTGTATTTCTCCTTCACTACTGATCTCTTGATATAGGGTCACCCAGTGCCCTCCTGATCAATTTTCTCCAAGGATATCATGTCCCTAATTCACAGCCAAGGGTAAGAGTTACCAGTCTTCAGGATTCTTAATTCCTCAAATACTAGGATTTAACACAGACCTTCCAGAAATCAGGGTCTCCATGTCACTGAGCCTTGGGTTCCTCGTGCATAAAATGCAAAGGATGAACTAACACCCTCCTATATTTGATAGTCTAAGAATCCAAATATCTCTAAGTTGTCTTCATTGAATATATTTTCTTCCACATGCTCTCTATATTGTACACTTTATGTATTTCTTCTTCAATATGTATCAAGGGTTTTTGTACTACACTGTGTAAATTAGCATAGCTATAAATATAAAAATATACACATTGAAATCTGTGCAAAATAATCTATAAGCTTCTCTAGAAAGCTCTCTAAAAAGGTCTGTTATTCTTGTGATTTATTCTACAGTTTTTATTCCTCCTCCCAGCCAGTTTGCAGAGTTCTGGCAGAAGAATTCCCAAATCTGCATTTATCTCCTGTTTAGCCTCTTCCTCAAGTGTGAATTTGGGAACCGGCTTACCTCTACCCAAAACTCTACATACATCTGACTATTTGGCAAATAATTAACCAGGATTATCCCACATTAACAATATAAGAGCTGTTTTAGGACCCACATGCCTTAAATCGAACGTAAAGAAATCCTTTCCATGTACTTACCTAACCAGGTTGGGACCGTATAAACGTGCCAAATAAATTCTTGCATAGGGATAATCAAAGCGGAAGGGGAGGGAACAGAGGAAGGCACACGATGTCTTGGAAGAGCTTCAAGAATTACAGCAAAATTGAGTCAGGTAGCATCTTCTACCAGCACCATTTAACTTAGAAAACTTAGCTCCTTTTTAATAAAATGAGGGAACGCAAGGTGTTCTTTCAAGTGGAGTCTGGAGGAAGGAGTCCCCACAGCAGGTTTTTCTCAAAGTGATTTTTGTGCCTTTCCTTGGAAGTTTCTCAGCTGACCTTGGGGAAATTAAGGGCCATAGGACAAAACTGAAGACGGTGACAGTGGCCAGATCTCATGTGGATCCTGGAACCTCAAATTGCTATCACTGAATTAGATTTTCAGACTTCCGTGTATGTAATTCCTTTTGATTTTAGGCATTTGTGTACGTAAGGATTTAGTGCCCATTCCCTTCAGACACACACCCCTACCAGTCACTAAGAAGAACATGGTGCAACGGTTTGTTCAATGCCCTGTAATTGTGATTCTTCATTTATCTAAAACTTAAAAATAGCTTCAAGAGGATAAATGTACCCAACGGCTTTCCCCGATGTGCAGAGGCGGCGCTAAAGGTCGCACGGGGAATGGAGCCCCCCTTGGCAGAGCTGTCCCTGCCCGCCCCCCCCCTCCCCGCTTACTCTCGCTCTGCCTCAATTTCCTCATCAGGACAGCGGCCAAAACAAGGCCAAGGGCCCAGGGTGGTGGGGGGATTCAAACGGACGGCGTAAATTGAGCCGAGATCTGCTTTCCCGCGGCAGTCCCACTGCGCGCCTCGGCCTCGGTGCTGAACTCACGGACCCCCTTGTCCCTGCGCAGCAGGTGGGCCCTGGGCGGCGCTGGCCGCTGCCCCTCCCCACCCACGCCGCCTCTGTCCCCGGCTCCCCCACCCGCCTCCCCGCCTGTGCCACCGGCAGGGCTGCCCACGACCCCCGCCTCTGGCTCCACCCCGTGTGTCCAGCCCTGACCTGGCTCCTGGGCTCCGCACTACCTTTAACTACCCTCCGAGGGGCAGCTCGGAGCCCCGTCCCCCCCCTTTCATGCCATACTCGGTTCTGAGTCGCTTTGCGGCCCCCCCGCAGAGCTCGCAGCCAGCGTCTCCCCGACCTCCCGCCGGCGCGGCTCCGCCAGCGTCCTTCCCGCCGCTGCCCTCCCAGCCTGTGCTCCCCGCGCCGACGACGTCCCTAGGGCACCCTGCCCCCGGGCGGGCTGCAGATAGGCACGCCTGGGCCCCCGGCTGGGCTCCCCGTGCTGGGCTCTCACACAAGCCCTCGTACTCGCATTCCAGCCGCAGAGACTCCGGGTTGCCAGGATCCCCGAATGGCCTGGCTTTGCTACACCCCCAAGCCCCGTGGGGTCATCCGCCTCCAGGGTCCTGCGGGGGCCTGGGGGCCCGTGTGAAGGCGACTCAGGAGGTGGGACCCCTGGCCTGGATCCTCACGGGAGGAAAGGACTCAGTTCTCTGAAGCTACATACTTGATTACACCATCCCATGTTTGTCCTTTGGACGACTCACACGTTCCAACTCAGTCCCTCCAGGACAGAGTAGGAGGCTAAAACACATGGGTTTGTCTTCCTCACAACTCTTCTGGAAGAAAATGCCACTGTACTCTTTATTTTCACTCCTTCCTATACCATTTTGGGGCACCCTTTGGGTTCCGGGGCTCTCGCCCTTCGCCCCACCCAAGCTAACCCCCCCACCCCTCAGTCCAGCACCGGGAGGGGTGAGCTCTGGGAAGTAGGTGGATGTTAGGAGTAAACAAAAAGTGGGGAGTAGCTGCTTGGCAACCTTTATAGGAACCTTTTCTGATTAGTCACAGCAAACAATGGGCTATTGACTTAGGTTTTCTGAGCTGTTAATTAGAGAAGGAAATTCTTATCTACCCCACCCCCAAAGGGTAAGTCTAGGCCCACTAGCGCACCTCCTGTGGAAGGGGGTCTGTCAGCCACTGCGGAGTCCAAGGGGCACAAACAGAACACATGTTGTGTTCATCCACTCTCCATCATTCCTGGCAAAAGCTGCAGCCACCAAATGGGACTGCTCACTTCCAGTGTCTTTATATCAGTATTACTCCAACATCCAGTCTAGCGATGTTTTTCAAGTCAAGCAGCCTTCTGGGTTCCCGTCTTTCTCCCACACCTCCCCAGTGGTTTGAGGGAGCTCAAGGACGGATGAATTGTTACTGCAAAGAAGTCTACCCATGTCAGGGCAGGAAAGGATCTGCAAATCCCAGAAACTCTCCTGGCACTCACTCGCTACTTCTTTTCAATCTATCTTATTTTGCTATTCAAATGCATTGCTAGAACCAGTTTGGCAAATTAATTTTAATATACAGATACAAAACAACAAATATAGATTCACAGCATTTACAAGAAATCATTCGAATAACATTGTAAATAATTTTTTTTTTTTTACAAAAAACTTCATTCAACAAAAATACATATCAAGTTAAAGCAATCTTGTACACCATACTTCAGCTGTCAACAGCTAATTCATCAGTTCGGAAGCCATTACTTGACTTATATAGAAAACTTCACCTTGATGTTGATGAGTTAAAAGGTTACCAAAAGCCTCGCAAAATATGTAAGCAAGTCATACACAATGGATGCTAATATTTACAAAAAAGACCAATTATTAAATTACAGAATTAGTTCAAAGTATTTTCTAAGCACAAAATGTCAATGCCTATGAGATAACTAAAGGCAACAATGAAAAGTATGTTGCAGCTAGGTGAACTGACATCAAATATTTAAGCTTCTGCTTTTTTTTCTTCGATACCAGCTAGTTTCCACTTATTTTTTTCAAAGCCTTTTGAACTCCACTTGCATTGCATTCTGGAAACAACAGCCATTAGCCAAGGGAAATTTTAACAGAGAGAACAATTTGTAGGTTAAGCTTATTATGGAGAAAACTGGTCTGCTGGCAGTTTAACCTAGAAGTTTATTTGTGTCTGGCATCCCTGGCCTGTGAGCCACTGAAAAGACATTTATTCATACTCGTTGGCCCTGTCCTGTGAAGGACACTTCTGTGTTTCTCTCCTCCTTGATGAAATAATAGTGCAGAAATACTCCCCCTAACTCCATGTAATCAGGCTGTTCTATTCTGGCTAGGAAACTAAGTTGATTTGTATTGAGGAATATCAGGAATGTAGGCATGCAGAGATTTCTGGATCACCTGGCTTTTACAAAGATTTATATTGTGAACCAAATTTTGAATTAAATGCACCTCTGCTTTGTGTCTAGATAACAGCAATGTAGGACGAGGGGATTTCCTGAACAGGCATGATGTTAGTCTTCATCTGGATTAGGTATACAAAGGCACAACAATATTCGGAAATAGCATTAGATGTTAGTGAAATGTTTTCAACTACAAAATCAGATCTACCGGTAGGAAAAAAAATCAGATCTAATGAAAACAAACTATGCAGAGTGTGTCCCAGGAAAGCTCTGGCAAATTGCTGCCACCCTCATTCTAGTTTGCAGGCCAAAGACAAAGAATGACATTACTCTAGGATTTTGCAAATATTCTATGATCGGTTATAATCTACCGCAGGGTTGTTATACATTTTAGGTGTGATCAAAATTGAGAAGGTTGCTTTTGACCCAAGGCCATTTCAACTGTCTTTCAACAAAGTTGACAAATTCTGAAACATAAAAGAATAGGTGAAATTCATCAAAATGTTACGTCACCTTTTTTTGGCCCACCCATATTATGTAAGGTAAGGTTAAAAAGAGAGAAAGACAGGAAGTAGTGAGATTCCCAGTGAAATTCACACCACTTAGGAGGCTCTTTGCTGTTTCTCTCTTCTTTCCAAGTGGAACATGTGACTTAAATCAAGAAGGAAGTTTGGCAAGCCACAAATGAGAATACTTGAGCCTTCCGTTCTTTGAAGAAATCAGGTATTTGGTAATAAAACCCAAGCTAGACATACAGATTTTCAAGAAGTCAAAGATGTTTTCAAAATCATCTGAAAATCCAAGTATGACCTACGTGGTCACATATTTGATCGAGTGATTCTCACACTGTATAAAACTGACTGGGGCAACCCTGGGACTTGAATTGCACCTGACTTAACAAAAACACGTCCTGGTATTCATGACTCTTATGTTAGGAAGTCCACGGAGGTAGGTGGGAACCGGAAGTTAGGGCTCATCTGGGAAATAAATTAGGACTGGTCACAAAATTTAAAGCATTTCTTCATTACCCACGAGTGAATATTAGGAAACGGAAGCCCTAGGAGTGACTCTTTAATTGAATCCTCACTGAAATGTAACATAAGCAAATGATTCTCTTTACTTCCTTAAAGTAATTCTTTTATATTACATAAAAAAAATTGTTCAAAATTGCTATACATACAAACAACTCTATTTAGCACAAAGACCCCCACAGTTATTGCTGAGGTGTCCAGGAAAAGCATATTAAGTATAGTTTCCAAAATATACCACTGTATTTTGTTAGTAAAAAGGTCAGTTATATAAATACAACTAAAGTTGAAATGTCTGTTCAAGAAGGAAATGCACACATACCCAGTCACACGCCATAGCACCTCTCAAGAATGTTCCTCACAGAGCAACTTCTCTCTCAGGACACGCAGTGTGAAAGTCCACAGGAGCAACCCTGGAGCCATTAGCCGCAGGGCATCACAATCTCTTGGCAATGCTGCCTACAGGCAAGCATGCCAAGGTGGCAGAGCAGGGTCGTGAACAGTCATGGAATGCTCTAAGGGCTCACTAGAGAGGGCCAGGGTTATGTTTTCTTGATGTGTGATGTCATCCCTTAAGGAATAGCTCTGGATGTGGGGGGAAGCTGCGGAGAATGGAGGAACACACACTTGGAGACTGGAGATTACACCTTTGTCTTGGACATCACAGATTTATTTTCAAGCATGGGTCTACTAGAAAAAAGAACTTTGCAAGAGCAGCATACAAAAATGAGCTTTTCAAATAGAAATCCACAAGCTGTATAACACAACACCCTCCATCCAGGGCACTGAGTAGTTAAGGTTAAAATGGCATCTCCCTTGCAGAGCCTGTCTTCTCCAGACATAGCTAAAAGTTATTTTCATCAAAATGCACAACATCAACAAATAAAAGGAGATTATTATCTGCAGGTATCAGCCCGTGTGGCCCTCGTTAAAAAAGACTGCTATCTCTGAGCCTTGATATTTTGTTCAGGTCTCTTTTATAAAGAATTAGTCTTCAGAAATTGCCGACATTCTCATAGTGGCACGGTTATGCGCTTCTGTTTTGGGTTTATGTCACAAAGGCGGTTTCAAATCCCCAGGAAGCAGGATTGCTTTACCCCCTACGTTTTCTCCATAGAATGTACGTATTTTGTTACAATTTGGTGAGGATGTCAGGAGCAGTGCAGGGATGCTCTTTGAGAATGCCTTCCAACCAGCACATTTTCATATTCACTTTATCATAAAAATTAGAGTAAATGGGCTTTTACATCTCAAAAAGTTGTTTGAATGGCAGAGTTTCTTAGGTTATGGCATGTGGGCAAGACACGATTTCAGCTCGTGGAGTTACTCAAGGCAGGAGAGGCCCTGCCTAAGGACAAACCCAGCATGTAGTAGATTTCTCCCTCCTTGTCTTGAAAGCAGTGGCATCTTGAGGATGCTTAAGTCACCCTGCACTGCAGACCACACTGCCAGGTGATGGATGCACCATTGTTTTCCCCCCTTTGCTTGTAGGAAGAGGAATCTTGGAAGATGAAGCCTGCACTACCATTTGGCGATTGTGTGGACTCAGATGATACCAGGGAACAACCACGGCCATCTCACAGCAGCGGTAAGTTCCCTGATACCATGGAAAGGAGTAAGAGCTCACCTTGTAGGTGTGCCCAGCCATGTGCTAGCAAGAGGCGGCATGGGACCAACTCTGTCTCCATGGCTCCTTTCAAATGCAAAAGGGATCCTCTAATCTAGTCCTTCCTTAGGAACTGAAAACCATGCCCTGTGCTGGAACTGTAGCAGGAGCCTGCTCATCACTGATTGGGAAGGCTCGCTGGGGCTGCTGTCTTGTGCTCCCTTGAGAGCGTGGTACTAGGTCCCAAGTCTCAGCTGCCTCAGAGCGGGTCACAGGGCAAGGGGGTCCTCATGTAGGATAATGCTGTGCATCATGACCTTCTCCGGGTCTCTGAAGACTGAAGGTGAGTCTAAGTCCTTCTCTTGTTCATTGATCCCCAGAAAGAAGTTCTCAGCACTGGGTTCAAGAAACTTCCCTTGGATGCAAACACAGAAGAAACAAAAATGGTTCTCCTCCTTACAACTGCCTCAGGTGGAACACGGCGCTCCTGTTTTCACTTCCGGAAAGGGGTGAGCTTATTGAAGGTGTGCCAGAAGAGCGAAGGTTTCCTCTTGGGTTCTGCCAGGGCAAAGACCTGCTGCTGGGGGACGCTGGTGGGCACGGTGACGTGGCGCTGGTGGAGGGGGTGCAAGCCCTGGTGTGGCGGGGCCGTGGGGCAGCCACTGTAGCCTAAATTGGAAGGAGAGAAAGATGGCACAGGGACAGAGCATCACTTGTTAACCAAAAAGGAAAAAAAAAGTGCCAAGGCTCAAAGTTCTTAGCTAATTCTTAATCCACGTTAACTAACAGAACACCTAGTAGCTACATGAGAAACACTTACTGTGTTCAGATACTGTGTGTGGAGCTTGACCTAGGATGATCACTGGGGTGATCTCATTGAATCCTCCTAAAACCCTCCAAGGGGGGTACCATTATGCTAAATTGACAGGGAAGGAAACTGGAAGCCAGGGAGGTTGTGTGGATCAGCTACGGCCACACATTGGTAAGTGGCAGAGTTAGAACCCGACCGACAGGATAAGAAACAATGAAATGCTTTCAGGGAACGCCTGGAGCTTGAACTGCCTCGGCCCAAATCCTTCTCTGCCACTTATTAGCTGTGATTATTAGGGAAATCACTTGATTTCTCTGTGCCTCAGTTCCCTAATCTCTAAAACAGAGATCACAATACCTATTGGGCTGCTATGAGCATTAAATGAGTTAATGGAAGTGCTCAGAACAGTGCCCCCTATACCTAATCGCTCTAATCAAAACCGTTTCATTACAGTAGGCGTTTTATTTATTTATTTTTCTTGAGACAGAGTCTTGATCTGTTGCCCAGGCTGGAGCACCATGGCACGATCATAGCTCACTGCAGCCTCGAACTCCTGGGCTCAGGGGATCCTCCCGCCCTGGCCTCCCAAAGTGCTGGGATTACAGGTGTGAGCCACTGTGCCTGGTCTAGAGTAGGCATTTTAAATCTGTACAGAGGTAATTTAAAAGGCTTATTAAAATCAGCTATTAGATCAAAAGGTAACTGTGCAAATCAGCATGACATGATGAAAGAGGGTGGGTTCTGGAAGCAGGCAGGACTTGGCTCAGAATCCACCCTGCCCCTGACTTGCCATAAGGCTTTCCTCATTTTCCAGGCAATAGGAAGGAAGAAATAACCCATATAAAATGCCCGACCCGGGGACCACCCATTAACATTAGTGTTCATTCCATTCTTCAGAGCCTAGCTGCTGGGCAAGTGACTCTCAGAAGACATGGACAGAAACTAATAAGTTCTAACAAATTGATATTTAATAGTCACCTGCCATTAACAGTGGAGATACCAAAAAAAAAAAAAGAATAAAATGAATTTTTCTGCCTTGAAGATATTTATAACTCAGTGGGGGAAAAAATCTTCATCTGTGCAGGGAAAGCAGGGGAATGCTAAGTGTCGTTTTGGTGATGGATTCTTTTTGGCCCATTAGTTGATTAACTGGGATTAACTGGTCCTTGTCTTTGCATTTTCAGTTAGGAAAATATTGAATGGGATAAATTTCATAGGGCAAATCCCTTTTAAAGTAGAAATTTGATCTGAATAAAGTTTTTAAGAACACAATGCATATTTTTAGAATAAAAATTCTTATCATTGAATTCCTGTTGGGCTAGAATAGATCATTTGTGTCATCTGCATTGTGGAAAAATCTTTGTGCATTAGGACCCCTGGGTACATGGCCTGGGCACCAGTGTTTTTGAGTTGCTGCCCAGTAATTCTAATATGCACAGAGGGTAGTGAATCACTGCTTTAACTAAGCTCCTATGTCGTCATTGCCTGATGTACTGAACTTTCCTAGTTCTGTTTTCTTACCTAAACTAGAATGTAGCCAGCCTATAGCTAACAAGCAGACTGGAGTTAGTGATTTCCTCCTCTCAGGCCCAAAAGATGCAAGAGTCCTCCGTTTGCCTCAGACTGGTGCCATGTGGCCTGGTGGGGTTAACACCATTATCCCTTAGGGGGTGAGGAGCAGAAAGGCTGCGGGTGGGCGGGGAGGTCTGCAACCCTTTGGGACCACCTCTAAAGACCTTTCCTATGCCCACATTCCAACTGGAGCAGACACTGATGCACATTTCAAGCCAGATGCAGGCTATCTTTCAACTGTCCACTGTTTCAGATCAGTC
Organism: Daubentonia madagascariensis; assembly: GCA_023783475.1. Classification (NCBI taxonomy): domain Eukaryota; kingdom Metazoa; phylum Chordata; class Mammalia; order Primates; family Daubentoniidae; genus Daubentonia; species Daubentonia madagascariensis. The sequence continues at coordinate 1,389,386 of JAKFHU010000379.1, read as the reverse complement.
TGTTTGAGTTTTAAATCATATTTCTCTCCTTTGCTCAGAGCTGGTCATAGGCTAACAGCTTCCCCCCACTTTCATTAGAACCCTCATACACATTAAGGAGATGAAGCCCTCTCCAAACCTTACCTTTTGACTTTCCTTGTCCTGCCTTTTGGGCATTTAACATGGCGAGTTTCTTCTGATTTTCTGAAATTTCCATTCCTGGATTTAGAAATAAATGTGATATATGTTCAGAACCAGTGAACACATTTTGGAATACAACTTGCACCACAACCCATATCAGCACTGAGGTATTTACCATAACCTGAGGCAAAGACCCCTGATCCTCAAAGAACCAGGTGTGGCTGAAGATCGCAAAGGGCAGGTTGCAAGGATTATCACCACGGTGGCCACAGAACTGTCCTCCAACATTTTTAAAGAGTGAAGTGGGGTGCTGTTAATAATGACACACACAGACTATCTGTGTAAAGCCAGACCCTCCCAGCAAATGTTCACATGGGGTCACCCCAGTTATAACCCTAAAGGTTGAGGCTCTGGGAGGAGAGGACAAAGCAAAGGGCGCCAGGCCTGCCCACCCACATGCTGTAAGCGCTTTAGGAGTTAGCAGCTGTACCCTGACAAAGGCCCTACCTGAGTAATGGGAACCAGATTTTGTACTCAGCTGTGCACAGGTTGCACCCTGAACTCCCCTCTGCTGTAAAGCTCTGCAGCACAGCAACACTGTCTGTGTGCAGTAGGCGAACTGTGTGAAACCGGTGCTGGAAAACCAGAAATGGGACCAGCCGCAGCCTCGCAGTCAGGACATGAGGATGGATGGAGGACAGAGCCGAGAGCGGCTGAGGCTGGATGCTGGATCCCACCTTCTCCCGTGGGAAGCCTTCCTCTTGGAGGCAGGCGCTCACTCTACCTTGGCGGAGCTGACCCAGGCCCTGCCATCTGTCCCTGGCTGGTCCTGATGTCTGGTTTGGGCTCCATGGCCACCCTTGGCATCTCCGGCCTCTGAGGCCCTCCAAGCGTGGCCTGGTTTACGGCACTCTTTCCAGTATCTACCCACACACGATGTAGCAGGCACTGAGACCGGCAGGACATTCCAGGCAAGGGCCTGTGTCCTATTTTGTCCCACACTTGCCCAGACAGTCACGTCTTCTGAGCACTGCACAGCAAGGGTATAAAGGCAGATCCCTGCTTTCTCTTCTATCAAGGGCAGAGTTGAAAAGTGTTTAGGATGCCCCCGCCCCGAATAGTCAGTGCTCTCTCAGGGGAAATCCAAACATTTCAAATAACAAATGATTGCAAGGCCTGCACTAGACCACATTGCCTGATGCGTAAAATTAGGATGTCGTGTCATTTTGCGTTTTAAAAACTGTAATCTGCAACTACCTGCAGAATTCTGGGCATGACAGACTGATTGGCCTTATTCCACTGGGCTCTGGAGTCAGCACCAATAATATGCAGCAGTTGCTGGGCCTCAAATTTCCTCTTAGTCTAAAGGACACCCTGACACTTGGTGGAAGGGCCGCCTGTGAGGTGGGGAGCTCCGTATTGTACCGTGGTCTGAGCACAGGCAATGAGAGTGTTTCTGGGAGATACCTGCTTCCAGTGGCAGGTTAGCCTAACCCGCTTGTAAATCCCTTCTGACGCTAAGAGAGGATCCCGCAAAACCTCCTGTGGGTGAGACCAAAATCCATAGCCGAGCTGGGGTCTGGGGAGGACCAATAAGGCACCTCCTGGTTTTCAGTCTGACTTTCCTTACAGCTGTGGGTAAGGATGGGAAGGGGGCACATCTGTGCCTCCATCCTGGCCCATGTGACCTCGAGGTCTGGGCTCACTTGGGCTAACTTCCATTCAACAGTTTGTGCTCAAAACCCTAAGGAGCTTGGGAGGCCCTGGAACTGGGGCTTGGAGACTGTGGTGCTGCCATACTGAATGCCAGGCACAGCAGCTCCTGCCTCCTGTGGCCACACAATGCCTCCAGGCCAGCAGAAGCTGGGAAGACAAACTAACGAAGCAGAAACGTAATCCTGAGCATGAAGGAGCAACTGCCCTAACTGCAATATACGACGCAGGGTCCCTCATTTCATGAGTGAGAGAGATGGGGAAACACGCAGGCGGAGTCGTTGGGTGTGAACTGACCATGGCAGCAAGGTCAATTTAAAGTGCTTTGCGAAGGCACAGCTCGGGGAAGCCTCAAGAATCATCTGATACTTCTGATGGCCTGGGCAAGAGTGACCACAGTATGGTTCAGTCTCTGGGGACACACTGAGCTAGTTTTACATGCTGCTTGGCCATGTCTCAAGAGTGGGCCTTCTGTAAGCCTCAGTTTTCTCATCTGTAAAGTGGGTATAATAGTACTAACCACTTCATAGGGATTCAATGAGACAATCTCTATAAATGTGCTGCAGAGTGCCCGGCCCAAGGTAAATGTTGAATAAACGTTGCCTGTAGTAACTACATCTGTCATGGGTGTCTCAGTTTAGCAAGTTTAGAAGTATTTAGGATTTGCAAATCCTTTCTGTTTTCCCCATGGCAAGGATTGGTCTCTCATGGAGAGGGCTGGGGCAGAGCAGGGATGTTGGGCCAGAGGATGAGGCCAGAAGGCCCGGGGGCTGAGGCTGCTCACCCATCTCCTGGTCCTCCTGCACCCGCCTCCTTTCGTCTGCACAGGCCTGCAGCCACCTGGCCTTGTCTTCTTGTTTTTTGGCACAAAACAGATGAACCTCATCCGTGGTTTTACTGATGAGTTTGAAGGCATTTTTCACGCTGAGGTTCCAGTCCTTGTCCCGCCCATCCTCCAAGTCCATGAACTCCATGTCATCCATGTCCATCCGACCCTTGTAGTAGAGCATGTCCCTGCGCAGCAGGTCCTTCTTGCAGGACACCAGCTGGTGGTCAAACAGGAAGAACGTCCGCTGCTGGCTCTTGCCTTGCTTAGTGATTTTGGTCAGTTCCCCAGAATGAATTAATTCTGAGCTTCGGTCTAAGATATCCAGTCCCTGGAAGGATAAAAACACCTTAAGATCTTCCAATTCTGATTTCCTCAGGTGTCAGGAATGTGGGAGAGGCCCCTGACACAGAACCTTTCTCAGACTTTTCAGTTACCTGAGGCCGCCCACCACCTGCCCCTGTTCACAGGTGGGCCAGGCCTCAAAGGCCATTTAAACCTCAGTTTACTGGTCTCCTTGTGCATGAAATTTCTTTCTTTTCTTTTTTTGTTACTCCATGAGAAAATGTTACAGCACCTCTATGTTATCTGAAGTGTCTTCCTTACCTGAAACCTCTGGTGAAAAGCATGCAGAATTAATGGAATCCTGTTACGATCTGAAATGGGAGCTGACCAAGACTGATCCCCCGAGAATAAGCAAGCAATGAGGAGGCTTCAATGTATGGGAACATAGTACTAAAGACTTTTGTTTTGTGTCAAGTATACAGCAGTTCCCTGGAATAACAACTAGTTTAGGGTCTTGAGAACAAAAGGCCAGGTGACAAATTGTCAACAAGAAATAGTAAACTCCTGACAGATTATCCCCTAAATGTGAGAATCCAAGATCAAAAGGAAAAACACAAATCCAGTGTTACTTTATGGTATTTGGTATGACATTGGCTTTGTTTTATAAAATTTTGTTCTCCTTTAATCCCGGTCATACACAATATTTTTTGGAGGCAAAAAAGCTTGATTCCAAAATAGTTCTTCTATTTACTTGCTCAGAGCAATTCCATGCCCTAGATTCTTCCCTTATGAAATAAGGGAGTTGGACTCGGTGTTCTCTGAGGTCCTATCCAAGGTCCAGAAGTCTATGAGGCCCTTGAAATATTAGTATTTCCCGCCACCTTTCACTGCTATAACCTACTTCAGTTAAAAACCTAATTTCTCACTCCAAACTTTCTCATTCCTCTGGGACAGTGAGTTCTGATCAATTAATGGATGTAGGATAATCTGACTTGGTCTAAAAACAATCGGAATGGCATCAGCTTGCTGTTCTTAATAACAGTGGTAGAGCAGAGTGGTACTAGCATGGACTTTGAAGTCAGGCCCGCCTAGGTTTGAATCCAGCTCTACCACTTTTTAGCTGTGTGGCCTTGGGCAAACTACTTAACCTTTCTGTGCTTTGGTTTCCCCCGTCTGTTAAATGGCAGTAGTAACAGTGCCTACTTCATAGGATTGTTGAGAGGATTAAATGAGTTCATATATATCAATGGCTTAGACCAGTGCCAGACATGGTAAACACAATGCACGTGCTAGCTATTGTCATTGTTGTTTTCATAAATAAATATGTGTGTATATATTAATATAAAGACAGAGAGAGAGAGAGAAATTATTTGTTGGACCATTATTATAGGTTGTGTCAAGCTTTGTATTTGTACTGTCTTATATAATGCTCACAGTAGCCTATGAGACAGGTAATATTTTCCTTCCCAATTTATAGGATGAAAAAATTGTATCTTGCCCAGATTGAACAGGATTCAAATGTAGGCAGTAACTCCAGAGTTCCCCATACTACTACCACTATATTATGTGGCTGCATTTGAAATGTCCTCCAGGTGTTCCCATGGAGCTTATTCTCTATCAGGAGAGATGGGCTAAAAATCAATTGCAGACACTCTTCTGATTTTATTTCTTCATGGCAGTGGGCTGTAAAGTAGTTGACTATTAAATTCAGCAATATGCCTCAAAATACATACACTATTAATAACATATATACCATTAAAGCCAAGAATATAAAGTATGAATCATAGATTTTAAAGTATGTCAACACCAATCAAAGGTGCAGGAGGGAGCGAGCAGCTTGCATCACGTGGTGGGGGGTAGTTTCCCACTTACCTCCCAGCCCACGATGGACACCTGCCAGCGAGCTATCTTGTCTATGCTCTCCAGCTTGCGTTTGCGCTCATTGATCAAACAAGCCACATTCTTCATGGCCTCATATGCTGCCTTTATATTGCTGTAATCGCTGTAAAACAGGAAGTTAATTTTTAATCCTATAACATGGACCTTGCAAATGAGGACCGACAAAATAACTCAATCCCTGCTTCCTGTACTAATAGTCTAGACAAAGTGGCATTTAAATAACAGCCTTTGTTTCCCGTTTTTTATTCTCGCATGAATAGACTACAGTCTGCATAGGTTGAGGGAGCCGACCCAATGCAATTCAGAATTCTTTGGAATGTTTTCATTCATTTCCCAGAAATCACAATGAACGAAAGTAAATGCCACAAGAAATAAGTTTTAGTCACAGTGATAATGGATTATTTTTACTAATACAGATAGAACAGTCTATCACTGCTTTGATTCTGATAGAACCAGTTTTGCTATATGAAGTCCTTTAAAAATCACTAACCATTTTCAAGAATAATTATTTGCTCCGAGTCTCATCTTTTACGCTGTTCAGGAGAGGACAGGGGCAGGCACAAGCCACAGATGTCTGTGAGGGGAGCTATAGAAATGCTAATACGGCATTTGCCTCAGCAACACATCTGCATTCCTGGTGCTTTCTGCACACTCAGTCACATCAAACTAAAACGTTGCCCCCAGCAGGCACCTGCCCCCAAGCTCGCTGAAACTATAGCTACTGGAAAACAGAAACACACAGGCTAGGAGAGTGCATGTCCAGGATCTGGAAGTTTTACATTCAGGCTGTGCTCAGCATTAATAATTTGGGAATGTGCAAACCAACCATCCCGCTAATGGGCGGCACTTTCTATTTTCCCGTGGTGACTTACAGGACAGACAGAGCCACTGCCTCTCAGCTGGAATGCGTTAGAATCCTGCACAGCAGGGGGAAAAAAGCCTTGAAAGCAGGTTCTATTGTCTATTTACCAAACACAATTCAACTCAGCTCCAGGGAAGTCCCTGGGCATTGCTCCCCAAAGCAGACCTGCTGTCTTCAGAAAGGCCTGTTCACACTCAGAAGCACAGCAGGAAGCAGGAACAAAAATGTCACACAGGGGCTGCTGAAAGAATGGGCACAAAACCCCCAAAGAGGCCTCCAGCAATACAGAAAGGGTGCAAAATAAGTTTTTCCGGACAATTCCAGAAAAGAGGCAGAATGTAATGTTTTTTAGAATTTTTGCTTTGATTTACTTAAGGAAGTAGGTGGTTTTTTTGGTCATTTCCTTTAAACTAATTTTTTTTTGGAAATAGCCAAAAATCTGCAAATGCTTATAGTGAAAAATGCTCTTAAAAGATAAAAACCAACTATTGAAGAGTGATATGTGGACTTCTGGCCACAGCGCCTCCATCTTGGAATGCACTAAGCTGCCCGTCCAAGTCTTCCAAGAAGATTTTGCTTTTAATTCCCTTGTTTATTTTTTTCTGGCTCCTTATCATGATGCTTTTTCATTCTTTCTTTAAAATTTCTTCAAAAATGTGTAGAAATATTTACAACTAAAAAAATTTCTTTGAATTTGTGGCTCTCTTGACTTCCCTAATTTTTTCCACTAAACTTTTCTGATTTTTCTGTAAGAAAAAGAAAAAAAATAGATACAGCTCTCTTTTATTTACTTCAATGAACTCTTTTCTCTTATTCCTAGTCCTAATTCTTTAAACTAACACCCACATCTAGGGTCCATTGTTCAAAGACCTCTTCAACTTTACCTTCCAGCCTAATTGTAAAAAGGTTCCCTTTTTAAGCCCAGTCTCTCTACAGGAGTTCAGAGGCTCAGGGGACAAAAGAACGATCCATTCTCCACTCCCTACAGGAAGATATTCGGTTGTTAAAAGCCAGCACTATGGTGGTTTGCCACAGAAATGTGCTCTGGGTACAATCCCTTCCCTCCCCCTCTTTTCCCCAGGACCCTTCAAGATGACCCTCCCTAGAGTTGCAGGTGCAGTCAAAGCCTTGTGTCAGTGACATGGACCTTGTTTGGCTTGATTCTCCCTAAAACAATAAGCTCTAGCCTAGAACCTCGCACCACTGCGCGTCCGGCTGAGTCCAGCACATAGTAGGTGCCCTATAACTGTCCTGTCCCAGCTGGCCAGGTGCGAACTTGATCAATTAACCAAGCACTGCTACCTCAAGGCACCAAACAGCCATGTCATGGAAAATGGGTGTGCCCATTCCAATACTAAATGGGGGATGTATCTTATGTGTAATCACAGCAAAGCTTCTGTACACATAGGAAAATGACAGTTTGCTACTAAATAAGCAAGGGATAACTTTTTGGCTCCCCCAGAAGAGACTATGTGGCTAGGGAACAAGGGACTGAGAAGAATCCAGAAATAATCAAGGCAGACTAAATAAAAAGAGTGTGCATGTTTTGTTGTTGTTGTTCAGGAGAAGCTGTGATTCAAACAACAGAAGTGTTGGGGGTAACCAGAAGGGCTTAGCTAGGCACAGAGTAAGGAGAACAGGAGATGCAGCATTCAGGTAATCCTCGAAAGCAGCCCTGCACTCCCAGTGAGGGCAGAGGGCAGCAAGTGGGCAGGCAGGGCTCAGAGCCTCAGCAGCTCAGCATGGTGGTGGGTCTGTTAAGCTGACCCTACAAGCTACTCAAGCTCCTAACTGTTCTATGGTTCAAACTTCTGTGCATCCTCACCCCTTCTAGAAAGTAAGTAACTTTTTAGCCATAAATAATACTGCTCTGAGAGTTGCTGCAGATCATCCTGAGCAGTACAGGAGAGGAGAGGAGGAACGTCTTTCTGAAACTGTGTTCACATGGTCCCTTCCTTTCTTCTAAAAAGGTCCCTCGTTAACTACTGTGTAGCTACAAAGGAGTATTTATACAACACACATAACTTGTAAGGAATAACAACACGACAAAAATCCCCATGCACTCAGGACGTGGTTTAAGAGTGAGCCTCTGTTTTCAGTCTCTAGAATGGATATTCCGGAGGCTCTTCAATAACCCTATTTCAATAGTTAACACGTTCTAAATGATCCAAAAACTTCTCCCATAGAGCTGACTGAAAGTGGTGAGGCTGACACTGAAGCCCGCCTGTCACTGCTGTCCTGGAAAGCGCTACCTGCAGGGTGAAGGTCACTGTCGCTGCCCTCACCTGTGCTCCCGCGTGGTGTACTTGAGCAGCTCGGCCAGCTGCAGCGGGTACTTGCAGATCTTCTGCACTGGCGTGAGCAAGAACCCATCAATGGCAATGTTGATCATCTGCTGCAGCAGGCGGCAGGCTTCGAAGAAGTGTCGGTACTTGCCCTGCTTCATGAGCTGCGCGAGCTCCAGGCAGGCGCCTGGGTGGTTGTTGCAGTACTCAGAGTAGATGGCGAAGCCCTCTTGCTGCGGAGGGTAAAGCGCAGCTGCGTCAGCTTCTGGGGTGGCTCCACTGTGACAGGGACAGGTAAACAGCCCGGCCCCCCCCAAGGGACACGCCTGGGAAGGAGGGGGATGGATTCCTGCAAGGAGGGCAGATCCCCAAGCTGCTCTGGGACTCTGCACACCTGTCCCATATTCCAGCCCCCAGCTGTGATCTGATGATCTTGCAGCAGAGAGTTTAGTGCTGCTCTAAAGCCCAACTCCCTCCTCCCTCATTATGTCACTTTAACAAATTCCTTGACTCGGAGGTGCCACTGGACCCCTTCACCTCCTCACCACGTTCTTCCTCCTTAATGCTGTAGGGTCTGGCTGCCACACAAGTCACCCTCTCACCTCAGACAGAAAGGCCTCTGCTCAGCCCTGTCTCCCACCGTCTCATTTTGAGGCTGCCGCTGCCCTCCGCTGCACCAGCTGCCCTGCTCCTGGGCTCTGGAGCCACATTCTCCCGTCCTCCCTCCACGTGTCCTGTCCTGAGCTCCCCGCCCCTCCCCTACTTTCAAGGTGCAGTCCCCATGGTGCAGCTCCTCAGCCCTGAGAGTGGCCTTAACGCCTCCCCCGCCGCTGGGCGGCACACTCGTGGCGACCACCCCTCTCCAGAGCAGCCTTCCTTCCTGCCCCTGCCCTGGCCCCACGGCTCGGACTCGGGTGTGCTCAAAGTTAACACGCCCAAAACCAAACTCGGGCTTCCCTAGGAAACAGATCTTCCTAATCCACTTGTTAATTCTTTGAGACTCAAAACCCTACATGCAGTTTTGATTGCTGCTTTTTCTCTGTTGCTTACAATCAGTCTTGTCAGGTTTTCCTTAAAAATACCCATTTCAACAATCTCTCTTTTTCCATCTCCCCAGGCCAGACCCGCCTTGGCCTCTCCCCAGCGGCAGCAATGCTCTCCTGCTCTCCACGGAGAGAGTCGCCTTCCCAGGGCCGCCACCCTGACCTCAGCCTGACCCGACCTGACCTGGCTTCCTGGCTTCCGCAGCTTCCCTTTTACTCTTCCTCTGCAGGAACCTTCTGCGCTGGCCACAAAGGCAGGCCTGTTACAAGGTCCCAAATATGCCCAGGCCACCTATGGGGCCCATCTTCTTACCTGTACTACCATCAAAACATTATCCTCAGCCACTTAAAATCTATCCACCCCGAGGCCCAGCTCTCGAAAGCTACTGGGCCCAGCACCCAGGCCGTGAAGGAGGTGGTGTTGCTGTCATTGTTGTTATTACTTTTATTGTTCCCTATTTGGGCTGGAAATAAAATTTTCTTCTGAAATCTTTTAGTATTAAACAGTAATAGTCAATGATCAGTTAAAAAATAATAAACTCATGTCATCATCACGGGAATGTTCAGCAGTCACTAGAGCTCATGCCTAGGTCTGAATTCATATCTGCTACTTACTAGGGTGTGACCTTGGGCCTTAGTTTCCTCATCTATAGAACAGGGAAAATAATCTCACCTACCTCATAGTAGCACAGGACTCAATATAAGAAAACCTTAAAAAAAGTGCTTGAAATATAAGAGACTCTAGATATTATTAGAAATTATTCCAAATGCAACCTCCTAATTCCAGACCACATGAAAGGATTTTGAACAGATAGACTTGGGATATTTGGGTAAAGATTAACCATATAAACCAATCAACTTAATTTTACAAGGGACATCTCCATTTGATGGAAAATTAATCTAGCAAACAAACAAAAAATAAAATAAAAAAGACTTGTTTCAAAATTACTTTTTATGGCATGGGTATGTTAAAAAAATTTTTTAATTTTTAAATAAAAAAATAGAAACAAAATTACTACTTAACCAGATGTTATTAGTAAAGAAGTAACAGTGACTTACATGTTGAAGAAAGCAGGATCCTATTTCACTTAAGTGAGGTTCCTCTTTATTGTACTGTTTCTCAAGGTCTTTCAGAAACTTTCTTTGGAATTTGTAAATATCTTCAATGTTTCCAAAAATAGTGGCTAGTTGTGCAACAGTGAACATTCCCGTGTGCTTGCGGCACTGTCGAATATAGCCCTGCAAAATACAAAAGTCAACTTTTTTGTTTGGAAATTCAAAGAAATTATTTATTTGAATAATACAGTTTTGGGGGCCTAAAGCCATGCTCTTGGAATGGATTTTAATTAGAAAAAATTATTTTAACCTTTGCGGGTCCCTGATGAGATACTTCTATGACTATAATTTGCCATAGATATTGTAAAAACAAAAGGAAAACAAAGAGGTTCATATGGTTGGATTTAAAATCCAAGAAACCATATGATGTTTCCAGAAACAAGTTTCAAACACCAGAGCTCAAAAATTGGTATCATCACACTTTTCCCAAACTCTTAAGATAATCATTCTCCCATCCCTAATTCCATTTCACAGCTGAGAAGACTTGTCAAATGCAGTGTCATCACTTGCTGAATAGCTACTGCAGCTCTGCTTACTGTCAGCCATGGCACACAGCCAAGGACGTCTTACCCAAGGATTCCACCACCACCCACTTTCTATGGACAGCATAAATCTATAGATCTTTATCAGAAGCGTGCACTAATTAAGAGCACTAATTAATGCTCTATGTACAAAACCACAGTTATACTGTATGGCTTGGGAAGGAGTCAGTGGGATAGGAAGAAAAGGCTATACGTATACGTAATAGTTACCTTCAAAACAGCACCACGTCATTAAATAGATTAAACTGACCATATGGTAAAATACATACCACTGACTATTTGGTATGAATTTCAACAGAAAAACAACATACTTCAACAGTTAAATTTCCCTATGCCTCAGTTTCCTCCTCTGTAATAGGGGGCTTACAGGACCTGCCTGGTGAGAATACTGTATTAATTGAGTTAATCCAGGTACAGGGATGGAATATAGTCAATGCTCAACAATTACTAGCAATTACCCTAATTTTCCCAAAGTGCCACTTTAAAGACACTTCTTTATCACACATTTATATGGAATAAGACGGTTGGCACAAACAAGCTAAACATCGGTATGTCTACATGGCTGGCTAACCCGATTACAGGAAGGGCAGTTCTCTGACTTCAGTTTGTCTTCAGTGCCGCACAGTCACAGTTGAATTGATAGTGCAGACATCAGCACCCACAGCTAGGGGAGCTGGAATGGTCGGGCCAGGCAGACAACAGTTTAGTGTGACACTCATACAAAATTCACAAAAATGAAAAATACCATAGGAGGAAAAAACTCTTTCAGATACACATCTACTAATGGTCAGTTCTCTGATATTGGAACAAGACTACACAACTTGCTGCCACGTAGAACGTCATGACATTACAGAGCCTTGGATATCACAGATAAAGCCAATTCCCACCCCTGTCTGTGTCTACCTGGCTCAGAATCTCGCCTGTGAGTCAGTGACCGGCTGCAGCGGGGTTGTGGACAGTGACAAACCTGCGATTCTTTGTAAAGTCAAGTTAGGGTGGGGCCTTCTATGAAAATCATTCACTTTAAATAATCTCAGGAGTTAAGTCCTGAAAGAGACAGTTGCAAAGTGCCCTTAAGAGAGGATTGCTGTGCCAACAGGTAGGACAGCCACAGTCACTTAGGCCTCTCGGTGCAGATGGCAGGTGCTCGATGGGTGTGTGCAGGAGGAGCCGGGCGGGACGGAGGGGAGGAGAGATGGAAATTGTGAGGGTCTGACCTGGACGGAGGTTCGGGAAGAAAACCCCCCGGGCATGTCACGCAGCCGTGCGCAGTAGGCCTCACTGACGTCCTGGGTCTTACCTCACAGATGTCCTTGAGGTGTTTGATGTACACCCGCTCGGTGTTCATGATCTCCTGGATGACGTTCGTCCTCATCTGGTGCTTGTTCTCGGAGTGTCTCTGGTGGATGTGGCCGGCGTCCTCGCCCGGCTCCTCGCTGTGGGTGCTGCTGGAGTTCTCCGACAGCTCTTCCTGATTAACTCGCAGCTGCGGTCCACACACAGGTGACAGGTGACTTGGGGCAGGGGGAGGTGGCGCCAGAACCAAGGCAGAAGACCTCCCTGGGTTCCACTTCTCCGTGACCAGTTACAAGGCAGCCTGGCCCTAGCCTGCGTCTTTATGGACTTAGCGGAGCCTCGGCCGTGCCAGCGGCCCAGGAACCACAGCAGCCGCGCCAAACAACTTGTTTGCCTTCATTAAAATTTTTACTTCGACCCAGCCTAATTTCTTACAGGTTTGACTTGCGTGTCGGATTAGAAACAATTACGAAAGAAGCAAATCTGTATAAAAAGTGAGATTTGGCCTGAAATGGTTCTGCTGCTCCCCCATAGATGCTTTTGAACAGCACAAAGTGCCACACACTTACTCTGACAAAGCTCGCAGGGAACCAGGCTTCCTTATCCTCATTCCGGCCCCACCACCAGTCCTTGTTAGAGGCTTCCAGAATCTGAATGACATCGCCGGCCTTGAAGCCCAGTTCCTGGTCGTCCATCGTGACATGGTCCCACAGGGCTTCTGCGCAGACCACGCTGCCATCGCTGATCAGCTGAAACGGAGACGGGGGTGTGCTTAGCGCAGACAACAGGTGGGCAGGACAGCGAGGAAGCCACCGTGTGAGCACTCTCAGGGTGGCACTCACATCTTCTAGGTCTCACTGGGATATGCCGGTTGCATCTGGTTAGTCCTTACTGTTTGACTGGTCACACTAAATGAACTGAGGAAATATGCTGGGGAAAACAAAATCAGGTGGGCATCTTTTACCTGCTCTTAAAGGAAACCTCAAATCCACTTTAAAAAAATGTATACATAGCTCAATTGGCTGTTAGTTCAGTTATCTAATAAACTTGACTATCTGGAATATTCACTCCAAAAATGGTTGGAGCAGCCAAACTAGGCGTCATAGAGCCAAGCCTTCTAAAGTCATGCAGATGTTACTGGAAGTCCCTCACATCTTCACCTAGCATATATTATTCATACGTTATTTACAATCTGAGTAAGCTTTGCATCTAACTTTATAGTTTACTGCAATTAAAGAGATCGCAGAATGATCCTGGGACATCTGGCCGTTGGCACGGCTCATTTGTGCAGGAGCGGGTGTTTCTGCACACCCCCTTGGCTCCCACGGACATACCATACCACACCCCACAGCGATAGTTGGTGATCTCAGCGGGGATGCTAACTCACTGAGAAGTTACGTGCCACATGCTCTGCTCAAGAACGCCAAAAGCTGGAGGTGTCTTCTAGAAAGATTTCTGTAAAAAGGGCTAAAGCTACAGCGTGGTAGAAAGAACCCCAGATTTAGAGTGAGAAATACGTGCTAGCAAGTAATTTATAACCTCTTCATCTGTGTGAAGAGGGATTTATCCCATTAAAATGGGGATAAAAAGTGTAACGTTTCCCTCTCGGATCATGGGAGAGTCACACCAGATAATGGAAGGGAGAGCGTTGCATAAACTGGAAAGAAGTAGCCAAACGCCGATAAGGGCTGCTCTTACTACCTAAAGGGAGGAGCCTCAGTTATCCTGAAAACTCAATCACTTAAATTTTCCTGGACAATGCCAGAAAATCACAATGTTGTTCTAATCAGAGCTCTAGGTTTTAGAATAGATTATTATAAAATAGTCAGAGGGCAATGTGTGAAGTGGTTGTGGACCCTGAAAATCAGGTATTCAGTATCTGCTACCATCTTGTGGAATCCCAGTACCTCGTTAATGGCCAGCTGCTCCCCGCCCGGCTGCAGGTACCGAGGGTTGGCCTGGCAGAGGTCTTCATAGCTGAAGTCCTCCTCACTGCCATTGTCATCGACTAAGGCAGAGGACTCAGTGCCTCCATCTGAAGAAACTAAAACAAACAAAACAAAACAAAAAAACATAGTCATGGTTTAAAAGACACAGCTAACAGAAATTTTTCATATAACAAAAGAAATGACCTTTGATGACATACTCCCCAGGGAAAGTAATCATTTTTATCTTACACAGAATAAGAAACTGCTGGAAAATTTGTACGGATATATTAATCCAAAGGTAGCAGTTCATGCTAAGAGCTGGAGTTAAGTGTTACATTAAGAGAGAGGTGGAATATTTCAGAGAGTATTGCCAATACAATGGTATTTTGGGAATTAGGACACTGAGTAAATTATTTCTGATTTAATTGGAAATCTCTGCTCCAAAATGGGTATAAAAAATATAAATACAGACAACAATGTTTCCAAGCAACGTGTTGATAAGCCTGAAGGGTAAAGACAATGGAAAATACAATTGCGTATTCTGCTTCCATTGTTTACCTGCAAGGCGAGAGTATTACTAAAATCAAAAAGTCCTGACGGTACCGTAAGTGAAAGCATGCAGTCATCGTTACTATTTGTCCATATACGAAAGGGTTGGAACTCTCAGTATCAGAATTCGGAATTATATAGCACCTTTACCAAAGAAAGAAAGAACGATCTTTTAAGGACGGACGCAGTGTTTTAGATTGACCACCCTGGGAGTCAAATTTTCTTTCTTGTGCCGATGAGCTATTCTCACTAAACGCTAATAGTTTGTCGAGCAGAGATCTGTCTCTTCTTTCAAACGGATGGCCTTAACCCTCCTGCACAAGCTCAGGGACGTCTCCATCACTATTTCTCCAGTGGAATGACTGTCAGAGACTGAGGGACACAAACCTGACAACAGACAGCCCCTGTCCTTAAGGGGCCAGGAGTACTCTGGCCAGACTGGAGTGGACATTGGGGGGCGGGGGGCAGAGATAATAAAACCCAAATGCTGATGATTCCAGCCAGAAAATGGGAATATAATAAGGGAGGTCCACAACAAGTGGCAGGAGGATTTTAAAGAGAAAGGGACCACCCCTTGTGAACAGGACAGGGAGAGGCTTCATGGAAGAGGTAGCTGGCTGTTCAGAGACTGGGGTGTCCCTTGACTGAGAACCGAAGGTGGCTTAATTCGAAGCACATGCTACAGGGACCCCAGTGCA
The DNA here is from genome assembly GCA_023783475.1 of Daubentonia madagascariensis. Taxonomy (NCBI): domain Eukaryota; kingdom Metazoa; phylum Chordata; class Mammalia; order Primates; family Daubentoniidae; genus Daubentonia; species Daubentonia madagascariensis. The sequence goes on along the minus strand of JAKFHU010000379.1, from coordinate 1,374,224 downwards.
TCTAGCGAGAGAGGAGGCTGGAAAGACCACGCAGGGCACACCGTGGAGGGCCTCACAGGCGAGAGGTCACCACTGGCCTGTTCTGCCAGGGTTCTGAGTAAGGGAGCGACAGGACTCGAGTCCCCTGATGCACAGCACAAGGAGAGGTTGCAGGGTCATGGAGGCCTGGGTCTGAGTTCTGGCCCTGCCCCTCTGTAGACACAGGCCCCAAACCAGGTGACCTCATCTCTCTTTCACATCCTTCTTTGTCTTTGCAGAATCAGGCCACAGAACGTATGTGAGGCTCCTAGAATTCCTGACCCACAGCTGGGACTCGGTATGACAGAGTTACTGTGGTGATGGTGTCAGGTGCCATGAGGGCTGTGCCAAAGAAGGCTGGCTACAGTGTGGAGGGAGGGCTGGTGGGCAGAGCCCGGAGCCACAGGGGCCAGCTGGGGAGAAGTCAGGAACTGAAATCCATGCTTGGAGCAACAAAGGGGTGCGGGTCAACAATGTTTCAGAAAATCCCAAGTTCCTGGGAGAATTAACAGAAAAGGGAAGCCAGAGGGAGGAGCCAGTGTGGCAGGAAGGAAGGAGAAGATGGCCACAGGACAGCGTGCCGCTGCCCTTGCTTTTTTCAAGGACTTGCAAATCCACTTTTCTAGTGACTTTACCCATGGAGGCTGTGTCTACTGTCTAAACTGAAGAACTCTCTCTTGGGGGAGATATTTTATATTCTGATCAATCTAATGTGCATTTTCCACGCCCCGCCCCAGGCTGCCTCCCTGAGCCCTGCCCTCATGTCTCCTCATTGCTCAGCCATGCTGTTGTTGAGAGCAACAGCTTTTGTAAACAGAGCCTGGAATTCCTACACTAGAAAAATGAAAACTATTAAAAAAGACTCACAATGATTGGAGGGGTAATCAACACTGTGATATAAGGCACACGGTGCCATTTCATGCACTAGGTTCTTAGCTCTTCCCATGATCATGAGGAGTTTAAGCCAATAAAGCAGAGAGTGGCATGGAACACATGAAGCAGGATGGAGGGAGGGTGGAAAGGTGTGGACACTTGGCCAGCTGGCCCTTTCCTGGCCTGGCCCCAGCCCCTCCTCTCAGACTATACTCCGGTCCGGCTGCCCCTGTCCTACATGCCCAAGCTCTGGACGCAGCACCTCCCAGCAGCACCCACAGAGCCAGGTCTGCTCACGGGCCCGTGCTTTCCAACTGCTTCCCTGCTGCCTGGAGTGTCCCCTCCACAGCGAAATCCCCACAACACAGCCGCTGTCACCTCCTCTCCAGACTCTTCTGTGAGCCCAGGGGAAGCCAGCTGCACCCTCAGCCCTCCCTCCACACTTACTTCTGTGACAGCACCTGCCATGCTGAGTCACGACCGTAGGTCTGCCCATTGGGGCCCCGGCTGTGCAAGTGCCCAGGCTGTGCACTGGACATCAGGATAGCCAGGGAAGCTTGGATGGGCTGAGGAGGATGAAGGTGAGTGGGAGCTCCTGGCGTGGACAGAGTAGGGTTTCTGGGCTCTGACTGCATGGTGCCCAGCACCCTCTCCCCCCCCAAAACCCCCCTCCAGTGCCCATCCCAGCCTCATCCAGGAAAGGGCAGGGCCTGTGTCTAGGAGGTAAAAGCGAGAGTGAGCTGCCTCAGAGACAGGCGCTGCAGGGAGGAATAGGTTCCTGGACCTGAGCACAAAGCCAAGAAGTGGACGAAAGCTCTCCACAGCCTTGGCGCTGCCTCCCGGGCCCCCGGCTTTCTTACTGGCTCGCCAAGGGAGAGGGGGCAGCCTTGCCAGGGGCACGGCAGGACTGGCCTGCAGGAGAGGGGTGTGTTGTGGGGGTGCGGGCCGGTGGGCCATGGAGAGCCTGCTGCGTGTGTGTGCATGTGTGTGCACACGTGTGTGTGCGTGACCCTGTCTGTCTTGCTGGGGATGTGGGGGAGGCCTTGAGAAAGCCAGACCTATGCTGTCTGAGGAGTGTACTCAGGCCTGTACAACACATGGTGATTGTTCCTTTTCAAGTGTAACTTCCGCTTCCTACGCTGTGGTCAGAGCCCTTGCAGGCGGAGAACAGGAGGTTACCTCGTCTAGTGCACTTTCCTGGGGTGTGCATGTTTGGGGGGTGAGGGGAGGAAGTCTTGAGGAAGAAAACATAATTTTTTTCATGCATGAGCATGTCTCAGACTACAAAGCAAACAGCACCAAGGCCCAAAGCCTTCCCTAAGCTCGGAGCAGCGCCCAGACCACGAGGCCCAGCCACCACACCGCTTAATGGCTAAAATCTTCTAATGCTCCTGGGCGAGGGGGATATACACAAACCCCTGGTCTTTCAGGAGCCCAAGGCAGCAGGAATGTTCAGATTTCAGCAAGCATAGATCTGGCACTGCCCGGCACCACAGCATTCTTCCTTGTCACACTGAAGCCACGGCTGAGCCAAAGAAAAAGCGAAGCTCAGTGAAATAAAGGTGTCTGGCCTCCTACTCAGAGCAGAGCCCTGGAAATGACACCTCCTCAAAGAACCACTGGACAGTGTTTTCCCAGAGAGAATTCTTTCCATGTTGTCTGGCTGTTACTGTGAAAATCAGTAAAGAAAAAAAAAAAAAGCCAGTAATAATCATGTACAAACCCACAATTTACAGGAGTCTAATGAAAAAGGGAAACTGCCAAAAAAGCGTTAAACCTTTATAGGGGGTGCCAGAATAAAACCCCCTGGAACAAGACCTGGACTTGGGATACAGATTGGTCTCTGAGTTGCCACCATAAGCACTTAAAAAACAGCTCCAGCCGAGGTGGATCATGAGAAAGATTTCAACAGCGACCGTCTCACCATCATGGACTCGTATTCACTGAGCACTGCGCAAGCAGGTGTTCTACGCACTCGCAGGTCAGCTGACCCTGTCTCCCAGTGGCCAGGGGACGCAGGGCAGAGGCCTGGGGTGGGAGACATGCAATGTGAACAAGAGAAAGGCTCAGGCAAATGTCCTAGCTCCATTAACATTCTAGCTAGATGGTCCTGGTGCAAGTCACTTGAACTCTTTCAACTTTAGTTTTCCCATCTGTAAAATGGGAGTAAGTTTACATGCTTTTTTTATCTACTCAGAGATCATTCTTCTTCTCCTGCCCCTCATATCCCATGTCCGACTCACCAGCAGATCCTGACTCTACCTCCCACAGGCATCCAGGATGTGGCCACCTCTCCCCCTCCCGCCCCATGGGCTCGCTCCAGCTGCCCCTCCTGGTCCCGCTGAAGCCACCCCTGTCCCCTGCAGGCCATTCTCACCAAAGCAGCCCGAGTGATGCTGCCAAACCACTCATAGGCAGATCATGTCATTCCTGTGCTCAAAACCACCCATGGGGGGAGAGCCGAAGTCCTTGAGACCCCATCCCAAATACACCCTGCACCTCCACCCCTCTCAAACGGCTCTGGCCCCGGGGGCTCCCGGCTGCAAAGACACCAAGTGCCCCCTGCGGGGGGCTGCTGCTCCCTGTGCCTGACACGCCACCACACACACACACACACACACACACACACACACACACGCTCCCCTCGCTCGAAAGTCCTTCCCTGACTGTCCCATTTAAAATCGCAACTCTCGCTCCCACTCCATCTTCTCCGCTGGTTTAGTTTTCTCTGTAGCATTTGTCACCATCTAATATATTCTGTTCATTGTCTGTCTAGAACGTAAGCTGCAGAAAGGCAGTAAGTTTTGTCTGCTTTATTCTTAACTGCATCCCTAGCAGCTAGACCACTGCCTGGCACACATAGGTGCCCAATAAGTACCGATAGAGGGAAGGAAGGAAATGTAGCATGCTGACTTAATGCAAGGCTGTGGGGACAGACAGACCTGCCTGCAAACGATAGTGCTGCACAATTTACTGCAATTTTTTTTTTTTTTTTTGAGTGTGAGTCCTCGGTCAAGTTCCTGTCTCAGTTTTTTCACCTGTTGAATGCGGATAATATATCCGTCTCTCAGGGGTGTTAGTAAACTCTCAACAAGTAATTGTCACTGGTTTGGTGTGAGCCTCAAATGAAATAATACATGAAAGCACTCTATAAACTGAAGAACAGTACAGAACTGCAAAATGCTATTTTATTGGGTGTTTATAATATGCCAGGCACTGGTTTAAGCCTTTTTAGGCATATGAGCTCATATAATCCTCATGACAATGCCATGTGGTGGGTACTGTAAGTTGTCCCAGTATGCAGATTAGTGAACTCTGTCCCCCTATCACATGGCTGAGTGTGGCAGGCCCGGGCTGTCTGACTCCTACCCACTGGGCAGTACTGCCTTCCCCAGCAGTACCTCTGTTATTAGTAGTGAGACAAAAGCTACTGGACAAGTATTAAAAACAGCTTGGTGCCAAAGTTTTAGTAGTTCTACACCATTCTGGAGAGTAGCGATATTCACTGGTCCTCTGCTCCTTTGCTAACCTCTCCTTCCTATTCCTGCTCCCAACAGGGCCTGCCAATGACCTGATTCGATTGTTTTTATCCCTTTCCCTTTATGACCTTGACTACTTTCATGATTTTCAAGTCCTTTCTAAGTCAATGACTCCTCGTGTTCTTGTCCTATAATTTAAATGTGTTTTTATGGAGTTAGATTTCAGTATCTGGTGTCCAGACCAGAGGGGTTTTAGTGCCATTTAATACACTTTGATGTTGTATCTGTGCCTAGCACAGTTTTCTACTAATCCCCACACTCACTGTCTCTAGATGTGTGTTTCCCTTCTAAGATAGTAACTTCTTTTAGGGAAGGGATAGAATCTATTTCTTTACTCCCAGCACTGAGCATAATAGCTGGCAAACAGAAGGCACTCAGTAAGTGCTTTCCAACTGAACTGCAAATTGCTGATGGGGAAACTGAGGTTCCAAAGAGTTGGGTCATTTATCAGGGCCACGCAAGTGCTGGGTCCGAGCCGGGATGTGACCCTGAGTCTCCCTGGCTCTCATTCCCACGCTCATCAGACTCCAGATAAAACACTCCTCCAGCCGGTCTTCACGCCTCCCGTCTTCCTCCCCTAGCCACCCCGTATATTACTTCCAAGGTAAACTTCTTAAAACAGTGGTTTCACGACTTACAAGAAACGACACAGTAGTTATCTGTCGCATGATGACAAAATTCTTATGCAATATCCCAAGGCCCTCGGTACTCCGACTCCATTCTACTTAAATAACCTGACGCGTGCCAAACACATTCAATAAGCGTTTTTCAATTAAACTACAAATTGATAATGGGGAAACAGCAATTGCCAGTTCGGTTGAAAAACCTTCCGTGTGCCCACTGCCTGTCAAAGCCCACACCCCCTGGGCCAGGCAGGCCTCTGTACCACGGCCAGACCCACAGGCCTGTGCCGCTGCCACCTCGCTAACATCCATCGGCTGCAAAATGCCCAACTACACGTTAAAGTTAATAATGACTTCTTCTCTAGTGGAATTTTCCATGGCGTAGAGCTATTATAAATTCTCAAAATGTACTTCAGCAATAGCAGGGGAAATGAATAAGTATAACAATAAAAATGTAAATTTTATAGTTTGCTTTTTTCTTTCTTCCCTTCTATGTGATAAAAAGCCACATAACACTAAATTTTGCCATCTTAACCATTTTAAAGTATACAGTTCAGTAGTGTTAAGTATATTCACACTGTTGTACAACAGATAGAACTTTTTCATCTTGCAAAACTGAAACCCTACATCCATTAAACACTAATTTCCCCTCCTGCCTCCCCCCATTGCTTGGCAATCACCTTTCTATTTTCTGTTTCTATGGTTTTGACTACTTTAGCTACTTTATGTGAATGGAATCATGCAGTATTTGTCCTTTTGTGACTGGCTTATTTCACTTTGCATAATGTCCTTGAGGTCCACCCATATATACTAGGTGTCAGAATTTCTTTCTTTTTAAAGGCTGTATAATACTCCATTGTGTATGTATACCACATTCTGTTTATCTGTTCATTTGTGGATGAACATTTGGGTCGCTTCCACCTCCTGGCTATTGTGAATAATGCTGCTATTACCATGGGTGTGTGCAAATTACCTTTTCGAGACCCTGCTTTCAATTCTTTTGGATATATACTCAGAAGTGGGGTTGGTGGTTGATAGTTCTATTTTTAATTTTTCGGGGGTCCTCCATACTGTTTTCCATAATAGTTGTATCACCTCACATTCCCACCAACAGTGTACAAGGGTTCCATCCTCACCAACTGCATTGTTTCTTTTGTTGAAAGTATAGGTGTGGAAAAGCCATTTTTGAAAATGATCTTGTAAACACGGAGCAAAGACTGCTCCAAATTGAAATCAGTTTTAAAACCCCCAAATCCTAGATATAATCAATATGAGAGCAGACAGAGTGAGCTTTCTCTCCATAGCTCTTTTTAAAGCTTCAGTCAAGCAGAGGAAGCACATCCTTTAGCATCAAACAGCTCTGCACACTGATGGCCAGCACATCCCTCTGGCTGGGGATGATTCTGAGAGCATACAACTTTTCCACAGAGTACTATCAATTCTAGATATATAATAAAATGAATTTATAATGCTCTTGTTTAATTATCATGGTTAATCATCACTCCTGTAAACACTGTCCTCCTGATCTCCTGGGCATGGTACTGGGGCCTGTTCTTCCCGCGGCAGCACGCACCATCCATCCTCTCTAGCCCGTCCTGTATGAGCATTGTCGTCTCTCCACATTTCTGTCTTCTTCCTGGATGAACTGACCAGCTCCAGGCTGCAGCTGCCGGCTGAAGAGAACTCCCTAGTCCTGGCCAGACACAGCTTTAGGAACAACCTCAGTGAACAGTGTGACAGCCACAGAGGATATGCCATGTTTTAGGTCAGTAGGACTGGTACAAATACACTCAGAGAAGACCTTAAAAAAAAAAAAGAAGCTAGCAATAAACAGCTTCTATACTCTTCAGGATAGTAACATTCTTCTGTCTGAACTTAAGATTCTACATCTGTGAAAGGACCACACCTGACAACTGATTTTAAAGGTGAATTTTTACAACAGGAAATATCACACATGATCACAATGGGGAACTTTATTTTATAGCATCTGCCTATTAGCACACACAGAAAATAGGCCCACAGCCCCTGTCCTGGTGGGGGGTTTTCTTGAGACAAATGACAGGTCTCTTTCCCATCTGGCTTATTTTTGCATACATAAGGGCTTTTGATCAGAGTGACAGGCTCTTAAATAACCTGGACCAGGAGTCTCAAGACCTCAGTTTGAGACTTAGCAACGCCCTCAGGAAAGGTCACGCCTCTCCACGCCTGCACTTTCTCATCTTTCTCCTGTGTAACCGAGAAAACGCCCCTGCCTGCCTTCGGTGTCTGGTGGGGGTCCTGGTGAGGGTGTGATGACAGGGCGGAGGTTGAAGCGTTTTGTTAAACAAAAGGGGGATGGGAACTAACAGTCAGGTGCCAGACAAGAAGGCCGTGCAGATGTTCCAAGAAGGCCGTGCAGATGTTTGCTGTTTCCATCACAGGCCCAGTGTCATCAACACTGACTGCTAATGGGCTGCTCCCTTCCTGGCCACTGCAGTCCCTGCTGGGGACTTCCCCTCACTTGACTTCAGGGAAATTCCCGCACTTGAGTAATCTGCTAAAAACATACATTTCAGAACACCTCCTGCTGGCCTCTCAGACTTCCTCAGGGTGGAGATAAGCCATTCTGGCTTCTCATCTTAAAAAACAGAAATGGCAAGCACAGGCAGGTAGCCTGTGCTCACGCCGTAAGGCAGCTTTCTCAGGCTGCTGCTCAGTGGGTGAACTGTGGGCCGGACTCCTGGTCCCCAAGGGTGACTCTCAAGCCAGGGAGATGCACAGAGAGGACAAGCCAGGTCATGCAACGTCAAAACATGCTACATGACTTCTAGGGCACCTGGTCCACCCCTCTTCAGTGGTTCCCAAACACCCAGGGCCCATGGCATCCAGTCACATGGAGGATGTTTAGAAAAATAAAGGTACCGTCCTACCCTGGGTCACTGAACCAGGATGGGGAGGGGGGTGGATATTTGCTGAGAATCTATTTTCAAAAGCTCCCCAAGTAATTCTGACACCTGGCTAACCATTGCACCCTCAGGTTAAGCTCCCTTAAACCATGCCACATGCATGGATTGTTCCAGGATGTGTGCCTTTTGTTTCCTGGCCATGCAGCAAGCCACAAGTTGCAGGGCAATAGATTCTGATCACATTGGTTGAAAACCCCTGAGTGAGCCATTTCATACCACTGAACATTCCCTGTTCCAACGACAAGGACAAAACCCTTTTATCCATTCTGACCTCTCCACCTGGAGCAACTTTCCCACCCAAAACAGCTGTCAAATTCTGACTCATCCTTCAAAAGTTTCACTGTCACTTCTGGGTGACGGAGTCCATGATTTTTCCAGCTCCTTCCGTATTATTCCCTGACACCCTGCAGTAACAACCTCTGCCTTTAACATTCTAGAAACACTCTAGGTTTACCTCATTTAAAATATTTATCACATTTATGTTACAGTTGTTATATTTAAGTTAGCTGTTTACAGGTCTGTCCCTCTATACCCCACTCCTATCCCAGCCATGACTGTCTCAAGGACAAGGAACGTGCTTATTAGTCAGTGTTGGCTGACTGAACTAAAGCGTGAAATATTTATCTTTCATACCCTAGAATGTAAAATGTTACTGTTGGAAAAGTCTCCAGTATATCTTATCTAGACTTTCAAGCCATTCTCCATAAACAGTATTTTTGAAACTTTTAAACATATTGACAACAAGAAGATCAAAAAGAGTCCTGGAAATGTACATATTAACCCTCACTGACAACCTTTCATAATGTTTAGGGGCTTTTAAAAATAATTCTCCCAATGTGTAGCTTTACATCAGTATTTAACTTAAGGCCGTGTTGACTTTTGCTGCCCCGAGCTGATAGGAATGACATCATGACTGAACTTAATTTATACTAAAGCTCGAAAGTGGACTTTTTTTCTACAAATGGTTTAATCAGTTTTTTATTTTAATCAAGGAAACTCCCAGTGAGTAATTTTCCCTCCTCGAAACCTAAAGCCAAAGCTTGCCCTAAATTTGGATTGTATACGCTCTACCAAGGTCCCCAACCTGTGGCGAGTTGTATAATTATGTCATTACATATTACAATGCAAAAATAATAGAAATAAAGTGCACAATAAATGTAATGTGCTTGAATCAACCTGAAACCATACCCCTCCCTCCCCGGTCTGTGGAAAAATTGTCTTCCATGAAAATTGTCCCTGGTGCCAAAAAGGTTGGGGACTGCTGCTCTGTATCAGTTAAAGAAAAAAAAAAAAAAAAAAAGGAAGTCTTCACAGCTGTAATCCTAGCACTTTGGGAGGCCAAGGTGGGAGGACTGCTTGAGGCCCGGAGTTTGAGACCAGCCTAGGCAAGATAGCAAGACCCTATCTCTACAAAAAAATTAAAAAATTAGCCGGGTGTGGTGGTGTGCACCTGTAGCCCCGGCTACTCGGGAGGCTAAGGCAGGAGAATCACTCAAGCCCAGGAGTTGGAGGTTGCAGCGAGCTATGACGATGCCACTGCACTCAAGCCTGGGCAACAGGGCAAGACCCTGTCTTAAAAAAAAAAAAAAAAGAAGTCTGTGCTCATTTTGTAAAATGGATACTCAGGGCCACTGTAAGGGTAGGAAGGTCGGGCCAGGCGCCCTGGGCAGCCAATTCCCGAGGGGCTCCATCCCCCACAGCCAAGCCAGAGGCTCTGCTCCCTCCTGCTCTCAGAGCTCAGCCTCTGTCCCATCTCCAATTCAGATCTGGGATTTAGATGAGCCCTCAGGATTTACCTTAGTCTTGTCCTGTGGCATCTGTCTTCTCTTCTCAGCCAGGTGCTGCTCCTCCTGTCCATCCTGGCTGACACCTGGTGCCCTCTCCTCCACTCAGCCATTCCCTGACAGCTCTCCTGCTGGCGTCTTTCCACCCTCCCAGCTCATGACAGCTGCCTCACTGGCTGGCTGGACAAACCTGAGCAACAGCCCACCTGGTTTCACTGCATCCACTCGAGGAGCTCTGCGCTCAGCGCCTGACATGAATCCTATCTTCTGAGCCTCACAAGCATCCTGGATTATTGCTGTCTGTTTATCAGGGAGGAAACTGTGGCTCAAGGTTAAGTAACTGCTCCCAGGTGGTGAGGCTGCATTCAAACCCAGGTGCGCCTGGCTCCAGAGCCATCCGGCTAGGAGCCTGCCCGAGGCCTGGCCCACTTAGCTCACACCAACAGGACAGACAGGACAGGCCTGCTGGCCCACCCTTCCCAGGTGTGCTCCCTGCCAGGGTGTCCCTCAGGGCCCCCACCCCTCCCTGTCCTTGCCCTCTCAGGGCTCGCAAATGAAAGAGAACCCACCATTGGCAAACTTTATTCTGTATTTTAAATAGTGTATTTGTCATTTCATTATATGTATTGCTCAGAGTACTGAGTATATGAGAGATAGCCATCTCTGGAACACACTGAGCCAGCCACCTCTCAGAAGAGGAAAATAAAAGATTTGGACAGAACTGGCCTTCCCAGGCAGCGCTGGCACTGGGCACAGGTGTCTTCCTCCCTTACAGCCAGGCTAGTAGGCCGGGGCTGGAGCTCTGGAGCAGGGCTCACCCAATTCCCCAAGGGACAAACCTGGGAGGGCAGATGCTGGCTGCTGCGTGTCTTTAGCAGCATGGAGGGAGCACCCCTCAGGGCTGGGATGGGCCTCCCCTCTGCCTCTGTGAGTGTGGGAGGAATGCTGGAGAGCCACACTGCCACCCCTGTACCCCACACACTGGCTGCACCCACCCCCGCTCACAGCCGCAGGCACCTGGCACACAGGGAGGGGCACGCCTGCTCCCTCGACCCTGCCGGCCTTGCCTGTCCCTGTCCTGCCACTCATGTGGTCTGCGTTCTCAATATAGAAATCATGGGGCAACATTTTTTTTTTCTTTTTCTAAATTTTGGCTAGTGGAATGGAGTACACGCCGGTCTTTTGACAATCCGCCAGACACAGAAGCCATAACCACATCCCTGTTTTCTCTCAGCCAGCACAGAGACCAACCAAAACAAGGAAGAAAGCACAGACTACAAACTATCGCTCCCAAGGCCCCAGGCTGCTTCAAGCTGCCACCTACAGTTCTCATTCATTTCTGCCCCAGTTCCTGGCGTCTATTTAAGGCAAAAACAGAGACAAGATCTGTTTCTAAAGTGTCCTATTGTATCCATGTAGAAAAGCCAGAGAAAATTCTGTCTGCAAAGTATTTTTTTCTCTTACTTCCTTTTAAAAATATGTGCATTAGAGTTTATAACTTCCTAGTGAGCAAATATGACATTTCTTTCACATTTAAGTAGGAACTAGTCCAGGTGACAATACTCACAAAAACATTAAAAAGTAAGAGGGAGATACGGCACAAGGCAGTAAGTGAATACTGGGCAGTATCACTTTTGAAAACAAGAAAACAGTATTTGTGAAGAATCAATTCACAGCCTTAAAACCTCACACATCCTAAATTAGCAAGGAACATTTTTATATGCCCCAACAATAACCTCTTGAATAAAGGAATTTCATGTACTAGAAGCAAAAACCAGTAGCAACAACAGTAGCAAAAACCAGACCCGTCACTCATGAAGGATGGTCTGTGCTTGACTCTACTATTTTCTATTTCATACAAACTGTTGTGCCATAAACAAAACCAATTTCTTTGACTATGTCCACAACTAAAACTACCCTCAGGACCTTTTCCTAGGAAGGGTGAGCGACACCTGACCAGCAGCAGAAGGGGGTGGGGGGAGAGAGACAGAGAGAGAACTGCAACTCTGAGAGGAAGAGTCGAATCAGCAACGTCGCAGGAGAGAATAATCCATTCTCTGTACACATACCCATGTGAAGGCTTTCCAGACTCCAAAATCTTGCTATTTCCCCTCTAGCTACCATCCTTTTGTTTGGAAAACAGCCACATTCAGAGCAGGACTGGGTGTGACTGAGGAGCCGGTCCTCAGAGCATCAGTGAGGATCGCCCAGGCTTGCAGCTACGGGAACTGCAGAAATCGCTTATTCACTGCTTTGACGCTGTGTGCATTCCTGGCCAGAGCCTGCCCAGAAACTGACAGCTGGCTCCCGGCTCGCTGTGACTGAGGGCGAGTGACTCCAGCAACATTGTGGGGACCGTCGGGGAGGAAATTCTAAACCAAGGCAAAACCTACACCTACACACACCAAACCCAAACATACTCACAAGCCTATTGGGTGCAGTCGAGAGCCCTCCAGGAAGGCAGTGGAAATGTGTTTGCTGCTTTTAACTACAATCCCCAAACCCGAGTTAGACTTTCAGAGAGCTTTTCAAAAGGTATTTATTTCACGGGAGAAAAGCACAGGGGTCGCTAAGTTCAAAAATGGAGTTAGGATTTCACACTATGGTATGACAAAAATCTGAGTTATGATATTATATTAAGTTAGCTGCAAATTTATAAAACCACCCTTTAAAGAGAAATTTTGTTTAAAAGGTAGTTATGTGTTTACTCTACTATGTGAACGGAATATGTATATCTTTTATACTGTAAGGTATATATCCTTTATAATGAAGAAAATTGTTTTTCTTAAAAGAAGTTCTCTCTAGATAATATATTATGGGTTACTTTTATTTCCTCTATACTTTTCTGTATTTCCCAAATTATCTACAATGAACACGTCTTTCTTTCATATTGTGAAACAACTATTAGCAAGTAGTGTGCTTTCTTCAATTTCCTCATAACAGGAAGACACTGCCTTTTTAACTTTATGTACAAGAAATACTAATGACCTCATGTTTACCTCTCAATAAATGTGGGTAAAACAAGTGACAGTGCCAATTAGCAAAATGCATGCTTTATAGTCATGGGCTTTGGAATCAGACTGTCTGTGTTCAAAATCTGCTCTCCCATAACTAAGTTAGGGAAAGTTTCCGAGCCTGCAGGTAGCTCATTTTCCTCATCTGCAGAGTGGGGATGACTGGACCACCAACAATCCCCACAGAGTTATTCAAAAACATATTACAAAGTCTTTAGAACAGCATTGGCACTTCATGAGGGGTTAATAAATATTAACTGTTGTGTTGCTACTGTTGCTCCAAAAACCCTGAGGCCCCTTAATAAAATGCTAGTTCCCACAGAAATCAGAGCACGAACTCAATGCAAAGCTCGTAATTAGTTATAACACCCGTGTTGACGACATGCCATATTGTAGGCTTTTCTTATCTTCAAATATGTGTGGCTACTGCTCTTGATTTGGTGCATCCCACCCTTAAATCCAGCTAAGGAAAGTTTTCTGGGGAACTCATGGCTTCAATAACCCACAATAAAGGTGAAACACACACATACTCACACTCACACAACCAGATCAGCTTCAAATCTTTCCAAATATTTTTAAAAGATCATTTAAAAGAGTCAAATATTTAAGATGTTTAATAGATAGGTCATTCAATAGGGGCATATCTATTATTTAATATTAATAAATGTGCTTTATTGAATTATAAGACTCAAAAGACTTCTTGAAATTGTTTTTCACAGCAGACTACTCTCTATCATGTAAAGTTTTCTAAGTATATCTTATGGAATACTAGTTGCATAATATGCTTAATGAAATAAGTTTGAAAACCACTGTATACTGTATCTACCTCTTGGATATCCACAGGGTTCATTAGTAATTACAGGCTCTACGAAGTCCAAATAGATAGTTGTATAATCTGGTTTAAAATAGCGTTTCCCAATCTCATTTGGGCACAAAACCCTTTTTACCATAACACATATTACTATGCCAAAGAAAGTATCCCATGGCCCTGCTATGCAAAGTGGGCTCCATGGACTGGCAACATTAGCATGATCTGGGAGCTGGTTAGAAATGAATTCTCAGGCCCCACCTCAGGTCTGTGGAATCAGAATCTGCATTTTAACAAGATCCCAGGTCACCCAAATGCACTTCAGGTTTGAGACGTGTTGTTCTAGGCAACTCAAGAAACTGTGCAACATACTTGGAGAAGCTCTGCTGTGAGGCAAGATCTTGAATGCCAGTGTGCTTTCTTCATCAATTCAGAAACTAATGAAGTTTAGTTCCACCAGGAATGAATGCACAGGCCTGGTTTTAGTAAGAACGAAGAGGTAAAATGTGGAACACTGAGATACAAAGCAGTAAAAAGTGGGAATTAATTCTAAAAGGTTTCCATTCTAACGATGCCTAAATTCCAGCAGGACACAAATAAAATTCAGAGAGTTTTTATTTTCTAATTTTTTTTTTTTTTGTAAAAATCGCTAGTTTTCAAAAAACAAATGCCATCATTGACACATTTCCTTGGAACTGGCTTGCAGGTCTGTCTGCTTGCTTTCACTTTTCATTGGTGTCTGACGTGGATGAGAACTTCTGCTTCCCAAGAACTTAGACGGGCTCAGGGCCCTAGACTAAGAGCCCTGAGATTATGGGATCTTAAACCAGAGGCACTCACTAAATAAACTTACTTTACTGTGCACTCAAAACAAAATGAAGGTAAATAAACAAAAACTGCATTGAAACAGGGCGTCTTCTCAAAGGATGTGACCCAACAACCCTTTTAAGATATTTTTGGAAGAAGCTACTACTAATGTAGAAAGGGTTATGATAGAACAAAGAGATCTGACTTTTAGCTTTTTAAAAAGTTTTTAGCGACGAGAGCGTACATTTACCAGATCAGTAAGAAAGCTACAACAAAAACCTTATGCACAGTTGAAAGAAGTCTTAAAATCCTGCTCCCTCCACCGCCCCCAAATTACTCTATTCTCTTTGGATAAGATACCACTGCATCACGGGACTGGGAAGCTGCAAACACTACTGGCAACACTGAAAGAATTATGCAAAGGGATCAGTCCCACAGGAGTGGAGATATCCAAATTATATATTAATATCAAATATTTAGAAATCAGAAAGAATAAAATAAATGTTGAAAATACATGGGATGTTATTTTCATTTTTATTCTATAGATATAGGAATTTAAGTTATTCTTGGCAAAGTGGCCCCCAAATCCATATATATTTACATATATATGGGAAAGAAATGCCATAAAACTATGGGAGAGGTAAGTTAGTAGCAATACCTCAAACTCAAAGCAATGGTCACCACTTACTACTCCTGGACTGTTTCTTGAGATTGACTAGGTGATCATTAAGGTTCCTTTGAGGTCTAAGTTTCTGATATCCTCTTATGTTAAGCACAGTATGGTGCTTATATGACTATCTTCTAATTATGTACAACCAAAGTTTCCCACCTCCTCCTGCTTCTCTGCTGTTTACTCAAAGCAGCAACCTCCTTAGGGGGTATAGAGATATCCAGAACCCAGGAATATCCTAGGACCTTAATGTCCCCACTAGGTTTGGATATGGCCCCAATACTAAGAATTGCAGGACAGGTGCTGGATAGGGGAAGGCCCTAGGGGATAGAGTAATACTATTCTTTGGTAAATCACTACTGCCAATTTTAGAAAATGGGTCAAGGATGGGTACCACATAAGCCAAGGACCAAGGAGCCCCTACCTCTGGCTGCCACTGGCTGGACTGGTGGCCACGACCCAAATTCCCACATGGGCAATGACTACTCAGAACCAAGAGTAACATAATCAGGACCTATGTACATCACTTGCCATGTCTCATAGCTGATGTGGGGCTGCAGTTTCTAAAGCTGGGATGAGGGATTCCTTAACAGGAAATAATTTGCTACATTTGCTATCAGTTATTCAGACCAAAGTCCATTAGCATAAATAATTGAAATCCCAAGGATTTCAGAGTGCCCAGAGTGATCCCTTAATTCTGAATGATTAAAGACAAACATTATTTTTAATCTACACAGTTATGCTATTTTCCAGAGAAACCTGAAAGACATTGAACATAACATACGACATGACATTTTCCAGCATATGCTGCTGTACAATGGTGGCCATCGTTTCAGCATGCTGACTGCTCCTGTATGGCAATGGCAGGCGCAGTTTAGGTCTAACTGAAACATCATTCAGCTGCCACAGACTCTTCACCACAGAAACGGAGGACACAATCACATACGGCACACAGGAAATGGAACCTGAGTTACAAGAACATACCGTGTGAGAACCGCCCAGTGAGTGCTTGAAGACAATCATGAAGAAAAAGTGCCTCTTTGTGTGGCTTCAAAGCGATTGCTTTGCAACTTGGAGCAATGTGGACCTGAACACACAAAACTGAGGAACATTTGCTCTTGGTGGCTTAAATAACCTTGACCCCTACTCCATACCTAACGCTCTCCAAAAATTGCTCCAAGCAAGACAATCTGTACCCAGTCACTGGCTAGAACTTTGATTAATGCAGAAACAAATATAAAATTGTCCTTTAAAAGATAAGGTGCCATCTTCATTTGAATGCCATTGCT
This sequence comes from Daubentonia madagascariensis, assembly GCA_023783475.1. Lineage (NCBI taxonomy): Eukaryota > Metazoa > Chordata > Mammalia > Primates > Daubentoniidae > Daubentonia > Daubentonia madagascariensis. The sequence goes on along the minus strand of JAKFHU010000379.1, from coordinate 1,357,854 downwards.
TTCCTGTCCTCTGTAAGCACCTGCAGATTTTTCATCCTTTAAGGCCTAGTAAAGATTTCACCTTTTGTCTGTATCGAGTTGTCTTTGGATCCTTAGGGCTGAGCATGTTTCAAACATAACAAGAACACAATAGGTATTGAATGAATTTCACTTTTTTCTTTGGCTTAGTAAAAGGCAATTATTAGAGCGTGGTCTTAAAAACCCCCAAACAGACAAATCCTCGTGCAAATAAATGAGATAATTTTGTTTGGTGACGGAGAAAGCACATGGGAGACAGTCAGTGGAACGGGAAGCAATCTGTGCTTTCAAGTCTGTTTGATCTGGTTTGAATGCCAGCTCCATTATCTCCTGCTTAAATCTTGCTTAGCTGAGCTAGGAAAAGTTACAGAATATTTCTAAGCCTTGGACTCCTTGTCTGCAAGATCAGGCCAGTAACACGTGCAGAGCACTGGTACTTGGTGACTGTTTGCTGGATGTTTAGATCTTTTCTCTCCTTCCTCTGACTTTTAATATTCTTTCTTTTCCTTTCAAAATCCAATTTCTGAAACTTAGTAATTAGACACATGATATTTTGAAGAACTGTTATTTTTTAACTCTAGTAATTTAGAAAGATCTGAACAAATACAAGTTTTAGAACTGAGAATGTTTTAACTGCTAGGAGATGAAATTTCATGAGTTTGCTGGAAAAATTTTAAAGACTTTATTATGTTTTTCTGAGACAAGGAATAGAACACTATGTTCCTTTTTAAAAATCTTGATGATAGGCAATGATAAGGCATGGAGTATCAACTCAGATAACTGCTATTGGAGCTAATATAATCTCTGAGACTTGAAGGCAATATGGTTTCAGGCACTTAAGCCCACATTTGTAATCCTTGTTCCTGCATACGGAAGCCTTTTATAATTTCTAAATTCCTAGGACTCTGTGGGATCCATGCTGTCTCATAGCATGGTCTGAAGACAGGGATTTTACTGTGTACAGTCTTAGCAGTCAGGAAAACACTTTTATTACAAGTACTTGCCTACTGATAAGTGAACATCATGATTCATCTTGTTTTATAAATAAATACAGTCGGCTTGGCCCTCCCTATCTATGGGTTACACATCTGTGAATTCAACAAACTGCAGATTGAAAACATTAAAAAAATTGCATCTGTGCTGAATATGTACAGATTTTTTTGTCATTATCCCCTAAACAATACAGTACAACAACCATTTACATAGCATTTACATTGTATTATGCATTATAAGTAATCTAGAGGTGATTTAAAGTGCACAGGAGAATGTATGTAGGTTATATGCAAATACTACACCATGTTATATCAGGGACGTGAGCATCCCTGGATTGTGGTATCCTCAGGGGTCCTGAAACCAGTCCTCCTTGGATAATGAAGGATAATGGTACAATCAACACCTGATACTCCTCGGCACGAGTATAAAGTGGGATGAGAAAGGGGAAGGGAAGCAGGCAAGACGCGTGACATCTACGCCTCACAATCAAAGCTCCTGGTGGCCAATTCTGCAAACAGCTTTCCCAAGAGCTCAGTTACGGAGTCGCTCTCAACAGGTGCTAAGTAAGATCTGATTTTTTCCCTGATTCTTTATTAAAAGAAAACTTTGGAAAAGTGATTTGAAAAAAAATGCACAAGCAGAAAGAGATAATCCAAAAAACAAGAGATCAAACAAAAAGCTTTTATGGTGTGCTTAAAATCATTTCAAAGGCATTACACACCTCAACACATGCTATTGCTTTTCTTTTTTTCTTTCAACAAAAAAATTTAGTGGAGTCCCTGGGTAACACTTTGAAAAAGCACCACATAATGCGTAAAATTTTGAATCTAGAAAATCAACGGAAAAGAGTCAGCAAGTTTTTTTTCCCCTCATAACCTAAGTATATACATTTTAAAGTTGTTTAACCTACATTTGGATAATAATGAAACAGAATATTGTTCCATATAGACTCCTAGTGCTCTAGGGCCTGACTTGTCAGATTAAGTGACTTGTCTAAGGTTAAGCTGCTGGTTAGTGCAGTTAAATGAGTAAACCTGGAACTCTGGATGTAAACGGCTCCCTGTTCATCATTGTCTTTGTCCCCTGTGTAACTAATTAGCAATATTTACTGCACGCTTATGGTGCACTAGGTCATTCTTCCACATCTGTGGGGTAGATAATATTAATTTCTCCCATAACAGACAAAGACATTAAGACTTTGAGGTTACGAGACTTGCCCGAGGTCACAGAGCTAGTCAACAGAAGACTGGGATTACATTCTCACCTTCTGATCCAAAAGGCTGCTAATAAGAAAATCAACTTTCACAACAATAATTAGAACGGAATAATGCCAGAGTAACTGGATGAGTTCCCTTTCTTTTGGGAGTCATTAGGTCTATCAAGAATTCTTACTGCTTTATTCTATTGATTATCTTAAGAAAAAACAGAAATATGTTGTGATGTATTTGATCGAACTATCAATGCATAAATTTGTTATTTCTACAAATTAGAAGTAGGATTTTTTTAAAACAACCACAAAAAAATAAGAAAAAAAGGAACAAAAACCCTACATTCTTTGTTTTAAACAAGCAAAAAACAAACCCGAAGACTTTTAATAAATTTCTTCACTACAAGAATTTTCAAATACATTTCAGTAATTTCTCACAATTCAAGTTATTTAATAAAAAAATCAAATTTGAAATTATATAAGCACTTATTATGATTATTAAATTTCCCCACTTCCTAAATGTTGGGGTATTACATAAATTCTAAATCAAAAAACAAAACTTTCTGATGCATCCTTAACCTTAACTATTTCTTCTGAAAACACTGAGTAAGAATAAACACTGACACATTCATGTTAATGAGTTTTCAGATACTGGTAATATAAAGCCAAAATAATTTTTTAATACGGTAGACTAACAAATCATTTTCAACCAGTCTTTAGCTTTTATGGGATATTTTCAGCTATAAAATCAGAAATCCATCAACACAGATTAAGCAAAATAGATAAAACACCTCAATCGTGAAACTTACCTCCCCCCCCACCCTCCCACTGCATTCTGGTGCTGAACCGCTGAACTGAGGCTGTTCTTCTTAAGGTCACCAGCTTCTCTTTGCTGCTCAATCCAATGGCTATTTTCCACTCTTAACACTTGGGTTGCATTTGACCGTGTCAATCACTTGCTCCTCGAAGCCCTGCCTGACTTCCTTTGACATCTGGGAGACGACTTACCTGTCTGGCTACTTTTTTCTATCTTCTCTGTGAATTTCTTTTCCTTCACTGGCCCCCAAATGCTGCTGCTCCTCAGAGCACAGCCTGGTTCACTCAGGGTTCACCGCCTGCCCATCCCATGACCACACTCCTTGCTAGAGCTTTAGAGCCATCCATCTTGCTGATGCCTCCCAAATCTTCATATCTAGTGTGGGTCTTCCTCCTCAAAGTCAGAGACTTACAACCAAGGGCAGGGTGATGACATCTTCACTGAGCTGTCCCATAGGCGGCTCCAACTCCACCTGCCTGGATCGGAACCAGCTCCCCAACCAATGTGATCCTCATCTCCTAGGCATTGGTGTCAGCACCGACTCTTTCTCCCTCGCCCCAAACATCCAGACAATTAGCTTGGCCTCCCAGTTCTTCATTTCTCCAATACTACTGTCATTTTCCTAGGTCAGGGCTCGGCTGCCACTTGATAAGGCAACAGACTCCTTAGGTGTCCTACAGCTGAGGTCCTCCCACCCGGCTGCCTAAAAGTCCTAAGGCAGAAAAATGATCCGTGCATTTGTGCCATGGACATTTTAACTTATTCATCTTTGCCAAGATGTAGGATGGGGCTGTTTGTGTTGTGCTCGTCCGCCTGGAATCGGCATTCTCTCTTGCACAATCTACACCCATATGCGTCAACTATGATTTCCAGTTCTGGCTTCTTTCAAGGCTAGCAATAAAACCAGAGACGCTGATGATGCAATCAGAGTACAGACTCCTTGATTCTTCCACTTTTCCAAGCTATCAGTTCTCACCTCCTTTGACAGAAAGTTTTTTAACAATTCAATTTTATTGAGTCTCTCCAATGTTTCTGATTTCATTTTCATAGACGCGAGTCTCTTCAGTTTTCACATTTCATTTGCTTACATAATATCTAAATAGGTTCCACGACCACAGTAATAAATACAACTGGCGAAACAGGCCTGGGGTCGTGCCCTCCACTGCTGGTGAGGACATAATCTAACTCATGAGAGCAGCGGGGAGCAGCCCGGGAAGGCAAGCACGGGGCCTGCTGCGGGCGCTCTGGAGGACAGCTTTGATCTGCCCAGGGAGGGCCTGGTTAGGAAGGTTGCTGCTGGGCTGCCCGCTGTCAGTCTCTCCAGGTGCCCTCTCTTCTCAGGTGCCGCCACCCTTGCATGTGCTGTTCCCTTCACCTGGAGTACACCCTCCCCCTAACAACAAACTTAATCCAACTCCCCTGTGTCCCTGGAGTCTCAACTTTGATGTCATCTCCTCCAGGAAGTGCTGGGTCACCCCAGACCTGACAGACATGCTCCGTTTATATGGTTGTGGTGGCTTTTCCCACCTACCATCCTGGTGGTTCTGCAGGAACACTCTCTCGCTTCCTCCCGACTGCCCGGCCTCTTGTGCCGTGACTCACTCATGATGGGGACATAATGTACATTTATTAAATGAAATAAAACCAAGGAAGTATTCTTGAAACCAAGAGAACACTTAAAATCTAATCCAGAAAGGTTTCAGAGCACCCTGGACATTTCCTGAGGTAACACTGTTTGATTATGCCCTAGTGGCACGTCCTATAGCATTTCCCGATCATTTTAAGCTTATCAATGTATCATAATAACGTTGACTTGATGTGCTTTTACAACCAATACTAGTCCCTAAATAGGGAAAAGTAAATAAATACATAAATAAGTAAGTCTTTTCTGTTTCTGAGGGATGTATACATTTCAGCATGAAATCAAACAGAAGAAACCACAGTTGCAGATTCAGAAATAATGTCGCCCCCTTAACGAAAATCCCCAGTTGTACTTGGAAGCTACTGGGCCCTGAAAACACTGGGAAATATCTTGGCATGTTTTCCTTCTTTAGACAAACAAACCTTAAATCTGGGTAAAGGTTTACCAGATGAAGAAAGCAAGTGAGGCTCTGGGGTGGCCACGTGGGCGGCCACCCCTTTCGCCAACCCGCTCCCAGACCCAGCCTGCCACAGAGGGCAGCGGGAAGATTCAGGGATCTGTTTACGAGAAGTGCCCTCCTAAGATCCCCTAAGAGCTTAGCAAGCTTGGTTGTTTCTGCTTGGGCCTTTCTGGTTCTCACTGGCTCAGCAAAGGTTTACCCCCACGCACCCCTTCTGGGCACCCCAAAAGTCCTGAGGCTAACCTGCAAGGACCAGTGCCCAACTCAGTGGGAGGAGGTCACAGAGGGACTAAGCCAAGTTTAAGACACTGGCCTGAAGACACTGCCCAAGGGCAGTCTGCAGATGTTTATCAAAACTATGGCTTACCCGTACAGGTGGGTCTATTCCAAAAGATGGTAACTGAGCTTCCAACTAGCTAACTAGGACACGCTCCAGTTTTATCTATCTCCTGGCCCTGGCAAAAAGCTCTTAATTAGATTTTCCACATGGATATGTATAGTGGAAGAACAGCAACAATAATTGTATGGGGAAGCAGGAAGTTTCTCTGTGGTTCTACAAAGTGTTGCCATTACCCTTTTTAGAATTGAACTGTTTCTTTAAAATAGTCCTTAATTTGTTCTTGCGGCAAAAGGAAAAATGCAGTATGCTGGATTTCTTATTACTAAGGAATTTATTTTGAAAATTTAAGTATCTTATTCCCCAGGCCTATCTCTAACTTTGTATTCTTGTGGTAGACCCTGGTAGCAACAATGATCAATTTCAGGGTGTCTGTAAAACCTTTTACTTGCTTTCTTATTGACAGCAGAACAAGGTATTTTTAGAACCTCAGAGCAGGTTTTCAAAATAGCTCCTCCTTTCACCAACCACTGGCCGGCTCCGATGTGCTTTACAGGCAGGTCGTACAGCATGTAACTGGCTCATGCCATCTTTTGTAGATTAACATGTTCTTTATCTGTATCATGCCTTTAAAGGACTGGGTTTTTGGTTGTTTCCTAATGAAAAATATGGATAGGTGGTTATGATTTAGTTTTATGACCTGCTTATTAGCAACTCATATGATTACATCATTCTGGTAAAGATTGAGAGATTCAGTCTACGTCACCAGAGGGCTGGACTGCATCAATTTGATTCTCCTAGCTTGCAAAAAGTGCCCATATTCACACAAAAAAAGTAAAAATTTTAAAAAATCAAATTAAGTAATTATTTAAATTAGAAAAATTTTGAAAAGCCATAAAAAGTCCACTCACCATGTTTGTAACCCCTTAGAAGAGCATTTTCTCTAGTTTTTATACCTAGTTATTATTGTACCTAATCTTACTGTTTTCTGTCCTTAATTACCTGGCATTTATTACTAAATGCTCTAATACAGTACTTACTGGTTAACTAAAGGGCCTTAAAAAATGTAACAGATAGATATCTTTTTTTGAAAGTGGTATACCCAAATCTGCCGAATTGAGTGTGTGGGCCTGCTTTAGTCCTTCACTTGTGATCCAGAAAGATCCACTCCAGGGTAACAGCTAAGGAAACTGGGTGTTCTTTTGGGGAGATAATGAAGATAGTCACTTGGTTTATCACAAAAAGAAACTAATCTGAACTCTGGATAGGATAAGTAGAAAGAGAAGGGAAATGGACACGCAGCTAAGAATTTTAAAAAGCTATCAAATTTGACTGTATATTATTAAAATATACAGACTAGTAAAGTGAGGAAACATTGCTGGAATCCAAAGTATAGGAAAATTAGGAGCACAGGTAGGCTGTGATGCAATAAGATGTCTCAAACGTAATAGAAAAGCTTCATTAAAGAAAGCAAAAGGCAGCAAAGATAATTTTCTGGGACAAAGTTCTAACAGCATAGGTACCCTTCCTAAAATGAGGGAAAGGGAAGCCACAAACATCATCACCAAAAAAGCAACAGAGTTTTTATAGGCTGACAGCCTTCGTTCTACGAACGAAGAGGCTTATAAAGGCACTTACAAGTGCTAGTGAGATTCATTATCCTGATTCGATTATCTCATGGACCACACCCATGCAGCCAATAAACATTACTCAGTCCTGTTCCAGGCGACCTTCCTTCACAGAGATAAGACAGGTACTCTAAACAGGGCAGGAGAAAAATACCAAGTGCTAGGAAAGAGCACAGCGCAGTAGTGCAAAGTTCTGAGAAGAGAGAGCTCGCCTTACCTAGGAGTAGGTCTTCATTTCTTTAAAATAAAAAAAAAAAATTAAATTGCTAATGTTCAATTTTCTATATTTTAAGAAAAATGTAGTTGTGGGTATTTCTTCATTTGGAGGGTTATTTTGCTTTTATCATTATTTTTAATTCACACATAATAATTGTACGTAATTCTGCGGTAAAGTGTGATATTTTAATATATGTATACAACATGTAAGGATCAAATCAGGGTAATTAGCATATCCATCACCTCAAACATTTATCATTTCTTGGTGTAGAGAACATTCAAAATCCGCTCTTCTAGCTATTTGAAAAGAAACAATAAATTATTGGTAACTGTAATCACGCTATAGTGTTATAGGACACAAGAACTTATTCCTCCTGTCTAGCTGTACTTTTGTACCCATTAACCAACCTTTGGCTACGGATTTGGAGATTTTGAGAGCACTTGACCAGGGAGGAGGAAATATACTTTTATTATCATTAAAAAGTTTTTATTATAGAAAATTTCAAATAAACACAAAAGCAGAGAAATTAATAATTATCAATATTTTACCAATTTTGTTTCCACTATTTCACACCAACTTTTTTGGGAGTATTTTAAAGCAAATCTCACATGTCATATTTTATGTAGAAAATATTTCAGTATGTATCTATAACAAGGACTTAAAAATAACTACACAATCATTATCCCAACTAACAAGATTAACAATAATTCCCTCATGTCACCAAATATTCCACATGAAAATTTCCCCATTTATCTCAAAATGATCATTTTATAGCTGGTTTGTTGGTATTAATTTGTGGGCTCATGGAGCTGGGTGCCACTCGAGCTCTCCCTTTTCAGAACTTTGCACTACTGTGCTGTGCTCTTTCCTAGCACTTGGTATTTTTCTCTTGCCCTATTTAGAGTACCTGTCTTATCTCCGACTAGCCCATACAGTCTGTGAAGGAAGGTCACGTGGAACAGGCCTGAATAATGTAAACCTAAAACGCTTAGCATATGGAAAGGAAGGAGTTCGAGGACTGAGAGACAGAAATGGTGGAGATGGTTTATCATGTAGCCCACCCTCTGGGCTATATCTCTCAAACCAGAAGATGAAAGTGGCAATGACTTTTATAATCCATGCACTGCTAACCTCTCTAGGCCAGAGATGCTGGTGAGGGCGGTTTCCATTGCACTGAAGAGGTGGACCTCCGTGGAGGTGAAACATCTGTCACTGGAAAAATGGGCATAGTTATTATACCAGCCAGCAGGGCCAGATCCATCATTGGCATAGTCTGACTCGTGAGATCTCTGTTTGTGCTTAACTGATCTCAGGGTCCCCAGGAGCAAAACTGATGAGGAATTCCACTAAGGTTATCACTTGATTTGTGTAGCAGGAACTCTCCAGGGCTGGTGGGCAGAACCTGATTTGAGCCACTGTGATGGAGAAACCATGAGGAAGAGATCAAGGGCCCCCACTCATCTCCCAGACCCAGTGCCTCTTGCGGAAGCGGAAGCCAGGTGACCTTGGGGTGGGTATCCTACTGCTACATGTCTTCTTCCTAGCCACCCCCACAGGGACCTTCCACCATCGGCCTGGTAGCTGTGCCCCTCAGACAAGGACCCCCCCCCCACCATGGCAAAGAGAGATGGCCTCAGGAAAGACTGCGCTTGTGTGCACTCCTGGTTAGAAGCAAATGGCCTGGAGGGACATGAAAAGGGCAAAAGGGTTGGGGATTGGCTTAGGGAAGGGGATTGGGTTGGACATGTGAGAATATACTCAGAGCGTGTGAAGATGTCTGCCCCACGTGAATCCTTACTGCCACAAAGAGGCTGTTTAATAATGGTGTGCATGTGATGTCCCACTGTGCGGATGTCCATCTTCTTTCCTAGTCACCTTGATGCTTGCTCGGTGGGTTCAAAAAAAGAAAAAAAAAGAAAAAAGAAAAAGGCCATGGTGGCAGAAATGGATGCCAAGCCTGGGCTAGACCACGGGAAGCCTGGGCCTTCTCCTCAACAAAGCTAATGACACGGTTCCTTTCAAGGAACCAGATAGCTGCTTGTGGAAAGCTGATTACAGTGGGGCCTCTTCATAATAGAGGGGGCGACGGTTTGTCCTTACTGGAAGAGCCACTTATGCTGGACTTGGATTTGTTTTCCTTAACTGTCAGGCCTCTGCGGGATGCTACTGAAGGCTCCTATACTGTTGTGGTGTCTTATACAACACTGATCTGTCTCCACAGCACTCCACAGTGACACAGGCATATGACCGTATCACACCCAATAATGGCCTAATAAAAACGAAGTTACGAAGGCAGCTTGGAGACACACCCCAAGCTTGCCATGCTGCCCTGGATGGGAAGCAGGCTCTGAACCAGTGACTAACATGGTGAGGCTCACCCAGGGCTGAAGATGTGGGTCCAGAAACCAAGGGTAAACATAGAAGTAGCTTCTTGGGATTACTTAACCATATACTTGTAAAACGTTTTCTTCCCTCTGCTGAAGCTGAATTTAGTTCCCCAAGGGAAAAGTACTTCCTGTGGAATTCACAGCCCTGGCCCCACTGAACTGGAACTGAGGCTGGTTCTAATGGGAACCACTGGGAAAACAAGCACCCAAAAAAAACAGGGATGGCTTCTGTGGCCACTGCCACCATTGCTCCTCAACTGCACTAATGCAACAGCCTTCAAATCAGCCTCCCCTCCTCTGCCTTTCACCCCAAAACCGCCCTCCCTCTCTAAAGCAGAGATCAGAACATACTACCCTCCGGCTGGCAATGGCTTTGCACCACATGTAGAACCACCCCTGCTCCTCCCCGTGACCTACAGTGCCCTTTCTAGCCACACACTACCTCCAGGCATGCAGCGTCCTCCTCCGTCCCTTGTTCCCTGAGCTCTGGGCATGCTGGCCTCCTCGGGGACCTCAGACACACTGTGTTCCTGCCTGTCTTTGGGCATCTGAAGCTCCTTGCGCTGGGCCCTCTCCTCCCTCAAGGCTCTGCCTCGCTGCCCCCACGCACCTTCCCACTCTCTACCCCAGCGTCACCTCCTCGGTGAGGTGGCCTCCCCTGTCTCGGCTCCCACCAGCTCACATTACCCACAGTCATCTTCTCCACAGCAACCACTGGTGCCTTAGAGAACCTGTACATAGGCATACGGAATCCGTCCAGATGCTGGAATGTGAACTTTTTACGATGCTTTGTTCTCTGCTGTACCCCACACTTTCTTATTTCCCTCCTCTCCTCCCCGCCCATTATGCTAGAGTGTGTTGCTTAAATTCACTCAGGTTATAAACACTGAAAAGACATTGCCACGGAACTGGAGAAGGAATGGCTGTGACTCGGGGGTCCCAGCCTCGAGGCGTTGCTGTATAACCAGGGAAGGAGGAAGGGCTCGGTCATACATGGAACAGGTGCATGTTAGAATGACGCTCTTCGGAAATGAATGTCCTCTACCCTGCTTTCTTTTTCTCTATAGCACTGTCTGCCCTGTTAAATACTTAACTTGTTAATTTATGATCCTCTCACTAGAATGTAAGTGACTGAAGGGGCTTTGTTTTATTCATTGCTGTCACCTGGTACCTGGTAAGCACTCAATAGTTACTGAATGAATAAGTGAGTGAACAAATGTAGGACCTACCCAGAAGCTACTCGTGTTTCTGAAAACACCTGGAGCTCCTGTGGGAGAATGACCTCCCCTCTACTGTATTCAGCCTCAGTCGACAGGGAACCCATGGAGCTGCCTCCAAATAGGAAAGGCCGGGCGTCCCTGGAGGCACCCAATCCTTCTCCCTGATCCAGCGCCACCAGCTGGTGGACGCGGAGAGCTGAATCCTCATCCTGGGACTTTGACTCTTGAGTGAGTGACAGAGGACAGGTGGCCTCACCGGTACCCGGGGGTGGCACTATGGCCAGTCTTCCGTTACATGTCTTCCTGTGGTTCCTCAGCTCCCAGGAGCAATCTGACTGCCGTCCATTTCCTAGCCTGGTTCCCCAGCCACCCCACCAATTCTGCGAACACCTGACACCCTTAAGCTAGCCAGTTAATTTTTGCTGCTTTTCAACAAAAGAACCCTAAATTTTAAAACATTTTTAAAAAAACAAAAACAAAAACCAGTCTTAGAGAAAGCACAAAGTAGGCTGTTCATGCATGTGGGTGGGCTGGGAGAAGTCCCCTATGCTCCTATCACTCCAACAACCCTCTTTTTATTTCTGCCTATTCTGTTAAAGTCTGTGACCACACGTGTACATGTTGCACATGGTTACAAACACGGTATATGTTTTTGGTTGAATTTTGTCCCCTCAGATGACAGTGAAGCCCTAACTCCCAGTGCCCTGAGTGTGCCTTATTTGGGAACAGACTTTGTGGACGACCAAGTTAAATGAGATCCCTGGGGTGGGCCAAGCCCAGTAAGACTGGTGTCCTCACACGAAGGGGAGATCTGGGCACGAGACCGACATGCACGGGAGAAGCACCACGTGAACATGAAGGCAGGTGAGGGTGATGCATCCACAAGCCACGCAGCGCCGGAGGCAACCAGGAGCTGGGACAGAGTCCTCCCTCACAGCCCTCAGAAGATCCAACCATGCACACACTTGGAGCTCAGATTTCTAGCCTGGCACTCAGTTCTTATTGGGATCGCCACCTTCAGGAACTCAGGTATGCAGACACCGCAAGACGAGCAAACTTCCCAAACCAAGAGCCACCTGGATGGTGTGCAGAGCAGCCACCCCTCCTCCCGGGATGAGCCGTCCTCACTCCCAAAGGGTGCCCTGGCCCAGAGGGAGGCACAAAGGTGTGGAATCACCTGGGTACCTCGGGTGAACTGGAAACAAATGGATGGTTCCCCAGCAATTTCTGGAAGGGGAGGGACTCAGACTCACTGTTGGACGCTCTCATCTGCCGCCGGCGTCCCACGCGGTCCAGCCCAATGGGGGTGCTCTGGGAAAAGGTGAAGGGCCGGAACCGGGCCGACACGGCCTTGTAGGGCGGCACCTGGTGAGCGGGCACAGGCGGCCTGGCTGCTGGCTGCGGAAGGGAAGCAGAAAGCGATGAGCGGTGCCAGGAAGTGGCAGTTCCTGCAAGCGACTTGCATGCACAACACTCTCACCTCAAAGCCACTCACAGATGTGAAGTGGTTTCTCCAAACCCTGCCAAGAGCCACAGGCTGCACCAAGGCTCAGTGGCAATTCGTTATTCTACAGTTTTTAACAATCGTTATCAGCTCACTGGCCTCGCAGCATCAAACTTCATCTCATTTGACAGCGACATGCCAATAGGTAACACTAAGCAAAAGTGAGGCGTCTGAAAAGAGCAAAGGTAAGTTTAGGAAGGAGTGGAGTTCTCACTCAGAGGCAGGGTCGGCGTGTTAGGAGGATGCCTGCCCAGGAGCAACCTCTGGAGGAACAAGGACAGGGCCAAAGACCCCGGTCGGGATGACAGATTACAGTTTCACCTGTTTATTCAGCCTGGTTTTACTCCACCCTGCAGACCCTCTTACGGAGCCTGGCACCTGCAGGCCCTTGATAAGGATTTGTGGACCTAAAGAAAATTCTTGCTTAACTAAACTAACATGACAGTTGAGCTTTATTTAAAAGAAGAGTTGGTTTTTCATGTATTTATATATTTAAAGGGCTCTTTGGAATTGTCTACAATGCCCTTCTGGTTTTCCATAATAACGATCCCTGTAATTATGTAGCAGAGGCCAGGTGGGTTCATGCTTTCCTTAGGTTTTCTTAGGATTTTCCCAACCAATTCCTTGAATTAGGTTACAGTGCAGGAAATTATTTCACTGCACTCCTTTTTGATGCTCTGAAGTGAAATAATTCCTAAACACTTTAGATCTATTTTATACACTGTGTTTTGAGTTCAATAGATTACAATTTGCTTTAGTTCAGAATTATTTCCTAGCAAGTGAAGCATCTTAAAAAAAAAAGTTCTCAAAGATTTCATGGTATTCTTTGACTCAATTTGTTTTTAACCTTAAGAATTCAATTCAATTCAACTGAATTAAACTAGGGTTTTTGAGCGCTTGCTATAACCAGGCATTGTGCTATGCTGTTTTACAGGGAGAATATAAACATATGGTCCACTACTACTACTGTACAGAATTTCCTTTTTAGGAGAATTTTATCGGTTATTTATGACATGAGCTAGCAGGTTTTAAAAATGAAATTGGGCATATACATTACCCATACACTGTTCTGTGAACATCTGACCACAGCCAGGGTATTAGCTTCTCCAAAGTATAAGCTTCTCCAAGACAGGGCCTTTAATTAAATGTTTTATATCCTCAAGTGCTCACTGGGTACCTGATGTTTTTGAATTACTAAAATATACTAAGGGACCAACAGTAAATGTTTAATCTATTGTCAAACTAGTTGCAATGTTGCAACTTGAAGGTAAAGAGTAAGAAAATGGTAGAAAAAAATTACTTATCTCCTAAAAAAAATACTTTATTTTCTTCTTATCTTTTAACAATGGACAACACTTTCTTCTTCAAGAATTACTTCTTTCAGAAAGCTCACTAAATATGCACTGCTACCTTCCCCTGGTTAAAATCTCAGGTTATTCAGAAACAAATAGCAAACGAGTTTCACGTATTATTGAGATTCGAGCAAAGAAAGAAAGGTTAGTAAGAGGTGTCCAAATGTCAGGTGGTTAGTTTGAATTCATGCACGTTTTCAAACAAAAGTCAGGAAGAAGAGGCTGTGAGTGGATGACGTCATCCTTGAGGAAGGGGGAGGAGGACAGGCAGCATCCTGTTTAGCTTGCAGGGAGAACAAAGGCCAGGAGGCTGGAGGGTCTGGGCTGGCTTTGGAAGAAGCACACCAGATCTTACTTGGGTGAGAAGATTCTCTATTTCCTCCGTCTGGTTGTTCCCATAGAAGCTGACCCCACCTATCACGGAAATGGGGCGTCTTCTCCGTGCTCCTTTGGGGCAGCCCACGGAAGCGTTCTGGTCTGCAGGGCCGCCAGCGGCCACGCTCGCCTGGGGGTCCCTGTCCACTCGGTCCTCCTTCTGGGGGTCTGCAGCAACTGAGTCTTCGGGAATAGACAAGCTGCGGCTGGCCAGCTGGCCGTAGTCGGAGAGTGGCCGAGGCCGTGACCGTCTCCCAGAACCCCATCTCCTCCTGGTGATTCTCTGTGCCTCCGTCCTTTCCTCCTCCTGGGAGGAGCCTCGCCTCCAGGGGTCATCAGTGACAACCTTTTCAAACGTGAACAGGTTAGGTGAGCTCAAATATCCAAGGTGTTAAAAAAGAACTAGCTGTATGTATTCCCTCCTCACCAATCCCCCAGCAGCTCTGCCTCAGGGCTTCCTTGATGAACTTGTTTATTTAAAACAGTCATTTGTGTAAGAGAAAGTGAAGACACAACTAAAACATGGATTAAAATAACCAAATCGATCTTTCACTCAGGCTGAATTAAACTATAATTTAAATAGTAATGTTTGGCATCCAATGATGAGCTACAATAAAAGACATTAAGAAAATCAGCACCATTGTGAGTTTATAAAATGAACTGTGTAACTATGGCAGGTGTCCCCCAAAATATACATAACAACAGCCTGGGGGCCCAAAGGCCTGCCAGGAGAAGAAATGAATGGGTAATGCTATCCACTGCTGTTCTGAGGGATCTTTTTTCAACAATGTGCACTACTTAAAAATAGAAGGTGCTTTAAGAGGATTAAGTCCAGGGCTGTCAGGACCCAACACTCAGCACTCAAGGATCCCCTGGCTCCTGCCGCAGCCTCTGGGCAGCGGTCTGACGGGGAGAGAGCTGAACTAGGGTTGAAAGAACCAGATCAGGCTACTCACTAGCTGTGTGAGCTTGGATAAAGCACAACTAACCTTCTGGATCTCAGAGTTTAGACTGGACAATCCCACAGCTCAAGATTCTATGATCTTAAATGAGGCAACACTTTCTAATTTTTCGAGTAATTTTGTCAGAGGCAACACAATGTACTAGAAAAACACATGAGGTCTGGAATTGGGCAGACTTCTGTATCGTGATGGTGTCTGGGCCAGGAGCTAGTGTAACCTCAGGCAAATTACTGAGCTTCTGCAATTTGACTCTGCAACTGTTCACTGGGGAATAGCAGGTCCTTGGAAGGATGAAATGCCACAGTGGGAAGATAGCCCTTATCGCGGGATTTAATTATCGCTCTTGAAAACCTCTGCTGTGCAGTAACCATCCCCAGGGTTCAAGCCTGCCTTGAGATAGGGCTATCTCAGCAGACCCCTCAAAGTCTAGCCAGAGACACATGGAAGCAGAGCCTGCGAGGATGCCTGGGTAGCTGCAGTTCTTCCATCCCTGTACCTTATTTAAAGATAAAAACAAAAAGGGCTGTCAGGCCATGGACACAGGGAGGACAACCAGAACAGCTAGGGAGGCAGACTCTGATAGCAGGGCCACAGCAGGCACCCCTGGAGGTGCCCGCAGAGCTGGTGTAGAGCTGGTGACGCAGCCCCGGCAGCCCTGCCTGCCCCACAGTGTGGCTGGGCCTGAAGAAAGCTGGAGGGTGGATGGTGGTGGCCCAGGAAGACACACCTCTGGCCAGTGACAACAGAGACCTGAGACATGTGACGTAGGCCTCCAGCCTGATGTGTCTAAACCGTGAAGAACTGATGAGGAGCGAAGGAGGCAGGAGGGGTCTACAGGTGCTCTACTCCAACCCCTCATTTTTCAAATTAGGAAAACCGAGACCTAAAGAAGAGAAGTGACTTGCCCAGGGCCACACAGCCAACTAGTGGCAACAAAGGCTCGAAAAGGCGGGCCTCATAATTTCTGTTTCAGAAGTTTTCCTGCAATGCCACACTGTCACCTCTGCTCCAAAAAAAGGTTGTCCTAGCAACCTCCAGTGACGCTGCTATCTACCAATCCCTACTGCCTGCGGTGCTATCGTTCATCCAAGCCACCACTGAGGGGGTCCCACAATGGGACTGTGGCATGAAAATGATTTTGAGCTGAAAGCATTTGAGAATAGGATTTTTTCCTGAACTCTGCTGTCTGCCTAAAAGCAGAACCTCCCAAGAGAACGCGACTGTCACAAATACCCTCCCGGGAGTTGCTTCAGCCAGGGAAGAAAGAGGAGACTCCACACCTAAACATTCTCATACAACTACCACATCTCTCACCTGTTCTCCTGAAAGCCCATTTACCTTTCCTAAAAGTCATTTGTTTCCCCTTAAGTTCCCTTTGTCCCTCCCCTCCCCCTATGAAGATGGTACTGTAAGCATCAAATTCCAATTGCCTCTGAGTCACATTTTTCTGTGATCTCTGTCTCTCTCTGACATACACACACACACACACACACACACACACACACACACACGAATAAACATCTGTCTTTTCTTTTGCTAATCTGTCTTTTATCAGTTTAATTCATAGGCCCCCAAGAACTGAGCCTAGAGGAAAAGTTTTTCCTCCCCAACATCACCATCAGAAAATGAGAGAAATCATAGAAAAGTTAGTATTACTTTCTGCATCACATTTTAAAAAAATTATTATGAATACTTTAAATAAATTACTGGATCAAATGGCACAGACAACTTTAGTACACAGTGAGAATAAACCCAATTATACTATCGCCCTGTGATAAAAAGGTTCCAAAACAACATGCTAGAAAAACAGAAGTACAACAAAATCATAGGCAAGAAATCTAAATGCTCACAAATGTATGTGCAGTTTTTTACGGTTTTTTTGGGTTTTTTTTTAGTTTTTTGGGGCATCTTGGTTTGTTTTATTTTTGCACTTATGCAACACGCAGCCTGCTTTTTCTCAGTGATGCCAAAAATAAGGGAATACTCTGAGAAGTGATTGAGGATAGGTATGGGAAGGTGTGCTCAAAGCAGGCCAGTAGACAGCAGGTGATGGGGCACAGGATTATTCCTTTAACACATCATGCCCCGGTGTCAGCACGGTAGAACACATATAAAGACCCACTGTAATTCTACTTTCAGTATTTAGACAGTTCCACTGAAGACATAAAAGGAGAAAACACACCCTCTAAAGGGTACCAAATGTTCTAGGAATAGCAAAAATCAGGCAACATTTTATGTATTTTATAATACATAAAATTGAAATGTCTGTCATTTTACTCCCAGCAAAATTACAAAAGGAAGGATAGGGGAAAACCTCAGATTTAAGCTCACATTCAAATATTGATTCCTAGCCAGAAGAGAGTGAAATTCCTTGTAAAACAAATTTGAACTTTGATGGATATTCTGAAACCAAATCTTTAGAAAAGCTTATGTACTTCTGAAATGCTACCCAGGTTCACTCCAGGGAACATAGTTTGACTGTGATTATACTTGGATCTACAGACACACACGTGCCAACAAACAACCTTCTCCAAGGAGCTGAGAACCTACCTCAGATGTGGGCAGGGGGTGCCCACAGACACAGTGAAGGAGCAGGCAGCTGACCACGTCCATGTTCCCTAGGGTCCTGCCTACGTGGCCATGCCACAGCTCTGCCTAGTCCAATGGATCAATCCCTGCTCTATCAGCTTGAACAGCCAATTCACACCCAAGTCGTAAACTTTTGTAAATAGACTTTTCAGTGGAGTCCCTGCCCTTTTAACTCTTGCTTCTCTGTACATTTTTTAAGTGCTTTCCTTAGTATTACATATTTCCTTCCTATACAAGATTTCTTTTTTTACTTTATGAAAATAAAAAGCCAATATAGACTTTGTTACCTCCAGATAGACGCTTCAAAACATTTTTTTGAAAATACAGTGAAAGCAAATTATTAACCTGAGGAAAAGGAAAGATTCGCACAAAATAACTTGCTTTCACATATATCCATACAGAAAGAAGCCTGACCTAAACAAATACAGAGGGTCAAACAGCAGAGTCTTGTAGGTTGACTTGTGTCTCCAAAAAAGATGTTGAAGTCCTAACCCCTGGTACCTGTGAATGTGATTTTATTTGGAGACTGGATCTTTGTAGATGTAATCAAGTTAAAATGAGGTCACCCTGGATTAGGCGGGTCCTAACCCAATAGCTGGTATCCTTACAAATAGAGGGAAATTTGGACCCAAACACAAAAGGAAGCAAGCACGGAGGCAGGAGGCAGAGATTAGAGCGAGGCATCTCCACCCCGAGGAACACCAAGACTGCCAGCAACAACCAGACGCTGAAGAGGCAAAGAAAAATCCTCCCTTAGTGCCCTGGAAGGATTATGGACCTGGCGGCACCTTGATTTCAAACTTCTGGCCTTCAGAACCGTGAGAGAATAAATGTCTGTTGTTTTAAGCCACCTCGTTTGTGGTAATTTGTTACGGCAACCCTTGGAAACTAACACGGCAAGGTAATTTAGAAGAAAATATTATAGGTAAGGGAATTAAAGATGCTTTATGAATATTTGAAAAAAATTTAAACTAAAGCAAAGGTACTCTGAACAAGCCAGAGGTTTTCTAATTATGCACATTAATACAATAAGCTAACCTCCTGGGTTTTTCCTAGGGTACCACAGTCCTGGATGCCACAAGCAATTCACGTAGTCACAGAGATTGAGGCGAGCAGGGAAGACACCTGGGCAGCTGATGCCACTGAGGACCACAGCGACGGCTGTAGTGGACGCTGCAGCTGTTGAGTGCCTGCGACGCACCAGGCACACACACCACCGTATTTAATCTTCACAACCACCCTGTGAGGCAGGTACTATTTGCTGCTTTTTACTGATTAAGACACTGGGGCTAAAATAAATAAAAATGACTTGCTCACATTAATAGAGCCAGAAAGGGGAAGGGCCCATTGTACAACCCAGTCTGTTTGGTTTCAAAACCTCTGTCCTTTCCAGTCTGTGAGCCTGCATCCTCGGCATACACTTTTACAGAAGGAAAACAGAACTTTGTAGGTTTTCCTTCCCTTCGATGCAGAACTGCTTGCAGGGAGGAGAGAGGGGATGACGGTTATCAGAGGCTCTGGTAACGCGTGCCCTGGGCAATCTGGTGAAATCTACAGACCCCTTCTCAGAATCACATTTTTACATGCGTAAAATAAAATAAGAGAGGATCGTAAAGGTAAGCTGATGGAGGTAATGTAGTAATATATGTCACACATGGATTAGGAAGACTAGTGTTAGGTCTAATAACTGCCACATTCTGAAGTATTGATGAGTATTAAGTGATATCTCAAGATATCCGCTGGGCTCAGTGGCTCACATCTGTAATCCCAGAGGCTGAGGTGGGAGGATCGCTTGAGCCCAAGGCTGCAGTAAGCTATGATTATGCCAGCCTAGGGAACAAAGCAAGACTTTGTCTCTAAAAAAATTAAAGAAACAAAAAATCAGCAAAACCTGTTGTATAATGTAAAAAAGATCTGTGATTGGACAATACTACAGGTATTGTTAAAACTGCTCTGGTTTGATGCTTACATTCATAATTGAAGAAAGTGCTACATTTTAGCTAGAGGCTAATAAAAATAAAAATAAAATCCATACTCCTTGATTTCTGTCCATACCCTTGGATAAACCCAGGTTAAAACTCCCAGGCTAGATAACATCACTTAAGAGTAGCCTATGGTACCAGCTGTGTGCTCCAATTCCAGAGAAATGAAATTTTAGGCCTCATAGCTTACAAAATCAAAAAAGTAGCATTTCACTATTTAGAACTGTACCTCACTACCTAATTTCCCTTAAATAAAAATTAATGTGTCATAATTAAAAAGACCCTGCACAGGTCCTTTTTTTTTTCTTTTGTCTCTGGTCTTTGATTCAGGAAGGTCCATTTATTATGTGTTGTAAATATATGGAATGCATAAGATCCCAGAAAAGTTACCATATTCTGAGGAGTTGAAGGCAAGAACAAGGAAATACTTACACATTTAGAAAGAGAAAAGTTTGAGCCCTGATGACATTTTTTTCCTTTCTTTTTGGAAGTGGTGGTATTTTTAACACCAAAGGGATAATATGTTACATTTACTTAGAAATCTTAAATTTTCAAATTACTTTAACATCTACCTCAAATTATATTTTCCGATAAGTAAAGAAGACATTATTATACCCATTTTAGAGATAAGAAGGCAATGGATTTACTGAAAGACAAGAGCAATTCAAGATAGTTCAGGCACTTCATTTAATTTCATCTTTGCAAAGCCAGCACTAGACATGACCCCTCTATTTGCAGCAGGAGGTAAGAAAGGTGCAAAATGATTTTATGGTTTATGGCAGAAACCCCTAGCAGCAACTTCCAAAAATATTAGACCACCAGATGCTGCTCCCCAAAAGCTTTCCTGTGCTCACGACTGACACAACTCCGCACTTCCGGCTTCTCTTTGGTTTCCACTCGTCAGTGTGTGTGTGTTTGTGTGCGCGCGCTCAGGGACGTGCCCATCTGTCTCTGACTCTTCCACACTGCTCCCTCCCGCAGCCCACATACCCTACCTTCACTCCTTCCTCTGCTCCATTCCCGTACTGCCTTGACCCTTTCCCCTCACCTGATCATACACGGAACTGAAATAGAGTCAATTTTGTTTCATTTACTGAGTCATATTTGGTTTCTTATCCTCAATTTTCATAACAAGTAGGTAGGAAAATCTCTCTGTCTCCAAAGTTGCCAGTTGCTCCTACAGCCCTCAATGTGGAGGGGGGAGGTGTTGGGTGGGGGCAGCAGAGGTGCCGGGAATCAGGGGAGGGGCCCCAGAAATGGGCCCACCCTCCAGGCAGGTGTCCTGAGCTCTTTCCCCTGGTTCATGTGTCTCTTCCTACATCACTTAGGGCAGTTGAGGAACAAGCAATGTGAGGGGAGGGAATTCCTTAAGAGCAAAATTGCACAAGCAAGTAGGAGGAGAGGAGCGGGTGGCCTCTGACCAGTAAATAGCAAAGTGCCCTCCATGTCGCTGAGTGACGCCCACCTCACAAAGGTGCCTGTGCAGGATGGCTCCACTGCACCCTTGAGGGTTTCCACTGGTTCAGGGACCATCTTGAAAAGGGACAGGGACCATCTTGAAAAGGGACAGGCACCATCATTAAACCATCCCTCCCCTTTTCAGGACTGAGATTTGGACTTGGCCTTAGACAGGTCCTGAGCAAGAAACAGACCAGGCATGTTACAGGAAAGTAGAAACATCATTTACTGGGTTAGTCTTCCCTTGGCTCTTAGGCAAAAAATAAATATTAATATTAACACTGTGTTACATTCTTACAGACGTGCTGCATCTTTGGTTTAAGACGTAAGGTTTGAAACTGTAAAAATCTTTAGTGGTTGGTGGAATTCTGATAGCAAATGAAACACAAGTGACTCACTGAAAGCTGTTCTGGAATTTTTTAAGATTCTCCAAAAAATAAAAAAATAAGAAACTACTGTAATCTAGAAAGCTGTGGCCTTGTTCCTTGGGTTCAGGAAACAATTCAGACATTTGTTAAACATTTTTGAACAATTAATGTTTTTTATCTCCCTTGAAGTAAAAGGGGAACACAGTGGCAATATCAGATACTTCAGTTGTCCTTGTATGTGTAAAACTGGTGATAAAGATGCTTAAAACACAGTTGGTGAGCCTATGGCCTTGTAACTTGTTTTACAGACTGATGAGGTAATTTATTAAAAATGCAAATACATTCAAGTTCATAGAGAACACCTAATACTGTTAGCCCAGTTCCATGAACATATAAAAAACACTTAACACTATTTAAGAAAAATTTAATCACTGTTATAGACTTAGAATACTACATAGAGAAATTGGTGCAGCTGAGCTCACCTCCACATGGTGGGGATAAACTCCATGCTGCCCTCCTCTGCCCATGTCCTGTGTCCCATGTTCCTTACCACTCCTGCCTCCCCTACATCACAGATGGACTGCCATCACCAACACGGATCCCGTAAGAGCCACGATCCCTGGCTGAGGAGTTTTCCTCCCTCAGCCTTCATAATAACCATTCCACGGAATTCTCTTTTCTGGGCTCAACTAAAAAATCCTGACCATCCTACCGTCTTAAGATCACCAGCAACACAGTGCTGAGATGGATACTCAGGTAGAACAAATAAGAATTGTAGGTTGCCTGGATTCAGTAAGAGTAAAGAGACAGTTTAAAACCATCATAATATGAAATAAAGGCACATAATGACATCTTAAAATGTGTCTTATCTCTGAAACGCATACTGAAGAATATAGAGGTCTACACAAACTTTTTTCCCGCAAGATGAAACTTACTTTTTATCAAGATGAACTTACTTTCCTCTTGTGAAATTAAACTTACTGAGGACAAATGAATATCTCAAAATCAATAACCACATTTTAGCTCTGAATATGTCAGCAACCCGCTGTTTGTCTTTCTTCATGTTTTTATACTCTTCTGTCCCTGACCCCCGCCCTTCCAACCACTTTTGAACATTGGAGGTTTTTAAAAATTTTTTTGTTTTATTTTGAGACAGAGTCTTGCTCTGTCACCCAGGCTACAGTGCAGTGGCATTGTCACAGCTCCCTGCAGCCGTGAACTCCTGGGCTCAAGCTGTCCTCCCACCCCCACCTCCTGAGTACCTGGGACTGCGGGTGTGCACCACCGCGCCTGGCTCGGAGCTTACTTCTTAATGCTGGTTTTGACTTTCATTGTAGAGGGAGGGCAAAGGGACCTGGGAGGAGAGGAGAAAGGGAAGCAGGGAAGAAGGTCCCGGTTTCTTCTCCAGTGGAAGCAGATGGAGAAAGGTGTCTGTTCGCAACATCACTGACATTTTAAGGCACAGCTGACAGCACAGGCATCCAAATCCGTAGTTCCAAGTGCCTTTAGAATCAAAACACCTGAAGGCTCCTGCACTGGAATGCAGAGTAACACTTTTCATGAGTTAGTTCTTTCCCCAAACTCCTTTTTTACTTTAGTTAGGATACCCGACACACCCAGTCACTGTGTGCCAGGTGTCCTAACTCTCCCTTCTCTTGGCGCTCCAAGGATAGACAGTCACCATGTTGTCGGTCATTCAACACCAGGAGGAATCTGTTCCCTCCCTTACTCAGTTCAAGCCCTTGTCATTTCTTACGAAACTACTCCGATAGGTTCCTCACTAGCGTCCCTGTCTCTAATCCATTCTCCTCTCTGCTACTAAAACACAGATCTGATCAGACCTGGGCATTACCTAGAATAGAACCCTGGGCCATTCACAAGCTCATCCAACATGTCTTCCCACCTCTGTCTCCTGACATGACCATTCTCCAGCCACACCAAAGGATTCACCATTTGCTGTGCATTTACCTTACACAATTGTACAGTGTTCCCCCCTTATTCCCTGAGGATCTGTTCCAAGACCCCTAGTGGATGCCTGAAACCATGGATAGACTAAACCCTATATCCACTATGTTCTTTCCTATACATACAAACCTATTATAAAGTTTAATTTATAAATGAGGCACAGTAAGAAATTAACTACTAATAATAAAATAGAGCAATTGTAACAATATACTCTAATAAAAGTTATGTGAATGTGGTCTCTCTCTCTCTCTCAAAATACCTTATTGTATTGTTCTTACCTATTTTTGGACCATGGTTGACCACGGGTAACTGAAATCACAGAAACAAAACCTTGGGTAAGGGGGGCTGCTGCAAATGTTGCTCCTTCCAGGATACCATTTTGACCCTCATCAACCTGGGAAAGTTATCCTGCAACATTCAGTTCAAGCATCACCTCTTGTATGAAAACTCCATAAACTCCCCTGGGCTCAGAGGGAGTAGCTCCTCTCTGTGCCTCTATTAAAACCACTACAATATATTTGCATAGATTTATTTATCTGATCATCTCACAAAAGAAGCTATTTAGATTCTTTCAAACTGTCCGATACTATCTGAATGTCCCCAGAGTCTACAATAGTGCCTGAGAAATTTAAACACAAATTAAAGATGTTTCTTGAATGGGTAATGGGATGAATGGGTGAGCTGACAGGCAGAAAAGTGAACAAAGAAATAGACAGTATGGATGGCAAGGAAGCTGTTCTCACCCTTCATTCATACATGATTTTATAAATGAACTTGCTTTCCTCTTTTGAAATTATTGATTGAGGACCACAAAATATTTCAAAACCAAAGACCATGTTTTAGATCAAGAAGTCAACCATCCCATCACTTTGTCCCTCATCACCTAGTGGAATTCTATGCCACCTTGCAGACAGACTGACTGCAACTTTCCTTCCTCCATTATCAACAATCCTGTTTTGGGCGGGGCGCAGGGGCTCACGCCTGTAATCCTAGCACTCTGGGAGGCTGAGGCGGGAGGATTGCTTGAGGCCAGGAGTTTGAGACCAGCCTGAGCAAGAGCAAGACCCTGTCTCTACAAAAAATAGAAAAATTAAATTGGCGCAGTGGCATGTGCCTGTAGTCCCAGCTACTCGGGAGGCTGAGGCAGGGGAATCGCTTGAGCCCAGGAGTTTGAGGTTGCAGTGAGGTGTGATGATGCCACTGCACTCTAGCCTGGGCAACAGAACAAGACTGTGTCTCAAAAAAACAAACCAAAAAACCAGTCCTGTTTTGAAGGTGTCCTATTTAGTCCCAGAAATATGAGGAACAAGGTAATGGATCCTTGCCAACAAATAAGTTTGTCATTGATTATAAATAGATTGTATCACGCCTGCTTGAAACTCGTAAGGGTCCAGTGTCTACCTGAGAAGTAAACACCCACCTTTGCTGTGCTATGCACCAAGGGCACTTCAGTCACATGGACTGACTGTATAGGGACCTCCACAAAGGCAAGGCAACATCAGGAGACAGTACCAGTAGTGTTTCCTTTTTATTTCTACCAGGACATAAGAGAATCTAATATGTCTGCTGCAAAATATCTCCAATAGGTTTAATTAAAAACTTGGCAGTGAAAGAATCACAGATGAATAATTTATACCACAAAAAGTTTAAAAATACAAAGCCAAATACACAATAAATCCTTGCTGTAAGTAAATATATAAAAAATTACAATATACCTTAGGGAATGAGGATATAGTCCTTTGCCCTAGTCACAAACTACATTGAAGGCTTCAGCCACCTGTCCCCACCTGTGGCACTGACCTACTAAAAACGGCACAAGTCTGGCCCTGGAGTCACCCCGGAGTCCAACGTGGCTTTCTTTCCTGTGCCACCGGGTGAACTACCAAAACAAATGGCCAGAAAAGGGACTGAAGCACCTTAGTTGGGCTGCCTAGCCCATCCCAACTAGCCAAAAAAATCCAACCTAAAAAGTCGAGAGGAAGAACTGATTTGGGCAGGGGTAACTGCAGCAGGAAGTGACCCAAGCTCAAAGGAGAGACTGCCACACATGGACTCAAAAGAGAAAGTGGAACGAAATTTTATCAAATAACCATGATACCAGCATTTGAAACACAGCCTTAACCTATAGCTTCTCATTTTTTGTGTGCAGTAAAATATGCATAACATAAAGTTTACCGTTTTAACTATTTTTAGGTGTAGGGTTCAGTGGCATTCAGCACATCCACCACTATTGTACAATCATCAACACCATCCATCTCCAGAACTTTTTTATCTTCCCTACACGCATCTCTGTACTCATTAAACAGAAATACTAACTCTCATTCCACCTCTCCCCACTTTCTGGCGACCACCACTCCGTAATGCTTTCTGTTTCTATGAATTTGACTACTCTAGGTACCTCATATGAGCAGAGTCATACAGTATTTGTGGCTTTTGTGACTGGCTTATTTCACTTAGCATAATGTTCTCAAGGTTCATCCATGTTGGAGCATGCTTTTTAAGACCGAATAATAAAATTCCATTGTGTGTATACAGCGTATATATACACTATATTTTGTCCATCCATTCATCTGTCAATGGACAGTTAGGTCGTTTCCTCCTTTTAGCTCTTATGAATATGCTGCTGTGAACATGGATGTATAAAGATCTGTTTGAGTTCTGATTTCAGTTCTTTTGGGTATATACCCAGAAGTGGAATTATCGGATCACATAATAATTCTATGTTCAACTTTTTGAGGAATCACCATATCATTTTCCACAGTGGCTGCACCACTTTATACTCCCACCAACCATGCACAAGGGTTCCAATTTCTCCACATCCTTGTCAATACTTGTTATTTTGTGTTTTTTGGATAGCAGCCATTCTAATGAGTGCAAGGTAGTATCTCATTGTGGTTTTGATTTGCATTTTCCTGATGACTAGTGATGACCAGCACCTTTTGTTGTGCTTATTGCCATTTACATACCTTCTTTGGAGAAATGTCTATTGAAGTCCTTTGGCTCATTTTTTTAACTCGGTTGTTTTTTTTTTGTTGTTGTTGCTGAAAATCTCATTTAATGCAACAAACTCTACAGTAGACACTTTTAATTCTACTTTATTGCTAAAGATTAAGTGATTCCACTAGAAACCAGGAAACTAGTGAACAGTGAGAATGTAAGTTTGCATGCTAGAGCCCTAAGCAGATGCAGTTTCTAGGCCTCCTTCCTTCCCCATTTTGAGACCTGGCTGCAGGCCCACTTCTGACAGTCCTTTAACTTTTCCAAGCCTCAGTTTACTCCTCTGTTAAAGCAAATACAAAAATAATCTATATCACAGGGTAGCTGTGAGAATCAAATGCAACAGTGTTGCATGAGGAACTTTCATTAACTAAAAGTTAATAAAAGTTTTATTTTAGAGATGGGGGTCTCACTGTGTTGCCCAGGCTGGTATTGAACTCCTGGTGTCAAGCGATCCTCCCAACTTAGCCTTGCAAGGTGCTGGGATTACAGGCGTGAGTCATTGCACCTGGCCTTCAACATATTTTAGACCAAATTCTTTATTGCACCATTTCTTGTTTGAAAAGTTTTGATTTCGTTTTTTGCCAAAGGCAATTTTTATCTACAGACATGTACATCTAATTGATATTAATAATATTGTCCAATTTTTAAAAAAGATTACAAGCCATCTTTATTCCAGGAATGCCTTTCTTGCTTCAATCACAGTTTTTCTCTGCTAAATCACCTATCCTGGTTCACTCAAGTACAGGATACTTCATACCTAGAGGAGCCTCAGCCTGGACAGTAGGTCTCAAAGTTTAGTGTGGCAAATATCATTTTCCTGGGTTGCTTGTTAATAGTCCAGATTGCTGCGTCTAACCCCAGGGACTCTAATTCAGTAGGTCTGCGTAGGGCTCAGGAATCTGTACCTTTAGCTTGCACCCCAGGTGGTCTTCTAAACTTTGAGAAACTCTAGTCAGAACTTCAGTAGTACATAATCTGCAAAGTTTAACCAGTCTATACTGAAGTGTCTGACCAAAGGAAGCAATTTGAATGATAATTTTAATGATAACAATGATTATGAGTATGAAAAAAGCTAACATTTATTAAATTTACTATGTTATAGGCACTGTGGCAAGTATCTTACATGCATGATTTCATTTAATCCTGGTAGATACTATATCTCCATTTTCTAAAAATTGAGGCTTAAATAGGTCAAGTGTCTTTCTTAAGGACATACAGCTGGTTAGTAATAAACTAGGACTGTGCAGCCCTACTGCACAGTCCAACTACGGTATTTGACACCATAGAGCTTCCGCACCACTCTTGTTGGGATTGATGTCTGGCAACCATGTGGATCCTGGCTTCCTGGGAAGTTACTAGATCAGTATAGGACAGAAAGCAGAGCTGTGAGTGCTCTGTCCTCTCCAACCCAGCCACCTCTCCCTTTACTGCAGTCCCAACTGACTCCCTGAAGTCCTCCCCTTAGCTTCACTGTGATTTTTCTAAATGAACAGAGAATTCCAAATGGTGGTTTTGCCCCCAGATTGTTAGATGGAGAAGAAATGGATGATGTTCAGTTTATCTAGTGACTTGTGGCAATTTGCACTCACGCTACTCTGCCAACGAAACTACGGTATTCCTTCCAATTATCACAGCAGACATATTACAATGAACATGTGTCACCAAGCCAGCTGGAAAGTAATTCCCTCCCGAGATGCTCTTTGATCTTAATTATTATGCGGAAGCTCAAGAAGAGAAAAACAGAACAGGAGAAAAACACATATACTGAAATCAGTTTCTTAGTCATCAAGCTAATATTTCCCCTGGAGAATACTGAAATTTACCTTTCTGTATTTTAGGACTAAGCAAGGTCTTATTATGTCTCTCCTACCCACAAATTAAAGTAAAGCAATAATTAAGAGAAAATAAGAAAACTTTGGTGAGTATACTATAATATTTGTCCACATCATTTCATTTAAGTATTTTATAAACTTTAGAAAGCTTAATATGCATGGTATGAATGGGATACAGTATATCACTTATAGTTGATTATAAATGGTTATTATGGTAATTTCTATAAAAGTTGGCAATTGCTCTCTTGCTTATGTTTATAGGCGTGTGATTCCAATTCCCTCTCCCCCTTTGTTTTTAACGGAAAAATCTTATTTGATGACATTTCACTAGAGAGAAACTACTCTAAAAATGAACCACAGGAAAATTCAAAACTGTATATTTTCTTTAGATTTTTAGAAATAATCTTAGAAATGGTTTTTCAAGTTTATAAAGTTTCACGTAGCCTATCAAACGTTGAGCACCCATTCAGAAACACCTGGAAACTTTCCACTGGAAAAGATGTATCTTTTTAGGTAATAATAAGCATAAACCTTTTCAGAGCAAGTGGAAGCTTCTTTTTAAAGAACTGACTTAGAAAATGACTCAGTTGCTAAAGTATAAAGCTACTTTCATATTAAGACTCATCTCAGTTTCTACGATTTAGTATTTCTGTAAAAGATCCTTTTCTCTTTAAGAATTTTTCTCCTGCAAAAAGAAAACAAACAAATAAATATAAACTAAAAACAGCCTAGGAGAAACCAAACATAAGCTAGCACGAAGATGACTAATAGAAAGCACATTACTTCTCTTGACACCATACTAACAAGCCGCCCGTGAGGGGAAAATATCTGTTGAACGTCCCCCTACAGTTGCTATTTAGGAAATATAAAACACTGACAGTCATCACAAGGCAGATGTTCCTGTAAAAAAAAATGTTAAATTCATTAGAAAAAATATTTTTAAAAAGCACAAATAATATCTTATTTAAAAATCATCTTTCCAACTGTTATTGCCATTTGTGTGATTCAAACTCTAGGACCTCTTTGTCAGAGAAAACGAATGTGAACCCAGTGAACACGGGAACTTCCATTCTTTGCAGTATAAAAACCATGGGCAGTTCAACAAACAGAGGTGGGATAATTGGACATCCACATACAGAAAATGGAGTCTTCACATTACACACAAAAACAACTAAAAATGGAGCATACACATAAATGTAAGTGCTAATACTATAAAATGTCCAGAAGATAATATAGGAGAAAATCTTTGTGATCTTGGGATGGGCAAAGATTTCCCAGATCTAACACCATAAGCACAAAAATTTGGTAACTGGATTTTCACCAAAAGTGGAAACTTTTGCTCTTCAAGAAATATCACTAAAAAAAATAAAAAGACAAACCAGATTGTGACGAATTATTTGCAATTCATATGTGATGGTTAATTTTATGTGTCAACTTGACTGGGCTAAGGATAGCCAGATAGCCAGTAAAGCATTATTTCTGGGTATGTTTGTGAGGGTGTCTCCGGAAGAGATTAGCATTGGAATCAGGCGACTGGGTGAAGAAGCTCTGCCCTCACCAATGTGGGTGGGCATCATAAAATCCTTGAGGGGCCAAAGAGAACCAAAAGGCCGAGGAAGGGGAATCCCCTTCTCTCTCTGAGCTGGGACACCCACCTTCTCCTGCCCTGGGACACAGGACCTCCTGGTTCTTGGGCCTTCAGACTCCAGGACTGACAGCAGCACCCCACTCTCCCACCCTGTTCACAGGTCTTCAGATTGAAACTTAACTACACCTCTGGCTTTCCTGGTTCTCAGCTTGCAGATGCCCTATCTTGGGACTTAGCCTCCATCATCACATCAGCCAATTCCCATAATAAATCTCACATATATCCTACTGGCTCTGTTTCTCTGGAGAACCTTGAACAATATATCATATATCTGAAAAAGGACTTGTACCCAGAATGTATAAAGAAATCTTAACTGTTCAATAAGATGACAAAGAGTGCAATAAAATTATGAGCAAAAGATTTGAATGAATAAGTACTTCACCAAATAAGATACACAAGTGGCTGATAAGCACATAAAAAGATGTTCAACATCATTAGTCATTAGGGAAATGCTAATTAAAGCCAAAATGAAATATCACTCTACACTCATAAGAAAAGCTAGAATCTAGAATACTGACAATACGAAGTACTGGCAAGGATGCGGAGCAACTGGAACCCTTATACATTGCTGGTGGGAATCCAAAATGGTATAGCCATTTTGGAAAACAGTTTGGCAGTTCCTCACATAGTTAAACATAGAATTATCATATGACCCGGCAATTCCATTCCTGGGTCTCTATCCAAGAGAAAGGAAGTGTATTTCCACTTAAGGACTTGTATGAAAATGTTCATTGCAGCATTATTTATAATAGCCCAAAGGTGGCAGCAACCAAAGTGTCCATCAACAGATGAATGGACAAACAAAATGTGGTCAATCCACACAACAGAGTATTATTCAGCCTTAAAAAGGAAGGAAGTATCGATCATGTTACAACCGGGATGAACCTTGAAAACACCATGCTTGGTAAAAGAAGCCAGTCACAAAAGACCACATATTACATGATTCTATTCCTATGAAATGTCCAGAAAAGTAAATCTATAGACACATAAAGTAGATCTGGGGCTGGGGCTGGCGCCAGAAAGTGACGGCAAATGGGCATAAGGCTTCTTTCTGGGGTGATGGAAATACGCTAAAATTAGTCAGTGGTGACACACACTGTCATGCTATGCTCATGCTGCACAGCTCCATAAATTTACAAAAATCACCAAATTATTCACTTAAGAAGTGCAGAGACACAAAGCAGATCAGGAGCTCCCTGGTCTTGGGCGGGGGCAGGGATTGATTGCAAAAGGCCTGAGGGAACTTTCTGGGTGACACAGGGATTCTTCAACTGGACTGTGGTAGTGGCTGCACAAGTCTGTCAATTTCCTAAAAATCATCAAACTGTGTATTTACAATGGGTGAGTTTGTTTTTGTGGTTTTTTTTGACATAGGGTCTCGCTATCATCAGGGCTAGAGTGCAGTGGCGTCATCACAGCTCACTGCAACCTCAGACTCCTGGGCTCGAGCGATCCTCCTGCCTCAGCCTCCCCAGTAGCTGGGACCACAGGTGTGCACCACTATGCCCAGCTAATTTTTCTATTGTTTGTAGAGACAGGGTCTTGCTATGTTGCTCAGGCTGGTCTCAAACTCCTGGCCTCAAGTGATCCTCCCTCCTTGGACTCTCAAAGTGCTACGATTGCAGGCATGAGCCACTGCGGCCAGGCCTACAATGCATGAGTTTGATGTTATGCAAATTATACCTAAATAAGACTGCTAATAAGATCTTGCGCAGACTTTCTAGGGTCACTACATTTACTTCCATAAATGCAACATCATCTTTTTAGGTCTAGCAATGGCTCTGTGAAATAGCTTTAGATAACTTCTAAACTCTAGACATATGTAAATTGCCCCACTAACTATTTAAACAACCTAAAAAGTAAGGCCTAAGTAATCTACAAAGAGTCAAAATTATGTAATGGGTCTGTATCTCTGATTAAATCACACACAAAAAGCACCTTGGAACTATCATTACATATGAAGTATCCCTCAACATCATAAAACTCCACAATTGTTCATTCAAATTGAAAATACGCCCGAATTTAGCTCCTGTTCATCTGCTGGATTATCCCAGTACTACAAACTGGAGGGGGCCTTTATTTTGGTGATGTTGTAGTTTGTGGTGCCTCTTTCCAGTCCACTGTGCTTGTGGCTGGTCTGACGGGTGGTAACTCAGTACAACACACCTATCCACCACCAGTCATCCCAGACTTCCCTCTCCCCATAAACAGTCAAACGCTAATTAACAGTTTGGAACCACCCCTCCTCTTCATTTCCATAGCCTCAGTACAGATCGCAGGACCCCGACTAGAGTCCTGAGGGGACGCTTTCTCTCCCTGCGGCCGCCCCTTCCCAGCCCTCTCGACAAAGCTGGTCTGGTCAACCTTGGCCACAGAATGTCTCTCTGTGGTTCCTGCTCAGACACCGTCACTGATTGCCACTGCCTGCAGGGTGAAGTCCAAGCCCACAGGTCCAAGCAAGGCCCTTCCTAAGGATGTCCAGACTTACCTGAACAATCTTATCTCCCACTTCTCCACCTATGCACCCTGCATGCAAGTTATGGCGAGCCACGTGCAGCCCCCTGAGCACAACAGATTCACCACTTTGCTGGACACTGATATGCAAAGCCCCACACTAAGTACATGCATCACCTCATTTAATCTTCGCAACAACCCTATGCTGTCAGAACGCTCATCACCCACAGTTTACAGGCGTGGAAAATGAGGTTTAGGAATGGGAGAGAACGAGTCAGCAGCAGAGCCGAGCTCCACTACGGCGCGTCTGCCTCCCACACCACACTTCTCCTTGGCCGGTGCCCCGGGTGTTCATGACACACGCAACTGTCCCTCCCCAACTCTGGCATTTCCACCCAGAGCTACTGATTCCGCCTTTGGTGCTCCCATGGCACTTTGCACGCTCTCATGAGGAGCACTTACCACTGTGTCGTGATGATATGTATCCATTCCAGTCTACCAGCGGGACTACGAGCCCATGGGAATAAGGGGAGCTTTTAAAACAAACCAAAACTACTCTTTCTTTCCTCATGTCTGACACACAGCAGGTGCTGACTGACAAGCTACGTGACTATTTCTTATGTGTAGTTTGACTTCTACAGTTTCAGTCACTGATTCCTTCCTTACACATCCCATGTCCACACCCCCATTCCGGGCCCTTACACCTCTGAGCTCTTTGGCAACAAACTCCTGACAGCTCTCGCTCTGGCCACCCTTCTTTCCAATTCTCTCCTCTACTTTTGGTGGGTAAATTTCTCCAAAACACAATTCTGAGAAGCTTGTCTCTTTTCATAAATGTCCCTGGCTCCTCAGTGTTTACCAAGTACTGTGTAGATTCTTTACCCTAGAATTCAAGAGTGTTCACAATCTGGACTTAATGACTTTTAATTTTTTTAATTCTTTTTTCGTGTGTGATCTTATGGGTTTTTTTTAATTGACATGCAATAATTGTACATATGTATGGTGTACAGTCCAATGTATACATGTATACACCGTGCAACAGTCAAATCTGGGTAATTAGCATATCCATCACCTCAAATATTTATTATTTCTTTGTGTTGGAAACATTAAAAATCTGCTCTTCCAGCTATTTGAAAATATACAATAAATTGTTAATTATAGTCATCCTGTGTGCTCTAGAACACTAGAGCTTATTCTGCCTATCTAGCTGTGCTTTTGTATCTGTGAACCAAGTTCTTCCTCCCCTCCCCTCCCCAAAGCCCCTCCCCACCTCTAATAACCACTATTCTACTCTCTGTTTCTTTGAGATCAACTTTCTGGCTTCCACATGGGTGGAAATAAGTGGTATTCATCTTCCTGTGCCTGGCTTATTTCACTTAACACAATGGACTTGATGGTTTTATTATAACTTGGATTATTCCCCTACATGAAATGAAATTACATTACTTTCTTTTTTCTCCAGTCGCAGGAAATCTCTGTACACGTGCCCAAGCTACTGTACCTTACTGAAATGCCCCCCTGTTCTCTCCATAACTACCTGTAGGAACTCCACCTCTTCGAATCAGATTTAGTCACCCTCATGAAGACGTCCTTGATTTGGCGCATGGGTGAGAACCGCGACTCTTCCGAAACCCACAGCATTTTGCTTTTAGCTTTTTTGTGGGATTTAATCCATTCTGCACAGATCTCTCAAGATTTAGATACATCTGGGCACGCGTAAAACCTCCTTGGCATCACCCACATTCCCTACAGAGCCACACCCAGTCACTCATACCTGGTAGGTGCTCAAGAAATTTGGTTTGGTGCATTATTGAATGAACATGTAAATGTTAGATGACATTAAAACTGAACTCTCACGCGTTTTTAAAAACTAATGTGATGCCAAACTAATTGTCTGAAGAATTTGACAGTCCCCCGTAAGACTCTAACACAGTGTTTGTTGTATCAAAAGAGTTCTGGACAAAAATGACCTTAACTCCCCCATCTTAAAAACTCACATCAATCTAGGATGGAAAAATCATCTAAACTGATAGTGACAACCACACGCTGGCAGCCAGCGTAGAAACAGCGGGCTAAGTGTTTGACATGCATAATCTCATTGGTGCTTACACACCCTGCACACTCTACCCTTGAGAACCCTGGGGCCAAGACAAGTTCAACAGTTTCTCTGTTTGCCAAGGTTGGGATCTTTTGACGGCAGGCAGACCAGGTCCCAACCAAACTAGAAACCTTTACCAATAGACTGCAGCTTACCAAAGCTTCCTGGAAAGGGGTACAATCGGTTCTCCTCAATTAAAAGAGCTTTGTCTATGGCATATTTCAATACTCACGAACTACTGATTCTGTACTGCACGAGTCGAAGACTCGGCTCCCTTTCCTGTGTGTACTGGTAGGAAAAGAAGCACGAACACTCCAAACTCCTGTGCTTATACCTTTATAAGAGAACACGTAGCGCTGTCAACAAGTAAATGCCAAACTGCCTTTTTAAGCCAGCTAACAAGTCCAGGGACTTGCTCAACAGACCACTGCTCTTACAACACAACTCACCGCTAGGTGGCAGGAGTATGACGCGCTTTATAAATGAAAGTGGCATGACATTTTCCCAGCTCTTTTTCACAGTGATACACAATCTTGTTAAACTGCTTAAGACTTTTCAAAAATTATTTTGCCATTTTGAGGGTTGTATGTTACAAATGATTCTAAGTAAAAACTATTCTCCCTTATTGAGACCACATTATAATATTTACTTTAAATAACACCATATAATATACACTGATTTCAACATTTTCATATTCAACAACAAACACAGCTTAAATTTGCTTTAAACATATAAGTTGAACTATCCTGTTAACAAGCTAAATAAAAAATAATATGCTGTATATTAAAATATAGTAAAGACTGAAATTTAATTTTGTAATGCAAAATATATAGAGACAAAATACGTAGAAAGAGGCTATATATATATAAAGTATATGTTAATATAAATGTATACATAAAGAAGCAAAGTATAAACAGACAAAAACTACTTTTAACTCTTGAAGGCTGGAATTCTTGCATTTTGCAAAGTGATTTTTTGTTTGTTTTGTTTGTTTCCTTTGATTTGTAATCTGTTTCTCAATGTCAAGATAAAAGAGAAGGTTTCAGGTTATACTTCACAAATACTTCTCTGCAAGTAACATTGAAGATTCCCAATATATAAAATGCAAATTGGGTAAAACCATCATTATATTTTCTCTTTTTCACATATACGTTAGAAGTACAAGAGGAAGCTTGATGTACTATTTAAGAATTTTGAGGAAATAAATGCAACTTAAAGTCATGAACATCTGGGGGCAAATTTGTAGAATTATCAACATGTGTGTACCTTAATAAATTGAATTTCAATATAATTGTTTCTTCTGCTTTCTGTCTTTGGTGATCCTTTGTAGGTAGAAATTAAATTATACATAACTAAGAATGGCAAATATACATATAAAACCTTAAAATGGTCAAAATCACCCTGGCAAGTAACTGATTTAGACAGTAACTCTCGCACGTATTTACTTAATAGGCACTCAGGAATAAAATATTTTAATGATCTTTTTTCCTCTTACTAATTTTGTTAAGCAGAAAATAAAATCCCACCTTTAAAATAAAGAACCTTCTAGACTTATACAAATCCTTTTCTAGGGAGGGAGGGAGGGAGGGTTCCAAACCATCAGTGGGGCAGGCCAGGGTGTTTAGTGGAAGGAATGTTACACTTCATCTCACCCAGGAATGAGTGAAGGTTTTGGCCAATTACACCAACCATAGCTGGCAAAATTGGAATTCCTTCCCAAGGCTGGCAACTAGTCCTGTGTCCTTACAACTGTTCCACAGACTTTTTTCAAAATATGCAAATGAGTAAATGGTCATCAATATTCAAGACCTCTGAAAGACAGACTGGCCCCGAACTCTCCACACGAACCTTAAGTCACAAAGAGTAAGGCGGCCTCTCCTCTCTGGCTGCTCAACCCTTGGCACCAGGGATCCTTGAGGCAGATCTGGACCCCTTGAAAGTATTCTGCAATAGTTCTACTTTCTAGGTAGTTCTAGAAAGGTTCTATCATCTAGGTCTCTCTGTATAGCAAAGGTCAAAAATGGACAGTCTAGAGGCTGTCCTGGCTCCTGAGTTTGCAAACCTTGATGTGCAATCATTCATCTGCAGGCTTTAAGAAAAAACTGAGGTTCTCTCCAGGGATTGGTGCTAGGGGATTATCTTCTATGGCAAGCACCAATTTATACCTGCAAAATAGTCTAGAAATGTATGCAAAGAATAATTTGCAATATATACACACGTATGCATTTCCCCATCTTTCAGCTATGTAAGGTAATATTACTGAATGCATTTATAAAGCAAAAATTATACAGTAAAAAGTTGTCTGGATATTTGACAGGATAATGAAAAGAACATTGCTCTTGTAGCCTTGACAGTTATTAGCTGATTCAATTCATGAGACGCTTATGATCTACTCTAAAAATAAGTATAATAACCATCATAAAAATCTCAAGCATCATTCAGAGGTTGACAGGTACCAAACTGCACGTTCCTACTTCATTCCTAGGAAATAAAACAGACTTAGAACATGTAATGATCTCTTAACACAAAGAATTTCACTTTTACACACTCTGCTGGAAAGGATACAGAAATAGCTTAAAATATAAAGAAGAAAGATACGGGTAATAAAAGCTGTTTCAAAAATGAAAAACTCAAGAGTACCTAATAGCTGCCTGGAGTGGAAGAGAGATCTTTCTCAACTTTTTTGCCCAGATTCTAGCACATAGCAGGTGCTCAATAAATATCTTTTGACTGAATGGCATGGTAAGTGCCATCTCAAGGAATTTCACACATTAGGAATTTATTTCAAAAGAGATAGAGATTACTTCTGAACTTGGTAAACAATAACTTGACGATTCCCATTCCCAATAGTAATTGTGACAGCAACATGATCAGCACAGGGCCACTGGCCTCAACAGGTTCAGGACCAAGGGCAATACCTGTGCAACCTGGAAATCTCCAGATGAGATAAGAGTCTCGCTGTGCAAGATCCCTCCTGCAGCAGGGTCGCCTATGGGACGGACCCCACCTTGGCCCTTACCTCCTTTTCTTCTGGGCTGGCGGCCTGGCCGAGGCTCAGCTGAGGGTCCCCGCTGCCCTCATCACCACATGTGGTTTGCACCAAACCCTGGAAGGACACAGGCCCTGGCTCTCTCTGAGCAGGATCCTCTGCCCTTTCCTCACTGTCCACTGAACTGAGGGACAGAGCGCTGTGATTGTTGGGACACTTGGCACTTCCCGCCCCTGGGCTCTTCGGGCTCTGGGGCTTGGGTGTGGCGGGCCTTAGAGGGGTGAGAGGCTGCTCCAGGTCAAATGCAAACCCGCTGCCAGCATTTGGTTCATCGGAGTCTTTGCTTAACACTTCCTGGGCGAGGGAACTTGATGAGGAGCTGCTGGCACACGGACCGTCACTTACTGATGCTCGGGAACTTTTGGCTTCAAGAGGAAACACCGCTGTGTTGACGTCTACGCGGGGATCCTGAGGCGTGGCTGAGCTGGAGCCAGGGGCCGCCGCGCAGGGTGCGGCAGCGCTGTGCGAGGGCGATGTGCCTCGCCGTCTGTCCTGCTCGGTGCTGCTGGACACCCGGCGGGAGTAGTCGTCGTGCAGCCTGCTGTGGGGTCGGAGTCCCGGGTTTGCCTCGCCGGGGGACGGGGCCCCACTCTTGGGACTCTCCCTCTTCCAGGCGGCATCTGTCACATTGCTTACAAGTTTTAAGACTCTGTCAAAGTCCTTGGCCCTTATCGGGCTCTTCCAGCGTTTCGTCCTTCTCTCTGACCCACCGAGTTTTTCGGAGTCCGCGGAAGAACTGCTTAGGGTCCTCTGGGGCACCGGCTTTTCGTGTGCCACTCTGAGGTCCGTGAGATTGGAGGTGGACTTCCGTTTGAAGGAGCTCTTCTTCAGAAAGTTGAGGTTGTCTGTGCTCTTGCTCTTCCTGTAGACGATGCTATTATTCTCAGGGTCCTTCACCAGGATCTCGCACAGGGCGGGCTCCTGGCTGACGGAGGACAGCGGCCTGCCGCGGGCCGGGGCGCCGTGCTGCCTCTCGGCGTCCCGCAGGCTGATGCGGCCCAGGCCGTAGGCTCTGCGGATGCTGCGCGAGCGGTGCGTGCTGCGCTGGAAGGCGTCGTCGGTGTCCTCCGGGTCAGAGCAATCGGACGCGCCCCCGTCCCCTGCCCTGGGGGGGTCACTGGCCTGTGCCGAGGAGGAGCACCTGCCTGCTTGGATGCCCAGCACAGCGCCGTTGGGGATGATTTTCCCCGGGTCACATTCGGGAGCACCTTCCTTTGAGGCATCTGACCCCTCTCGGTTCTGAATCCCTTGGAGGACTGAGGACTTCAGTTTTTTAAAAGAGCCCATTTTCCGGAAGGAGGCGAGGGCATTCCAAGTGGAGGAGTTGCCCACCAGGACCACAGAGCGGGGCCTCTCGGGGTGGGCGCTCGTCCTCTTGCGGCTCACGGAGAAGAGGCGCACGAGCTTGGAAGGGCTGGCTCGGGCTTCCTGGACGTCCGCATCGCCGCCGGGGCTGCGGCCACAGCCTCCATTCTGCCACGCGGGGGACGTCACCATCTTGGGGTCTTTCGCATCGGACACGGAGCAGATGGGTGCGGCACCTCGCCCGTGGCCGTTCTGGGCTGTTGTCATGTTCCTGGGGCGGGGCGCCCGGGGCCACAGGGCAGCGTGGTTCACGGCCACATGCACAGCTGTGTCCACCGGCCCCGGCTCCGCACCTTCATCTCCAAGGCGGCGGCCAGCCTGGCTTTCCCACCTACTGTGCCCATCGGGCTCCTCCGCGGTGGTCACCGCCTGCAACAGAAAACAAAACAGGCATTTAGCCATTTCCCCCCACAGGAGCCTCTATAAACACAGGCTAATTATTTTGTTTAACAATTGCTAATAGAAAAAAGGCATGCCCCATGACTGGGCTGATCAAATAAAAACTACTTAAATTAAATTAAAATTTTACCTTTTCCTCAATTTATTTAATAATAAACTGAAGGGAAGAATGCAAATATATATCCCTAAAAAGACAGTGATGGGTTTTGCATTCAATATGATGGTAAACTCTTAAATTCATTGAAACCTAGGAAGTAAAATTGCAAAATTGCTGGAATGAAAATATCAAGGCATTATTCAAGATGTCTTCTCTTCATTAGAAACAGAAAGAAAAATTTATTATGAAATACCAAAAGGAAACTCCACAACTATTTCAAAAGTGTCACGTTAAAATGCCAGCCTGTGTTAAATCCAACAAGGCTACCGTGCGACCCGAGTGCTTAGCACACACAAGCACTAGTGCGAGGAGATGTGATGGGGACCAAGATGCTCTCAGCTGCTTACTGCTGAAAGAGGACTACAGAACTTGAAGGAGAGTCACACAGTGCGACAGGGACACAAGGGTGAGAGGGACTAAGTCAAGGAAGCATGAGGACAAGGTTTGTGAAGGAAATGGCGTTAGCGAGGGGCTTTTTCAATAGGTGCTAACTGGCCCGGGAATGGAGAGAGAAGAGGATGATGCTGATAGACACTTCTTTTTTTTGAGACAGAGTTACACTCTGTCACCCTGGCTAGAGTGCAGCGGTGTCATCATAGCTCACTGCAACCTCCAACTCCTGGGCTCAGGTGATCCTCCTGCCTCAGCCTCTCAAAGTGCTAGGATTACAGGTGTGAGCCACAGTGCCTGGCTGCAGAATTTAAATTAAACAAATACTGCACCTTCTTCCCTCCTCCCACATGACCTGACAACCTCACACACCCATGTCCATGCCCTTCCCCACACCTGTGTCTATGCCCTTCCCCACCCCTGTCCATGCCCTTCCCCCACACACCTGGGTCCATGCCCTTCCACACACCTGGGTCCATGCCCTTCCCCCACATACCTGGGTCCATGACCTTCCCCCACACACACCATGCCCTTCTCTGGAAAAGTGAAAACGCTGCTCTTCTTAACCCTTCCCATCAGGCCAAGATATGCTCAGCCTTCAAGTGCTGGCTTAAATGTCACAGCCTCCCATTCTCAATAAACAGTTACTGAATGAATGAATGAATGAATGAGTGATAGATTATGATAACCATAAAAGACCACCAATTTTTCAGTGCTTACTATGTATGTGTCAGGCCCCCGCACTAAGGTCTTTGAAAACATCATGCCACTGAGTTCTCATACAAACCTACAGTCAACAGAATGATTTTCATTTTATAGACAACCAGATGGACGCTTGGGCGGGTTAGGTCATTTCCCTGGGGTCCTGCAGCTGTCCCCTCCAAAACCCATGCTCTTCTCCACTGCATTAACTAGCGGACAGTGAGAGGCACCGCTGGGATTGCACCCCAGGCACCGGACTCCAGTTCCAGGGCTCATGACCTTGACTGAAATCAAATCCCAGCAGTCTTTAGACGCCAGTCAAGGCCATTACCTCCAAGGCAATATTAAAGGCAGGAGAGAAGGAGGACAATGTTGTTTCAAGACCGTGAGGTTAGATCCCAGTTTAGCTTATCCTTCTCAAGTGCAGAATTTGACCTCATGCAAAGAGAAATAGGTCTCATCTGCTACTCTGCCCCACCTTCTTGATGGGTTCATTTTTTATTTGCCCCAACATCATGTCCATTAAGTAGGGATTCCCAGGGACAGCCATAGTTAAAGGGTTAAAGCAGCAATCCCCAGACTTTTTGGCACGAGGGACTGTTTTCATGGAAGACAATATTTCCATGGACCGGGGAGGAGGGGATGGTTTCGGGATGATTCAAGCGCATTATATTTATTGTGCACTTTATTTCTATTATTATTACATTGTAATATACAATGAGATAATTATACAACTCACCATAGGTTGGGGAACCCTGGGTTAAAAGGGTTGATTCCCTCTGGGACAAGGGAGGCTACACTGACCTAGACTATCAGCCAGCTCCATTAATCAGAAGACTGATGGGCTACCACACGACCTCAGCAGTTTAATGTTCCAATGAGAAATTAGGGACCTGAGGGGCCGTAGGACTCATGTGAATGAGCCACAAAGGCAGAGGCTTGGATCATCTCCACACTGAGACTGGACGTGAAGCCTGTAACCAGTTCCAAAATAAGTCCAACATTTGGCATCACCTGTCTACCCTCAACTATTCTGGAAGGTAGGGGATGTGGTTGCTTTTGCATCTCAGAATCCCGAAATGGAAGCGTTTAATCCAACAGTCAAGTCTAGTCCACAGGCACTGACTGACTGCATACTGAGCACTAATGATGGTCTTAGTATGACTTGTACCAGACACAGAAGACAAGGCACCATCCCCCACCCCCGTAATTCAGCTGACAAAAACAGCGTATTGATTGACACCACAGCTAGAGGGCACCATGAGACCTTTTATAACTAAGGAGGAACTGACGTTAAGGGCTTAAGGAGTACAGGGAAACGCCTGATGTAATGCTAGGTAGTTCAAGAATATTTTATGGAAGACATGGGACTAGCCCTAAATTCTAATCTTAGCAGTGTCATATGGATCCTGAGTAAGTCATTTCAGTAGTCTGTGCTTTAGTGCTGTCTGTAGAGAAAAAGATACCAACATTTATGCATCTATCAACCACCTGATCAATTCATGAGCCTTTAGTGGCTGCCAGGGTCTGTGCAGGCCCCAGAATGAATTCAAGGCAGTGATAAGGGAATAGCCCGTTCTATTTTCCTTTTTTTCTCTCTCTTTATTTTTTATTTATTTATTTTTTTAGATTACTCTTTTTTTCCCACTTTTACTCACCACTACACCAACGTGGAAGTAAAACAGCTCATTCTAGATGAGAAACTAGCATAAGCAAAGGAACATAGTCATGAACATGTTATAGTATGATCGGGAGGCAGTAATTAGGGTGATCAGCTGTCCAACTGGACCCCGGGAATGAGGGGTACCTCAGGATGTGGGACTCTCCGGGTTGAAACCAGGAAAGTTCTTAGCAAACTGGGATAACTAATCCCCCCACAGTAAATAGAACAATATGGTTGGAAGGATGGCTCAATGAAATGTAGTAGTAGAGATGAAGGTGAAAACGGGTTTAGAAAAGCCTACATACCCTCAGTCTAACACCTAATTGTTCCTTGAGACCAAGTGCAGGTGTTACCTTCTGTGGGAATTTCTTCCTGAACCCCCTGGAATGAATGTGGTCCCTCACTCCGGGCTTCCACAGGACTTCAGGCGTCCCACCAAATTGTTTTACCAAAAAGAATTAGAATGACAGTTTTACACAGCTGGCTTCAAATAAGCCTGTGTACTCTTTGAAGGTAAGAACTGTGTGCTCTACAAACTTAGATTATTTAAGTTTATTTCTATATGAAATTGTATTGGTTATCTTCCTTGTCTAATCTATATACCAAGGTAACAAGTCATTACATACCACTATATTTTTCTAGAGTGAAGATGTTTACATTTTTGTTAACACTAAAAACTCTAAGTATTTACTTAAAACTTATTTAAGTCCTAGATTCAGATTCCATAGAATACATGCAGAAAATCCGAGTTTCTAATTAGGGCAACATGCTTTTTAAAAGACTAGTGACTTACTATTTTGTTCATGAGCTGAACAACGTGATTGTTGTGTGCTGCTAAGAATGAAACTGAAAATCACAGAAAAAAGCTTTTCCTGGAATTTCTGAGTAACATACCAAGTTGCATTATTTAGAACTAATACTTTGACCTCTATTAACTAACCAAGGGTTGTGATTCAATTAGTGGTTTTCTGGCAAGTCTTATAAATTGTGGGAACTCTGCCAGAGATATTTATGAACAGAACCACAGGAAAGAATTTTAGATGGGAATATTGTGAAATCCATCGTCTACAAGCTGGATTCTGGGACGTATGAACTTTAGAATAAAATGTTTCCTTTTAGTAGTAATGAGAATTCTCTAAAAACAACTCTGACCGGTAATTTTTAAGAATTTGAATTTGAAATTTAGGAATCTGTACCAGATTAAACGTACAAACAAGAAGGTTTTTGTAATGCGAATTATAGAAAATGTGACCACTAGAAGAAAACAAGTTGAAATCTGAAATGCTGAAGGAGTGAGAGTATGGATCCTTGAATCACAGCACTAGCGAGTATTGACTTGGGGAACATCCAACCCCTCATGGAGAAGATGAGGACGCTGCGGGCGGCCAAGCGGGGCTGAGTGCCTTACTACCACAGAGTACTGGAAGCCAGGGGGTGGGACTCCCAGGAACAGTGGGCTTCCAGCCCCAGCACTGCCACCTCCTGGGGTCACCCTCTTCGTCTCCCTGCAGATCTCACCTGTCACCCAGTCTAAGTGATCTTCCCGCACATCTCACCCACCCTGTGTTGGGGAGGGCAGCCAACACCTTCTCCCAGCCCGGACTGCCTTCCACTTGGACAACTGCCTCGACCT
The DNA here is from genome assembly GCA_023783475.1 of Daubentonia madagascariensis. Lineage (NCBI taxonomy): Eukaryota > Metazoa > Chordata > Mammalia > Primates > Daubentoniidae > Daubentonia > Daubentonia madagascariensis. The sequence goes on along the minus strand of JAKFHU010000379.1, from coordinate 1,313,983 downwards.
CTGGACACGTCTCCTGCCTTCCAGTCTGGCTCCCTCTAGCCCATCCTTCACTCTGCTGCCAGTGTCCTTCCCAAACCACACACGGAGCTGTGTCACCAAACCCAGGGTCCCTGGCTGCCTCTGGACCTGGAGATGTCTAATCTTCTCAGCCTAGCCCCCACACCTTTCCCTCCAGCCATGCGGGATCATTCATTCATGGTGATCCTTTTTTCACACTGCTGTGCCAGTATGTCCCTGCCTGCTCTCAGATTCTCTCCTGCCATGCTGTCTGTGTTTTGGGAACCACAATTCCCAGGCTCCCCTGACAAATGGCTTCTGGCCAGGTTTGGCCAGTGGGAAGCGGTGGTAGAGACCATTCAGGGCTGGGAGGGAGGGACATGTCAGGGTACTCTCCCTCCACCTCGAGTGGGCTGCTGGAGGGGGACATTTCCAGCAGCTGCGGTGTCTCGGTCTCCACTGTGGCTACAGCCCCTGCTGGGTGGCTCCTCCCTCCTAGGAGGTCCCTGGCCCAGCCAGGTGGCACCAGTTCCTGGCTCAAATAGCACCACCTCTTTCTCCTCCTCTTCCTCCCTCCAGTCTGGGGCTAGGAGCGCCTCTGCTACTGCTTGTCTCTGAGTTTCTTCACTGTCTTCTCTTTTGTTTCCCGGCTGTGTAAAAATAACCCCTGTATTAGATTCTTTGTTTGAAATACCTAGAGACACTTCTCTTTTCCTAACTGATAGACAGGCGCTTTGTCTAACTAAGTTTTATTAATTCAAATTAACTTTTCCCTAAAGGTATTCTTTCCTTCCTATCTAATTCAGATGCTCTTTCTGTGAGCTGGTGCATGGCTCTGTTCCAGCACTTGCCATAGTGCTCTGCCATTCTGCTTTCCTTGTCTGGTTTCTCCACCCACCTCTTGGAAGACTTTGAAAAGTTCTTTGAAGGCAGAAACCATGTTTTATTTCACGCTGCATTCTCAGCACTCAGTGTGCTGAACGACTGCCTGGCTGGGTGAGGATAATACCACTTGGTTTGCACACCTCAGGTCTGTCAACCTAACGTCTGGGGCCAGATGATTCTTTGCTATGGGAGCTGCCCTGTGCTTCGTGGGATGTTTAGCAGTGATCGTGGCCACTGATGCTATTAGGAAGAAGGAATGTAATAAATAGAGAAAGTGCTGAAAGCTATGAAAGTGCCATCAATTTGTTTCACAGTGGTTTCTTTGAAACTACTGCAATTTATTATTTTTAATCATAAAACAGAATGTTCTCTTTATTGTTTGATGGTACTGATAAACAATTTATAAAAACTGTAATATTGTTAGCAACTACAGTTTCCTGTAGAAGGAAGTTCAACTTTAGGAGTATTCTATTATTGCAACAGTGTATCTAGCTTTGTAAATAACTTTTCAGAGATTCAGTTAAAATTTTAATAATATAGCAAAGTAAATACCGACCTGTTAATAATTATAGCCAAATGATCACTTTTTAACAATACAGATTTTTCATTTTAATAGGTAATCAATTTATCTACCAATGTTTAGTAATATAAATGCTCAGAAAACACAAAATGTACACTTATTATGATAATTAAGAATTTTATAAATGTTTCATAACATATATTTTAAGTATAACAATATACTTAAAGTATAACAATATACTTAAAATATGGTCTTTGAAATTAATGTTCAAATGTAGATATTGATATCTACATTATATCCATAAGTCCCAATGTTAATCAGCAAAAGCAGAATAAAAAATGTTCAAAGAAGGGCTGGGCGCGGTGGCTCACCTCTATAATCCCAGCACTTTGGGAGGCCAAGGTGGGAGGATCACTTGGGGCCAGGAGTTCGAGACCAGTCCGGGCCACGTAGAGACACCCTGTCTCTACAAAAAATAGAAAAATCAGGTGGGCATGGTGGCCCGTGCCTGTAGTCCCAGCTACTCAGGAGAGTGAGGCAGGAGGATCGCTCCAGCCCAGGAGTTTGAGTCTGCAGTGAGCTATGATGACACCACTGCACTCCAGACTGGGCAAAAGAACAAGACCCTGTCTCAAAAAAAAAAAAAAAAACAGTTCAAAGAAGATCCTAAGGTATTTGTGATTATCAGAAAAATAATATTTCTTCTATGAAACTATATTTTATCTTTAAAATATAACCCATGGTGATAAGTCATTCTGACGTGCTTGACAGGTGGCGTTACTCTTCCCCTTGTCTTCCTGCGGAGGTCCCTTCCTTCATTCCAGTGTCTTTCCTGGAACCTTGCTGAAATCAGAAGTCTGACCAGACGCTGGAAATTCCAGTACCCCACATTTTATAAACAGGTTGTATTCTAAAGGGTTACTTACATGGGCAATCTATTTCCCCACAGGAAGAGTCTAAATATTATATTTTTACATAAGTCTATCAAATTATAATATAGATGTCACTGAATTTAACCACAATTTACAACACTTCTATAGGAGATTGCATCCAAGGTTCAACCGTGGCTTCTAATTCCAGGTATGAAGTTGTCTTCCCTACTCCCCAATCCTAACACATTCCCTCTCCTTCCCAGCCCCAATATATATATCCCAGCAAAGGGAAGAAGGCCCCTCACCCACAGATCTGGTATCCTCAGGGCTTCTTTGTGCAAGGAGGTGGGGGGGGGATGCTTCCAAAGAGCCAAAAACCCTGGCTGCATTTAAATAATCAGTCATTTAAATTAAATATTTTGTGAATTTAGAGTATATGTAGAATCCTAGCGGAGAAGATTGAATAATGGTATCTCTGGGAAAGGTGTCAATTTCACACAAGCGTGTGATTGTCTTGGCTTGCCTTATGGGGTTATAGGACTAAACCACATCACCTGTGGGTGAGAATAGTGTTTCCCCAATGGGGATGCATGTTTGCTTTGTCAATCCTCTGGGGTGACTGGGTGGAGAAAACGAGGATTTGCAAAGGTGGGCCTTAGACCAAAGAGGAAACTCTTCCTTCTGCCTCTAATGTTGGGGGTCAGCAGGCGTGGCCAGAGATGCAAGGGCAGTAGGTCTGGGCATCCTCCACACGGACCTTCCCTGCCCCTGTCCCCAACCCCCACACAATGACAGCCTCTGAGCCCCTCTTCCCCCACTCTCTGGACAACCTTGGAAGGCTTCAGGACAGCCGCTGCCCACTGCAGCTCTGAAGGTGGCCATGTGTCCTGACTCCTTACGGCTCGTTCCTGTCCACCACCTTTCTCGTGGTGAATGAGATTTCCCCAGTAACCACCAGAGTTCACAGTGAGGACTACCTAATGCCCGCAACCAAAGCCAAAACTGATGTCACCACGGAGACCGCGCCTCCCCCGCATTTGCCATTCAGAGCAATGAAAGTTTTCCAGATGGATGGCCCTAATCTTGAAGGCACTTTGAAGGTCACTGGAGCAAAAACAATGTCTCTGCTTGCTGGAGGCAGACTGGCGAGGATCTGGAGCCATGCGGCTGGGTTCACGAGCTGAGACACTCTGATAGTGCCGTCAGCACAAAAAAACCCCTAAAAGGGATAGTGCAGCTTTTCTATCCAGCGTTTAATTAGACACACTTAATAACTGTGTATAAGAGCATATATTTGTGTTGTATTTTCCCTGCATTTATTTTGGTGCTCAAGTTTTTTGTTTTTGCATAAAATGTGTTTCCAGGCAGAGCCCCAATTTATAAGGAGTTCTGAGGAAAGGAGACCAACTGTCAACTCCATTTCCATCCAGGAGCCAATTAGGTCTTAATTTAGGGGATGTCCCAGCAGCCCATTCAGCCATCGCCAAGGACTGAGGCCCAGGAAAGGCCCTTGCCCCTGCTTTGTTCAGTCAAGTATCTCATATTTCCAAATTAGTCTTCCACATTAAAGCAGCTGCTGAAATGCCTTCTTACTGTCTAATTTAAACTGTCTTTTTCTAATTAAACTGACATTTGGATATTGTTTCCCCGTGAGCCCTTCACGCCTCTTGGCACGTACACCCTCGTCGAGGGGACGCCACCAATGAACAAAGCCAGATGCCACCAGCTACTGCTCCTGAGCAGAGGTCCCTTGCTCACACCTCCACCTGCTGGTGTGACCCACTCTGTGCACCAGCCCGTCCTCGGGGGACAGTGTGCTGGAACATAACAAACACATGGGACTCAGGAACATTCTGCCATCACACCCCACTGCCATGGCTCCTTTGACAATGTCTTAAATATGCCAGATGCTCAGCGGGGCCTGAAATGAAAACAAGTACTATATTCTGTCTTTTGTGAGAAGTTCAAAATCAGCTGAGTTTAGGTGCCCAGAAAAAACTAAAGAATGACAAACATTTAAATGTGATCAACCCAGAAAAGGAAAGTGGAGCATGCGGGATGAGACAAGGGTTACCCTTTACCAGGCAAGCATGTAGAAGGTCAGAGTCCCCAGGCAATTAAGAAAGGGAACAGATTTGCTGCTGAGAGCACAGATGCAAAGAACCCAGTGATGACCAATAAGACCCGGGAACTTCCCTCTCAGTTTAAGACCAAGGTCCAGGTGAAGGCAGTTTAGGTGAAGAAGAAGGCGCATGGGCTGAGGCTCAGAATTCCAGGGTTAGGGTTCTTTGCTTTGACTAGCTTTGTTACGTGACCTGGGATAGTCACAAAAGATCTTTGACCTCAGCTTTCTCAATAGGATCCTCAAATTTCTTTCAGAGTAGTTGACAAGGCTGTTATGAGAAAACCAAAATGCATTGTAAAGAGAATATTCTTATTGAAATATTAATTATTCTCATGGCATGGCATTTTTCTAGGTAAAGTATAAAGTTGATAGGTATAGGTCATTGTTAATAGAAAATGAAATTCTAGAGCAAACTTTCTACATCAAAAAGAAGTAAAGTACTCTGTTGGAAAGGCAATGGATTTAAGTTTAGTATACATGCATCTGGACCTACACAGCCTGTGGGATGCAGAAAAGGCACCCACGTGTACAGGTGGCTGCTTTGTGGTCGATCTGCTTTGTGATTCACAAATGGGAGCACCTCCTGCTCCCCACAGTCATCTGCAGCTCAAAGGTCAAGGCCAGATAGAAGTGATGTGCGGAGGGCATAGTCAGGGACCAGCAAGGAAGTATCTGAATGTGGAGGTGGGAGAATACTCCTCTGAAACCACAGATTTTTTTTTTAGACTAGTCAAGTGCAGTAGTGAGAAGGGGGGAAAGTAGTAGAAAAAGGAGTTCAATCTGTAACTGACTGTGAACAATCAAGTGAGAAAACGCACTACCTTTGGACCAGCCCCAAATAGATTTTAAATGCCGTTATTTCATTTTTAAATTAGCTCTATCTTTTCCCCATGAATATGGATAATCGATGCCTTCGGCCTCTTTTCAACCCTGACTGTGAGATATAAATATCAGAAATCTCACAATTTTGAACAAGCAGTATTCTAAATGTCAATTTGTAAGTTGTTTGTTCAGACTTTAAGACATTTTCTATAAGATACTCATATTATCTTCCCAATGCCACTTAATTCATTGTGTAAACTATATTAAAAATAGTCATAGGATTGCTATATTAAAATTGTTCATTAGTAATAGACTAAAGTAAATGAACACTCATAATTCTGTGAGAGGATGAACCTGATTTCTTTGGCTTAGAAGCTTGAATGGTAGCAGAATGAGCGAGGAAGAAGAGCATCATCCTCCTTCCAGTATGAGCAAGACCCTTCTCGGTATTCTAAAGCAGATGCCTGTGTCTCTGCCATCCTCTGACACTCCTCTCTGCACGATCCTCCTGTCTGAGCTGCCCTCACCCTCTCAGGCCACAGTGCTCCACAAGACAAGCGGTCACTTCTGCCCTGTGACCACCTTCCTTCAACCTCTCAGCCAGGAATCTCTCCTCGGTGCTGCAGAAATAGGAACAAACCCAAGCAGGCCAGCACGAAGATGCAAACTCACTAAGTTCCTCTGCTGTGACCTGCTACCGCCCCTAAGGTCAGACTGCAATGGAGTCAGCTCCTCTAAACCACCGGTTACATGCCTTATACTCCTGGCACCTCTGACACGTTTGATTGTGGTTTGTTGTTGTTTCTCCCAGTGGCAGCAACTCCAGGGCTCAGGAACAGGAGTGGTATGGCAAGAGCACCTACCGACAAGTAAACAAGATTGTGAGGCTCGGCCGCCCATCCATCAAACAAAGCCTGGCTTTCATTTCTTCAATACCTGGCAAAGTGGCTGTCCACACATGTGCTTCAATGTGACCCATTTAACTATATTCAAATTTCATTTAAAAATCGACCCTGGCTTCACCCTTCCCTCACCCCCCTCCAAAAAACAAACAACAACAAAAACAAAAACCTGTCAAAGTTTGCTAGTTCATTTCTTTTCCAATTATAATTTCAGAACTATAATGATATGGCAATCCACTCTTTAAGTCCCAATAGTCCCTCGTAGACCAAGTGTCCTGATGCAACAGAGTCAGATGGTTTGGCAATAATCACTGCTTCAGTTGCCCCTGGGGTGGCTACATAAGCCCTTCAGGGCCCCGTGCAGATAAGAACACCTGCAAAGTCACCTAAAACTGTCATCATTTGAGCAAATGTAAATAGAAAGGAACTTTTTTTTTCCCCAGACTATTATGGGGGTACAATACTTTGGCTATATATATTGCCCATGCACTGCCCGTGTCAGAGCTACAATCGTGGTCATCCCCCAAACTGTGCTCCCCGCATCCATTCAGTGAGAGTTTTCCCATCTCCTCCACACCCCTCCCACCTGCCCGCCCCCTGATGAATATTATGGCCCTGTGTGATGTAAGTGTTGATCAGTTAGTACCAATTTGATGGTGAGTACCAGTGGTGCTTGTTTTTCCATTCCTGTGACACTTCACTTCCAAGAATGGGCTCTAGCTGCAACCAGGATAATACCAGATGTGTTAATTCACCATTGTTTTTTATTGCTGAGTAATACTCCATGGTATACATATACCACATTTTATTGATGGCCATCCATTTAAATGAGGTTCCTGTGGTTTGTTTCCTTCACCTTTTAACAAGAAAAGAACCTCCTACCAGACAGTATTTGTCCATTCATTCACTGGTTCAACAAATGTTGCCATGGTATGATGAACAGCAGACACTGTCTCAGCCATCAGAGAGCTCCAGCCAAGTGGGAAGAGAGATGATTAAATAAATCCTAGTGGTGCTGTGATACCTGAACCAGCCTTCCTCAGAAAAAGACACCACGCTAGAATGTCAGACAGAGAGGGGATGGTGGGGTAGCAAGAGCCTGAGACAGAGACCCTGGCTGGAGGGCCGTGGGGGGAGCCTAGGCCTTTGTAATCCGTGTTAAGGATTTGGGGCTTACTCTAAGGGTCCTGGGAACCTGCAGCAGACGTTTCAGCAGCAGGTGACCTGTGCAGAGCAGAAGGCAGCAAGACGAGGAGAAGCAGGCAGGGAGGCCGTCAGAGCTGCCAGGGTGAGACATGGTGGTATGGACTTGAGTGGTGGCCGTGGGACAGGGAGAGGTGATGGGGATAGAATCAACATGGCTTGGTGACTGAATGTGTGGGGAGAGAGAGGAGGAGAGGGAAGAGACGGTGGGTGTGACTCCAGGTTTCAGGCTGGGTCCAACAGAGACGCAGCTTATTGAGCTACAGAGGCCTGGAGGGGAGCAGGAGGGGAGGGAAGACAAGGAGTTCTGTTTTAAATGTACTGACTTTGAAGAAAACTGCAGGCCAATATCCTCAATGAACACAGATGTAAAAATCCTTAACAAAATGAAGGGTAAAAATCATATGATCATCTCAATATGTGCAAAAAAAAAAATCGTGACAACTTAAACATCCTTTCATGATAAAAACTCTCAACAAATATGGTATACAAGGAATGTTCTTCAACATAATAAAAGCCATATATGACAAGCCCACAGCTAACATCATACTCAATGGTGCAAAACTACAAGTTTTTCCTCTAGAATCAAGAACAAGACAAGGATGCCCACTCTTGCCACTTCTATTCAACATAGTACTGGAAGTCCTAGCCCAAGCAATCAGGCAAGACAAAGAAATAAAGGCATCAAAATCAGAAAGGAAAAAAATAAATTGTGTGTTGACAACATGATTTTATATAAAGAGAACACTAAACACTTCACCAAAAAACTGTTAGAACTAATCAACAGATTCAGTAAGGCTACAGGAGACAAAATCAACATGCAAAACTTCATTGCATTTCTATACACTAACAATAAACTATGTGAGGAGAAATCAAGAAAATAATCTCATTTTCAATAGCATCAAAAAGAATAAAATACTTAGGAAGAAATTTAACCAAGGAGGTGAAAGATCTGTACACTGAAACTTATAAAACATTAACAAAAAAATTGAAGAAAACACAAATAAATGCAAGGATAGCCTGTGTTCATGGATTGAAAAAATTAATATTGTTAAAAAGTCCATACTACCAAAAGCAATCTACAGATTCAATGCAATCCCTATCAAAATACCAATGATATTCTTCACAGAAATAGAAAAAAAAAAACCCTAAAATTTATATGGAACCACAAAAGACCCTGAATAGCCAAAGCAATCCTGAGCAAAAAGAACAAAGCTGGAGGCATCACACTACCTGACTTCAAAATTTATTACATAGCTATAGTAACAAAAACAACGTGGTCCTGGCTTAAAAAAAAAAGACACATGGACCAACGGAATAGAATAGAGAACTCAGATGTAAACCCACACATTTATAGCCAACTCATCTTTGACAGAGGTGCCAAGAACTTACAATGAGGAAAGGACACTCTTTTCAATAAGTGGTGCTGGGAAAATTGGAAAACCACATGCAGAAGAATGAAACTAGACCCTTATATCTCTCCATACACAAAAATCACATCAAAATGGTTTAAACACTTGAATCTAAGACGCGAAACTATGAAACTACTAGAAGAAAACATTGGGGAAATGTTCCAGGACGTTTGTCTGGCAAAGATTTTTTGTATAAGACCTCAAAAGCACCAGGCAACCAAAGCAAAAATAGACATCTGGGATCACATCAAGCTAAAAAGCTTCTGCACAGCAAAGGAAACGATCGGCAAAGTAAATAAACAACCCACAGAATGGGAGAAAATATCTGCACACAAAGCATCTGAAAAGGGATTAATAACCAGGATATATGAGGAGCTCCAACAACTCAATAGCAAAAAATAAATAAACAATCTGATTAAAAAATCCGAAAAAATCTAAAAAGACATTTCTCAAAAGAAGACATACAAATGGCCAATGGATGTATGAAAAAAAATGCTCAACATCACTAACCATCAGAGAAATGCCAATGAAAACCATAACGCAATCCCATCTCACCCGTTAAAATGGCTTGTATCTTACATTGCAGGGCTGTGTTAAAAAAAAAAAAAGGCTTGTATCAAAAAGACAGGCAATAATAGATGCCAGGGAGGATGTGGAGAAAGGGGAACCTTCGTACACTGTTGGTGGGAATGTAAATTGGTGCAACCACTACAGAGAACAGTATGGAGGCTCCTCAAAAAATAAAACTAGAACTTCCATATGATCCAGCAATTCCACTACCGGTATATATCCAAAAGAAAGGAAATCAATATATCAAAGAGATATCTGCACTTTCATGTTTATTGCAGCACTATTCACAATAGCCAAGGTATGGAATCAACCTAAGTGTTCATCAACAGACGAATGGATAAGGAAAATGTGGTATATATACACAATGGAATATTATTCAGCCATAAAAAAGAATGAAATCCTGTCATTTGCAGGAACATGGATGGAACTGGAGGCCGTTATGTGAAGAGAAATACATCAGACACAGAAAGATAAATATCACATGTTCTTATTCATATGTGGGAGCTTTAAAAAGTTGATCTCATGAAAACAGACACTAGATTGATGGTTACCAGAGGCCAGGAAGGGGAAGGGAAGAGAAAAAAAAAATATATATATATATATAAATATTAATATATTTATTACCACTGATCTGTACACTTAAAAGTGGTAAAGATGGTAAATTATATATGTATATTTTCCCTCAATAAATTTTTTTAAAAATATAGAATAGAATAGGGAGCCCAGAAATAAACCCATGCATATACAGTCAACCAATCTGCAACAAAGGTGCCGAGAATGGGGGAAGGACAGTCTCTCAGTAAACGGTGCTGGGAAAACCAGATATCCACATGGGGAAGAATGAAGCTGGAGCCTCACCTCACACCATGCACACAACTCAACTCAAAATGGATTAAAGACTTAAACATAGACCTGGAGCCGTAAAAATCCTAGAAGAAAAGAGGGAAAAGCTCCTTGACATTGGTCTTGGCAGAGTTTTTGAATGTGGCAACAAAAGCAAAAATAAACAAGTGGGACTAAAGCTTCTGAACAACAAAGGAAACAATCAACAAAATGGAAAGGCAACCTACTCCAATAGGTGGCTAATGTCCAAAATACCTAAGGAACTCAACTCTTCAGTGAAAACAAAACAAAACCACCACCCCAAAAATAAAACCAAAACCCAAATAACCCAATTACCATATGGGCAAAAGACCTGAACAGAGATTTTTTCCAAAGAAGACATACAAATGGCCAACAGGTACACGAAAAGGTGCTCAACATCACAAATCATCAAAGAAATGCTGATCAAAACCACAATGAGATAGCACCTCATACCTGGTAGGATGGCTATTATCAAAAAGACCAAAGATAACCAGTGTTGGCAAGGATGTGGAGAAAAAGAAACCCTTGTACACTGTAAGTGGGACTGTATATTGGTACAGCTATTATTGAAAACAGTATAGAGGTTCCTCAAAAAATTAAAAATAGAACTACCATATGATCTAACAATCCCACTGTGGGATATATATACCAAAAAGAAATTAAATCGATATCTTAAAGAGATGTCCACACCTTTATGTTCATTGCAGCATTATTCATAATAGCCAAGATGTAGAATCAACGTAAGTGGATAAAGAAAATGTGGTAACATATATATAATGGGATATTATTCAGCCATAAAAAAGAAGGAAATCCTGTCATTTGTGACAACATGAATGCAGAGGACATTATGCTAAATGAAATAAACTAGACACAGAAAGAAAAATACTGCATGATCTCACTTATATGTGGAATCTAAAACAGAGAGTGTAATGGTCATTGCCAGGGGCTGGTGGGTGATGGAAACGGGGAGATATTGGTCAAAAGGGTCCAGAGTTTCCATTTTAAGATGAATAAGTTCTGGAGATCTAACGTACAGCATGGTGACTATAGTTAATAACACTGTATTGTATACTTGAAATCTGCCAAGAAAGTAGACCTTAAATGTTGTCACCACATACTCAAAAATGGTATCTATGTGAGGTGACTGACATATTAATTAGCTTGATGGTGGCAATCACTTCACAACACATAAGTATATCAAAACATCATGTATGCAATTTTTATTTGTCAGTTATACCTCAATAAAGTTAGGAAAGAAGAAAGAACCCTGAGAATATACACACATACATACATATATAGAGAGAGAAGGAGACGGGGCGGGGAGGGGAGAGAGAGGATGAGAGAGAAAGACTGCAACATGCAAGTGGAAATGTCCAGGAGGCAGCTGCAGATATACCCTGGTCCTGGAGTCAACCAGAGGTCTGGCCCTGAGATAAAGATCTGAAGTTACCCTGCCGCCTTGGAAGGTAATCAGAACCAGAGGGCAGGCCGGTACAATAGACCAAGAAACACCTCTGAAGTGACAGGTAGAGAGATGAGCAGCCTGGAAGAAAGAACCCCAGCGAAAACAGCCACACAGGGTGGATTTGGTCAGTGAGCAGAGACTGGGGGATTTGCCATTCCTGTTCACACCTGTTTCATACCTGTTATTCAGGTGTGCTCTGAGAGCACCAAAAACATGGCGCTCATGCTGTCACCTCCCACCAGATGGCCTCATTTTACATAATCAAATAACCTTCAGCAAGAAACTGCCTTTTCGTTTCTAATTCCCCCACCCCATCCCTTAAGTGTAGTAATCTAGTTTTAACAAAACACTGACCTTTCAAAATTTAACATGAAATGAAGTTAAAGTCTTACACCTCTGTCCGCCTGAGACAATGGAAAGCGTAAGGTTTAATAGAGAAATGGGGACGGCACCTCTAAAATATCTCCTGTTACTGTCATAGTGATCAATTGTGTGTTCAAGTCGAATTCCTAAGATGGGCTTGCTCCTAAGTACTGTTCTTGAGCACCTAAGCTGGAGGCTGGTGACGTCTCTCTCTGCACCTGCTACAACGATGGCGGCGGTGCTGAGCGCTCACCAACACCGCCAGGGCCCAGAAAGCCATGACTAACACGGGCCTGTTCCCCTGCAGATCAGAATCTTGTCCAGAAGACAAGAGAAACATAGTCAGCAAACCCTATTTTCCAGGAACTTTGTGTTTTTCAGTTTTGGTAAACTTCAGGTTATACAAGAAAACCACTGACATCCAGTCTTCAATAATGGAGTGAATACAGTATTCACCTCTTGAGGATCTCACTGGACTTCAAATTAAACCAAGCACAGAAATTTCTGAAGAAGCTAAAGCTCTTCTTAACTTTATTCTTCTTTCTCTCTACACATAGAAACATCCTTTATCAGACAGTTGATTAAAACTACTTAATAAACGGAATTTTCAGGTATTTCTTTTGGCCTAAGGGCTCTGTGAAAGACTTACTGAGACATGAGGGTGCCATGAACTGAGAACATCTGGGGAGCCCTGGACCAGAGGGTTATACCAATTGTAGCTACAGACCAATCTGGAAAGTCTCCCTCCCCTCACTGAGAGCTCAGATGCTACGCACATTCAGTCGCTGGGGTGCGAGTAGCACGGTGAGACTATGAATTAGACTCTTTAACTTCAATATTCCTTGGGCACAATCTATATTCTATATTTTATTCCACAGCAGTGCAATTTGGAAGTGGAACCACTGTGCATCTAACCAACGGGACTATGGAACACAGGTTAATCAGCCTGTTCAGCAATGGAACCTCCCATTACAGGGACTTGCTGGAATAAAGCTGCTCCTCCCAGCGTACCCCCCCCCACCCCCCACCCCCGTCCCCTCACTATTCTGGGAGGCTACCTGGTCCTTGATTCTGAAAATTTAGTAACTCTGAGCCTCACCTGACATTAATTGCCTTCCTCCAGCCTGCTGACAAAGGAATTTCAGTCTCAAACTGTCAAGCCAATTATGACAAGAACAAGGCTTGTCACTTCCCTGTTGAAAGCTCTTCAGCAGCTCCCACCAGTGCTGCTCAAACTTCACCTCTAAATTACTCCAGACACGCCAAATATTCTCAACACCCACAACTACCCTCTGTTATCACACCCATTTCATGGATGCGAAAATCTGAGGTGAGTTCCTAAGGTCACACAGTAGAACATGAAAGAGCCAGCCTGTGCACAGGTGGTCTGGCCACAGCGTCTGTGTCCTTAACCCACTGCAACTGTGTCTCCCAGATAGCTTGAGACAGCCAGTTCACACCTTGGGCAAGAGACTGAGGAAGCAGGTTACTGAAAGCAGGAAACTTCTTTAAAGTTCCATGATTTATCTTCACAAGTCACACATATTTTACATTCTTTTGCTAAGATTTGTCTTTATAGAAAACAATGCTTTCCACCTCACACCCATTTAGGGTGCCTATTATTCAAAAAACAGAAAATAATAAGTGTTGGTGAAGATGTGGAGAAACCGGAACCCCTGTGCACTGTTGGTGGGAATGTGAAATAGTGCAGCCTCTGCTGAAAACTGTACAGTGGTTCCGCAAAAAATTAAACATTGAACTATTATATGCTATAGCAATTCCACTTCTAGGCACATACCCAAAAGAATTGAAAGCAGGGACTGAAACAGATATTTGTACACCCAGGTTCACAGCAGCATTATTCACAATAGCCAACAGGCAGAAATAACCCGAATGTCTACTGACAGATGAATGGATAAAAGAAATGTAGTATATACACATAACAGACTATTATTCAGCCTTAAAAAGAAAGGAAATTCTGACACACGCTACAACATGGATGAATCTTAAGGACAATATACTAAGTGAAATAAGCCAGACACAAAAAGACAAATATTGTTTGATTTCACTTATATGAGGTACTTAGCGTGGTCAAACTCATAGAGACAGAAAGTGGAATGGTGGTTGCCAGGGGCAGGGGCAGAGAGAAATGGGGAGTTAATGTTTATTGGATACAGAGATTCAGTTAGGGAAGGGGGAACAGTTCTGGATATGGACGTGGTGATGGTTGTACAACAATGTGAATGTTGTGAACTTAATACTGCTGAATTATACACCTGAAAATGGTTAAAATGGTAAATTTCATGTTTTACATATTTTACTAAAATAAAGAAATCTCTGTCTAAAACAAAGAACAAAAACAATGCTTTTAATAATTTAATTACTTAAAAATTTCCAAAATATATTTGATTTGGGAAGATTCACGATTATCGTATAGTTTCCCGAACACAATGTTTCCTTAGGTTTTTCATCTGTTAAATGGGAACAACAGTAACAGTGACTTTGGAGGGTTGTGGTAAGGGTTAAGTATTATTATTCCTATGACAGTGTCTGAGACACAACAGGCATCTTGGTTAGTTCCTGGCCGTTAATACATACAATTTGAACCTGCAAATGAGCTTCAGTACAGGAAATGTCACTCTCAGGAAGTGAAATTCCCCCAGTGGCTTCCTGACACTGACAACTCCTGTATTAGATCATGATGCTGTGCACCAATTCATCCAATGCACACCACATTATACAAAGTTATGTTTTTTCATGACTGATGCACCCCCACTAGACCATAAACTCCTTAAAAATGGGACCTGTCTTAGTTACCCTTAGCCACAGCATAATATATAGCACAGTGTCTGGCATCTAATAGCAGCTCAATAAATATTTGTTGAAACTTTCAGAGCCTCTTTGTAAACATTAGGTTCGGTGTCTACAAAGTAAACTTATCCTTCTGTGGGAGAAGCTACAAAGACTGCTAGTCAATTATCTGTACTTCATAATATCAAAAAAAGAGTCTTTCCAGTTTTTTCTCCCACATACCTACCAAGAAAAAAGAGAAAAAAGTCTGAGAATTGGAGGACCCACCAAATTTAAGCCCCAGAAAATACCTTATCCCAATCCTTGGGTGCGGGAATCAGACATGAAACGATTGCAAGGCCCTACATTACTGAAGTCATGTTCTTCCCAGTATACACCTGTGACTGCCCAGAGACCTCCACCACATCATGTCTAATCCTGAATAGCAACGTTTAAGGGGACAGTGCAAAGGGCCATGGAATTTCTGTCCCTTTTCTGGATTTGACACCTGACTAACTAACCAGTCACCAAAACAGACTAGGAAATATAGCTAGTGCCTTTGAGGTTTCTTTGTGTGCAATTTAGAAAAAAGATATTTAAAAAGTTGAGTGTTACATGATCAACATCTCCTCCTTTTCTGTTAAATGATGATTACCCTGGCACTAATTTACATCTTCTATAGAACGGTCCTTTACAGTTTGGGGAGGTGGCCGGGGAAAGAGGCAACTCCAAGTTCAACTTCAGAAACCTGGACAGAAAAATCTCACCGTTAATTCCAGAGGCTATGTATTGCTGCCTACGTTAGGGTTTCAATACTTCCTTATCAACTACTCTGCTCCTAAATTGGGCAAGCAAGTGGAATGTTTCAGTTTGATACTGTTTTTATTTTACAAAATACATGCTGTTGATAACAATTCTAACCTCCTGGGAGTGCTTTGCTACCTTTGCCTAATGGAAATTTCTTATCTCAAATAATATGAAATGTAAAAAGAGATGAAGAACAAAAGGAAAATCCTGCCTAATGAGACAGTTCTCACTTTCTTCTACCTATGTCTTCTGAATAGGAATACTGGATCTATCATCTATTCTTTTGTGAGATTCCCTCCTCCTACCTCAATTTCAATTTTCATCCCCAACTTACACATACAGAAAAAGTCACAGTAGCATTCTAATATTGTACCTTAAAGTACAAGTGAAGCTAAAAAAAAGAAGGAACGTAAGTCTCCCGAATGAGGCCAGTGCTGGATGCCCGACCTGGAGAAAGCTCTCAAGCAAACACTTGTCCCTGGGCTAGGCTCAAGAATGAGCCAGTCCCTACAGGACCAACTGCCCTTTATGATCATGGGCAATATGTTTTCTGCAGCTAGGCCACCTACTCAGTGTGGCTGCACCACAGCTTTGCAAACAAAAGAGGGCTTTGGGGCTGAGAGGCAGGAAGATCAAACTCTTCTACAGAATGAGATTATTAATGTCCTTCTGAACTTAAATCCTAGAAAAATTAAAGAGTAAACACACAACACACAAGATGATATCCTTACCTATTATCTTTTAAAAGGCAAGGATAAACTTAGATGTATCAAAGAATACAAAAGTCAAATATGGTAGAATCACTTATTTTAATGGTATAAAAATGAATATTGCTACAACATGGATGAATTTTAAAAACATCATGCTAAATGAAAGAAGCCAGGCACAAAGACCACAGACCATGAGAGTCTATGGACATACTGAGATGTCCAGAAAAGGCAAGTCCATAGAAACAGAAAGTAGACAGTGGCTGCCAGGGCTGGGGAAGGAAACAGACAGGGATGATTAATGGACATGAGGTTTTTTGGAGGAGGATGGAAATATTCTAAAATTAGATTGTAGTGGTGGTTGCACAACTCTGTAAATTCACTAAAAATCATTGAATTGTATAATTAACATGAGCAAATTTTATGGTATGTAAATTGTATCTCAATGAAGCCGTTAAAAATAAAAAATATAAATAAATCATAATTGCCTTGTGAACAGTCTAATAAACATTATGAAAAAGATTCAGACAACAGGTCATATAATTCAAGGTCAAGCATGTATTTAAGTATTCAGGTAATCTATTTTGGTCAAAAGAGTTACAATACAGGTTGTGTATCCCTAATCTGAAAATCCAAAATCTGAAATGCTCCAAAATCCAAAACCTTTCAAGGGCCAACATGATGCTCAAAGGAAATGCTCAATGGAGTATTTAGGATTTGGGATTTTTGGATGAGGGATGCTCAACCAGTAAATGGAATGCAAACACTGAAAAATCTGAAAAAAAAATCCAAAATCGGAAACACTTCTGGTCCCAAGCATTTTGGATAAGGAATTCTCAACTGGTTCAATATTTCCCAAATCCACACTTCTGAAAAATCCGTCAGATACTGCACACCTTTTCCGTCCACATCACCAATGAGCTCAGAAAGGTCTTCTTTGTTGGTGGTTTTCCTAACACTCTTTTTGGGGACTTTAAAAGGAACCTCTTCCTTTTCTCTGTGGCACAACCCTAAATTATATAGGAGAGAAAACCTTGTTCCTTTGACTTTCATTGATTAGAGCCACAAGGAGAGGCCCTTTGCAACAACACAATCAGAAACCGTCTTAAAAAATTATCTCCTGGATATACCCTGGGTGTGATCCAAAAGGTAGAGCAGTTTCTCATTCACGCCCCTCGCTCTCCGGGCCAGCGAGTTATCTGTGCCCACCACCCTCAGTCAGACTCAGAATATGACATCCGCCTTTCCAGAGTGTGAGCACCAGGTAGAGCTCCCGGGGTCCTCACGGATACTGTTTGGTGAGGGTTACCCCAGACGTCTGATCTTCGTTATCGTTCCAAGCTGCTTCTACCATCTGCCAGCCACGCAGACACACCTAGGTCCACTTTCTGGTCCTTTTTAGAGACGGGTCTCACTATGAGGCTGGAGTGCACTGGCACGATCACAGCTCCCTGCAGCCTCCAACCCCTGGGCTCAAGCCATCCTCCCGCCTTGGCCTTCCGAGCTGCTGGGATTACAGGTGCACCACCCTGCCCAGCAAGTCCTTCCTTTCTGCCTCTACGTGCAATCATGACTCCTGTAAACTGAGCGACAGGTGTCCTGGATTCCACTGTTAAACCCTGCTGAATGCCTGCCACCTCCTGTCAGCCACACTCACAGCCCACGGGTGTCTCCTCCGCCTCCTGCTGTGACTTTCTGCTGCTCCTGATTTTGTTCTGTGTTTGGAAATCATTAATCCCACCCTCACGCTCTCAGCTGTTCCCATCGGAAGCCTCCTGTTCCCCTCATGGCCACCCTCCTCCCCCTCGTGCTCCTCCCGAGTGGACCATACCCATCCTCATTCTGCTGTTCCTCCTAGTCAGCTTTCTTCACAGACGGGATTTTTGAGGGTTAGAAATGATTAAAAAAAAAAAAAAAGACTTTCGCTCAATATCTCAGTTTACAAATGGGGACCTAGAGACCAAGGTAAATAGCTAAAATGTTGATGTCAGCTTTATTCACAACCACAGAAACTTGGAAGCAACTGAGATGTCCTTCAACAGGTGAATGGACAAACAAACCGTGGCACATCCAGACAGGCAGATATTATCAGGGGTAAAAAGAAATGAGCTGTCAGGCCAAGAAAAGACACAGAGGCAACTTAAATGCATACTTGCTAAGTGTAAGAAGCCAGTCTGAAAAGGCTACAGACTGTATGATTGCAACTAAGTGACATTCTGGAAAAGACAAATCTACGGAGACTAAAAATATCAGTGGTTGCCAAAGGTTGGGGGTGGGGGATAAACAGGGGGAGCACATAGGATTTTTAGGAGGGTGGATGTATAATGGTAGATACGTGACATTACGGATTTGTCCAAAAGCATGGAATACACAACATCAAGAGTAAACCCTGATGTCAACTATGGACTTTAGTTAACAGTTATTAATATAAATTTTCCAGTTGTAACAAATTTATCTCACTAAGCAAGATGTTAACAATAGGGGAAACTGTGTGCAGGGGAGAGGGTGCATCTGGGAACTGTCCCTTCTGATCCATTTTTCTGTAAACCTAAAACTGCTCTAAAAATGCAGACAAACATCTGATGGTGAGTGGCACAGACAGGCCAAGAGGAGCTTTGTAACTGCACAGAGGGTCCCGACTCACCTAGGGGAATGCTCAGAAACCTGCCCCAGGGCTAGTAAGCATGCTAACTTCACTGAGGCAAAGAAAAAATTAATAACCTCACAACATCAAGTTTCAAAATTACCTCCAATCAAAATCCAAACTCTGCGTGACAGACAGCACCTTGACTAGCTGAATTTAAAATTTACATCAAAGAGCAAAGGGCTTATAATAGCTGCCATATTCCTGGGAGAAGAAAAGAACAAGGAGAGGAGACATATGCCCTGTCTGTATCAACAGCCTCGATTTTAAAGCAAGATTAAGTTTGGACTATTACATGAAGTTGAGCATTGTAATTGCAGAAGTGAGTGGTTTTGTGTGCTTTCTTTTTTTTAAACTTGAAGTGACCGTGAAATTTTTATGACCCAAAAGTGACCAAAAGAGTCAAGAGGCCTGCTTGAGTTCTCATCCAGGGTAGGAGAGGAACCAATCATAGAGGTGATTTAAGGGAACCACAGGAAGCAAAACAAACAAACAAAAAATTGCTTTATATTCACATCTCACATTATACCTATTCTACTAAACAGTTACATAAAGAAAAATACTGTTTAGGAATATACTTATATGTGTAAAACCATCAAAGAGGAGTTAGGGAGTGATAATCCCAAAATTCAGAAGGATGGTTTCCTCTCTGGTGGGAGGTGGGTGGCTAGCTAGGTGTGTCAACACTTGGCACTAGATAGACCCGTGTTCAAATCCTGCTGCACCACTCAGGAGCTCCATGTCCCTGAGCAAGTTACCTAACTACTCTGAGCTTCATTTCCCACATCTAAATAAAGGAGGAATAACAATATTGTTCATCAAGGTGCAGTTGGTTTAAATAAGAAAATGTTGCCTGTTGAAGACCTTTGTACCAGTCTGGCAAAGAAAATAGTGGTCCCATTTGCTGATTACTGCCTATGTGCCAAAAGCCATGGTCAGTACCTCACAGGAATGAACATATTTAATTATCTCAACATCACATAGTCATAAGCAAAAGAGACAGGATTTGAACCCAGATGGTCTGATTCCAGTGCTAAACTCAACCACCATACTCTTCTTTCTTACTGATAAGACGTACGTTACCATTATTGGTATTGTTTATTATAATAATAAATATTCACAGCTAAGGTTTAAAAAATTGGGTTAAAATTACCTATATATAGCTAAGATGAGAATACTTGACACAAAAGCAATTTACTTGAAGAAGAACCCAAAGATGTGGTGACCTGGGTGGCTAACGTGATCTGACATTGCCATGCACCTACTGAAAATTCCAATACACTCTTAGTCTAGGAGGCCAACAGTAGAAGCAGAGCTCAGATTAAAAGAGGCAAGTTTTCCCCATCCTCCTCTAAACCCACACTAATTTAAAGTAATATATCCAGTTCTAAGGACCACATCTTAAAAGAAACACAGACAAATCATAGATCAGTTTATACAATGATCTGCCATCCACATCCTTTCACAAACAGTAGAAGGATTCTGAAACACTCAGCTTCAAAAAGACAACTTTTAGGGACGATATCATAGTGATTTCCTATGGAAGAAAGATTAGAAATTTATTCAGAAGCACACCCTCTGGTAGAATCAGTGTGTTGAATGAGGTTCTTTTTCATTCTGTGACAGAGAATTCATTAGCAGTCAAAGCTGTTTACAAACAGAATATGCCATCTATTGAGGTGCAGGCTTCCTACCATCAGGAGGGCCCAGTGGCTGGGAGTCATGGCCTGCAGGTGGCATAGGTGCTGGATTCCAAACCTCTGAGGTTTCCTTCGACTTTAAGATTTTATGGCCAAGAATATATTAATATAATATTTATTCTAAAAATATAATCCTTACATCAACAGCAGAAAAGGTCCTGCATCACTCCTGTAGGAAGATGCCCCTGTTTATTATTTGACATCCTTCTGTATTCATCTAACTTTGTTGACCTACAGAAATCTTACTAGTTTCTATGTCCTAAGGACAAGACAGGGGACAGGCCCACACAATACTACTTTGGCTTTGCAGAACAAGGACAAAGAAAAAGAGACTGTAAAACAAAACTCACCTCCTTGCTTGACCATATGTCCAGTTTTTAATTCCAATCAACATTTGTTTAAAAAACTGATGTGAACTGCCACAAGAATGAGAAATGGTAATACCTCCATAGTAATCCCAAGCCAAATTAAACAATGCCACTGCGGGAGACTCCCGTGGATGTTTTTTTTTTTTTTTTCTGAGGGAGGGTCTTGCTCTGTCACCCAGGCTGAAGTACAGTGGCACAGATCATAGCTCACCGCAGCCTGGAACTCCTGGGCTCAAGCAATCCTCCTGCCTCAGCCTCCTGAGTAGCTGGGACTACAGGTGCGCACCACCACACCCAGCTAATTTTTTAATTTTTTGTAGAGACAGGGGTCTCAATATGTTGCCCAGGCTAGCCTCGAACTTCTGGCCACAAGCGATCCTCCCACCCCGGCCTCCCAAAGTGCTGGGATTATAGGTGTGAGCCACCACACCCAGCTGGGTTTTGTTAACTAGGTCTAAAGGATTTAATGGCAAAGGGTTTCAGAGACCTCTAGACTTTTTCCCCTCCTTTCTGGAATATCCAGCAAAGCAATTGGTATTTGAAATGGGCTTGCTGTTTTATTATAAAGTGACTTCCTACGAATCTGTGTTTGTATGGGAGCGGGGGAGGGGAGGTGTGGGGGGGGGGGCAGGCAATGAGGACCTGACATTTAGTCCAGTGAGTTTTGAAACAAAACCAGGTAAGAGGAGAGAAAAGGCGGGAAAGTGAGGAGTTGGAAGAACAGCAGCTCTCTTTTTAAGAAGCCAAATACGCGTTTATTGGGAGACTTCAGCCCAGGAGAAAAATCTGCCTTCAGGAGACCCCATGCCCACCGAGAGAGCCGGGGAACACAACGGAAAGTCCCAGGCATCCTAGCAGTTCTGGTGATTATAAATGGCCCCCTCTTCAACCCTTACACATATTTTGAAAATCAGGCAGAACATGGAAATAAGGCAAAGGATGGCCACCTGTCCTTTTAATATCACACCAGAGCTGGTCTAACTGGTCTGCCCAAGGATTATTTCATTCTGTACCTCATTCTGAGTTGCTATTTACTACTGATTACGTAAGTTACAGGTTAATCTGTAGATATATATTTTTTTTTTTGGTCCAGGAGAGATGTAAATAATTTCTATCTTTCAGAAATGATACCTGCAAAGGTCATGGTTTTACTGCCCTCTAGGACATTAACCAGTTTTGTCTCTAATTTAGCAAACATTTCAACATGCCTTTCCTGACAGACTATATAAATCCCTGCTCCTCAGTGCCCTGTGAGCCAGCTGTGACACCCTGCTGGTTCCCTCCTTAATGAGCTAAATAAATCTTTGGCACGTGTTCATGATATATTTGTAGGAGAGCCATATTTTAACATTTTGAAAGTTGTACTTTAATATACTTATTCTATACTCAATCACTATTGCCCTGTTTACTCTTTCCACCTTTACAATTTCTTTCTAATGAGTCTATATTGGGTCAAAGTTTTTATGTCACTATTATTTTATAGTCTTAACTATTTTATCACATGAATATTACAGATAGTTTAGGGGTTATGGAGGACTTGGAGAGTAAATTAAAGGCATATGTCTTCCTCTAAATATGGGTCTTTTCTAAAGACTGAAAAATAATAAAAACAAACAATTAAAAGTTTTATCGCAAAATTAAGATTTCTAAAAAACTAAGTCCTGCTTTTCCAATATATTTGATCACTATTCACCCCACACCCAGCAGCTAGCTGCTCATTTCAAACTCCTATCTTTCTTTTCAAATTGTTTCTTTTTTTTCTAGTCAATCTAACATTCTAATTTAGAAATAATGCCTATCATTGTCTCTTGAAATATACCACCTTCTACTAATCTGCTCTTCTCTCCAGAAAAATAAATAACACTTATTGAACGCGAAGTGCCAGACATGTACAAGACCGTTCATGTGCATAGACAAATGAAAACTCTGCATTAAGTTAATTGCTGTCACGTTAGTTGAATTTCTTGGCACCAAAGGATTAAATTCAAACGCAAATGAAGGCACTAAAATTAAGTTGCAGTTTTCCCTATACAGTGGTCATCTAGATAATACACAACATGCTTAATTAAGCCTTTAATATTTTTAAAAATGAAAACACAAAATTTACAAATTATTATAGTACCCAAGGATACAACCCCAGTCCTATAGAGGTTGCCATTAATCCAAATATCACTTAAGCTAACAAATTCAGCCTTTTCCAAACCTCTCTAATCAACTTGTTAACAGGTGTTAATGTGTACCTATATTAACCAATTTAAGTTCTCCCATGTTCTCTTCACCCTGTACTCTCCAGGGAAGTGAAACTAGATATTAAAACCAACAAATCAGTAACTTGGGAGACAGAGACAGAGAAAAAGCCTAGAAAACCCAATCAGCACCTGAATAACCAAGAGTTTCATATAATACTGTATTGCTCCAAACAACAAGTGTTGGCAAGGATGTGGAAAAATCAGGACCCTTTAACATTGCTGGTGGGGATGCAAAATGGTGCAGCCACTTTGGAAATAATTTGGCAGTTCCTCAAAATAATAAACACAGAGTTATCATATGACCCAGCAATTCCACTCCTAGGTGTATACCCAAGAGAACTGAAAATATATGTCCACATAAAAACTTGTACATGAATGTTCATAGCAACATTACTCATAACAGTCAAAAAGTAGAAACAAACCAAGTGCCCATCAACCAATGCCTACACAAACAAAATTTGATATATCCACATAACTGAATATTATCCAGTCATAAAAAGGAAATATTGATACATGCTACATCATGGATGAAACTTGACAATATTATTCTAAGTAAAAGAAGCTAGGCACAAAAGGCTATATATTATATGATTCTATTTATATGAAATGTCCAGAATAGGCAAATACATAGAGACAGGAGGCAGATTAGTGGTTGTCAGAGGGGGAAATGGGGAATGACTGTTAAAAGGTACAGGAATTCTTTTTTGGGGTGAAGAAAATATACTGGAATCAGTTAGTGGCGATGGTTGCACAACTCCCTCTCTCTCTCTCTCTACTCACACAAACCATTTAGTTGAATTGTAAATGTGTGAACTTTATGGTCTTTATATCCTAACAAAGCTGTTTTAAAAAGTTGTATTGTCCACTTCCCATGAATTTAGTCCTAATTCATCCTTACAAGGAGCACTGTTTGACTCGAGTTCCAGTAAACAAATATTTTGCAACTCTCCTTCAGGCAAGAAAACGATTGTGAGCTCCTTGGATAGGTACAGATGAAAATACTGATTAAATTCCTGCAAGTGAAGTCAAGATTCTACATACCTTGAAACAGGCAGAATTTTTAATAGTGTACAAATGATTCAGCCATAGAATAAACAGTGAGTGCTAGAAGAGGAAATCCTTGTCCTTCCACCTGAATGCAGTAGACCAAGTCTGTCTGTCGCCTAAGTACCTCACAGGGAGCTCAGCGTACACAGTTGTTGGTTATCAAGTTCTAAAACTGTTACAGATTAAGTAGATGTAAAATAACTATCTTTTAAAAATTCACTCGAGGGGAGGCTGGATGAAGAGCTAGTAATCCATTTCCATGGTCCATGAATTATTATGAATGGACTCACACTCACACGCAGCACATACAGTAAGGACTGCAAGCACCCATCCTACCTCCCCACCTACGTGGGGCGTCGTGTTTCACAGCGCGGCATGGTGCTGTCAGCGCTTCTTAACATTTCTAGCAGCGGCCACCTCACCCTGCAAAGAGCCTGGGAATTCTCTTCCCCAGCTCCTGTCCTACTCCTGCAGGCCCTGAACAAAAGAGAAATCTCAATGCGATTTCTTTTCTTCTTTTTTAAATCATATGTTTGAAATGATGCAAAGTCTGGGATGCTTTTAATGGCACACTTAAATAATTTTACATATTGCCACTCATATCTTCCATAATTTGTGACTTAGCCATTCCACGTACCGCCGCCGTCTCACAGATCTAGAATCTCTGTTCCACGAGGCCCCCATTGTCTGCGAGGGAAGCTGCGAGAGTTCATTTAACCCGAAGGCGGCAGATGCAGGAGGCACCTACCAAGGACTCCGCCACTGACCCGTGGGCGAAAAGATGGGAGCGTGGACACCTCGAACAGCTGAGCAGGCAAGTCCCTTCCACAAACTCCTCTCGAATCCCTGCCTCTGCTTGCGGTCCTCAGAACTTCCCCCCTTCCAGACTCACGGCAACGTGTCCAAACCCCCAGGGCTGCGGCCCCATCACCCGCCCGCCGCCCGCAGCTGCTGTTCACGCCAACCGCGCCTCTGCCTCCCGCGCTCCTCGCAATGCTCCTGCTGCTCCGGCCACCGCACCTCTGAGTGCCGCATCAAACGGACTCTTTTCAGAAAGAATCCCACGGCCGTTCCTGAAGCCTCTGGGCTGTGAGCACTCATTCCTCTGCAGGCTTCCGTCCCACGCGATTGCTCCTCCTCCGTCCTCACTCTTTCCCTCGGTTCTGCCCATTCCCCAGGCTCCAGACTCCACTGGCTTCTCCAGCACTCGACGTGCCTGAGTGCCCACTGTGCCTGTGTCACCCACTCTTCTCCGCTCCACGTGAAACCATCCCAACTACAGCCGGCACAGACACCACCTCCCACCGTCCTCTGTCCCCACCCACACTGGCCTTCTTCACCCCTGTCCCTCTCCCCACCCACACCCCCAGGTCGCTGGAGTCACTCCCCCAGCCACTGCCTCCGCCACTGCCCTACCTCAGGGCTGTGTTGCTTCCCCCCAAGACCTGTTCTTGTTTTTCCGTCTTTCTGCTCTCAATCCATTCAGCGCCCAAATGCCAGGTGAAAGCTTCCTGAAGGTCACCCCAATGACAGTCAACACCGTGCTCAACAACTGCCAATGGCTCCCATTCCAGGAAGGATTAAAAGTCAGTCTCCTCAGCCCGGCCTGCTGGGCTGTCATCATTCACACACACGCTCACATTAAACTATTCTCAGAAACTTCAGAGAGCACTTACAATGTGCAAGACACAGAGCCTGGTGATTCGAAAACAGCAAGAAGAATAAGCAATTGTGTCATCTCGTGTTATTCCTGTACAGATGCTGTAGGCTTCAGTCGGCCTGGACTCCTGCTGGCCTCTGAAAGTGCCTCCTGCCCCTTGCCTCTTTTTAGGCTGTTCCACCCACGCAGAAGGCCTTTTCTGCCATGTTACCCTTTCAAGATCCTCAAGACCATGAAGGTCTGCCTCAATGACACCCCCTCCCACAGTCACATCTTCCCTCTGCTTCCCCACCAGCTGGACCGCAATCACACTGTGGACACGGATATGCCCATCTCTGTGCCCCGGAGCCTGGGTAGGCACGCCAGTCCTAGGGGACTTGGCCCTCATGAGATGAGGGGATCTATGCTTTTATCAACATTCAGGCACCCACCACGTTAAACACATACTCATAGCCAGGACTGTGGGTCTTGACTCAAAAGAGATACAGGTGCTCACCAGACATCTGGAGTGCATGGGGACAAGGTGATGGACAGGTTTGGCCGTGGGGATGGCTGGAGTCAAGAAGGAAGAGAGAGCTGGGACAGCATCCTGGAGGACACTTCTGTTTAGTGGGCAAGAGGAGGAAGAGGAGCTGGCACCGAGACTGAAAGGACAAAAGTGGGTATCAGTCACCAAGCAGAGTTGCAAGAAGGAGGGAGAGATTAACAATGTTAAGGGTTTCAGAGAATCAAGAAGTAGTACAAGAAAAGGCCAGTGAATTGGAAATTAACAGATCATTATTTAACTTAGAATGTGCTTTCTTAACTCTAATGAGGTGTACATCAAATGCAAGGGCTTTAGAAAAAAATGCACGGTGAGGAAGAGGAGGCATGGGCATACCTCAGAGATACAGCAGGTTCGGTTCCAGACTACTGCAGTAAAGCAAGTATCACAATAAAGCGAGTCACATGAAGTTTTTGGTTTCCCAGAGCATGTAAAAGTCATGTTTACACTATACTGTAGTCTATCATGTGTGCAATAGCATTATGTCTAAAAAAAGTACATAAATTTTAAAATGCTTTATTGCTAAAAAAAAATGCTAACAATCATCTGAGCCTTCAGCACATTGTAGTCTTCTTGCTGGTGAAGGGTCTTGCCTCAATGTTGATGGCTGCTGACTGATCAGGGTGGGGTGGCTGCAGCAATTTCTTAAAAAAACATAACAATGAAGTTTGCCACATCGATTGACTCTTCCTTCCACGAAAGATTTCTCTGTAGTATGCAATGCTGTTTGATGGCATTTTACCCACAGTAGAACTTCTTTCAAAATTGAAATCTATCCTCTCCAACACTGCTGCTGCTTTATCAACTAAATTTATGTAATTTTCTAAATCCTCTGTTTTCATTTCAACAGTGGTCACAGCATCTTCACCAGGAGTAGATCCCATCTCAAGAAAACACTTTCTTTGCTCATCTATAAGAAGCAACTCCCCATCCGTTCAAGTTTTATCATAAGGTTGCAGCAATTCAGCCACATCTTCAGGCTCCATTTCTAATTCTAGTTCCTTTGCTATTTTCACCACAACACGAGTTACTTTATCCACTGAAGTTTTGAACCCCTCCAAGTCATCCATGAAGGTTGGAATCAACTTCTCCAAACTCCCATTAATGTTGATATTTTGACCTTCTCCCATGAATCACAAATGTTCTTAATGGCATCTAGACTGGTGAATCCTTTCCAAAAGGTTTTCAACTTAGTTTGTCCCGATCCATCAGAGAAATCACCATCTACAGCAGCTATAGCCTTACAAAATGTATTTCTTACCTAATAAGACTTGAAAGTCAAAATTACTCCTTGATCCATGGGCTGTAGAATGGTTGTTGTGTTAGCAGGCATGAATACAGCATTAATCTCCTTGTATATCTCCATCAGAGCTCTTGGGTGACCAGGTACCTTGTCAATAAGCGGTAATATTTTGAAAGGAATCTTTTTTTCTGAGCAGTAGGTCTCAAGAGTAGGCTTAAAATATTCAGTAAACCTTGCAGTAAACAGATGTGCTGTCATCCAGGCTTTGTTATTCCAGTTAAAGAGCACATGCAGCGTAGATTCACCATAATTCTTAAGGGCCCAGGATTTTTGGAATGGTAAACGAGCACTGGCTACAACTTCAAGTCACCTGCTGCATTAGCCCCTAACAAGACAGTCAGCCTGTCCTTTGAAGCTCTGAAGCCAGACATTGACTTCTCCTCTCTAGCTATGAAACGGCTAGATGGCATCTTCTTCCAACAAAGGCTGTTCCATCTACATTGAGAATCTGTTGTTTAGTGTAGCCACCTTCATCAATTCTCTTAGCTAGATATTCTGGATAACTTGCTGCAGCTTCTCCATCAGCACTTGCTGCTTCACCTTGTACTTTTATGTTATGGAGATGGCATCTTTCCTTAAACCTCATGAACCAACCTCTGCTAGCTTCAAATTTTCTTCTGCAGCTTCCTCACTTTTCTTAGCCTTCATGGAATTAAAGAGTTAAATCCTTGCTCTGGATTGACCAGCTATCCAGACCATTAAAACTCTCTCCATATCAGCAATAAGGCTGTTTCACTTTCTTATCATTTGTGTGTTCACTGGAGTAGTTCTTTTAATTTCCTTCAAGAACTTTTCCTTTGCATTCACAACTTAGCTTACTATTTGCTGTATTTGCCTAGCTTTTGGCCTGTCTTGGCTTTTGACATATCATCCTCACTAAGCTTAATCATTTCTAGCTTTTGATTTAAAGTACAGACATGGGACACTTCCTTTCACCTGAACACTTAGAGGCCATTGTAGCATTATTAATTGGCCTAATATCAATATTGCTGTGTCTCAAAGTATAGGGAGGCCCAACAAGAGGGAGAGACAGGGAACAGCTGGTCAGTTGAGCAGTAATTTATTGGAACACATAACATTTATTGGTTACGTTCACTGTCTTACATGGGTGTGGTTCATGTCACCCCAGAACAATTACAATAGTAACATCAAAGATCACTGATCACAGGTCACCGTAACAGATATGATAATAAGGAAAAAGTGTGAAATACTGTGAGAATTACCAAAATGTGACAGAGAGACATACACATGCTGTTGGGAAAATGGCGTGAAAGACTTGTTCCACGCGGGGTTGCCACAGACCTTCAATTTGTAAAAAATGCAATATCTGCAAAACGCAATCAAGTGAAGAGCAATAAAACAAGGTATGTCTGTAGCTGTTTTCCATACCCCTGCCAAACTTCTAGAAAGAGAAGGGTGGAGAGAAACAAAGCAATGACTGTGCGAGCAAAGCTGGCCGAGAACTGCAGATAGCTAGATAGCTAGGACCACTCGGGAAACTTGTAACTGCTTCACCTACCTCCAGGGATGATTCTGAAATAGAAAAACAGATGTAGCTGTGACTATTTCTCCTTTGGCTAGCAAAAGAATTCATGGGCTCCGAAATTCCTGGAAGTGCACAGGCAGTGATAGTACAGGGTCTAAAAACAGGTGATACTGCTTTGAAAAAAGTAGTTTCTTGCCAAAGTGTCAGAACACGTCACCTGGTGTTTGCTGGAACAGCCTCCTCAAGGAAAAGGATTAATCAAAGTCTCTTTGTTGGTTCTTCTCAGTTTGCATAAACCTACACCTACACATCTGACCTATACTGAGGCTCTTTTTAACTAAACAGCCTATTAAGTGTGCCTTCATAGAAATGAAACCACCTTCTTGATAAATTAGCCAGTTAGAATTTCCTGAGGACATTAAAAAAAACCAAACACTACTATTTCCAATCCTGCCTCTTGATCTTCCTTCCCTTTACCTCAATTTGATCCATTATGGTTTTGTTGCTCATTTCAAGTAAGTTTCCCTGTGGAGCACTTCTCTCTAAAACCTATTTTTCATGCAGAAAATTAATGTACCTGCAACTCTGCTATGCTTTTGCTTTGCGTTCCTGCAACTGAAGGCTGAGAAATTCTGAAAGGTAAATAACTTCTCTCCAGCTACTGGGCATGATTTAGACCTGAGGACAACCTGAAATCAATTCAGCTGGAATCCTGACTCAGTGAGCATGGTTGTTGTGTTTTTATTTAGTTCTGGGATTTAGGATACTCTGTCATCAGTTTTGCTGGGCTGTTGCTGCTGTTCCCTCTCCCAAACCCTCTTCTGTTTGAAGACTATCATCAGCCCCCAGCAAACACATGACACGGGACTTTGTGTATCCCTGACATACTATCAACTTCTGACCTTGGTCCTACTATCAATTCCTAATTGCTGGTGTAGCATCAAATTTTCCTGTGGCTATTCCCAAACTTCCCAATTTTCCACTTTTACTTTGTAATTAACTACATCATCTAAGCAGGTGAAGGAAAGATGACTTCTCTATCTCTTCATGTACATTGTTACACCCACATTTCCTCACTTGGGGGCTGTGATGGTTAATTTTGTGTGTCAGCTAAATTAGGCCATGGTAGCCAGTTTGGTCAAACACCAGTCTAGGTGTCACTGTGAAGGTCTCCTTTAGATGTGATTGACAGTTGAATCAGTAAACTCTGAGTAAAGCAAATGACCCTCCATAATGTGGACAGGCCTTGCCCAATCAGTTGAAGGCCTTAAAAGAAAAGACTGAGGTCCCAGAATAAGGAATCAGCTTCAAAAGTGCCTTAGGATTCAAAACTAAAACATCAACTCCTGCCAGAATCTCCAGCCTACTGATCTGCCCTGCTGATTTTGAACTTGCCAGCCTCCACAATTACGTGAGCAAACTCCTTTAAAATCTTTCCCTCTCTATTTATATACACACGAAAACACACACACACACACACACACAAAATTGGTTCTGTTTCTCTGGAGAAGCCTAACACAGGGGTCATGAATGAAAACTGTATTTATTTGTATGTATTCTAAGTTAAATCCAGGTAGTTAGAAACCTTCAATAAAATGCATCATATGACGTTTAAAACACCATGCCTATTATGTTAAAACTAATGATTTGCCTAAGGTTTCTGAAATAGGACCATATAAGAGACTTATCAATAATCATGATGTCAAAAATTACAGAAGACTATTAATGGATTTAAAATTAAAGGAGTAATTATTTCCAGAGGTAATATAAAAGTCATGACTTAATTTGGCCCTTTCAAATCTCGGTCCCTTAAGTTCTCTGCAAAGGTTTATTTCTTACTAAATGGATCTCCAGATAGCTTTAGAATAAATTATAGCCTTGAATCAGGAAAATCTAAATTACAGGCCCCTAAAAATCAAGCTCATGGCAGCACTTTGCTAATAAATAAAATCCCTTGTGAAAAAATTCCTTCTCAAAGCAAGCAATAAAACTTTACTGAGGGCCTATCACGTGTGGCGGGCGCTTATTACAAACAAAAGCATTTATTATGCGGTCTTTTGTAACACAAACTAGCACCTACCCAGCTCCATAAACACATGTCACAGTATGTGCTTCGGTCTTCATTGTTAGGAAAGGCTTATATTGAACTACATAAAGGGAGGAAGTGCCCAAACTGGCAATAAATACAATCAAAGAACAGATCCCCAGGAGAAGTAAAATATAATGCTACATGCATGTACTTTTCAAAACACTGATTCCCAGTGCCCACCCTGAAAGGCATAGGCTATTTTCTGATGAACGACCAATATATTTACTCAGATTCTAGAATAGTAAAGAAGTGGTCACTTTCTGTAGACTCTACCACTTAACCTCAAACTCAGAACAATAAAATAATGGATTTTCCTTTAACTCTGATTTTCATCAAGATAACTAAAGAACTATTTTATTTAAAAAAAAAAAAAATCTGGACCCATCTTACCTTTTCAAGTCTTGAAAATGCCACTAAAGAGGTCACACCACAGTAGGCATGATTTTATTTTAGGTCCAGTCACTTGGCAGGAGAGCTCAGACCATGAAATTATCAGAGCTTTGAACTTTGTCCTGCACAGAATACAAAAACCCACCACTGTGATTTGTAAGTTCGTGCTGTTGCCTGGCATTAAGTTAATCTATAACAACAATTACACATCAGAGAGGAAAAAAAATCAACAAGTTAAATATATACTCTAGAAAAACCAAAACTGGCAACACCAACCAATAAAAAGTGATAATCTTTGCAATTTGGTTGGCTCAGTGTGCACGCTTTCTCCCCCACTTTCCATACATGCCAGGGCATACGCTGGTCACCAAATGTTCTGCACTGATGACTGCGTGGCCCACCCTGGGTCCACTCCACAGGTGCAGGTTCTGTTAAGCTCAGTGGTTCTGGATAGAAAAGAAAAGCAAACTGACCACCTGGGTTCGGGACAGAACCAAAAATTTTTCCCCGAGAATTTTCTGTATGGAGTTTCAATATCCAAATGACTTAAACCTTGATTTTTCAAAATAAGTCATTCTCAGCAAGCACTGATACCTATTTATTCAAAATTAGTCATTAAAACACAGCAGAGTATGTCACAAATAAAGAAAAAAATCCATAGAAGTCTAGTTACTCTTCATTTTGCACTTTATTCCATGTTTATTCTCACAACATTCCTGTGAAGGAAGTTGGCTTTTCTGGGTGACTTCCTCACCTCTCTCAGTTTTGGTTTCCTCCTGTGTAGTGGGGGTGATAATGCCTGCTCAACGTGTTGTATGTAGGAAATGAACCAGTATGTGAAAAACACCGTGTGGCACTGTCAGAGGACACTTCTGGAATTATTTTAAAAAATCACACAAAGCAAAATCAGGATTAGAAGGAATGCCTCCAAACCTCTAGCCTCAGGGTAGCGAAGAATCCCGCTCACCTCTCTGCCTCTGTCAGTCCCAGGTATGTGGACAAGTAAGGCCACTGTTACAACAGAGAACACTATAAAGCAATGAAAGCCTCAACTTGTACCTCTTTGAAAACTTTCTACACAGAAAGAGATTCAATCTTTGGACACTATGCTTTTTTTGCGTACTAAGTTAAAGGAGTGATGATGCCCTTGTCAAACGTTTTTAGTTCCACCATTCAATCTTGGCTGGGTTTCACAGCAGTTTTCCAGAGCGAAGTAGTGAAGAATTATGTCTATCCTGAAGGAAACTTGTGTTTATTATATTGGACTTATATTTGAAAAAATATATGTTCCATTTATGTGATTTTATATTTGAAAAATTCAGCCCTTTGCCAAAAGCACTTTGAAACGAAAGAAAATTAGATGAAAAAATTTAGACTCAGTAAGTGAGTGTTGGAAATAGTAACAACCCCCACAAAGCTGTAACTTTACTACAGTGAGGTCATTCAGGTATGTAGCAATCTTTGCTGTATCTTTCCTGTTACATGAATAAGGAATATATATGAGTAGATGCCCTTCTTCAGAAGCTTCATATACTCTCACCCCAAATGTACCAATAAAAATAATGGTGCCCTGTGTCCCAATAACCCACCATGAACACCGATGCCTCCACTGTGAGCGATGCCACTGAGTTCCCTACAGGAGCTGCCTTTGGTTTCATCAGGTTTGGTTTAATGGACTAGCTTTGTCTGGCCTGATTAATGAAGTGGAAGAACATACTGAGTTTTTCTAACACTGATAAAATCTGCACAGCTAAATATATTTAACCCTAGCAGAACAAAATTACTAGAAATGAAAACTCTAAAAAATTAAGAGATATACCTTAAGGAAGAATAATTATATAACCATAAAATCCTAGCAATGCAGCCTTGATCATCCCATCTATAAACTGAGGGTGGCATAAAAGGGTCTTTCCCAATTCTAAGACTCTCAGCCTATCCAGAAATAGGTGTTCAATCTCACCTAGCCAGGCCTCCTTCCCAATGCAAGAATCCTTCCTAAAGGAAAAAAAAAAACAAAACTCTGAATAGAAGTTTTCCACAATTAGTTTAATAATTTCAACAAAACTTTTCATTCAAACATGTATTATGTGCCAGACACCGCATGAGGTGCTGAAGACAATTGAGTATATAAAGAACACGCTTAACACACAGCACTCGCTGAATGCCAGGCCCTGTGCTGAGTGCTTGTTGCTCTGAATTCTCAGAAGGACCCTAGGAAGCAGAGACTTATCCGCATGTGACAGATGAGGTCTGCACAGCAGTCCAGGCTATCTGACCCTGGAGCCTACGCTTTTAGGCACTTCCTCAGTAACTCACAATAACTATGGCCGAGGAAAAATGATAGTCTTTAACAACAGCCCAAAGACCTTCCAAAGAATTAAAATGGAGAATAGAGTACTCCTTTGTGAAAGAATTTCATGAGAATTTAAAAATTTTAGCTAATCAACCATTAAACAAAATCAAAGACTTTGTACCAATTTATGCATTATTTCAAATTACTATCAGAACATGGGTAATACTAGACTAATGTTAGAATATAAATATTAGAATATGGTTAATAATTTAAAAGGAGTTTAACTTATCAATTGTTAGTCATTATTTATTGAGTGTCTACTAGCATGAAGTATTGGGCTAAATAATTTATGTATTTTATTTTAGTTCTCACACTAATTTCCATGTTATATATGAGAAAACAGACTGTAGGCAAGGCTCAGAGTCCAGTATTTAGCCCAAAATGAAAAGGCCAGGATTAAAATCCAGGAATACTGCCTCCCAAATTCTCTTTTAACTATATTTAGGTCTATGTTTGAAATAATGTACATAGTCATATATATATATATATCTATATACACACACACACAGATACATAATGCACATAAAGATGTTTATTCATA
Organism: Daubentonia madagascariensis; assembly: GCA_023783475.1. Taxonomy (NCBI): domain Eukaryota; kingdom Metazoa; phylum Chordata; class Mammalia; order Primates; family Daubentoniidae; genus Daubentonia; species Daubentonia madagascariensis. Next base: position 1,279,305 of record JAKFHU010000379.1, on the reverse strand, counting down.
CAAAGGTATTTTTTAATGTTTACCTGATTTGGACATACTCATACATACTAGAAAATCTTGAATAAGAATTTTCAGAGCCTTCAAAGTTACATAACTGAATGGAATGTTCCACTTGTCCTTGTTGCAGTGTGCTGGGTACCTCAGGACACTCAAGTGAAGTTGGAAGGCCGATCAGTGCCCTCCAGCAGCTCACAATCAGTGGAGCAGACAAAAGGAGCAAGCGTGAAACACCAGAGAGTATGACAACCCGGTACCTGATTACGTATGCTACCAGGCCTTACACATTAACTACAGGAGTTCGGGAACCAAAGCAGCTTCAGAAGCAGGATAATCAAAGAAAGCTTTATGGAAAAGGTAGGATCCAACCGTATGTCCGTGAAGGATGAAAAATTTGAGTGGCTAAGAGAAAGGAGGATATGATGGCATAAAAAATGGTTGTGTTGGTCCTTTCAGAAATTAAAAATAAATAAGGAGAATAAATACCACTTCTTCACAAAATCTGCCAAAAAAAAAATAGGAGAGAACATTGCCAAACTCCTATTATAATGTCAGCGGAACCCTGATAACAAAACCAGAAAAAGACATCACAGGAGTAGAAAACTACAGATCAGTATCTCTTATGAATATAGACACCAAAATCCTAAACAAAACACTAGCAAACCAAACCCAGCAACATATAAAATTATTATTCACAATGACCAAGTAGGATTTATCCAAGAAATGCAAGGTTGGTTTAACATCCAAAAATCATTTAATATAACATATCATATCTCAATAAAGAGACCAAAAAAATGATCATCTCAATAGACACAAAAACATTTTGAAAAATTAAACTCCCCTTCATGATAAAAACACTCAATAGACAAGTAGTAGAAGGGACTTCCTTAAGTTAACATCTACAAAAAAGCCACAGTGCCATCATACTTACCGGTGAGAGACTGGACGCTTTCCCCCCAAGATCAAGAACAAGACAAAGATGCCTGCTGGGATAATTTCTTTCTTTCTTTTTTTTTTTTTTTTTGAGACAGAGTCTTGCTGTGTCGCCTGGGCTAGAGTGCAGTGGCATCATCATAGCTCACAGCAACCTCAAACTCCTGGGCTCAAAGTGGTCCTCCTGCTTCAGCCTCCCAAGTAGCTGGGTCTACAGGCGCACCACCATGCCCAGCAAATTTTTTTCTATTTTTCGGTAGAGACAGGTCTCACTCTTGCTTAGGCTGGTCTTGAACTCCTGACCTCAAGCGATCCTCCTGCCTCAGCCTCCCACAGTGCTAGGATTACAGGCATGAGCCACCGCACCCCAGCCAAGGATGCCCACTGACATCATTTCTATTCAACTTAGTTCCAGAAGTTCTGTCCAGCATAATTCAGCAAGAAAGTAAAAAAAAGGCATCCAGACTAGAAGGGAAGAAATAAACTATTTAATATCTCTACTTGTACATGACACGATCTTATACAGAAAAAGTACTAAAGATAACACTAAAAAACTATCAGACTAATAAGTTCAGAGAGGTTCCAGGATAAAGACACAGTCCTGCACCACATAAAGACTTTTTGGTCAAGGACAGACCACATATGCGACGGTGGTCCCATAAGATTACAATGGAGCTGAAAAATTCCTAGCACCCAGTGATGTCATAGCTGTCCCAACATCGTAGCCCAACACATTATCCTGTGTCTGTAGTGATGCTGGTGTAAACAAACCTGCTGCCCTGCCAGTCATATAAAAGTCTAGCACATACAATTATGTACAGTACATAATACTTGGTAACAATAATAAACAACTATGTTACTGGTTTATATATTTACTATACTATATTTTTATCATTATTTTAGAGTATACTCCTTCTGCTTATTAAGAAAAAAAAGTTAATTGTAAAACAGCCTGAGGCAGGTCCTTCAGGAGGTATTTCAGAGGAAGGCATTGTTATCATAGGAGATGACAGCTCCATACATATTACTGCCCCTGAAGACCATCCAGCGGGACAAGATGTGGAGGTGGAAGACAGTGATATTGATGATCCTGACCCCTGTGCAAGCCTAGGCTAATGTGTGTGTTTGTATCTTAGTTTTTAACAAAGAAGTTTTAAAAGTAAAAAAAATTTTTAATAGACAAAAGCGTATAGAATAAGGATATAAAGAAAGAATAAGTATATAAAGAAAAAAATTTGTACAGCTATACAATATGTGTTTTAAGCTAAGTGTTATTACAAAAAAGTAAAAAATATAAAAAATTTAAAAGTTTATAAAGTAAAAAAAGTTACGGTAAGCTAAGTTTTTTCTTGAATAAAAAAATTTTTTAATAAATTTAGTATAGCCTAAGTATACAGTGTTTCTAAAGTCTACAGTAGTACACAGTAATGTCCTAGGCCTTCACATTTAATCACCACTCACTCACTCACTCACCCAGAACAACCTCTACTCCAACAAGTTCTATTCATGGTAAGTGCCCTATACAGGTGTACCACTTTTTATCTTTTATATTGTATTTTTACTGTACCTTTTGTATGTTTAGATGCACAAATACTTACCACTGTCTACAGTATTCAGTACAGTTACATGCTGTACAGTTTGTAGCTAGGAGCAATAGGCTACACCACATATCCAAGATGTGCAATAGGCTGCACCATCTAGGTTTGTGTAAGTGCACTCGATGATGTTCGCACAACTACAAAATTGCCTAACAATGCATTTCTCAGAACATATTGCCGTCGTTAAGCAATGCATGGCTGTGTGGAAAAAAATTAATCACATTTTTATATACTTGCAACAAACAACCCAAAAAGGAAATTAAGAAAACAATTCCATTTACAATAGTATCAGAAAGAATAAAATACTTAGGAATAAATTTATCAATAGACATATAAAATTTATACTCTATAAACTATAAAACATTGTTGAAAGAAGTTTAAGAAGACCTCAATAAATGGATTCATAGATTGGAGACTTGATATTTTTAAAATGGCAATATGCCTCAAATTCATCTACATATTCAATGCAATCCTATCAAAATCTTGGCTGACTACTTTACATAAATTTGCAAGCTGAACCTACAATTAGTAAGAAAATTCAAGGGACCCAGTATAGCCAAAACAATCTTGAAAGAGGAGAACAAAGTTAGAGAACTTACACCTCATAATTTCAAAACTTACTACAAAGCTACAGTAATCAAGAGAGTGTGGTACTAGCACAAGGATAGACACACAGATCAATGAAAATAAGAACTGAAGGTTCAGAAATAATTTTACATTCATGGTTAATTCATTTTCAACAAGGGTGCCAAGACAATTTACTGGTAAAAGAATCATATTTTCAACAAACGATGGTGGGACAAATGTATATCTACATGCAAAAGAATGAAACTCGATCTTTCCTTCACACCATATGCAAATTTAACTCAAAATGGAGCATAGACCTAAGTGTAAGAGCTAAAACTATAAAATTCTTAGATGAAAATATGACAAAAATGTTTGTGGCCTTGGATTAGACAATGGATTCTTGGATATGACACTTAGAGCACAAACCACCAAAGAAAAAGTAGATAAATTGGATTTCATCAAAAGTCAAAATTTTGATACAAAGAACACCAGTGAGTGAAAAGAAAACCCACAGAATGGGAGAAGATACTTACAAATCATCTATCTGATAAGAGTCAAATATCCAGAATATATAAAGAACTCTTACAACTCAACAACAAAATGGCAAACAACCCAATTAAAAAATGGGAAATGGGCAAGGCTCTCACACCTGTAATCACAGCACTTTGAGAAGCCAAGGAGGGAGAATCACTTGAGCCCAAGAGTTTGAGGCTGCAGTGAACTATGGTCAGGCCACTATACTGTAGCCTGGGATCAGAGACCCTGTCCCTAAAAAAAAAAATATGGGCAAAGAACTTAAATAGGCATTTCTCCAAAGAAGATATGCAAATAGCCAACAAGCACATGAAAAGATATTCAACATTACTACACATCAGCAAAATGCAAATCAAAACCAAGTGAGATACTAGATGGCTAGAATCAAAAAGGCAGATAGAAGAAAGTATTGTTGACATAGAGACAGAAAGTAGAATAGATGTTGCCAGGGGCCGGGAGGGGGCGAATGGGGAATTATTACTTAATGCGTACAGAGTTTCAGTTTCACAAGATGAAGAAATTTCGGAGATTGGTTGCACAACCTTATGAATGTACTTAATACTACTCAACTGTACACTTAAAGTGGTTAGGATAGTAAAGCTTATGTTATATAAATTTTACCACAATTTTTAAAATGCACACACAAGTGTTGGTGAGGAAGTAGGAATGTGGGATGCTCATACATTGCTAATGGAAATAACAGTGGCTCATGCTTGTAATCCTAGCACTCTAAGAGGCCAAGGCAGGAGGATTGCTTTGAGGCCAGGAGTTCGAGACCATCCTGAGCAAGAGCGAGACCCCGTCTCTATAAAAAATAGAAAAATTAGCCGGGTGTAGTGGTGCGCACCTGTAGTCCCAGCTACTCAGGAGGCTGAGGCAGAAGACTCGCTCGAGCCAGGAGTTTGAGGTTGCAGTGAGCTGTGATGACGCCACTGCACTCTGGCCCGGGCGACAGAGCGAGACTGTGTCTCAAACAAAACAAAACAAAACAAAACAAAAACATAGAGTTACCACATGACTCTGCAATGCTATTCCTAGGTATATGCCCCCAAAAAACGAAAACGTTAAGTCCACACAAAAACATATACAAATGTTCATAGTAGCATTTTTCATAATAGCCAAAAAGTACAAACAACCCAAATGTCCATCAGCTGAAGAATGGATAAACATAACGTGATATACACATGCAATGGAATGTTATTCAGCAATGAAGAGAAGTGCTGATCCACACCACAAGATCGATGAACCTTAAAACATTATGCTAAGTGAAAGAAGCCACACCCAAAAGCCACACATCGCATGAATCCATTTATATAAAATGTCTAGAATAGCCAAATCTATGGGGACAGACTGTAGATTAGAGGTTGGCTAAAGCTGGGGATTTAGGGGAAAACGGGAAGTGACTGTTAATGAGTACAGAGTTTCTTTTATGGGGTGATGAAAATGACTTAAAATTGACCATGGCGACTAATGACTGCACAACTCTGGGGATATACTAAAACAACTGAACTGTATACTTGAAAAGGATGAGTTGTATGATATGTCAATCATGTCTCAATAAAGCTGTTAAAAAAGAAACAGTGAAGCTAGTTGCTTGGCTGTGGTATCAATTCTTAATCTAGACAGCAGGCAAACAGGCAGGAATGGTAAAGTAATAAGATGCTGGTTTACAATCTGAGCCTGGCCATTATTTAAGTTTTCTCATCCTCAATTTGTTCACCTTTCTGATATGCATAATAATACCTTCCTAGCAATGCAAGGCACATAGTAAGCTCATTTATTAGGGTACTTCTTATTAGCACTATTAGTAACTATATACAAGTGATATGTTAAGAGTATAGTCAAAAAAGCTCTTACCGTAAGAATAGAGATGGATGTTCCTCAGAAATATCAGAATGACATCTGTTCATTCACTGCAGCCATATCACAATGCTCAATAAATTACTCTTAATTCAATAAACATTTTCCAAGAGCATGCTCAGAGGTGGCAAGCTTTGGCTTTTGGGTTGAATTTGATAGTACTTGTTATTGTTTGAATCCTATGTCCCCTCAAAAGTTATATGTTGATCTGGAGCAGATAACCTCAGTTTAAAAAAAAATTCATATGTTGAAATCCTAACCCTCAAGGTGGTTGTATTAGGAGGTGGGGCTCTTGGGAGATGATTAGGTCATGGGGGCTGAGCCCTCATGAATAGGACTAGTGCCTTTATAAAAAAGGCCCAAGAGAGACCCTCTTGCCCCTTCCATCACGTGGGGACACAGTGAGACAGCACCATCTATGAACCGGGAAGTGGACACTCATGAGACACTGAATCTGCTGCCACCCTGATCTTGGACCTCCAGCCTCCAGAACTGTGAGAAATAAATTTCTGTTGTTTAAGCCACACAGTCTATGGTATTTTGTTATAGCAGCCCGAACAGACTGAGACAGTATCCATGCCTTGTTTGGCCTACACAGGGACCTTTTTAAAAATGGAATTCATTTTCAATATTTAAGAATAGAGAGATTCCACTTAAAAATCCAGAAGTAAAGCAGTGGTGATGTCCACTACATTTTGATTAATTAAGGAATAATAAAGAAGCTGAACAGACAATACAATTTTCAACTTCTTTTTATGCTAAGGAGAAAAGAGGAAGCTTGTTAATAAAATGATATAATACAGCATGAGCTTGTTATCTATTAACAATTAACAGAAAATCAACCAATCATTTTATTATTTATTTAAATATATGGAGCTTCTTTAGAGAACAAACAGGCTCCATTGTCCCAGAAAACACAGTAAATTAAATTAAACAGCCCCAAGGTGAGAGAGATAAGACCGACTGAGGGTCACTTCTAGGACTCGTGCCAGGACCCAGTATGCTTAACCTGTCCTTGGATTTGCCTGGCTCCATTAATCAAAAGACCTGGTTGCCTGGGAAAATAACATGTTTTTGTGATCTGAAAAGCAGATATTAAAAGGAAACGATGATGTCATGGGGAAAAAAGAGAGCAAATACTATGATTTATTTAGCTGTACTTTCTTTTTGTACGTATTACAGGAAAAGTAATAGACCAAGGTCTCTGCCGCCCTTCTAAAGTTGTACCTGGTAAACAGGTTAAACTAATGGTGTGTTTACAAAACTCAAGACAACTTCAGTATTGATACCGAATCTGTTTGTATTTAAGTTCAACATGACATGTAGATAGTCATTATAAAGTTGTGTTACTGAAATGACAGATGAAAATAAATTTTTCCAGAGTCCATGGAGGCTTCTATTTCTTAAGAAATAAAACAAAAATGGATATAAAGCCTAAGAAATTTATACTTGGCCTCTATCTTTATAACAATCAGATTTAAGAAAGATGCACACCAGGGGCTGAGCAAACTCAGAGCCCCTGCACCCACTTCAGTGCCTGGCACACAGGAGACATGCAAAAAATGCCCGACTTCGGACTGAACTTTGAATTCAGAGTGACTATGTAACCACGTGATAAAACATGGAGTAGCTTTTCTGCAAAGCATTTTTAATACCACTTTTCAAATTAAAGCTACAGCATCTGAAACTCAAATAATCTTCAAAGTTGAGTTTACTCATGTTTTCTAGTAATCACTCTCTATAGAAGCCATTGAGATTTCTAAGCGGGAGAAGAAAAAAGATACTTAGATCCATATCTCTCTATTTTTACATCCTCAGGGACTAGCACTATGTCTGGAACAGAGGAAGTAGTCAATGAATTGTTTAGAATAGATGAATAACCTAACCTTTATATAAAAAATCCATTTCCCTGTTCTGGGTCTAATTAAACTAATGATTGAATAAGTACTTGGTAAACCTTAAGGTAGTTAACTCATAAATATTCCTCAACAAGAAGCAATCTAGACAACCTTGAAACACATACTTTCCCTCCAGTCCTAGCTGGCAAGTTTAGCTGTTGGCCTCTCTTTGGTCCCCAAATTATCAAGAGAGTATTAACCCTTTTCTCTTCCTGGTTGATTGTCAAAATTTCCCTAAATTGGCAATGTAGACTTTTAGCCAACCTATTTTTGCTAGACAATATGACTTCAAATTCTCTGCTGTCCAATCCTTACTCCCCTTTTCCTGCCCAAACCAAAAAAAAAAAAAAAAAAAAAAAATCACTACTAACATCGCTACAACAAAACACTCTACTGCAGGATTGCCACCACCACCAACCAACAGGATTAGACAGTTATACAACACTCCACCCTTGAACAGCATTCTTTTCAAGTGCCCACAGACATATATCAAGATAGACCAACATCCTGGGCCATGACACAAACTTCAACAAACTTAAAAGAACTTAAATCCTATACAATGTATTCCCCAATCATAATGGAATTAAACTAGAAACCAGTAACAGAAAGGTAACAGAAAAATATCCAAACGCTTGGAAACTAAACAACACATTTCTATTAAATAAATAATCCACAGGCCAAAAAGGAAGTCTAAAGAGAAAATTTTTTAAATACATTTAACCGAATGAAAATGAAAATGCAACATATGAAAATTTGTGGGACATAGCTAAAGCAGGGCTTGCTGTGAGGGAAATTTATAGCACAAAATGCAAACATAAGAAAAGAAGAAACATCTCAAATCAATAATCTAAGCTCCCACTTCAAGAACCTAGAAAAAGAGTAAAATAAACCTAAAGCAAGCAGTAGGAAGAATCATTAAGGTAAGAGCAGATATAAAAGAAATTGAAAACAGAAAGCAATAGAGAAAAAAATCAATTAAAGAGTTGTTCTTTGAAAAGATCAATAAAACTGACAAACTTCTAGCAAAACTAACAAAGAAAAAAAGAAGACTTTATATACCAATATCAGGAATGAAACAGGATATCACTACAGACCTTGAAGACATCAAGACAATAATATGAACTCTACACACATCAATTTGACAACTTTGACAAAATGGACCACTTTCTTAAAAAACACAAACTACCACAACTCACACAAGGTGAAATAGATAATTTTAACAGCCCTTGAAAATTAAGGAAACTGAATTTGTAATTTCAAAACTCCCAAAAAGGAAATCTCCAGCCCCAGGTGGTTTCACTGAGGAATTCTACCTAATGTTTAAAGAGAATTAACACCAATTCTACAATATCTCTTCGAGGAAATGGAAGCAGGGGAAACACTTCCTGATTCATTTTATGATGCTAGTATTACCCTGATACTAAAACCTGATAAAAATAGTACAAAAAAGAAAATTACAGCCCAATATCACTTATGAATATAGACACAAAAAGGCTTAACAAAACAGAATTCAGCAACATATAAAAATAATTACACACATGACCAAGTGGGGTTCATTCCATTTGGGTTTAATCCAGGGATCTACAACTGGTTCAATATTTGAAAATCAATCAATGTAATCCACCATATTAACATACTAAAGGAGAAAAATCATATAATCATATTCATTGATATAGAAAAAAGCATTTGATAAAATTCAACACCCATTCTTCATTTTTTAAAAAAAAGAACTTTCAGAAAAACAGGGATAGAAGGGAACTTCCTCAACTTGATAAGCAGCATCTACAAAAATCCCCACAGCTAACATTACACTTAATGGTAAAAGATGGATGCTACAGCCAGTGTAATAAGGCAAGAAAAGAAAATAAAAGGCATATAGATTATAAAGGAAGAATTAAAACTATCCCTATTTGCAGATGACACGATTGCCTACGTAGAAAATTCCAAGGAATCTACAAAAGAAAAAAAAAACCGCAAGAACTGAAAAAACTAATGAGTGAGCTCCACAAGGTTGTAGGATACAAGCTAAACACTTTTTTAAAAAAATCAGTTGTATAGCAATGAACATGTGGACAAATTAAAAATACAACATTTCCAATCACTCAAAAAAATGAACTACTTAGGTGTAAATCTAACAAAATGTGTACAGAATTTGTATACTGAAAACTACGCAATGCTGATGAAAGAAATTTTTAAAAAGATTAAAATAAATAAAGAGACATACTGTGTTCACTGACTGGAAAACTCAACACAGTAAAGACATCATTATTCCCCAAATTCCTATCAGATCCCAGCAAGATTTTCTGTAGATAGAGAGAAGATTATTCTAACATGTATAAAGAAAGAAAAGGGAGCTAGAATAGCTAAAACAATTTTGAAAAAGAAGAATAAAATGGGAGGAATCGGTCTATCCGATTTCAAAATTCATAACTACAGTAATCACGACTGTGATACTGGCTGAGGTACAGATATATAGATCAATGGGAAAGAAGAGAGAACCCAGAACCCATCTATGCAAGTAAGACCAACTGATTTTTTATAAAGGAGCAAAAGCAATTCAATGCAAGAGGGAGAGCCTTTTCAACAAATGGCACTCGCGCAATCAGACATCCACAGGACAAAGAAAAAAACACGGACCTAAATCTCATACCTTCTACAAAAATTAACTTGAATAGATTGTGGGTTTAACTATAAAATGTAAAACCATGAAACTCTTACCAAAAAACACAGAAGAAAATCTTCAGGATCTAGGGCTAAGCAGAGTTCTTAGATTTGACACCAAAAGTATGATCCATAAAAGGAAAAATTGATAAATTGTATCTCATCCAAATTAAAAATTCTAGTTCTGCAAAGACCCCAGTAAGAGACTGAAAAGTCAAGCTACAGAGTCAGAAAACGTATTTGTAAGCCACACTTCTGGAAGAGGATTAGTATCTTCAGAGAATGATGCTGAGTAGAAAAACCAATCCCAAACATTCTACTTTATAACATTTTTGAAATGACAAAATTATATGGAGAATAAATTAGTGGCTGTTGGGGTAAAGGCAAGGGTGGGCAGAGGGAAGTAGGTGTGGCCGTAAAAGAACACACGGGAGGGGTCCTTGCAGTGATGGAAACGCTCTGCCTCTTGACTATATCAGTGTCAAGATCCCAGCTGCAACACTGTACTATACAGTCTTGTGAGGTGTTATCATAGGGGAAAACAGAATAATCTCTCTGAATGATCTCAAAATAAAGTTTAGTTTAAAATATTAATAAGCAAGAATGTTGAGCTCTTTGTTGATACAATTACATATTGCCTTAACTTTCAAATCCTTACTCTTTTCTTATGCCAACTCTTGCCTCTTCTGTGTCAGACGTTGACTCTTCCCAACATTACTCCAGCTAATAAAAACAATCTATGCACCATAATTTTGTCTTTCACACAACCCATCACCAGAACTGGGGTACACCTTTAATTCACAAGTTCAAAACTATTTTACAGAGACCTCTTCTTGAATATCCAAACCTCACCACTGATATATACAGGTCAGTAGGAAAACCAAGGACAAATGTGGAGTCTGTCTGAATTCCAGCATAGACAACCCAGTCATCCATCAGCAAGTATCTGCAGCCACCTCCCCATGAGGCCATTTGTAATTATCTGGCCTCTACCCTATTTCCTTTGAAACCATCCATCCAGCCCTCCTGGCATTCCCATTGTCATATGCATCACACTGTGAGAGAGAAGTAGGACGAAACTACTGTCGTTATAAAACCATGCATGAGACACATCTAGTGGCATCTTGCTCCACCCTCCCCTCAAACGCAGCAGCTGCTGTCAGATCTGCCCTGCAGGTTCTGAGACGAAAGTCACTACTTCACTAACTTCCTTCAACTCTTGCAAAAATGGCAGTGTGGAATACACAAGGCAGCCAACGGGCACTGCCTTCCAAGTGCCTTCAAGCTCAGATGGCACAAGAGCCATTTCCTTGGGAATCTAAAACCTCCCAGCTCTAGTGAGCAGTCAGTGAGTGGCTTCTGAACGTTTCAGTCTCTTGAGGCAAAAGCTGAGGGATCCCAATGGGGAGTTATCTTTCCAACTAAAACTCCACCGAAACGTGTTCCACGCTAATTTTTTCTGAATGCTGCAGTGATGAGCTTACATAAGGAAGAGAATAACCATGCATGTATAGCTGGTCACTGGACAATCCATTCTCTTTAAAACAATCACATCAAAGAACACTCTTCTGTTTGGGAGAAGCAATAATACAAACATATGCTTTGAAGAGTTGTTTTTTATTTTTTTAAATCCTCTCTCAATAAGGATGAAAGCGCTTCCCAGGTCTTTCAGTTGACCTAGAAGTATATCCAGAGGGGGTGGCCACCCCAGTTCAGGGGAACAAGGGCCCAGGGATGCTCCTGCAGAACCAGTCTCCTTTCACAATGATCTTTTCATCCCACACAGATATGCAGAGATACCCACGGTCTCAGAAGAAAAGTGTTCTAGTTGATACAAAGTGTTCTTCAAAAGTTCCAACCTGAGGACAACAGAGATGCACTGTGTACAGGGGAAGACTTGGCTTCCACAGAGAAGACTTTCCAGGAAAGCCTAGAAAACGGCGCTGGTCCTGCTCACCACAGGCAGTTCCTTCTTCCTTGAGGGATTCCTCACCCCAGAGTGAAAGTAAAACCGCAAGAGACTAGTAGTGTCCACCCACAAAAATGTATAAAGGATGTTAGACTCCTATAGAAGGACGTCAACAAAAATATAATTATCTACTTAGATGATTCCAATTCAATAGTCCAGCACACACTGAAATTTAATAAGTCCCTATGCTTTAGAATAACTGTTGTGTGGGGTTTGATTTAATCAATCTCAGCAGGCTCAAAAATAGCCCCCATGAAGTCAATGTGATAAGCTTCCTTCAGATATGCTAGTATGGAAATTTAAGAAACTATGCTACCAAATCAGACACATTTAGGCAGTGGCTATAGTATTATATGATTTGACCTACACACCTGTACACATTCAAGACCTAAAAGTGATAAACTGAAGATGTGACCTTGTGATGCCAAACCATTCGTGCTTCTGTGTACTTGCCTGAAGGCTTCTGGGTCAGAACACAGTAAGGGCAAGCACTTGGCACGAAGAGGTCAGATTTTACTAAAATAAGGATTAGAAAAATTAGGAAGAGTTCTTGCTCCCTCCGACAAGATTACCTCTGTATCAGAAGGCAGGCGTTCATGGCACAGAAGTTACAGCATTCTCTAAGCCCTGAGCATTTGTCCTAGTTCTTAGGAAGCACGGGAGGCCTGCAGGCAGAGCAGCCAGACAGGAGAGAGCAGGGACCCACGGAGCCACCTGTGCCCTCTCGCTTCTCCTGAGCCCCACTTCCTGGAAGCAGAAGGTTCTAGCCTGGGAAGAAGGGTCTAGAGGAGGTTACCTTCATTGCTTTCCTCCCACTCTGCAGAGAGTTTTAATGAGAGAAGGTGACACTAGAAGGGGAGGGAAGAGATGCGCCACCTGGGTTACTGAGGAGACTGACACTGGGAGCTCAGCATCAGCAAACCTTCCCCCCTCCCCCCACCAGAACTACATCTTCATGCTCCAAGAGCCAAAGTGACCTCAGGGAAGGGGGCAATTCAGGACATTCTGCCAGGTCCCATAGCATCTCAAGGGCTGAGTCTGGGGAAGGTGTCTATCTGCTTCTGGTGGCTCAACATCTAGCACAGCTGTTTATCTCCACGCCGGCTGGTGAGAACAGAAGTCAGAAATACTACAAATATAACCCAAACAGATCGAGTCCACAAGCTGCAAGTTTCTAATTAATTCAGTCTTCTCACTCACATCTTGCTACAACTTGCCATGAAAAAAATAAATGGTCAAAAGAAGCTGCCACTTTCCTTTTTCAGAATCCCACTGTTTAGTTCACATAGTAAGACCAGGAGTCTAAGACTGGACTCAATGGGGAACTTCCCATGGTCAGAAGCTCATTCCACATCACACTGATGCAAGAGAGCGCCCCCCCATCCCCCACCCCCGCCCCCGCCAAGAGATCACAGCCAAGAACTGGAACTGGGACACAACAGAGTGAAGAGCCCAAACCTTTTCTAGGAAGTGCAGGAAACCAGAGTGGCCTGGGGACACAGAGAGACACCACAACGCCAACGCCAGGACTGAACTGAACTTGGTCAAACAAGCAGGCTCTTCAGTAAGATGAGCTGAGCAGTCCACTCTGGGGATTGCAGATTTGTTTTAGAAAAGTCAAAGGTAGAAAAAGCATAGAAAGCAGGTCTGGCAGATTTAAAAACACACTATTTTAAGGAATATTGTGGTTTTTTTTTTTTTAGTATATTTTGAATTACTTGACCTCAAATTTTTAAAATTAAAATGCCATTTTTTTCTTATTTAAATATATAATCCTTTTGAATATAACTGAAGTTGCAGATATTAATATATCCTCTTCCTTCTTTTTTGTTTTGAATGAGGGTTTGAGGGATGTTATTTCAGAAGGATCCATGGAACATTTAAGCAAGAGCAAGTCCTTTGAAGGCCTGTATTTCTAAACCCCATTCAGCCCGTGGTAAGACCAGTGATAATGGTAAGACCACACAATGGAGGCTAGTCTTTACCATAATACTGAGCTGCTTGTGTGCTGGCTATACAAAAGTGGCCCCAGTGGTAGATTTCTGCTTAGGAATTAAGCAGCAGAACAAATATAGTGAATCAATTATTTCCATTTGCAACACACATTTAAATGCACTAGGGCCAATTTAACAGTGAACATTAGTTACTTGCAAGCCTGAACAGCAAAACAAAACCAAAAGCATAATCTAACTTTTCCACAAGAGAACAAATCACAAACTAGAGATATGAATTCACATATATTTCTCATTTATATAATTAATTTGACCATACTCCCAGGACTAAAAAGAAATTAAAAACTGAAAGAACTTAAACTTGGATCCCAGGTTTCATTCCAAGGGCACTATGTTATGGGTCACTTACTCAAGTCTTATGGTCCTGGGTAAACTCTGTTTTAATAACTTGTCAGGATATTTTAGGATAATTGTTGCATGGGGTTTGATTTAATTAATCTCAGCAGGGTTCAAAGAAGGCCCATGAAGTCAACATGAAAAACGTCCTTCAGACGTTCTATTATTAAAGTTGAGTAATTATGTCACTAGAAGAGACAGAAATAGAGAAGGCTACCATTATAAATCAAACCCAGAAGAAATACTTCATACATGCTGACAGAGAGAGAACATGTTTGTCTCCCCGCAGTAGGAAAAGAGATAAAACTGCTAGCTCAGTGTTTGCTCCAAAGCAGGTGTTCATCAACATTTGTTGAATGAATAAAACAAAGAATGAAGGTGGAATGAATATTTATGACAGGATAAGACATGCAAAAAGATTTTACATTCTTTCCAATAATGTTCAGAAATACATAATTTATAACATAATGACATTTAGATTTTAGAAGACAGATCAGTCGTCAAAAGGAGACCAAGTCTAGAGATGGATTGTGTGTGTTGGAAAACTGGCATTTACGTACAAATGACTGATTAGAGACGGTAGGGCATCGAGTCACATTAGCATTCCCATTCAATTGTAAAGCGGTGGTACTGCATGGTTTTACAATCTGGTTGTTCTAAAAATTCAAGTTTTAACCATACAGAGGTGAGGAAAATGGTGCTGCCCAGTGCTGGGAAGGCTGGCCCGAGGGGGCCTGTGTTCTGTTATTAGCATCATCATCCATATCCTTGCGTGGCAGAAGCTTACAGAATTAGATGTGGAGACCTACCACATTGGGGCTATCTCACTGCCCAACTCGCAGACCAACAGAAAGGACCACCAAGAGACCTCCAAACTGACATGTGTCCCACACTGAACAAGCATTCCTTGAACAACTGAAATGGTGCCACTGCCTCCTCCTCCCATCACACAACCACTGCAGCCTCCTTCACCAGACAGATGGGTACAAGCACTTCCTACATGCCAGCCAGGCACACTCTTCTAAGCATTTTACAAGGGTCAACTATTTTTTCCTCTCAACAGTCTATGACAGTGGGTCCCAAACTTGACTGCACCTGGGAAGCGTTTAAAAATTTCAATGCATAGGTCACACCCAAAACTAACTACAATATTTGGAGGGTGGGAGTAGGCATCAATGTTTTTAAAGACTCTCAGGTAATTCCAACATGCAGCAAAGTTTCTGAAACACTTACTGAAAGATGGGAACTGCTATGGTTTGAATGTACGTGTCCCTCCAAAGTTCGTAGGTTGGACCTTAAACCCCAAGGTGATAGTATTAAGAGGTGAGGTGTTTTGGGAAGTGATTAAGGCATGAGGGCTCCACCCTTGTGAATGAGATTAAAGCCCTTATAAAAGAGGATTCAGAGAGCAGCCTGGCCCTTCCATCTCTTCTGCCATTTGAGGACACAGTGTTTGTCCCTTCTGCCTTTTTCACCCCTTCTGCCATAGAAAGATGCAGCACCAAGAAGGCCCTTACCAGACACTGAATGCCAGCACCGTGATCTTGGACTTCCCAGCCTTTAGAACTGTGAGAAAGAAACATGTGTTCTTTATAAATTACCCGGTCTAAGGTATTTTGTTATAGCAGCAACGGACCAACACAACTATCTACACTTTTCAGATATGGCACCTGAGGCACAGAGAGGTTAAGACCTTCCCAAGGCCACACAGTTGATAAGCAGCAGAGTTAATATCTGAACCTAGGTTGTCTAATGACTGCCAAACACTAAGGAATCATTTCAGGTAACACATGGTGGGCAGAAGAAACTGTTAGGATGTATAGTGGGGAAAGAAGTGCAAGAAATGTGGATGGCTGTCTACTCGAGGGGAACCATACACAATCCAACCAGGAAAGAACACAGTTACTCTTCTCTGAAATATTGTTACGCAGCCACAGAGAGTAGCTGTTCAGGGCCTCTGGAAAGCATATGCTCTAAAACAGTGGTTGTCAAACGTGAATGTGCATGAAAATCACATGGAAGACTTCTTAAAATACAGATTACTGGGCCCCAACCACAGATTTTCTCATTCAATTGGTATGGGGGGAGAGACCTGGAATTTGCTTTTCTAACAAATCCCTAAGTGTTGCTAATGCTAGAACCATGCTCTAGGCACAAAGAATCAGTCATGATTGATAAGCTTGGGGCTGTGGAAACACAGAGTTGTTCAAGGGTCCCTGGAGTCACCAAGCTGAAATCTATCTCCCCACCTCTGCTAATGCTGTCCCCAGAGGCTGGAATGCCTCCCTCTGTCAGCTCCTTTGCCAGCCTGCTCACTCCTCTGTTAGGATTCAGCCCAGGCTTTACTTAGCTCCTCCTCGAGGAAGCCTTCCTGGATCTAAGAACTCTCACGTGTTCCCCAATGCCTTCTGCATAAACTGACCACCACACTCACTGCACTTTTCACTACTTTGCTTTTACATATTCACCACTCTTCTCTACACAATAATGTGACCCTCTGTGTGGAAACAGGGGCTGTTTCTGATTAATCTTGCTATCTTTAGCATCTAGCACACAAAAGATGCACTGTAAGTGTTAGGTCCCTCCAAAGAGGCACGAAAAGTATTATCACTTACACTTGCAACAGCAGTATCTACAAATCCACATAAATCCCCAAATAGACAATTCATGACGAATTAGAAAGCGGCTTCCACATTACATAAGAGCACTCCACCCCGCAGGTAAGGTGGAAATGGAGAACATTTCTGAAGCACAAGCTATTTTTCTTTCAGCCATACAAAGTCCCAACATACAAATCACATGTGTTTAAAAGTACATGTGTAAGTTGTTTAGGACTCAGGACACACTTATCTTTCTCTATCTCTGTCATCCATGGGGACTAAGTACTAGGCCCTGACGTCAGAAACTTGCTTAATGAGCCTGAATTGTAATTTGAACACTGAAGTACAACAGACTGCTCATTGCTCCTCTTTTCCGTGAAAGACTGTGATCAAAGTTCCGATCTGCAATACCAGGAACACATCTTGTCGCCCACCTCCTGCCTCTGCTGCTATAAGAATAAAAGCTTGGCCTCGCCCTCCCCTTGCACCTGCCCCAGACAGTGAGCAAAGACTTCCCCTTTCCTGCAGTTAAAGTAGGGCCCCTGGGAAGGGCTGAGAGGGGAGGGCAGAGTGGTGAGGGACTGAGGAAGGCACCTGGGGGCTGGAGATCTTTCAGGTTGCCTCCTTCCACCAGAACATTCCAGTCAGGCCATTTGGGACCTATGTTCTACTTTTCTCCAGGAACAGCTTGCCAGTCTAAGGAAACAAACTCTGCCACAGTGTTAACGGCGGGGGGGGGGGGGGGGGGCAGAGGGGAAAGGCCAGCCCTTCCCCTCTCCCAGATTAGACATGTCGAGCTCCCCAATCTTGTGGCTGGATCCAGGGGTGAGGATGCTGGCGAGGTTCTCAGTCCAGATCTGGCAGGCTAGAGTGGAAGATATTTTCAGGAAGGTACATGGTCCCTAAAATTACAGTGCGTGAGCTCTCAGGTGTTCCACAGAGAACAGAGTGCTCAGGAAAATGAGCAGAGGTGATTCCTGACCAGGGAAGCAAGTCCTTTAAGGTCCTGGTTAGAGGTAATGGTCCTATGTCCTGGACATTAGAACATGATGACCACAGGATGGGTCATTACCTGTGTCCACAAAAGTTGACATCCTAACCACAGCAAACGGCCACAACCACACATATATGTAGTGGAAAACATATACCATTCTCTTCGCATTCTGTGGTGTTGCCACAGTTCCCCAGGGCTCTTGCAGGCACAGAGAGCATCACCCACACCCCTGAAGGGAGAGAGGTGGGACTGGACCTGAACTCCTCCAAGCCCTTGGGCTCTCGTCCCCTGGTCCCGGGCCCCTCCTCTCGGGCTGTATGTTCAGCTCAGCAAACAGGAACCATCTACTTTGTGAAAAGATCTTTGATGCCATTTCTGTCTCAGGGAGTTACCAGCTACAGAGAAGACAGATACATAAAAGGATGCATGTGGATTTCCTAAGCCTGGCAGCCCTGGGTTCGAGTCTCAGTATTGCCACTTTCTATGGGGCTTTGGCCACGACAGCTTCCCTGAACCTCCCTTTCATTTAGGGAGCAGTGAAACTTAATTTGCTATTCAGTTATAACAACCCTCATCTGCACCACAGAGCACAGATGATGACTTATGCAAATGTTTCCTCCCTTCTCCTAAGGATGGGACATGATCACCCATCTTGTTCTAAAAGGATAGGAGAGAAGTGAAGCCACTGCATACAACACATACCTTCAGGCATCAGGGTTTAATTCTGTCAAGATGGGCCGCATGGAAAGAGCTGAGCATTGTGAGTAAATAATACGCTCCAGGCTCCCTGAGGGGCCAGCAAAGGGATTAAGCAGGAAGGGAGCAGAGGCGGCAGCCAGGAGGACTCTGCGGGAGTCCAGGCAAGGGCGTGGGCACAGCAGAGGCCAACACAGAAAGAGCAACTATTCCACGCTCCCCTTCCACTCTTTCACTTGCAACACAGAGATGAAGAAAATCACATAAGCACTTTGTACTAATGCACTCCTCTCTGCAAATGCAAAATACAACTAAACATTCCAGTTACTGATTTTCAAATTGCCATATATTATATGGTTTCCCTCTAGAAAGCCATGTACCTTTGGTGTTCCTTCCTGCTGTTTTGGAAACAGTAATAGTCCTTTCTAAAACATTTGAATTTATACTTCTGCAATGTTATGATGCCATTTATGTCATTTCATGCCTCATAAGCAAACATTTTTAAAACGTTTAGCTTTCAAACAAAAAGAAAAAAAGAAAAGCACTAATGAGTTCCATTCTAAGTGAATCCTTCAAATGCCTCTTAGCTCAGGGGAAAGGAAGGGGGAAGAAGATTGGTTGCTTTGGGCAGCACGCAGAGAGAGCAACCCACCAAACTATGAGGCCAGGCATGGAGCCCTGGACCAGAGGTGCCAAAACCAGGGTCCTAGGGCCAGCATTATCATCCTGATGCTTTCCCTTGGATACATCATTTTATTTCTCTGGGCCACGGCTTCCTCATCTGTGGGATGTAAGGTCCCCTCCAGCTATCAAAGTGTATGCTCTGCTTCAACTTTTCTGCTGTAAAAGTAGAAATACTTGCCTCCAACTCCTAGGAAAGTGAAGACTAACAAAGAAATGTTTGAGCACGGCTTTAAGATTACATAATGAAATGATATAAACAAGACTCATAAAATCACATGGCTATCGGGGACCCCAAAGTTCTGTCCAGCTAAAGGGAAACGGAACTCTCCACACACACAAGGAAACAGCTGGCAATGGTCTTTTTCATACCACTTTCTTGAGGACTTCCTGTGGCTGAGAGGGAACTAGGGTGAAAGTGTGGATAAGCTGACACCCCAGGGACTGTTCTGGCTTTCTGAGGTGCATTAGGCATTAGGTTTTCTCCATGCACTGCCCTACAGGTATAGAATGTGTGC
Organism: Daubentonia madagascariensis; assembly: GCA_023783475.1. Taxonomy (NCBI): domain Eukaryota; kingdom Metazoa; phylum Chordata; class Mammalia; order Primates; family Daubentoniidae; genus Daubentonia; species Daubentonia madagascariensis. Next base: position 1,259,451 of record JAKFHU010000379.1, on the reverse strand, counting down.
CCTCAACTGGTATACATTTCAGACTAAATAAAACATGTCAAATAACGACCTCATTTCCAAAGCTGAACTCCAGGCACGTCTGAGTTCAAGAGGTCACAGGGCACGGAAACTCTACCGATTGGCGAGAAGAGGGCCTCCACTGCTACATAGCTATGAGAAACCCACCTGTTATTACCTTCTCTGAGCCTCCCTTTTCTCATCTGTAAAATGGGGACAGTAGTAGATCCTACATTATAGGGATGTGAGGATTTTAAATAAGTACTGCTGCATGTGAAGTCCTCAGAACAGTGCTTGGCACACACTCATAGAGTTTTATAAATGCTACATACTATCAACGTTAACATTATTCAAGAATTATGTACAAGATACCACTTCAGTAAGAAAACAAACAAGCAGAAGCAGTAGCAGATGCAAAGGTCCTGAAATCCAGAGCAAAAATTTCCTGCAGAAATGCAGCTGCCCACCTCCTCTCCTCCCAACACTTCCAGACATGGGGGGGCATGGCTGGGCCAGGGTGGTGGGAAGATGTCTGCAAGGCAATGGGGGGCTGATCGGAAACAGGACAAAGAACCCAGGGATGCTGACGGAGTATGAAAAACCACGACAAAAGGACCTGAGACAGGTGTGCTGTGCAGGCGGCCACAGGATGTAGCTGGGGAAAGCACGTGTTAGGGAAACGTAGGGAAAAGGGAAAAAAGCACCCCATGGGAAAAACATGGAGAAACAAGGAAGAAGCCTGCACAGGAGCACAAATAAAGAAGGACATCATAGAACTGGGTGGGAGGTAGATGGCAAGTGTGGGGACCAAAGGAGACAGATGAAAATTAGAATACTGGATAATAGGAAAACAGCCACATAAAACTCTAAAGAATGGGGGGAGGACAGGGGCCTGTAGCACATGGAGGCGTGCATAATTAACAGGCACCGGGAGAACAATGCAGTGAGGGAGTTTGGAAGACCCGGGAGGAAGGACTTAAAGAGAAAAGGAGAATTTGTTGGGAAAGGTGTGAAAAAAATGGAGTGAAATTTCTGCACCTGTTAGCAAGTGGAATAAAAGGAGAGCAAAAGAACTGGGAGAAAACACTAGGCAAAAGAAAATGAGCTGAGATGCAGAGAAAACCTTGGGGGGATAATAAAGACTTTGGGAAGCCTTGGTAACAAGTGCTGAATAAACTCAAATTATTATTCTATTTACCAACATCATTAGCCAATGCTGCGAAGCAACGGACCAAGAGGATTTTGTTTGCTTGCTTTGGTTTGGTTTTTTGCACTCAGAGGGAGGGACAATTTGCTCAAGCTCTGTAACTTTGCACTGTCAGATGGGTGGCCCGCCAGCACAGGTCACTTTAGCTCCCCCTGACACCAGCAGCACCGCTGGCTTCTATCTTCCCACGTCTAGTACGCTGATTTCCCCACCTCCTGAACAGAAATGAGACCAACCCAGCTCTGCCAACTCACTCCCTCCAGTCAAGAGATGACGGACGCCGGGTCCCAAAGTCTTTCCCCTGGAATGAGACCCACCTGGAACCCGGGGAGAAACTTACTTTCTAAGCTAAGTTCTCCAACCGCATCCGTCTCGGTCCTCTGGATGCACCGGTCACGCGGCGGGACCGAGCACAGCGTTAAAGGGGGCTCTGGCTGCCCCCAGGCTCCCCGACCTTTTGTCCGCCCGCCCGGCGCAACCACACAGGCCAGCCCGGCGACTCGGGAGCGCGGGGTAAAGTTTCAGTGTAATCTCCCTGGACGAGTCCGGCTGGAAATGGCTTTTTGCAAGAACACCACATGCACGCCCTCCCCGGAGGCAATGCTGCGGGGCGAGCCGGAGGGCGCCAAGCAACTACAGCCGGGCTAGGAGCAGACGCGGAGACCCAACAGGTGAGCAGCCCCCGCAGCTTCCAAGAACCGGGAGGAGGAGGAGGAGGAGGAGGAGGAGCAGGACATCCTAAAGCCACGACACCCGTCGACTGGGGCTCAGTTCCTCCCCGGTTTCTATTTAACAGCCCGCGCCCCGCGCCCGCCGGGCAGAGCCGCGCGCCCCCGGCGCAGCCTCTCACCTCGCGCGGCCCCCACTCGGCGGAGCCTCCAAAGTCAGCGCATCCAAGACGTCTCTGCGCCCCAGAGCCGGCTCCACTGCCGGCGCAGCCCCCAGCTCGCCGCGCTCTCAGAGGAGCCTGGGCTCCCTGGGCTACGGAGCGCGGCCTCGAAGCTGGCTGCAGGCTGGGCAGCCGCCGGAGAAAGCGCGGAGCAGCCTCCCCGCCCACGCCGCTGCCGCCGGCTCCGCCAGGCCACGCCCCATGGGGGGCTCCCCTCCCACCGCAGGCCACGCCCCATGCTGGCTCCCCCTCTACCCAGGCCACGCCCCCGGGCCCGCTCACCCCCCGCCCAGGCCACGCCCCATGCCGGCCCCCCACCTCAGGCCACGCCCCACGCTGGCTCCCCCCCACCCTAGGCCACGCCCCAGGCCAGGTTCACCCCCACCATCCCTCCAGCCACTCCCCACCCCCACTCCCACCCCTCACCAGGTTACCCCAGTCCGCCTCGCCCCTGGCCCCGCTCCCAGAACCCCCAGCTCGGTTCCCATTCCCCTCAGCTACACCAACACCCCCAGCCCAGCTCCCTTCCGGCCACCCCAGCCACTCCCCCACACCACCAACCACAGCTGGGTCCCCGCCACACCCCAGGCAAACCGGGTTCGTCCTCCAGCCCCGCCCAGGGCGGGAGGAGCCGCCTCGTTGCCCGGGCAACCGCCCCCAACGCGCACCCTCCCCCGCCCCCCGCAACCCCACCCAGGCCCTGGGCGAGGAGTTCAGTCCAGGCGCAGAGCCCTGTGGCTTCGCCTTCTGAGCTAAGGAAAACACAAGGTGAGGGTTTTTAAAAGTACCGCCCTTCTCAGGGCCTAGGGCAAGTTTTCTGTGGACTGTTTCGGTGACTCCACTGAAAGGACTATCACCTTTCTGATGTGGCTCAAGGCGCAATCATTAATTCACATGAAAACTACAAAGGCGAAGCAAACCCTTCTGCGCTAGGATCTGCCCCCAGTGTTCCATGTTGTTTCCTGATATGCAACTAATGGAATTATTAAAACAAATGCATTCTTTTAAAAATTGTAGTTTTTTAGATGATTCCTTTGAGTGGTTATTTTATGCCACCATATTATTATAAGCATGGATTATAACCAAAGAATTATAATGCCCACTATTTTGAAACTAAAGAATGTATCAAACTATATTACACGATGAAAAGTCAGAATTAATTTTATATATGTTTTTTAAATATTGAAAAAACTACTTTGTTGATACTATAATGGTGGGTACACGTCATTATGCATTTGTCAAAATCCATAGAATGTACAACACGGAGAGTGAACCTCTAAGTTATGGACTTCAGTTCATCATCATGTATCAATATTGGCTCATTAGTTGTAACACATGTACCACACAAATAAAAGATGTAAATAATATGAAAACCTGTGTATGGCGTGAGGGGGCGTGAGGGAGTGTGTCAGAACTCTGTGTACTTTCCATTCAGTTTTTCTGTAAACCTAAAACTGCTCTAAAAAATAAAGTCTATAAAACACACACCAAAATATTAATGGTAATTATCTCTGGGTGGTAGAAATATGGGCAAATTTTATTTTCTTTGAATTTTTATTGAAATTTCCCCAATTTTTGACAAGGAGCATGTATTTTTAGAACATAAAAAATATTATAAAAACTAAACCATGGAAAATTTTAGAAACAGCATGAAAGGCTAATATCATTGAATATTCCATTTTATTTGTACTTTATATAACTTTAACAAAGTCTGCATGAAGCACTCATAAATGAAGTCTATTTTAGTATTGTTTAAAAAAGAATATCAAGGACTAAATGGAGGAGTTTTTATTATCTCTTTAGAATTAGCACAAATCTGAGGAGCAGATTTTGATTTTTCTTTAAAAAAATCTGTGTTTCAAAAGAATATTTTTGCCTGCTTGGAAACACTATTAATATTTACATACAATGCTTTTTCTAGTGAAGAAAACACTATCCTTGAAACCATGTCCTTGGGAAAATAAGCCTGGCCCTCAGATAAATGGATTTCTTTAGAGTCCTAAAGACTTGGCCTAAAAGGGATCCTGCTTCCTTGAAACCGTGTGTGACCCTGGGCAAGCCCTTTACCTTGCTGAGTTTTGGCTTCCTCTTCAGTGAGCAGATGACAGTGGTACCCTATCTCTGCACTGGTTGGAGAATTAAAACTTTAGCCCATATAAGACTCTTGGTATCATCTTAGCACATTCAAGTGCTTGATAATTGTTAGTTTCTGTCCTCTAAAAACTACATTTTTCAGTGGAAACCTTGAGCTCTGGGATAAAAGATATTTCTCGGTTCAGATTATAAGCTTGTTAGAGGAAGGCAGGATGGTTCAAGAGAAAACTCACTGATCTCACAGGGAGAGGCTGTGCACTCTGACACCAGCTCCCTCACCAGCTATGTGTGTCATGTGGGTAAATCACCAACCATCTCTAGTCCTCACTTTTCTAATCTGTTAAATGAGGGATCAGGGCCATAGATACCTAAATATCCTTCCGTTTCTATCATTCTACCAGGAATCACAATGTGACTTCTAAGTTTAAAAAGCAAAAGTCTCCTGTAGTGGCTCTCTCTGGCCTCATGGCCGGTCATCACTCACGGCCTTGCAAACAAAGCTGACATCTGCATTCTGTTATTCCCCACAAATGGGAAGCTCCAAGGATCTCTGACCGTTTTTCTTCTCTGCTGATCGGCTGGTACTCAACACTGACCAGCAGCTGCAACTGCTAGTAGCCAGTTCAAAACTTTTGCTGGAGACTCATTGTAACAACATTGAGGCTTTCTGCAGGAGAGCATCCCGGGATAGAAACAACCGCCTGTTACCAAGTGTGAGGTGCTTTCTTTTCCCCCCCCACATAACATCTACGAAATTAGAGTGTCTTTCCCTTAGTATTTACTGAGTACTTAATATGCCATGTCCTTTGTATTCACTATCTCCTTAAAGCCTCAAAACAATCCTGCAGTGCTGTGACCATTCTCATCTTATAGACGGGGAAAATGAAGTTCAGAGAGGCTGAAAGAATTATCTAAGGTCAAACGGCTAGTAATCAGTGGAGCCAGGATTTAATCTCGTGCTCCTGCTTTTTTAAACACTCTGAAAATATCAGTGCTGTGAGTTCCTCCAAGGTTCCGAAGAAGCATTCGCCAGGGGGTTTCTCAGAAGGCACAAGGGAGGAAAGGAAACTCCTTTTTCCTCATTTTAGGTTTTTCTTTGAGGAGCTTCTACAAAGTAACCCTTCTGGCTTCTGCCACACCCTCTACTGCAGAAGAAGAAAGAGTTACTTGACTGGTTGGAGAAATCCATTGGTAGGATTCCTCAAAGGACAAACCTAATTTATTAAAGTAATTGATTAACAGCACAGAGGATTCACTCTCTTTTTTAACCTTTCCACCAGGACTACTGCAGGGAGCAATCTGGGGTCAGTGTCTGAACGCCACAGACAAGCCTTTCACCTGGGGGAGTAACTAACGGCTCAGACTTGGCCAGGGGACCCAGGTATTATTAGCGTGAATTGTGCACACATTCTCCAATTGATGGTATTATCACTGACATTTTTATCTTCATCTATCGGTCCCCAGCATTTTATTTGGTTGTGAAGGTGGGAGGGGAAGAAGGGGCTTAGATGGCCCACAACTGCCCCTGGAGCATAAGGCACAACCCAAGGGAGCAGGAAAGCCTGAGCCTCTTCCCCTCTCCAGCCCTGTGGTTTCCGGAAAATTACTCACCTCACTATAACCGGTTTCTTATCTGCAATATATTGTGGTAAAGATTAAGTGTGATAAGGGACGTGAAGTCCTAGCTCAGTGCCTGGCATGTGGTCAAATGCTCAATAAATGGTGGCTGTTATTTTTTATTAGAATTGGTAAGGTGGGTTTACTATCTTTTATTCTACAGTTTATTAGAGCAGACTTCTTTCTAATTTGAAGCTTCCTAGGATGATAGAATAATATTTGACATTTATCAGATTATTTTAGCACAAAAGTATCTATTTGGGGGAGGGTGGGGAGGGCCTAATTAATTTAGGCAGAGAGAGGAAAGCATTTCCCTGCCCTTTGCCCAGAGATGGGGCATTGAGCCCCATGGGACCAGACAGTGGAGAATCCAGCGCACCATCTGTGGTGCCTCCCTGTAGCTTGGAGACAGGCATGCTGTCACAGCTGGGTTTGGAGGGAATGTGGGTGGGCAGGGCACCCACAGTCACTGCAGGAGACAGGTATGGCGATGCCTCAAAAAAATTAAACATGGAATTACCTTATGATCCAGCAATCCCACTTCTGGGGATACACCCAAAAGGATTGAAAGCAGGGACTCAAACAGATATTTGCACACCCATGTTCATAGCAGCATTATTATAATAGCTACAAGGTGAAATCAACCCAAGCATCCATCAAGGGATGAATGGATAAATAAAATGTAGTCTGTCCATACAATGGAATATTATTTAGCCTTAAAAAGGAAGAAAAATCTGACACATGCTACAACATGGGTGAACCTTGAGGACATTATGCTAAATAAGACAGTTACGAAAGGACAAATGCTATGTGGTTTCACTTATATGAGATTCCTAGAGTAGTCCGATTCATAGAGACAGAAAGTAGAATGGTGATTACCAGGAGCTGGGGGTGGGGGAGTGGGGAGTTAGTGCTCCATGGGTACAGAATTTCAGTTTTGCAATATGAGAAGAGTTCTGTGGATAGATGGTGCTGATAGTTGCACAACAATATGACTGTACTTAATGCCACTGAATTGAACACTTAAAAATGGTTAAGATGGTAAATCTTATGTGTATTTTACCATAATTAAAGAAAAAATGTCCCCAGCTTTCTAATGTGCAGGCCAGAAGTTGCTCAAAGCCATTGGGATTTGGGGGAAAGTAGCTGTCTCTGCAACTGACTGATCCCAGCGTGGTTCTGAAAGCCCTGTAAGCTGCCCCCGCTTCCCCGGCCCCTCTTTAAACAATGAATCCAGGATTCAATAGTGTACATGGACTAGCACTGAAGGGGAGGGCTTTTCCAGAGCAGTTCTCCACAAGCACGGTTTCTCTTTGCTTTAATCAAGTAACTCCTAAAATCCTGTCTTCTTTATTAAATTTTCATGATTGATATCCCCATCTATCAATTTCTGTTTTATCCCTTGGACTCTGTCATCGTTACATAGTGGGCCCAAATGCTCTTCAAGGACAGATCTCTGTCCTCGGGGATGGAGCGACCGAGGAGGCAGAAAGACCTTGGACAGGGTCCTCCTCTCAGCTTTACTAGTTGGGTGGCCTTGGCGAAGTCGCTTGGAACCTTAGTTTCTTCATCTGTGGTGTAGAAATAATAATGCCTGCCCTGCGCTGTGGTGGGGATTACATGAGATGATCTATGTAAAGAATTTAGCCTTGCCTGAAAGAGCATGTCATAAAAACGGCTGCCATGGGTACACACACCCACACAGGCCACATCTACCTGGTGGACTCCAGGGTCTTTGCCAAGACACACCTAAGTTCACTTCTTTGAGGCCTTCCCTGACGTCCCATGGTAGCACTAAGTACTTCATATTTGGTGGTGCCCTAAGACCTCAAACACACCTCTGTTTTAACACCATTCAAAGAGATTACACGCTCCTTGAAAGCAATATATTTTTTTACATTATTTGTTTACTTTGGGATCTCCCACAATGCTAGGTCCACAGTAGGTACTAGGTATTTAGTAAATAAAAATAATAGTAGTCATACCAATGATAACACACTATTAGTTACTGTTACATGCTTAAAAGTATAGTGCATGCAAAATGTAATAAATAAAATATAAAGTAAAAAAATAGAAGCTAGTTCCTGAAATCAGGGATCTAACAGTCTAGGCAGGCTGCCACTTCTTTCTGGCTGGTTTTTATGTTTCATGTTAACACAATAATTCTTTTCAACTCCAGAATTCTAAGCAAACTCCCAATAACCACCATAGTGCACAACTATAGTTTGAGGCGAGTCACGTGACCAGTTTTAAATTTCAGCTCTGACCAAACTCTCCCATTTTAAAACCCAAGTTAATTCTTTTTTTCCCCCACTGACTCCAAAAGTGCAGAACAGATGGGAGTGAACAAGGTGATTCACTGTTTACTTATAGGTAGCCTGCAAATAATGGGGAACAAGTTAAGGAGACAATTACACTACTGTAAATCTTAAAACAGAGGGCTACTCGACAGATCAGAATATTCACTAAGGAATATTCACGGCAAACCTCTAGACACAGGTAGCAAGGGAGGATGAATAAATGGATGTGCTAGGAAAATGAACTATAAAAATGGAACCATATTCTTGAGAGTTGAAGAAAACAGTGGTAAAGGTATACACCTGACCAAATTCAATTAGTGTAGCCCTTAGACAGAAAATCTAGAAACCTTCTCGGATTCATTGCATTGTTTGAGATATGCAAACTGCTCCCTGAGCATGTTTCAGAATGAAACTGGTAATGTTTACAAGTAAGAAAACTGAAATACTCATCAACACGATGGCTACCGTTCTCTGAGAGAGGATACTTTGGGCTTTCCCCACATCTTTCATTCATGTAATCCCTTCGTCCTGAATGCAGGCAGAATCTGTGATGTGCACCTTACTACAGAATATGGCAAAGGCCACAGAATGTCACTCCCATGCCCTTGATTATGTTATGTCGTGTAAGACCTCATCTTAGCAGACTGGAGGCAGAGACTCTCACTGCTGGGGAAGCCCACATGGCAAGACACTGTGGCAGCCTCTGGGACCAACAGCCATCAAAAAGCTGGGGCTCTCAGTCATATGGCCACAAGGAAATGAATTCTGTCAACACCAAGAATGAGCTTGGGAGCAATTCTTCCCCAATTTGCTCCTCAAGCTTCCAGATGATAACACAGCTCAGCCCGTTCTTGGACCTCAGCCTTGTGAGACCCTGAGCTGAGGACCCAGCTAAGCTGTGCCCAGACTCTTGACCCATGGAAACCAGATAATAAATGTGATCATAAATGTGTGTTTTTTAACCCACTGCTTGTGGCAATTTGTTCCACAACACAGAGAACTTTTTTTTTTTTTGAGACAGAGTCTTGCTCTGTGGCCCTGGATAGAGTGTAGTGATGTGATCATATCTCACTGCAACCTCAAACTCCTGGACGCAAGCCATCCTCCTGCCTCAGCCTCCTGAGTAGCTGGGGCTACAGGCATGCGCCATTGCAGCTGGCTGATTTTTTCTACTTTTGGTAGAGACAGGGTCTCGCTCTTGCTCCGGCTGGTCTCAAACTCCTGAGCTCACGCGATCCTCCCGCCTCGGCCTCCCATGGTGCTAGGATTACAGGTGTGAGCCACCGCACCTGGACCCCAGTCATTTTTAGTGGCCATCAAGCTCCACAAATATTTCAAAATGATCTCTTCTTTTAGACTCTGTTCTCCTGCATAGATCCACACGAAGTAAATGCTGTTCCTACACAATTTAAAGATAATTAGAATTGCAACTCAACGTGTGGAAGGTATTTGTGATTGTTTTTTAACAGAAAATTTGTACACTCTTCATCGAAATTTCCTCTGGATCATTCTCTCTCCCACATGTCTTCTGTTGGAAGTGGCCTTGGCTGCCTTTGCTGATTTTTTCATCTAAAGAGTGTGTTTTATTCATGATGAGTCCTAAATTGTCGACTTCTTCACTTTTCTGTCATGTATTAACAGAACCGTCGCCCTGTTATTTATCCCTTGTCTACCTGACAAGAACAAGTTCCTTTTCACAAAGAAAGACAATGAAGTGGAACGTGAGGATAGTGTGTCGGTGGCAGCAAGGAAGAAGGGCACGGAGTGAAGGCTGGCCACCTGGGCCACGCAGCCCAAAGGCTCCCCCATCAGAGGTGCCAGGACCACAAGGGCCTATTGGAAATCCCAAAGGCACGTGGGCCAGGCTGGCACTAAGTCTCCTTTGCCAAGCAGCTAATGTGTTTATAATGCACTGGACTGTTACAATATTGATTTAATCTTTATGGGGGGATGTAGGTGAAATAAAATCCAATTGCAGGGACACCATCTGGAGAGGATGCCCTGGTCTCAACTCAGAGATCATAATTAGACACAAGCGCAGATGTAATATAGGATTTTTTTCACACACACACACGGAATTGCTTTTGTTTTGCACATTTGCCTTTATCACACTCAACTATCTTGTGTATTTCATATACATAAAGCTTATACAAAGATGAAAAAAGCAGCTTCAATTTAAAATGTAAAAGTGAGAAAGAAAAGACATAGTCATCATTTGGGCCGTGAACATTTGGGATGAGAGAGAGAGAGAGAGAGAGGGAGGGAGGAAGGGAGGGAGAGATAAGACTGTTTCAAAAGGTGTAAATTCATCCGTGACAGGGACTTTGAATCACTCAGCATTTTAGCCCTGGCATCTTGCTCAGAGTGACCAGCTAATACAAGCCTGATAAATGAACAACTTGTATTTGAAGAAAGGGTAATGGTGAGTGACAAAGAGACATCGTCCAAGGCACGATTTTGAAAAGGCCCTGGGCATCATATCACTGTGAGCAGAGATGCTGGTCACACAGAGGAGGATGTGGGACGCCATGGGACTGGGACATGGGCGGCTGGGACACTGTCGTGTTTTATTCCATCACTGGCACAGAGCACCTGCTGTGCAGGACTTCAGTGTTAAGGACCTCTGTTATGGAATGCATGATCTGGGGGAGGCAGAGGAGGAGGAGGTCACTGCACACAGTGTGACAGGTACGACGTCAGAGGGAGCTGTGGGCACAGGGAGGCGCAGAGGAGAGCAGCCGCGTCCCTCAGCAGGACTCACCTGAGTCCCTTAGCACCTTGCCTGTGCCCTTTAATGGCATGTATACCATGGTCTGAATGTGCTCACCCCCATAAATGGGATTAGCTCCTTATAATCAGGGTGCCTGTTTGCCCCTTCCACCACGTGAGGACACATAGCAGGCGCCATCTATGCAGAAAGGGGACAAATCTGCTGTCACCTCGATCTTGTACTTCCCAGCGGTTCCCTCCAGAACCGTGAGGAAATAAATTTCTGTTGTCTATAAATTAGCCAGTTTAAGATATTTTGTTATAGTAGCTGGAATGGACTAAGACAGCATGCATCACACTTTGCCTGTGTGTGCTACTTCTAAAAAGCCTCACCACTTTTATAAAACTATACATTCCCCAAGAACTGAACTGCGTCTCTCCAGCAATACACCCTTCTCTCCCCTTTGCTGCCCTCATCCTGGGCCACATATAATATCAATTCACTAGTATCAGTTGAATTAATTGAGCATACATAATGCTTATTACTGTTAAAGACTACATAGAGAGCAAACACAGTGAAGTCTATTAAATACCTAATATGTGCCAGGTTCTATTCTAAGCATTTTACATGTTTTTACTCACTGAATCCTCAAAATAACCCTGTATGTTAGGAACTGCTAGTATTCCCATTTTACAGATGAGGAAGCTGAGGCTTCTCCTCTAGGGAGGTTGACTGACGACTTATGTATAGTTGGTATTTGAACTCTGACAGTCGAGCTCCAGACCCTACCCTCGCAAAAATGTGCCTCAGTGATGGGCATTGCCTTCTAGATTTAAGCAGAACAAAAAACACAGAATCAAAGGCTAAGTATGAAAAAAACAAAGAAAATTAGATGTTCAGGAGACTGCCAGAAACACAAAAGTGTAGTGCTCACTTAAGAATAAGTAGAAATGTACATGGAAATAGGCAAAGAGTTATTAGAAGATAAATAATAAAAGTGAAATCATTTATTAAAATTCTGAAATAATCTGGGACTGTACATATATCTATTCATAACTTGAAATGTTTATCATGAAACCCCAGAATTTTCAGGTCTCCCCAGAAAGTATACACGTACTGGGTAAGAGACATCTCACAGGATTTGACTACTAACAATGCTAAAGACACGCTACAATGTCACTGAGGCCATAAGCTGCTCTCTCCGTGACTGGCAGCAGATCTGCAGCAATGCCAGCTGCAGGATGCTGAGGACGGGTGGAGCAGTAGGGGAGTGTACACTGGTGCTGGGGGGGATGGAGAAATGGTACGGGGGCAGGGAACTAAGGGTATCTGGAGAGGCCAGCGTTGTGGTAGGGGGGCAGGAGGAGACAGAGGCACTTTACAGTCGAGGCACCCAGAGGCAGGGCCTCGTTCTTCCCCTCACAGCCTGGGGGTGCTCACCCCCCACTTTCTCACATGACCATCCTCCCGTCGTCGGTCTGCCTAAGAATCTCAGAGTTGCCCAGCTCTGTCCTCCTCCAGGCCACACTCCTGGCTGCCACAGTCATGCAGACGCCAGCTTTCTGTGGGACAGTTCCTCTTGTCTGTGCTCCCACTGCTGTCAGGACTTCCCTCCACAGGGCCAGTCACAGGCGTGGGACTCCCTGCCTTGGCAGCCCTCCTCTAACCCCTCCTGCTGCCTGGGAGATCTTTCTGAAACACGCCCCGGGCCTGTCATGCCTCAGCACCTACACAACCACGGTCAGGTTTCTTAGCAGGTCATACAAGGCACATCATAACCTGGCCCCATCAGCTTTCCAGCCTTATCCGACCCACACACCCATCCACAGGGCCTTTGCACAAACCATACTCTCCCCCTGGATTTCCTCCCAAATACTCCAGGGGCTTTCCCATGCTGGTGGAGCTACTTCCGGTGGTCTCTCTGCCTTTCCTGGAAAGACAGTTTAAGTGGTCTCTCTCCACTTAGCAATTCAAGGCTATTCCTTCTCTGAGGCACAGCCTGCACATTACATCCTACCCTTCCTACAAGTAGAATTAAATATGCCCTCATCTTTCTTCCCCACAGTTCTTTTAGACCCATATTTTTTCTTATCACCAGCTGGTATTCAGTAGGCACTCGAGAAACATTAGTTGAATTAAATTGGACTGGAAAAGATTGGATTAGATTGGAGAGTCTTTTAAGCAGCTGTATCTGTGGTCATACAACTGGTAAGTGGCTGAACTGAGATTCAAATCCAAGTTTTTATCTCTAAATTCAGAACTCTCCACTACACCACAGCTGACAGAGTACGAGGAATGTGGGGTGGCCTCAGGGTGGTCCCTGATTCCTGAGGAGGTGGTGGCAGAAAGTTAACAAACACTAGAGTCAACAGGGGACCATTTCTTTAGAGTCCACCCTTAGCCAGCTATGGACACAAAATTCTCATTGAGGGAAGACGCAGGTCCAGGGCAGAAGATGGGCAAAATGTCAGGGTGTTTCTCAAACGTCTGACCACAACCCACAGTAAGAAACGTATTTCAGCTCATAATCCAGTTAGACACACACGTGAACACAAAGAGAAATTACAAACAGTGCTGACCTTTACTTCATGAGATGCTTTCTGCTATTCTCTCTTCTGTCTTGTGTTGTTGTATTTAATTCTGGTGGAAACTCTCTAAACTGATTTCAGGACCCACTAATGGGACAAGTCCTGTAGTTAGAAAACACTACGGTGATCAGCAGTGTGGAAATGATGCAGTGTGGTGACAACAGACAGGGACAGACAGGACACCCTTCGCTGTGCTCCTTGGCTTCTTCCTGCTCCCTCTTTGCCCACTCTCTTCTTCAGTCACAAATAATTTTACCATAACATTCAAGTCCTCATCCTCCTTCTCTGTGTGTGGACGGAGTTTACATTCCTCCCAGGCCAGTCACCACGCCTGAATCACAAAGTCCTCCTCGCCTGTGGCACGCAGAGTAGAGCCTTTCCTGGTGGAAACTCTCATGAAAACCATGAATCGTAAACAAGCAGCTCTACCGCAATTAATAGCAGCCCCGATGTCCTTGCCTTGTCCCCGCTCCCTGCCTTCTTCAAGCTTTCCCAATCTCTCTGTACATACATTCACTGCTAGGACAGAATGCTCTTGTTTACGTTTTTTGCTTGTATAATTTCTTTGGTCCATTAAGTCTTGTGGACGATGTCAACAGTTGTGGGCACAAGAAAAAATTGAGTCAGTTGCTTGCGAAGATTCTTAACTCTCCATCCGAGCTCTCTCTCTGACTTTAGCCTTTGCTCAATCATATCAGACGTTGTAACATAGTATAACTTTGGTTATGTGGGCACCAAGAGTTTGTATTTGGTGCTTTAAGTCAGAGTCTCCCGAAGGGAACCTGGAAGGCAGTGTTACTGAGCAGAAAACTGACATAAGTTAATTTTTCTAAGGTTGCCAAAGTAATTAGGTAGTATAGCACCGAGTTACACCCCAGCCTATTTTCTTTCAACTCTATGGGTATTTCTGATGTGATGCATACATTTTTGAAAACAAAAACAAAAACAAAAACCCTTGTGTTCCTGTAATCCTGGCACTTTGGGAGGCCAAGGTGGGAGGATTGCTTGAACCCAGGAGTTTGATGTTGGAGTGAGCTGTGATGACACCACTGCACTTTAGCAGGGGCAACAGAGCCAGATTCTGTCTCAAACAAACAAACCAAAAAAACCCAAAAAATAAAAACAAAAACAAAAATGGTGGGAAACCATATGATTCAGCAATTCCACTTCTGGGTATGCACCAAAAAGAATTGAAAGCAGGATCTTGAATAGATATTTGCACACTCATATTAAGCAGCACATTCACCAAAGCCAAAAGATGGTAGCAACCCAAGTGTCCATTGATAAAGAAAATGTGGTATATACATACAATGGAATTTTACTCAGCCTTAAAAAGGAAGGAAATTCTGACACATGCTTCAACATGGATGAAGTTTGAGGACATTATGCTAAGTGAAATAAGCCAGACACAAAAGGACAAATACTTTCGATTCCACTGATATGAGGTACCTGGAGCAGTCAAACCATAGAGACAGAAAGTGGAACATTGGGTGCAGGGGCTGGAGGCAGGGGTGGGGAGGGAATGGGGAGTTGGTGTTCAATGGGTACAGAGTTTCCATTTGAAGAAGTTCTGGAGATGGATGGTGGTGTTGGTTGCAGAACAATGTAAATGTACTTACACACTTAAAAATTGTTAAGATGGTAACTTTTGTGTTATGTATATTTTACCACAATTAAAAAAAAGACGTGGGTTTAACAGTTTAAGGGCTGACACTGCTGAGTTATAAAGACAAGGGCAAATGCTCACAGAATGAAAGAGCTGAGCAATCATCACTTCCAAGACAGAGGACCGAGCACACAGGGAGAACATGGACAAACAAGCTTTGCCCACAGGGGTGCGGCTTTCAGCTGTGCTGGTGCACTCAAGTTCTGCTGCTTTGTTAATGGTGCCAAATATTAACATGCAGAGAGGATATTGCCATGAATCAGCACAACTTTCACGTTACAGTGACATTCTTCCCCTATTTACCAGTCGCGTGTGAGCTAAATCACTTTGCAGAAACTTACATTTAGCAAAGCAGACTGTACTACGATGTCATGACCAAGTTACTCACTACAGTCATCGTTCCATCTCCTGTTTACTCTCCTGCATCATGTTTTGCTTCAGTTACTAGATATGCATCACCCCTGCCATGCCAATCAATCAGAGTAGTCTTCTTGAAATAATTTTTACTATAAAAGTGGAAAAAACATTCTACTCTTAGTGGTAAAAAAATTATCGTAACTATCAGGTATCATCTTTCATCCAATGCATGCTTGGAGTTATAGACTGTGGCAAATGTTAATAATGAATTCTTCTAGAAGCCTATTGGGAAAAGAATTTATTGATATATATCAAGAATCCCCAAAATGTTTCCTTCCCTTTATTTCCATGTGGAATGCATAGTTTTTCTAGGAAAAAAAAATTTTTGTCTGAATAAGGTCTTTTAAGAACTGGAACTTGCACAGATGTTCAAAATTAGGAGAGGGGTTAAACTAATCTCAGCCCATCTGGGGAATGGGACATTCCACAGTGTGTAGAAGGTGCTTAAGACTACATGAACATAGCCAACATAATGGGAAATGCTTTAGATACAAAGCTATATACTAATTAAATGTATAACATAATCACAACTTTCGAAAAATACCTATGACAAGTAAGAAAATTACTGGTAACTTTTAAAATTTCTTCACACTTCCTAAATATCATCTAAAAGAACATTTTAGAGGCTATTTATAGCCTACATTCCTCTAGGTTAATTACCATGCCAGTTTATGTATTATTTCTTATCTTATTACAGCTACTCAGATGACACTATGGACTACTTAGCTGTTTATCTCCTTAGGAATCTCAGTTATCAATTCCTGTCTCTAGATGAAAACCGACTAACTGCTTGCAGACCTGCCTACATGGAAGCAACTGACAATCACAAGGATACTCGGTGAGTGTCACGTTGAAGGGAGTTGGACGTGGATGATTAATTGTGTCGGGCTTGAGGAGTCCGACGTACCATTCCACAGTGGGAACGGGGCTGGAGTCCCCAGATTTAACTGGCTTTAATCCCTGGCAGTCATCTTCAAATTAGGGCTGGCTTTGCCAATGGGATCAGGATACCCAAAGTCTGTTGACTGAAACTCCCTCTATCCTAAATAGAATGTGGATAGGTGCTGCCTAAAATACCATTTCCCCCGTCTGGCACCCTTCTGTGTAATCAGCAAGGATTCCCAAATCCACATTCTTCTTGCCAGCTTTCAAAGCACTCCATACAGTGACCTCACACTAACTGCTCAGTTGAATTACCCCCCACTCCCCAGTACACTCAACTGCAGACAGACGAGTCCTCACGTTTTATGTGTGCAATTTTGGGGGAGTGCTTGTCCATTTTCTTCCTCCTATCTGGAACAGCCTCCTCCTTCCTCCCACCAATATAAAGCCTTCTCTCCTCCACACCCCATCTGTGTCCTGTCTCTTCTGTGAAGTCTTGGCCAATGCCGTCCACAAGGATTTTTTTCCCCTTCTTAGTCTTAATGTCCTCCTAGTAGCACCATCAATTTGGCATTTAGCTGTTCTCTACTTTTTGATCATGCACAGTTCTCTTCACCTGGATTATGTCTGCACTTCCCCAGCCGTCCTGCACTGGTCAAAGAGCTTTGGGAAGTAGGGATCAAGCCATCTACAGCTACTCTCCTCGAGTTGGCGTTTCAGCACACAGTACCCTCACGCCTTCTCCCTCAGCACGCACGGCTTTCCACTTCCACCAGCTGCTCCTCCCAGAGGCTAACACATCTCACCTTAGTTATTAATACTTTCATTCCCCAAACTTTAAATTGAGAATTCTGAGAAGAAGAATTCACTGGATCCTGCTCCATTCCTCATTCTAATCTGGCTATGCAAGTGCTATTGTCCAGGTACCAAACTCCACCCCTCTGACCCTTCTTCACTGAGGCCTGGGATTATTTTTGTTACATCTGTTAGTGGCTCACTCAGTTTATGTCCCCTGTGGACTCCAGTGAACTGAGAACCATCAGAGGAATGCAATAGGAGGGACGCCACAATCTCTTTGGACATACTTCTTTTCCCCTGAAGGGACATACTTTCAACCTTGTTCAAAGACCCCACAAAGTCCTGTTTGGCTGGAATCTTCTGGCTCTTTCACAATGCCACAACTGTTAGCAACAGCCCTAATTAATACCTTTAATAGAAGAAAAGAAGTTAGGTCATCATCTTTATCCATTTAGTTGGTATTTTGTGGCTGTTGTAAAAAAATCAGAATCTTCCAAAGCAGTAGGATTTACCCATTTTAATCAAGTGTCTTGTGTTCCCCTCTACCTAACATACTCGACACTCAAATTATAAAGTGATGTCAGTATTGCCAGGGACTTGAGAAGAAAGTGGTTGGAACAGGTTTCCTTTGACTTGCCTACTACAGAAATAGGGACCACTTTGGTTAATTGCTCTAACCTTTATTCGTCTTTTATTTTTTTGGGAACAGGGTCTTGCTCTCTCTCCAGGCTAGAGTGCAGTGGTGTCATCATAGCTCATTGCAGCCTCCAACCCCCAGGCTCAAGTGATCCTCCTGCCTCAGCCTCCCAAAGTGCTAGGATTGCAGACATGAGCCACTGTGCCTGGCCTATTCTCTAACCTTTCGTCCTAACCATACTCATGATGCCCCTTTTCTCTCCTCTTCCTACCACCTCATTCCTACCCAAAGGACCTCTGTTTCCTCATCCTCCGTGTGGTCATAAGTCTACTAAAATGTTCATCCCAATTTGGAAGGAATGAAGGTTTTCTCAGAGAGGAGTCAGAACCTCAAGTCCAAGGGGAGAGCTCTGAGCAGGACCTGGAAGACAGAGGTAAGGGTTTCAACAGCCAGGCAGGTGCAGGGATTACCCACTGCACCCCCACGCCCCAGAACGTAGAGCCTCGTCTTCGTGGATTCTCGTGGTGGTCAAGGGAACCCCAGCTATGCCACCCTGGCCAGAGCCTGGGGAGGTAGGATCCGTCTCTTGATGGCTGCTTCAGCTGCTGGCATGCTGCAACCAGGACAGAGCTGAGTGAGGGGCATGCTGGCAGCAACTTGCAGGGACCAAAGAATGCTCTGAGAGCTGCTCACCTGTGCCTGATCAAGGCCTCTCCTGGGCTGATGCCTGTTCACTGTGTGCGCTGTGCCATCAGCAGAAAGGAGAGCTAGATTTTGCTATACTCCAACTCTTCTTAAATAAGACTTTTTGGGTACACCTGGCATAGTGCTTGAACATAGACGGTATTGAGTGATGTTAGTTCCCTTTCTTTCCTCTTGTCTTTTGGGCATGGAGTGTAGAGCTAAAAAGCACTCTTTATTTGTCCCTCTTGATGTGGGAAGACAGGGCGGGGGAGGCAAGTACCTGTTCTCTCACTTTGATGTGGTGTTTGTGGTGTACGTGAGGTGTGTGGAGAGTGGATCACAGCTTCTGACAGACCTGGGTTCAAATCCTGATTTGACCACTTATAGTTATATGCCCAGAGGCAGGGGGCTTAGCTTCTCTGTGAACTGAGTTTCTGCTCTGTAATGTACTATTAATAATAATGACCTAACAGGGCTTTTATGGGGACCCACCGGGATAGAGCACGTATAGCTCATGAGTAACATGAGGTATGAGATGCAGTGGGAAGTTGCCTTTCCTCCCCTCCCTCCGTGTGCTCAGGGCTTTTCTGGCTGACCCTGGACTGGGCACTTCTCACTGACATGACCTTATCTTATTTACAACCACATGCAACCACGTGAGGTAGGTGTTGTTATTCCCATCTTACAGATGAGGAAATTGGATGAATCACTTGCCTAAGGCCATCTGGCCAGGCAGCAAAGTGTTAAAGGTGTTTCTGGCCCCCAACGTTAGCCTTTTCTCCTAGTTTTTGGGGGCCCATCCTCAGACCTGTGGGACTCTGCCACTGCAAGATGTGGCATCAAGTCAGCAGTTTCCGAAAGGTTTTAAACCCCCAGTGTTGGGTGCTCTCTGCTTCTCTTTGTAGGGTGTTTTGAGTTAAGAGTGGGTGGTATCATGACGTCCCCAAGCCCAGGTCACTTGTCTCTCTTTATGACTGACGACACAGTTGGAAAGCCCACAACTTGGAGAAGAACAACTTTTTAAGTTCAGAAAACACATTTTTCTTTTCTGCTTTGGGTCACTCATCTTATTAGTAAAAAAAATAAGACTAATCATCAATTGATCCAAAATACAAACAAGCATATGAAGTAGGGTGCTGCCAGCATCTGAGGACTTTTGTTTAATACCAAAACAAAATTTCTGTTCTGATGCCCTCCCCTCGAAATCCCACTCCATCTACCACTTAGGATTTCTTTTTTCCTTTTAATATTGGAGAAAATGGGAGGACAGAAACAAGAAAGAAGAAAGGAAAAGGCAGAAAGGGCGATGTTGGTGCCCCTCCCTTGTGTCTGGGCACTGCGGTTGCCTTAACCACTAAGGGCTTTCTAGACTCTCTCTTCTCTGCCCGGAGGCATCGTCTGGTTCAGAAGGGGCCAGGATGGCATAACGGAAAGCGCTGGCAGGGCCCTCGCCTGACCACAGCTGGGGCTGCAGGTGACAGGCCTCAGCCTTCCTTCCCTCCCTGCCCTCGCCCGCCCTCTCTGCGCGTGCTCCCTGGCCTCACCTCCCAGGGGAACGGCAGCAACCCCAGCCGTGGTCTCAGGGTTAGCTTCTGTGTGAACCCAACCCGGGAAGCACTTTGTAACCAGCTGAAGGCCAGAGACTGGGTGGGGAGCTGCCTGGGCAAGGCCGCTGGGTGACAGTGAGGATTCCTCCGAGGTAGGGAAGTGAACATTCTCCCAAGGGTCTCTTGGTCCATGGATCATGATTCCAAACGCTATGTCTTTTGAGTGATCTACCAACTTCGGAGAAGTAAAAAGAACATAAAACGCCAAGAAGAAGAAGAACAGCAGCAGCAGCAATTACCTCTTAGGGGCAGGTCCCGACACTCACACAGAAAGTCAAAGTCAGCATTTCTACACGCACTGAGCAGGGCACAGGATCTCCTCTGTGGTATTTCTGCCCCAAATGCATAAGCTTAACCTAACATGAGGAAACATCAGCCAAACTGGAATTGAGGGAGTAAATGGCTGGCACTCTTCGAAGATGTCAAGGTCTCAAAAGACAAAGAAGACTCGGAGAACTGTAGCAGTTTGGAGAAAACAGTGCAGCTTGACAGCTGAATGGAATGTGTAGTCCTGGATCGGATCCCGAACCAGAAAAAGGGCATTGGTGGGGACATTGGCAACTTCTGAAAGAGGCCTGTAGGTTAGTAAATAATATTTGTATTGCTGCTGATTCCCTGGTTTTTGATCACTGCACTGTGGGTATGTCAGATGTTGATATTAGGGGAAGGTGGGAGAAGGATGTACAGTAACCTTCTGTCCTATTTTTACAACATTTTTGTAAGTCTAAAATTATTTTTAAATAAAAGCTCAAAAAAAAGCTTTCCCTATAAGTGATTAGCGCCATCCAAGACTGCTCTAGTATCGGGACTACAAATCACAACTGGGAAAAGCTTGCTGGATTGTTTCTGGTAAAAAGTGGACAAAAGGGAAAAGACAGTGCCTGGTCTACTTTTTATAATCTCGCAAGCCGGAACATTCACAGTAGTATTTCTAAGCCCTGTTTAGCTCATTGTTGGAAACACTGTTTTTAAGGCGATTCTACACAGTTCATCTGAGATGCCCTAGCCAGGTGGGTAAATAGCTACGTGAACACCTAACACCCCATTTGCTGGTCCAAGTTAAATGGCAGTTTTGAAGAAAAGGAAAATGCCAGACTTGCCCAAACCGATGGTTAGTCTGCTCTGAAACAGCACATTATTGCCCTTGAAGTGATGCATGAATTAGAAAAAAATAACAATGTTCACTTAATGATATCTCTGGATCTCTTTTTCTTAACCATCTGAGGCTTCATAGCTATTCATATAAAAGGCAACAACTTTTATGTGTTGCCCTGTTTCTTACTTACTTGACTAACATCCATTAAATACCTCCTGCATACCAGGCACTAGCGCTGCAAGGATAAACAAGACTCAGACCATTTCCTCATGAAATATTCACATTCTAACGAGACTGCCCTAAGTAATTACGTTATACTGATAAGCTCTGTAATAGAGGAACACGCAAAGTGTTTTTGGAACGTGGCAGAGAGAAGGATTAGCTCAGTTGGAGAAGTCAAGTAAGGCTTTGAGGAATAGGTAGGAGTCTGTCAGGCACAGAAGGTTGGGTAGACTAGACTTGTGAAATTTCACAATATGTTCAAGAAGTCGAGCGTGGCTAGCATGTACAGGCAAGCAGGAAAAGGCAGAAGATTCAAAAGCGCTACCAGCGCCCAACATCAAAAAGTGAGCTTCGCTAGAATTCCTCAGAGCACTTAATATATTAATTTTTGAAATATTAATTCCCACTACTCTCCTTCAGTGTTATTTGAAGCAGGTAACCTTTACTAGTTTTAATGTTAAAAATGCGACAGACATTCATCAAAGACGTGCATCCTGGTGTTCATCACTAGTGAAGTTAGAAAATTTACCTAGAATTCGTGGGCCCACCTCATTATATTAAATACCATCATTCTTGGCTTTTTCACTTAAAACTGAAAAGTTTCACAAAAAAACACCTGCCTTAATTTTAGTCCTACATGTCTAATAAACTCCAAATACTTGTTTCAGAAGGACATACACAGGAACAGAAGTACACATAAAACCGAACTTTTGCACAAGAACATTTGACCTCAGTAAGGACAAGTTGGCTTTTGATCCAAGGAGTTCTGCTTCTACATCGGACCCTTTTGTTGCAGGTTCCGGAATCTCTTACCCCAGGTCCCACCCAATTTCTTGTTTATAAAGGGCTTTGAAGATGAAAACTCTATGGTTGAATCCCCACTTCTACTTCCAACATCAATGAGCCTTTTATATTTTGAAAATATTCTCTCTTCCTGTAGGGAGAACAAACTGAGGATTGATTATCTGAAAGCCAGAGCTCTTGACTTTCCCAGAACCCACTGTGGTATTCAAGGATAACAATGGTTTGAATATAAATTAACTTTAACCTAAACTACTAGGCTCGTGTTTACTAACCGCAAAATTGAAGAACTGTTTACCCCTATAAACATACACGTGAAAACTGAAGCCAATGGAACTAGCTTATTATGGCACTTGCAGTCATAGGTTATCAGAATCGAAAGGAGCCTCACAGGTGCATGCACACCCTGCATGTTACGAATTTCAATTAAGCAAAATGTTCTGCTTCAGGTAGCTAAGCAGTGCTGGAAACAGGAAAAACCCCAGAGCATCTGACTTGATATAGAATGCTTCTACCTTACTAGACTGCCAGGAATTATTTCTATAGCTACTAATACTAACAGTATAATATTAATACTAATGGTAGACTAATACTAGTAGTTAGTAACTAGTATTCTGAAATCTAAACAATTAATTTTTGTGTTTTTAAAATCCAAGTAGTTTAAAATGTGGAGAATGTGGCTTTCTGCAGTACCTTTATATAACAGATGGTAATAAACCTATACAGATTTACCTTTGAGATTATATCTCTCACCTGCCAGTGTTTTGTTCCTTTTCTGTCAGAAGAAATTCCTGCTCATATTTTCTCTTCAAGTATTATTGGAGACTGAATGGTGGCCCCAGAAAAAGTAGGTTGGTGTTCTAACCCCTGCAAATGGGACCTTATTTGGAAATGGGTCTTTGCAGATGTGGTCAAGTTAAGATGAGGTTGTACTGGAGTAGGGTGGCCCCTAATCTGACTGGTGTCCTTAGAAGAAGAGGGGAGTTTGGGCACAGAGACGCACAGGGAGAAAGCCATTGAAGACAGAGGCAGAGATTGGAACGATGCATCTGTAAGCCAAGGAACACCAAGGATTCCTGGCAACCAGCAAAAGCTGGAAGAGGCAAGGAAGGAGGCTCCCCTGGAGCCTTCAGAGAGGGCATGGCTCTGCTGACACTTTGATTTCAGACTTCTAGTCCCCAAAACGGTGCCAAATAAATTTATATTGCTTTAAGCCAACCAGTTTATGATAATTTGTTACAGCTGCCCTAAGAAATAACACTAGTATGTTATTAAATAAGATGCTAAAATCCAATAATACCCCAATAGATAAACGATATATAAAGGTATTTTACAACCAAAAAAGTTACAATTACTAAACAACCACAGGACAAATATATTCAACCTTGCTAATTATTAAAGAAATGTACATTAAAGCACCAGTGCAGTAGTTCTTCTATTAAAGCAACAAAAATTCAACATCATGTCAATAGTCAGTGCAGATCCAGTGGTAGGAAAACTGACAACCAAAACTTTATTGGAGGAAGTGTAAAACTGGTACAAGCTTCCCTGGAAACATTTTGGTAATATTTATTAGTAATACTTTAAAAATAATCTCTGGGCAACTGATCAGATTCAAAAGGTACAGAATAATATTTCAAGAACACACAGTAACAACCAGTAGTCAGACCAATCCCGAGGAGCAGAGTTTATAAAACAGAGCTATTTACTTACCTACCTCTCTGCCCTGCCTTGATCTGATGCCCTAACCTCTGATGAGGCACAGAAAACAGACTGAGAGAACAGTACTTGATAATACTTAATGTTACTTCTTGATATCACTTCTTGATAATCCTTAAACTGTATTTAAAGAAAGTTATAATGTAAATATTTTAAAATTTTCTGTATGTTATGATGTTTTGACATCTTAAAAATCCTTTCTGGCTGGGGAGAGACTGCTTCTCCCTGGACTAGTCAATTCTTAGAGATAGCAAAGGGCCCAGCAAGGAGCACATCTTTGATATGCAAACTAACCAATTTGGGACCACACCTCCCCAATCTGGCCTTTACACCCCAGGTGACAATATTACTCTACCTTATGCATCCCAGGGCCAAGTACCAGGCAACTAGGGACCACCCACCCTATAGCCCCAGACATGCCAAAATTATTCAAACTAGCCAGTCCTAAACTGTTCACCTTGCCCTGCCTTGCCATTCCCAGGAATCCTCAATAAAGGTCGTGGCCTAAACCTTCACCTCTCTCCTGTCTTCTGCCTGCTCCACCCTGGTGCTTCCCCATGAGGAGCTGCGGTACACTACGCAGGGCCCTGCGTAGTGTACCGCAGCTCCTGTCTCTAGGACCTGCGAGTATAATAAACTCTGTCTTCCTGAGTCTATCCTGTGTCTTCTCTTGTGGCCACACCTGACTGACCATCTCATAAAGGAACACAAAACAGAGGTCTTCTAAAATCCCACCCCACTAATTAAAAATTATAATGTATACTATATTCTACAAATCTTTATAATAAAAGATACTTTCTATGTTATATAATAAATTCCTCACAGAAATCCCTAAGGCAAGTTTCATTTTCCTAATTTTACAGGAGAGGAAACTGAGGTTGAGAAACACTAAGCAGCTTGTAGTAATAGTAGGCCCCTGAGCTAACGATTGGCAAAGCCAGGGTGGGAGCCCATGTCTGTTCGTTTCAGTGCAGTGGCCTTTCACCCTCCCTTGACATTAAGAAAGTCTTTGCATGGATCTTTTCAAAGTTGGAGGAGACAGAAATCAACTTATGGGTGAGCATCTAAAGCCCAAAGAGGTGAAATGATTTTGCCAAGTTATCAGCAATTACTAGACGTCCAAACCCGTTTCTGAGCCACGTGACTTCGTTTCTCTTAAAAATAATGAACATATTTAATCAAATTTCCATCCACTACCCAGATTTGTTGTGTCCAAATCCATTCATCCACTCAGCATTCCTTAAACAATATTTCCTGTGGGCCTACTATGTGCCAGCCTTGTGCGGGGACGTATCTGTCCAGGCCCAGCAGACCCAGAGAGTCCACACATTGGTGGACATGGTGGCCCCTAAATCTGAGCCCATCAACTTAGTTTTGGGAAGTCTAGAATCAGAACATATCTATAAAAATTTTTCTGAGTGTTTCCTAGTTATTTCTGTCCATTATTGTTTGTTTAAAACTTAGGAATTTTTGTGGCCTGGCAATGAAAGACCATTCAGAAACTCAGATGAATAATTTCCTGTTAATAATCTGCTTAGAAAAACTTCTCTCCCACACACCAGCCCAAGGGAGCTTAATGTTCTCTGAGCAGCTTCTGAGTCTGACTGCTGTTTCAAGGCAACCAAGAGCTTCCTAATTCGGCTCAGAAAAGTGAACACTTTGTTTTCAGGAGATCAAAAGATTCATCTAAAAAGAAGTATCCCAACCCCTCTCCAGCCTCCCCACCCCTCTCCCCGTTTTCTTTCACATGGTGCTAGATTTGCAAACTTTTGTGAGACTAAGATGCCTGCCTCAGTTCAGGCAAAGGGATCACTCCAGAGGATCCCATGCTTGTGCGTATTCACGCTCGGTAAATACCATGAGCATTTCTGTATAGTTCCCTTCATCCAGCAGTAACTCTAAGGATTAGCAAAAAGCTTGTCGTTGGGGAAAATGAACTCTAACTAAAGATACTCTTAAAGTGTGAAAGCAAAGCACATCATGTAATTTCCAATCTTGCCTTGAAAAAATATGATTTGATAGGACACACAGCCTTTAAACTTCCATTAAAATATTTATCTCTACACATTTAAAATTGCTGTACTGTCTTCTACCCAATTATTGCAAATCAAAGGGAAATACGGGACAGAAGGAGAAGTAGCTTTTTTTTTTTCCAACTGATGAGTGTATTAGTTTGTTAGGACTGCCTTAACAAAGCATCACAGACTGTATGGCTTAAACTACAGAAATTTATTTTCTTACTGTTCTGGAGGCTGGAAGTCCGAGATTGTGATGTTGGCAGGGCTGGTTGCTTCTGAGGGCTGTGAGGGAGAATTGGTTGCAGTCCGTTTTCTTTGGCTGGTAGGCAGCCAGTGTCTCTTTACATCATCTTCCCTCTATGCATGTCTCTGTGTCCAAATTTCCCCTTTTTATAAGGACACCAGTCATATTGGATTAGGGTCTACCCTAACAACATCATCTTAAGCTAATTATATCTCCCATGACTCTATTTCCAACTGTGGTCACATCCTGAGGTTCTGGGGATTAGGACTTCAACATATGAAGCTTTGGGGGGACACGTTTGGCCCATAGCAATGAGTAAAGCCATGCTGAGGCCATGAAACCACTGAGCAAAACCTTCATGTCTTATGGGATCGGGGAGCAATTTGGCACTGCCAGCGGCTGGAAGGGTGGGTTACAACTACGAAGCACAGAGGTTTCTCCCCCAGCCTTACAAGGAACAAGCTGGAGGCTGAGGCAGAGACTGCTGGGCTCAGAAAGACCAAGTCTTGTCCTTACAGGCCAGGAGCTAGCAGGGGACCCGGATGGTATAATTTACATTTTGAACAGAACATCACATTTTCCCAAGAGTGTACTTTCATCTGTGTTATCTCAGTGAAACCTTTCAAGGACCTAGTAAATGACAGAGTAGCCCCCTTTTTGTGGATGGGAAAGTTGAGAACCAGAGCAGTCAAATGACCTGCCAAGGTCTTCGAGTGACAAAGTGCCAGGGCCGAGACTGTGACCCGCAGCCTCCTGTGGCTGACTCTGCACCCAGGGTTTCCTGCTCCAACTTGCCTGCCTCAGTTTCCTACAGATTGCAAAGGCTGCTTCCAGCTCAAGATGCAATGTCACATGTACCTTCTCATCCACGCTGGGTGAAAGTCTGAGCGACTCTCCTGGCCCCTCTTGTTATATCTGCAGTGGGACTATGAGGCTGACAAGTTTGGACTCACTGTCTTGCTAAAGAATGCCGTCTCTTGGTCTAGCAAAGATCCTTCACGGAGTGTTCCCACCCCTCTGAAATTCATGCACGCCATGAGTGAAGGTGCATGCTTTTCACTGGCACTTCATCAGCTTCTCTTAGAAGTCAGTGGTCCTTTAATGAGTAAGAACTACACTGGTCTATCAAGATGGCATATCCAGGGTCTCTATTGGTGTTCCCTTCCCCCCGACCCCCCCAAAAAACTATCCATTCTCCTCTCTCCTGAAAGCATTTCCAAGCGGGGCCCCTTTGCTGATCCAGGCCTGGCCTAAACTGACAAAGAGAGATGTGCCACTCCAGGCATTGGTTTAACCTTTATGTAGCAAGTGCCCCCAACTCCCCAACCTGCCTCTGTGATAAATAGCAGCAAGAAGTCAGCCTGGGGGCTTGTCCAGCCCCTGACCAATGCACCAGATTGTCCCAGGGCAGAACAACTCACTGGGAAGGGGCTGATACCATCTGCCATTATTTACTCCTTGCATAAAGGCAATGAGGTCCTCACATTGGGGAGGGAAATTCACTGGGCCTGAACCCACAGCCAATGACAGCTTTTGAAGTTCTCTTGGCTTATTTTGCCTGGCAGTGTTCTACCCAGGAACCATCCTACCTTGCTCCTCCATTTGGACCATTTGATACCTCCCTCTACCCACTCCCTACCTCCTGCCAGCAATGCCACATAGCGTGTCTCCCCTGGAAAGTATGTGCAAACAGCCTCACACCAGGTTCTGGATCCAGCCCTCTCCTGGGCCAGGAAACTTGAAAACACTCTAGTGAAACACCCATTTGATACACTGTCTTGTCTGGTTCTACATGGGCTGTAACTGCTCTTGGAGGCCGCATCCCAGAGATGAGTTCTAGTGCCCGTGTCCCTGACTTGATCATTTATCCTGTTCCCTTAACCCCTTTGGACCATAACTCTGCATTCTCTTGCCATTTGCCTCTACGTGGCCCTGGCACTATTGTCTGCTGCTCATCCCCTGCGCCCTAGTTCTGTGGGTGGGACCAGCCTCCCCGCCCCCACCATCTGCTGGCATCTCTGGAGCTCTCCACTCGGTCTGCCTGTGTTGTGCTCCACCTCCCACCTGTTGTGGGACCAACCTTCATACACCTTTTGGCCTACCTGCCACCTGCTACTTGTCTCTGGCTATTGTCTCTTACCTGCATGACCTGCTTTTCTTCCCTTACCTTCAGGTATCTCTAGCACCTGTGCCAGCTCAGTAGGAGTGTCTGGTTCCAGCTCTGACTCCGTCTGTCTTCCCTGTGCCCACTGACATTAACCCTTCTGTAGCTACGGGCGCAGGTGCTGAACTTTACATACACAGCAGAACATAGAGAAATATAACTTTATTTTCTATAATTAATCTCAAATGTCCCAAGAGCTGCTATTTCCACTTGGAGGTAGCATAGTTATTGTAGGTGTAAACAGTCTCTACCAGGTTAACTTAATCTTGTTGGGGCAAATAGTCTTTCAAGTTTTTCTTTCCTCTCACCTTGTACAGCAGCTGGGCAGAAAGAAAGTTTCGGGGGAGTGGTTTGATCTCTGTACTATTGTCTGGTCCAATAGGCTCTTTGGGTAACAGCGTCCCTTGGTTCCATCTGCTACTGGACCATCTGCCCACTGAGAACGTGTGGGAAGCCATTGCCGGTGCTGGCTCCGTCCCCAGCCTCAACTGTAACATCCATGTACGCTATGTATGAAGTTTCCTTTCCTATACTTTGAATTCCAAATACCACATTGTCTTATTGTCTTCTCGTAAGCCTGCCCTTAACTGAATTAACCCTTTTCTGTACTGTCCTAATAATGTTAATGCTTTCAAAATGCTTTCAAATAATCTTTTTTTTTTTTTTTTTTTTTTTTTTTAGAAACGGGGTCTTGCTATGTTGCTCAGGCTGGATTCGAACTCCTGGACTCACAGGATCTTCTGCCTCAGCCTCCTGAGTAGCTGGGACTACAGGTGCATGCCACTGTGCCCAGCTCAAATAATTTCTGTATCTTCAATACAGCCTGTGAGATGTTATTTTAGACAGTTACTTTACCCCCAATTTGAGGCCCTGGGGTCCTGGGTGATTTGCCTGAGGTCACACACTAATAAATAAGGACCAGAGCCAAGACTAGAACTCAAGCCTCTTGGCTGTCTGTCCAGGGTCTGCTCTATCAGAGTATAGCAGATGTCAGGGTTGCATTCAGTTTGCCCTGGGGAACTGAAGACTGAGCGTGGTGGCTTCACTAAATAGAGGTGGATTGTTCTCCCCTAACAGGAGATTTGGAGGTAAACCATCCAAGGCTCACGTGGCAGCTCCATAATTCCATCGGGTTTGCTCTTCCTATTTCTCTTCTGTTAACACTTAGCATGTGGCTTTCATCCTTGTGGTGGCGAGATGGTTTCCACCACTACGTACCAGCTCTGTGTCCAGGGAGAAGGGAGAAGGGCAAAGGGCAAAAATCAAAGTGGTACATGTCAGCTGCCTCTCCTTTAAGAAGCTTTTCTGGAAGCCCCACCTAGGGACTTCATGTGCATCTTATTGGCTAAACTGCAGCATGCGGTCAACCCTAGCTGCAAGGGAGTCAGGGAAGCTGGGTGTTTTAAGCGGGGCACGCTTCTGCCCTGAAGGAAACATGAACTATTATGAGGGAAATGGGGAGGATGGGGGGTTGGCTGTGTCTGCCACAGCTGCCTACCCCTCCAATCTGCCTTCCCTGTTTTGTGTTGCCATCTAGCACACCTGCCTTGTCACTTCCTCATCCTCTCTCTCCCTAGTTCCCCACTCCAAAAGTGTTACAATTCCTCGAAAGAGCCAGGCTCCACAGTGGTTGCTTCTGTTCCTCAGCAAAACTTCTATTTCCTTAGACAGGTGAAGGAACAATGATCTAGTAATTTGTACAACCGTATGAAATCTGGGTTTTCTGTTATATTTCCCACTTCACATACATGGTCCTATTGTTCTCATAAACCACTGGAACATTTTATAAGTTCCAATATTTCAGCATCCAAACTTTAGCTCCTGGAGGTAGCACGAAATCCCTTTATCACATTTGTCTTGATTTCGAGCTATTTCCAGGCCCTGGGGATACTGAGGCGAACAAGACAAAAGAGTCCAGTGCCCTGGTCAGGTAAGTGGAGATACTGTGAGGAGAAGGTTTTGTGAGTCGGTTCTGTGAGAATTGGGTTGGTCCCTGGCCATGGAGGGAGGAGGGACCCTGCTTTCTGCGTAAGTCCAGGCAGAGTGCGTTGCAGGGAAGAGGATGGTTTGATCTGGACAAGGCACGCCCACGTGGAATGGGAACTCTTCTTCTTCTTTTTTTTTTAACTGTAAACAAATATGCAAGAACTTAAAAGCCCAAATAAACATTGGTCTCTTCAAAGCAGCCACCCAGTAAGTGGACTTTAATAATGCAGCCTTTGTTCAGGGCATTTTTACAAGTCCCTTTTTTGATTACTTTCAAGCTTACATGAAAATCTTCTGAGTTTCCTCACTGAAAAACCCTTGTCCTTTAGAATGGCTTTTATCTCTGGAAATAAAGGGACTCATATGGAGGCCGGTAAGTGAATCAGGATGAAGCGAGGGAGCCCCATGGCTAAACACGCACCTTATTCCTCCACCGCTCACTGGAGCTTTCTCTTAAACAGTTGCTCATTTTTGTATTTCGTTACTTTTAAATGTTTAAATTGTTTTTCTTTTGGTTTTGTTTTGTTTTCACTGGGCACCTCTTAGACAACTTTTAAGCAATTTTACCTACAGAGATTCCCAGCTCCTCGGATTACATATGTAAAGCCTATAGAGAGAAAAGTAAAGATTTTAAGAAGCCGTCCACATTTGAGCAGGCATTTATTTAGGCCCAGGACAGTAGCACGTTCACAGGGTCCGTTGATTTCTACTTTCTTCGTCACAGGATAAGTGGTTACTTCTCCACATGTGGTCTGTGTTTTATTCTGAAAAAAAACGATTATACCTTCACCATGCTATCAGCTACTCACTTCTCTGCTTAGGGCACATGGACGTGGAATGATTAATGCTATAGACTTCTGGTCTTGTCTGATAAACACCTTGTTCTCATGACACTAAATAATGAGTGGAAATGTAGTCAGTAAATCAGAACACTGACTATTCCTCCCACATCCTGCTAAGATTCTCATCAACTCTGCTTTTGCCTTTATCTCTGACCTCTTCCTACTTTTTCTCTTCTCTTGTTCATGCTTTCTGTCCAGCCGGCTAGGTTCATATTTGCTAAGCAGTCTCCTTTTCCCCCAGTTATAGGTAGGCACACACGTTGGCTCATACTAGATTCACATAGTCATGGCACCATGGCACCATTAGCCTGTTTATGTGCAGCTCTGGTGTCAGCCAGTGGTTTCCAGTGTGAACTTCTGGGTCCAGGGACCTGTGATTTCTCTGGCATGATTCGCTTCACACAAGGTGCTGGACACACACCAGCATGGTGCAAACGCCTTCAGCAAGGACAGTCTCTAAAACAGGGAGGTGAGGTCAGCGGGCAGGTTGTCCGCCAGCTCTGGGCAGAAGGAAAACATCCGGAAGGAAGGGGTGGGGTGGGGCAGCCTCCAGGCCACCTCGCCCACCTCTTTGTACTTCCCTAAACTGAGGAGGAGTTGGAGGGAGTCCCAGGTGACTTTCAGTATCAGGAAGCAGCACAGGCAACCACAGGCTGGGACTCCAGGGTCCACCAGGTCCTGACCTTTGGGGCCAGAGTCTTGGGGTTTTTAATCCATCACCCCAGCCCAGAGGTGTTGTATGGGTCTTTAGTCCAGGGGACAAGGACAACAGCCATAGCACCACCCAGCACGCAGGGACTGGGGCAGGCCTGGATCACATGGGGCTGGGCTTCATTCCTGGGAGAAGCCTGCTGCTGAGGACTTCTGCATGAGACAGTTTTTTTGCCTAAGTCCTGAATGATAAATGTGTGTCCATCACACAACCTTTGGACATACTAAGTATATAATGCAGAAACAGTCAGAAATCTTGGCCAGGAATCAGATGCCACCAACTCTTCCTCTTATTCCACACACAGAGGGCCCTCCCATCTCTTACTTCAGGCAAATATCAGACAGGGTGAGGCCTCCAGCAAATGTCAGATCTGTAGATCTGCAGATTTGTAGATTGTGCCTCATCCCTCCACCATGGGAATTTAAGCATTAAAGTCAGATCTGGGATTCCAGTACCCTCCCACCCACCCCAGGACAGATTTCTCACTAATTCTTTGATTACTGGCTGTCCCTCTGACCCCTAGCACTTTAGCGTGGGCTGTGGAAGGCCGACTTGACCCTGGCACCAAAGTCTAAACAGTTCCTCTTTTCAGCCAGCACCACCGGACTTTGGATATAAAGCCAGCATTGCAGAAGTCACCTCTTTAAAATACATGCTCATTAGAAGTCCATACATCAGAGGTGCTCACTGGCTGACAACAAAAGATAAGGGTCATTTTCCTGGGTGATGAATTTGTCACTGAGTTGGCAGCAGTCAGAATAGATTGGTTGTTCTAAGACTCTAGTAGAACCAACCATTACTTGATTTTGGATGGTAGAAAAAGGGAAAAAGTTTTGAGTTCATTTGTTTTCTTGACAGGTTTTAAAGATCAATTGGTAGTACAACCTTACCTTTCAAGAAATGTAAGCACAATGCGATTATTCTGGAAATAAGTGAAATGCAAGTGGCTAAACTTGAATTCATATTTTTCATGGGAAGTAAGTAGTTTCTTATAAGGTAGAAATTTTTATGCTCAAATCCTCCTTAAATATAATTTTTGGTTCCCTTGCTCCCAGGAATCCTTTTTCCAAAACAAGGCTTGCCCACATCAATGGGAGCTTTAAAATACAAATTCCTGGGTCCTGGGTGCAGTGTGGGTTTGGAAGCCTTAGTTTGGGACACTGAAGGACAGGTTCAGTAAGCTGCTGGAGGCCTGAGCGGCATGATTCGTTCCAGTGGACGTTCCTGATCACTCTGCCCCACCACCTAACTACCTGTCAGCATTACCCTTCTTTTCAACCAGCTAACCAGAAGCCAGAGATACCTGACCATGCATTGGGGTTTGAATAAATTAAAGTTAATGCATTAGAATGTTTTAAAACCTTTATAGAGCAGCTTAGGCAAGTTCCCACGGGACAGACACAGGGGAGCATTTCTGGGGACGGCAGCCACGATGTCCTTTCCTCTCCCACATGTAGGTTGCCCCTCAGCACAGGGGTCTGATTGGCCATTGTGGAGTCCAATTCTGGGGGCAAAGGTCCCGGTTCTGGAACAGAGCACTATAGTGCTGCCTGTGAAAGATGCTTTATTCCTCCGACTAAAGCCCCAGGACCCCAGGATTTATGACTGATACGTTAGGGGTTCTGTCCTTCCAGAGGCTTCCCCTGCAAGCAAAAAGCTTTCCTGTCCACTTCAAAGAAAACTGCACATACCAAGAGACAGTTGTGTGGCACACAGGTTAGCCCTTGGATTACAAAGCAATTTATAGTCACTTATTTGTAAATGATTTTAGTTCATTGCACTGTCATTTTGCCCACGGGAGAGTGAGAAGTACTTGCATGCAAACTCAATGCGGGAGGAAGAGTAAAAGACGACACAGCTGTAACAGGCTTGATGCCTTGGTGCCTTTCCTATTTTATCTCCGTGACGTGTGACTTAAATTGCTAACACCGTAATCTTTTTTATATTAAATTCAAATGTTAAGCTTGTTCACAAGTCAGTATTTTATGCTCTTTTCAGAACCTGATCACTGTTCAGCAACCATTGATTGGCACATGCTGTCTGTGTGGGGATTTATTAATGCTTTGTGGGGAAACAAAGATTCCTGTTCTCAAGAAACCTTCAAGATATGGGCTGGACAGGCTCTCAGCTGAACTTGAAGACACTTACCACAACTGATCTCATTTTTTGAGCACTTCCTGGGCTGGTTATCTTCTGTCTCATTGGTTTACTCTACAGTTCACTGTTTTCCACCCCACTGTGTCCCCAGCGGCTGCCCTGTACAGACCTTCAGGTGCCCTTTGGCTTCTGGCTGGATTTGAGCAATGGGAGCCCAGGCAGGGAACTGAAGGACAGAGGGAGGGACGGGAATGACGTCTGCTGTTGACCCCTCCCTGCTGGCGTCACTGTGGGCTGGTTTTGTCCCTTGACTAAAGGTCCCAGGGTACCTGCAAGGCAGGTTCTGGCAATGCCCTGCTCCCCTCCCGCTCAGACCTAGAGAGGGCAACCCCACTGCTACCAGCCCAGGGTAAGCACCAGCCTTGGGGCTTCCCCACACCCTGGCCACACTTTGTAAATAATGCCTTTATTAAACATTCTTCCAGTTACCCCCCCTTTTCTGCCAGGATTGACTGGCATTTCTTTCTCAACTCTGGTATGTTCTAATTAAATCCTCAATGATTTAATGAGGTAAGTATTGTAAACTTCATTTTACAGACTGTGAAACTGGCCTTGGAGAGGTTGGAGGATTTCCCCCAAAAGCAAAAGATAGAAAACAGATGTGCCAGGATTCAAACCCGTCTCTGTTTGGCTTTGCAACCTCTAATCCTCCTATTATAATCCCTAGAGAGAGGAAAGCTTCATGGTACAGATTAGCAAAGAGCTGCCAGGTTAATAACAAAAATAATAATGCCTATTTTTTGCTCTCTTTCTCCTGTTCCTATCCAGGGAAACACCAGGAGAAAGAGGGTAGTCAATGGTTTTCAGGGAAGTGAGGAGGAAATTTACCCAAGTTCAACACTTACTGAGGAGCAGCCTGTCAGCCCTGCTGGTTCGAGTGTGGGAGTAAATGAGACCAAGATCTGAACTTGAGTCCCTCTGTTTCTCACCCATTTGACGCTGAGAAAAACTCTCCCACGGGCCTCAGGCTGCCCCTGCCCCCAGGTGCCCCTCTCCCAACTCGGCCACGGGCCACAGAGGCAAAGGCTCCGATGGCTCCTGCCCCCAAGCACCCCGACCCGGAAAGGCAGCCCGCAGCGTGTGTGCACAGAGAAGGCAGTGGCATTGCAGCAGGACTGCACAGCAGGCCCTTTGGCCTTCTCTTCGACCCTTTGGGTTGCCCAAAGCACGTCTGCCCTCGTCCTTGCGCCTCACCTCCAAAACGAACTCTGTTTCCAGGCAAGAAAAACTTCCATCCCTTGAATCTCGATGATGTTGGCTAAGCACGAGGAAGAGAGTCCCTGGTTGTTAATTCATACTAGGCGGGCTGACAACTCTACTTAACCCTCTCTTACTCCTTAAGCCGACCAGACCTCTCATTGGTGAGGAAGTTTTAGGACCATTTGGATTCTTTATCTTTGCTTAAGGAGACATGGAAAAGGAGAAACTTGCAGTACGTCCTGCCCCCACCCCTTCATCACGTGATCACTCACCTGCTTCAGTTAAGGGGCAAACAGGCTTTCCCCTTGCGCCCAGCTCCCCTCTGCTCTTCCCTACGCTCTGGGCTCTGACTGTCTGTGCCTGGGGTCTCTTCCCAGTGCAGTGAGGTGCCTGTCACTAGGAATGGGAGGAAGCGTCCCTACTCTGAGTCAAGGGGGTCTTCTCTGTCCGCCTCTGTTAGAGGAAGCATGTGCCTGATGTGGGGCCTGCAGGCCCCTGCGCTGGAGCATCCGGAAGAGGCAGCCCTGAGCCGGGGAACACGGATTCCAGAGCCAGTGCTGCTATCACCACCTGTGCATGCGAACTGGGGTTATGGGGAGCAGAGGCGTGGGTCTAGAGGGAGCAGAAAGGGGATGAATGGCATTGGGGGGGGAGTCGTACGGGGAGACCCCTGCCCTGCCGTTCTGTGGTCTGAGTTTCCCGTTTGCTTCTTCCCTCCTCGCCCTGCGAGTGAGGCTCCGTCTCTTTCAAGCACATGATCCTTTACCAAATGAGAGACTTGGTCCCACAAATCTAGGCAGGCAGTCCGTGATGGAAAAAAAAGAACCAAAAACCTGACAATGTTCTGGTGTCATCTGATCCCACTGCAAACACCTGGACCAGTCTGTATGGAATGTAAGGAACTAACAAAATGGGCCAAGCACGGATTATGTAAAAACACTGTACATTTTTTAAAAAGACAAAGGCTGGAGTAATTATACCTTCTTGTTCATTACAGCAGACAAAATGAGATCTATGCAATATAAAACAGCTAAAGGAAACTTGGAAAATCCCATCAAATGGGTCATGACGAGGTTGAACGTCCAGTCAGACGTGTTTGATGGCCTGTGACCCGCCTCCAGGACTTCCATTTTCACTAAAATCGAGAAGAGAGCACAGCACCCTACAGGGGATCCACCTTCTTGGAGAAGCTCTGCTGTTCTTCGGCTGCCCCGGAAGGACGCGACCGGGCATGTCCTATGCATCTCGCCTCTCTGTTACTGCAGACCACCTAGCAGGCTGCGGCTCTCAACCGTGGCCCGACAGAAGTTTCTGCAGCCTGTTCCCTGCGAGTCAAGAACTTAAGAGAAAGAAGAGTGGCCGTTTCTCTCCCAATCTTAGAGATGAGGGATGAGAGAGATTCTAAGGCAGTGTAGATAAAATACCAAAAGCAAACAATCAAAAAACATTTTAATACTCTAAAAATCTTTAAAAACCAAAATTCATCCCCTGTTTTCTCTATATGAACTCGGTTAACTGCTTGCTTTGGTGAATGTACACGTTATTTGGTGCTTAGAAGACTCAGCCCCAAATAGGCTGGGCTTGGCCAAGGGTCAAAAGAGGCTGGTTTTAACTACTTCATGTGAGTCCAGAACCACAGGCCCATCGTGCCCCAGACTTAGGGTCACACCAGGCTGCACCAGCATCTGACCGGGGCTCTGAGCCTTCCTTTCCCATGGCCAGAGTTTGCCTAGGTTATCGCAAAAGCCCGAAACAGGAAATGTGTTAGGGAATTAACAATGGTTATCTCTGGGTGGAGGAGCTTTAAATGACTTATTTTCTGCTTTAAACATTCCTGTATATTCCCCAACGGACCTTTATTGCTTTTGTAATTTTTTTAATTAAAAAAAAAAGCAAGTAACACAGGACAACTCCTACTTCCTCTTTATCATTTGGTATCTTGCATTATCTTCCCCAGACCCATTTATAATAACAGCAAGCATTTATGGAGTATTTACTTTGTGCCGAAATCTGTCTAAGAACTTCATAAGCATTAACATTTACTCTTCAGGGGAACCCAGGAACTGGGTGCTACTATTATCCCCATTTTACAGGTGAGAAAACTGAGGCATAGGACAGCATAGTAATTTGCCCAAAGTCACACAGCTAGTGAGGAGCAGAACCAGAGTTTGAATCCAGGCAATCTGACCCCCAACACCATGCTCATCATGTAGGAAAGGTGGAGAAACTTAACTGACTTTACTTGTGGCTCCTACTGCTGCTGTGCATGTTAGGGACAAAGGCATGGAGAGACAACTGAAGTCCTAAATCTTCTCCAAAGCAAAACAGCATGACCAAAGAGGGTAACCTAGGCGACCCTCCCAGAGCGTCTCATTTGCAAAGGCAAGAATCTCTCATATTCTGCAGTTTCCTTGTAGTCACTCTCCAATTTCTTCATGATCATTAACTAGGAAATTAAGCAGTGGTAGTAGAATCCTGATTTTTTACAGAGGAGGAAACAGAATTCCAGGATTTTATTGGGGTGGGAGGGAGGAACAGAGGGAGACTGGAGTGGAGGATTGCCTTAGTGCCAGACACAAGTCACAGCAGGGGGATCTGATCAATTTTCCCACTGAAGACGGCTCAAATAAACAAATCAACCGGACCACAGCCATTTGGCAATTGTTTCTCGTAGCTGTGTTGGGGGTGAGGGTGGGATAACTAAGAGACTACAAGCTATTTGAAGAAAACTTCAGCCTTTGATCCCTAATGGAAAAGCTGATGGGAATTCTGTCTAAACACCATGGAGTTTACTATCAGCACATTCTCTCAAAGCATTCTCCTAGTTACATGCAGACGGACTGGAGAGAATTAGCTCTATCTGCCCTGCAAGGGGGCTCCAGTTGTCTTGGGCTTTTTACCGGTTGGTGCTAGGCAGACACTTCAGCTCTCCCTAGAACTGTTTATCGTGAAGCCAGGAGATAAGACTCTCTGCAGCGACACGTGCAGCTTCTTTGTTAAATTAGAAGAAACGGACTATAGGCAAAACTTGAAAAGGGGCTCGGGCTACGTTTGAGGGCCTTTTAGTGACAGCTGCTGACACCATGCAGAGGTTATCACAGACATTCACCTCGGTTGAAGCAAAGAGATTCTTTAGAAGAGGCTCTAATAAATGCCCCATGAAGGTGGTATCCTAGACATCCGGGTCCATAGGAAAATGTCTATGGAGAAAAAATAGTATTTATTTGCAAAGGTGAGTTTGTTCAATACTTTTTCCCCCTCAATATCAACTTGAAAACTTTTCTGTTGAGTCTGTATAGAGTTTTCTTCTTTTAAAATATTCCTAGGTTTATCCTTGGCAAAGATTTGATAAGAACTTGGAAACAGTCACCAAAAATGGAACATTGCCCAGGGATTTTTTTTTTTCCAATTCAACCCCCAAAATATCTTTCTTTGACCCACTACAAACTGGCCATGAGACTTTGGGCTAGTTGCTTAACCTCTCTAAGGCTCCATTTTTCCCTCTGTAAAATGGGAAAATAAGTTAGTATCTACCTGATAGAGTTGTATGAATTAGATGAGGTAACCCCTGTAAAGTTCTTAACACAGGGTAAGTATCAAATAAAAGTTAGTTCTTCGTACTGTTGTTGTTATTAGTCATGGAGAGGTAATTATGTGCTAGGGACGATGTGAGGGGCTAGTGATGGGCAAGACTGTGATGTGGTGCCTCCCCTCAAGAAACACAACCACACGGTGGTTCTCTAGGTGTGGTCCCTGAACCAGCTGCCCCAGCACCATCAGGGACTTGTTGAAAATGCAAATTCTCAGGCCCTACCTCAGACCCACTGAATCAGAAACTCTGGGGTTGGGGTCCAGTAATCTGTGTTGTAACAAAGTCCCTAGGAGACTCTGATGCAAGCTACAAGTTTAGAACCAGGACAGAATGAATGGGACACATCTGATATGTGTTTTGTAATGATTCTAAATTTCAGTGAATTAAGCGTCATGTGCTTAGGAATTCCTTTGTTCCTGAACACATCATGTATGAATAATCCACACATGCCAACAGTTGCCCATATACAAACTGTGTAATTTTCATAAATGCACAAGCAATTTTGCGCACATGGCATTTTCCTGTTGTAAGTTAGAAACAACTTATCCATCAATTAGGGAGTATTAGACTGCTCTTGGTAAGAAGAGAAGATGATGGGCGAGCACTTTCAGACATAGAAAAACCTAGAGTAGAGGAACACAGCCCCTAGCTTCTATGGTAGTGGTCCATGCTTAGATCTGGATTTATGTGCTATTCTGGACTTCCTCATGATGTTGGGGCTTGTGGTTTTCTGTTTTAGAGTTTTGGTCAACTAATGTATAATTTGTAGTTGGTTTTAACAAATGGAACTGATTAGCTAGAAAAATAGATTATGTATTGTGGAAACTTTTTAAGGAAAATTAACATTATTCAAATCTTTCTAAGGCCATTTTTTTGAAAAATGAAATAATTTTTACAATGTGAGTTTGATGATGTGAGGTTTCATAAGGAACCCAATTATAATGTGGAAACTGAACAAGATATACATACTTTTAAAGAATATGAACAAAAATTATTTCTTTACATAATGACATTCCAACTCTAAGCTGGATCTATGTAGCCCAAACATAAGTGAATGAAATGAACAGCAAAACTTGGTTGCTGCTGTCAGTTGAGAGGACAGTCATTGCACAATAAAGGAGTGGGCTTGGGGTGGTTTTCTTTTCTTTTTTTTTTTTAAGCCAGTCAAATTTAGCAGTGGGGGGTTTATACCAACTTTAGCGACACTAATGTTAATAAGTTCTGATAACCCACTACCATCTGGGGTGGTTTTCTTATTCTCTTATTTTCTCTTTCTCTTTTTAAAGGTACTTAAAGACTATTTCAGGAAGTCTCCTTTTTGAGCAACAAAGCTTAGAGAAAAACAACATATTGCAAGCAGTTCTAGAGAACTGGAAGATGAGTACACCTCCTAAAGTTACACAATTTTCCCAGATCTGTGCAGTAACTAATAAAAAAAAAATCAGTAGACATACAGAAATATATGTGATGAAGTTTTATCTAAACTGTGAGAAATTGTAGACCAAGATTGAGAATTATCTGTAGTGGCATAATAGTCTTGATCTGATGCAGTTTGGTATGGGTTAGCAATGACAAAGATAACTAGCTTGCAGAGCCAGGAAATGAGAGAAGGAAACCTAGACAAGGCCAAAACAATGACATTTAATTCCTAAAATTGACACCAGACCACATATGCTATTATTAAATCTATATTTAGATTTCAGTTCTTCAATCTATAATGTAGGTACGGTTGTTACACTGCAACAAATGTCTTGTGTTGTCTTTGTAAATGTAAGAATTAAAAGTAGAGCATAGTGGTTATCTTAGTCAGCTTGGGCTGCTATAACAAAATACCATAGACTGGGTGGCTTAAATAACAGACATTTGTTTCTCACAGTTCTGGAAGCTGGGAAGTTCAAGGTCAGGGTACTGTCTGATTCAGTTTCTGGTGAGGGCTCTCTTCCTGGCTTGCAGATGGCTGCCTTCTCACTGTGTCCTCACATGGTAGAGACAGAGAGAGGAAGCAAGCTCTCTGGTTTCTCTTCCTATAAAGGCATGAATCCCATCATGAAGGACCCTATCCTCATGATCTCTTCTAAACCTAATCACCTCCCAAAGGCCCTATCTCTGAAAACCACCACATTGGGGGTAGGGCTTCAACATACAAATACAACATACAACAGATAATTCCGTCTATAGCAGTGGGCCCTCATGCTTCAGGAACAGTTGGACCTAGGTTGGAATCCTACCTCAGCCACTTGGTATTTGTGAGCTATTGGGCATGTTGATTATC
Source organism: Daubentonia madagascariensis (assembly GCA_023783475.1). NCBI lineage: Eukaryota > Metazoa > Chordata > Mammalia > Primates > Daubentoniidae > Daubentonia > Daubentonia madagascariensis. Next base: position 1,218,333 of record JAKFHU010000379.1, on the reverse strand, counting down.
CTCGAGACATTTCATCTGTGAAATGAGGGTAAAACAAACTACCAGATAGGGTCATTGCAAGAGCTGTCTGTATGAAGATAAAGAGCAGGGTATGAGTACAAGGCAGAAAGCACATGCCCAGGAAATGGTATTGTGGCAGCCAGTCTCCAAGATGCCCCCATTATCCCCACCTGCTCCTGCTTGGGCCTGTTGCTATAGACTGAATGTTTGTGTTCCCCCCCCCCCAAATTCATATGTTGAAATCTTCACCCCCAGGGTGATGGTATTAGGAGGTGGGGCCTTTGGGAGGTTCTTAGGTCATGCAGGTGGAGCCCTCATGAATGAGATTAATGCCCTTATAAAAGAGGCCCCGATGAGCTCATTTACCCCTTCCATCACGTGAAGACTCAGTGAGAAGGCACTATGAAAAAATGGGTGTTTATCAGACAATGAATCTGCTGAACCCCTGATTTTGGAATTCCCAGCTTCCAGAACCATGAAAGATAAATTTCTATTGTTTGTAAGCCACCTAGTCCATGATATTCTGTTATAGCAGCCCAAATGGACTAAGATACCCATATACTCACTCCTCAAAGTGAATAGAGCTGACCTGTGACCCCAAGAGGACATTTCAGAAATGATGGTGCATGACTTCTGAGACCAGGTCATAAAAAACACTGTGGGTCTTGCCTTGTCCTCTCTTGGATCACTTGCTCTGGAGGAAGCTGCCATGTTGTGAGGACACTGAAACAGTCCTATGCAGAGGTCCACGTATGTGGTGAGGAGCTGATGCCTCCTGCCAACAGCCAGCAGCGACCTGCCTGGCATCTCAGTGAGCCATCTATGAAGTTGCTCTTCCATCCCCCATCAAGCCATCATGTGGGTGCAGCCCCAGCCAACATCTTGATGGCAACCTCCTGAGAGATCCCGAACCAGAACCACACAGGCAGGCCACTCCTGAATTTCTGGCCCTCTGAAAGTGTGTGAGATGATAAATGTTTGTGGTTGTTGTGAGCTGCTAAGTCTTGGGGTAATTTGTTATGCAGCCATAGGTAGCAAATGCAGCCATAGTTGCTGCTGCAGTGATTGCTACTGTGAGAGGCACTTGGGAGACCCAAGTAATACTTGGGATCAAAATGGTGTTGTTCCAGGGCATTTTCCTGCTCCAATGTCTTTTTAATGTATTTATTAATTTTGCCATATCAAAAGTACAGGGCTAAATGACCTCCGTGGTCATTTCCTCTTCTATGTGGGAGCATGCATGGTGCACAAGATTCCTTGTCTTCTCCCCTGAGAGAATGTTTCTGGAAATTTCCTCCAGTCAGCATCTCCAAGACCCAATCTGGGCTGGGATCAAAACAAAACCTAGAGTTTGACTGATCTTAAGCTCTTAAGTGCAGACTCAAAAACCAAAAATGGAAGAAATCATCTGAATTAAAAAGTAGAAAGACGACAGATGTAGCAGTGGTCTTTAATCAGTGCATCAGCCAGTGCAGCAGCCTGAGGCACCAGGAGAGGGGCCAAGGAGGCAGCACCAGGCCCAAGGGTGTGCTGTCCAGCTCTCTCTCCTGTTCACCAATGCTCTGCTGAGGTAAGGCACTGTCTGTGACATTCTCCACATGTGCACACACACGCATGCTTGTAAGCAAGTGCACACACACACACACACACACATATGCATGCATGCAGACTGATTAGCTTCCATATCCTCACATGCTGGTTTTCAATCAGTTCTGTCTCTCAGGAAGCAATGAGGAAAATTCATCATCAGATTTGACAGGCCACCAGAAAGAGGAACAACAATTGCTCCTTTGTAGGCTTTCAAGGAACTGGTTAGCAGTCTCTCCAAAAGCTGTTTCTGGAGAGCCAGTGCAGCACATCTGAATCAGAAACTCTAACCAAAGTCTACATCTGTCAATCGACACTGACAATGAGCACTTTGCACTTCTTGGATGAGCACTAATGACAAGTTAAATTATTCGTCCACATTCAGACCTGTAGAAAACATTTTCATTACCCAAGTAATCCGTATGAAAAAGCAGACCCATAACCACAGAGACCACTTTGCAACTTATAACACATCCCCAGTACTTGAGCTGATGTTTACATAACCTGCTTTATTTTCTTCTTTTATTTAAAAAGATAACGTCTTGCTTTACAGAAGCAGCTTTGCTAAACATCCCATTCAAAAGAGGATTAATGTCATTACTAAGGATGATGTGAACCAAAACAACTTTTGCCTAAGATATAAAATGACTTATATAAAAATACAATGTTTTTCCTTGGCATATTCAAATATAAACCACGCGTAGTGGTTTACCAAACTAAATCTTAAAGTGGACATTGTCCAGATAGCCTTCTAAGTAGGGTTTCAGGAACACTTTAGGAAAGAGAGCTGGGAAGTTCCTCAGCTCCAGCATTTGTTCTACTTCTTGGGGGATGCTGTCTCCTGGAACCCAGGCTTCCAGGAAGCCAGACTTTCTTGTCCATGACTCATCACAGTAAGCAAGTCTCCTGTGAAGGGAGTCTGCCAGAATGAACTATAAAACAGTAGAATTCTAGAAAGCTCTCAAGGAAGTCTGAGCTTTAGAGAGGAGGCCTGAGTGACAGAGCAGTAGAAATAGCATAAGAGTATAAATGCATGGGTGAGAATTCAGAACAACAGCAGCAAAGACCAAATAATGCAATCATGGGACACTGATGGACTTGCAGAGGGAGACTGAGTCCCCAGCCCATGAAGGCAGGGAAGAGTGGACAGCACAGAGTAGGACTGAGACATCAGTACCTCCTAGTTAGACGCTGGTAGTATAACAAACCATGTATTAGATTTGTAATGAGCTCTTTGTGTTTAACTGATCAGAACATTTAGTTCATTTATTCAACAAATGTTTACCGTCTTTTTTGTGTGCCTGGCACAAGAAATGAGAAGCAAGAATGGACTGCATCATTGCGATTGCCGTGCCTACGCATGAGAATTCAATTCCCAGGCGTGGGAATTGCAAGGATGAATAAAGCACAGTGTATAAGGTGCATATAAGGTGCTGTGGGGGGGAGAGCAGCTAACTGACCAGGTGAGTTCAGGGGAGGTTTTTATTGGAGCTAGAAAATGTTGAGGCCAAACCATACAGCTTTGCTGCAATGCCAGAGGAGAGAACAATCTGTCTTCATTGGTGTCTGGCCACTAACGTGGTCACAGGTCTGCAAGGAAGCATGGTGGGCAGGGGTGCAGAAAGGGAAGGCACTTCCACCTTCAATGAGACTGACGGATGATGGAGAGAGTGCCCTGGGAGCCAACAGAGAAGAGGCATCGACTGTGTAAAATGCTGCTGCCAAAGAATACAGGCAAGGCCAAAGAACCACCTTCTACCAACTCTCCAAGGACAATAATCCTTAAGTAATTCCAAACAATCTAGAGAACGGAAAAGTGAGAGAGCTCTTCAAATGATTGGATAGATCTCGCATAACCTCAATACCAATATGGAACAAGAACAGCACAAATGGGGAGATTATAAGTGAGTCTGGATCACAAACATGGAGGCACAATACCTAAAATAAGATACTAACAAACAAATTCCAAAAATGTATTTTTAAAAAGCTATCACAACCAAGTAGGTAATCCAGAGTGTCTTCACATCAGGAAACAAAGGGAAAAAAAGATCAATTTGTAACATAAAACATGTGGACATGATAAAAGTCCCCACGGAAGGATGGATTCCAGGAGGCAAGATCCATGTTAGAGAGATAAAATAGTGAGTGTCTGAATTAAGATACTAGCAATAGAGGTGCAGAGGATGGAAGCTATAGTTTATTTTGTTAGAATGAGAAATATCTTTTCCTTAGTCTCTTTTATCATTTTTATTAGTTAAGAGAGAGTCAAGAATATGCTACATTCACAGAAAATGCAAACATATTTCAGTCTTCAGCAGGGGTTCAAAAGCCTTGGTGTTGAATCTTCATGCCCTTATTCGAAGTTGGTTATTGACTGGACAGATTTGCCCTTTTAGGTGTAATCTGCTTTATGGTTTATAAAATTATTGCTCAGTTATCCTAGGTTACATATTTATTCTTCAAATAGCTTGCAAGCACCTCATCAGAAGGGGCATGTTGTTTCTTTTCTGTGTCCCCAGGATCTAGCACAGTGCCTGGAATGTGGTATGTGCTCAGCAAAAGTTTGATGAATGAATAATAAATGCTCATTTACCCACAAACCTTGCTTTTTCACCATCTTCCCTTAGGTGTCAGCAAAGTTTAGGCCCAGATCAGGGGGCTGATGCAGATTCAAATGAAGCAATTTGTCTCTATAGCAGCCAGGAAGATCAAGGGGTTTGGAGTTGACCCATGGATGTATTTCAATTTTAAGTGCATTTGGATCTACTTCTATCAGTGCTGGTCCTAAAACACAGTCCCCTCCTCAGGTTTGTCCTCACTCTCCGTGCACCCTGTGGAATCCACTGCATAGGGGCACGAGTTCTGACTTACGGCCACCTTCCTCCCTCCCTTCCCCCTCCTTGACTATGTCTCTTCTCAGGGGCTGGCAGTGCTGAGAGGGGTCTGGGAGAGGCATGCTCCGTCCCCTCTGCTGCCTCTGAAAGGTAAAGAAACAAAGTGCTGTTATTCCCCCAGACCTGGATTACATAGTTCTGAGGTCCCCAACCCCCAAGCCACAGACCAGTACTGGTCCGTGAACTGTTAGGGACTGGGCCTCAGAGCTTGGTCCCCTCCCCACCCGTCTGTGGAAAAACTGTCTTCCACAAAACTTGTGGGGGGTGTGGTGGAAGGCAGTGGGGAGGGTGAGCGCAGGAAGCTTCAGCTGTATTTGCAGCCGCTCTCCGTCGCTCGCATCACCGCCTGAGCTCTGCCTCGCCCACCCCGGTCCATGGAAAGATTGTCTTCCACGAAACCATCCCTGGTGCCAAAAAGGCTGGGGACTGCTGATAACAATAAAGTCTGCCACAAATTGAAATAAGATGGCATTTTTTTCCCTGCCAAATTTGCAAGGTTAAATGTATAACAGCATCTGAGATTGGAATAAAATTAGTAGCAGCATGGAATGGGCGTGAAAATTGATAGAAACTTTCTGTCAGGCAATTTGGTAACGTGAATCAAAAGCCTTGAAAATGCACAACCCTTTCACTCAGCAATTTCACTTCTAGAAATGTGTCCCAAGGAAATAAATAGTGACGTGTACAAATGATACTAACGATATTCATTACAGATTTATCTACTAGAGTAAAATTTACAATCTCAATGCCCAGTACATAGGGGTGCTGGTTAAGTGAATTATGGTTTATCCATACAGTGGAATACTACGCAGACATTTAAAAATAATAATGATGTAGAAAGTACTTCAAAACATAATTTTAAGTAAAAAAAAAAAAGGGCTCCACAAAGGTACGTATAAGTGTGAGCTCATTTTTTACAAATTTCCGCAGGTCCTGCTTCTGATTCAATTGGCTGACTTAGCACAAGGAAAAAACTATCTATCTGTGTCTACCACTGCCTCCACCTCCCCTCTGCCTTCTCTACCTCACCTCCCTTCCAAGACCCCGATAAAACAACAGTAAGGGAAACAGAAGAGAATGAACGTACAGCAAACAGTAAAGAGAACTGGAGTTTGGGCTACTATCAGTGGAAGAGATTTTAAACATTTCTAGAAGACAAAGCAAATTCAAGTGTGTTGACAGGTGAAACCGAGTGGAGTAAACTGCAGCCCAGAATACTCACGGAAGAGGGTTGGGAGGGTGGAGAATGTGGGAGTCAATCTTTCTGACAACCCCCCTGAAGCTCTGGGCTTGGGGCCAACAGGCTTTAAAGGCAGAACAGGGAAAGTCGCTGAGCACCAGGAACACACTGGAAGCCTGCCCAGGTGACCACGAACCCATCTCCCCGCAGCCTGCCTGCTCTGAAGAGCAGCCAGCATTCACTCCTGGGCCCCAAACTAGAGGGTTCCTCTAAAGAGAAATTAAGTAAATTGCCTTGGGAGAATCCAGGCTTCGAGGGTGAGTTACTCTGCACGAGCTCACCCTAAAGCAAGTTCCTACAGTCAGCAGGTCCCGCCCGTATAAACACAGGGTTCCCGGGCAGGGTCCCCATTCTAGGGGGGAAGCGCTCAAACCCCAAGCACCCAGAATGAGTAACCATGGATTTATTCTGAAATATAGACAGGCAACACGTCACACTGGGGGAGTTAAGTTCAACACTGAAGCAACAAGAAATAGAGGTTCAAGTTTAGATACAAAAGTGTAAAGGGAACCAACAGAAGAACTGCTGTGGTCTGAATGTGTTCGCCAACATGAACGTGCTGAAACTTAATCAACAATGTGACGGTTTTAAGAAGGCAGAGCCTTTAGGAGCTGATTAAATTGTGAGGGTGGAAGCCACATGGATTAGTGACCTTATAAAAAGGCTTGAGGGGGCAAGTTTGCCCCTTCCCTCCCTACCTCCCTGTGAGGACATAGCATTTGTCCCCTGTGAGGACCCAGCAGCCCGGTGCCACCCTGCAAGCAAGGATCAGGTTCTCACCAGACATGGAACCTGCTGGTGCCCTGGTCTTGGACTTCCAAAATTGTGAGAAATAAATGTCTGTTGTTTATAAATTACCCAGTCTGTGGCATTTAGTTATAGCAGCACAAACAGACTAAGACAAGAACTAAACGTAACAATAATTAAAATTGGGAGAGGTGCCCAGGATAGTGCAAATGAACATCTTTCATACCAGAGACTCAAAAGATATCACCTAGAGTTAATATACCAAGAGAGCAATATATGCATCTTATTCAGAGTTATGAGACTTACCACCAAAGTCTAAAACAGAATTGATTAGTGGAGGTTGCCCCTGGGATGTGGGTAGTCCTTCTCTACACCCCTATTTGTGGTTTTTTTTTTTTACCATGTACATCTATAGTTTCAATAAAAACTAAAAATAAAGGGAAGAAAAGCTTATGTAGAGATCATCATTGGGCTTTTCTATTTCTCACGTGGAATTCAGAGACACATAAACATAGGAATGTTGGAGTCGGCCTTGAGGTACCTTTGGTGAGGAGGTGATTTTTCTCTATGAATTTTCATAAACTCAGAATTGACACTATTTGTTTTTATTAATTTTGGCTTATTTAAGTCAAAAGTGAGTGTGTTTGCTTTTATTCCTTCCTAGGGTCTTGAGTATTTTTTTAACATTTGGTGACCATTTTTCTGGGTCCTTGGGACTACGTAGTCAAGATTTTGATTATAAATTCTCTCTCTGGATACAGCTTTCATTATGCCTGGGTAGTGCGAGAGCATTTTCACTCGCACTACCCAGGAAACTGTGAGTAGAGAACCAGCCTTCAACGATTTTTTGTTGTCGTTAGAAGACTTCAAAAGGGCACTTGAGTACCCAGCCATTTTGTAATCATCTTGCATTGCACTCTCTTCCCGGACTTAATATATCTACTCTAATTTCTAGTATTTCCTTCCCCTGATATAGTTGTAAAAGCTTTATTTATTCCCTCCACTACTCTGGCAAGCATTAATTTCTTCCTTTTTTCCTGCTGCCCTTATCATGCTTTCATGATTGTGCTTAATCTGAAGGTTCCCAGAAATATAGTTTTCAGAGAGGAAATGTAACTAAAATCCTATCAGTCAATTCCCCAAGTGTTCAGGAGGGTCCACAGACTTTAGTGTGTGGTTACCTTTTGCATTCATGACCCCACATTTGTTGAAACACACCTGATCCGCTTGATCTGGAATCTTTAATGAATTTAGGAACAAGATTTTTCTTTTGTTGTCTCTTTCTCTACAAGATTACCTATTATCCTCATTTCTTTTAGCAGGCTCTTGGTTTTATAGCTGCGACGTGGGATCTCTGTAAGTGGACATGGCCCTCACCTTGAACTTGTTTGTTAAGTTTGCTCTGGACTGAGAGCCAACTCTGTCGGCCCCAGCACCCAGGAATTCTGCACTGGAAACAAACAATCACTGAATTGTTGGTACTTAGACGCAGGGAAACACAATGCAAGGGTTGTTCTGTGCATGCCACAGGCTGGCCCGCTGCTAAGCCATGCACCAATAGGCTCCGTCTCTGCTGCAAAATCAGTCAGCTGAAGTGAGAGGAAGGACTGGAAACCAAACAATCTCTTATGAGTCCCACCAAATTCAATGGTGGAATAGTTTACATTTTCATATACCAGGAAAAGTTGAGTGTGGCAAAAAATAACTTTTGGTTTCTAACAGATGAGACATGAAAGATGGGGAAGATTTCTATTGATTAGAAATATTCCTTGGGCTGCCCTGATAAAGTACCACAGATCGGGTGGCTTAAACAACAGAAATTTATTTCTCATATTTCTGGAGGCTGGAAGTCCACAATCAAGGTGTCCGCAGGCCTGGTTTCTCCTGAGGCCTCTCTCCTTGGCTTGTAGGTGGCCGCCTTCAACCGGTGTCTTCACAGGGTCTTCCCTCTGCATGTGTCTGTGTCCTAATCTCGTCCAGGGACAACAGCTGTGTTAGATTAAGGCCCACCCTGCCAGCCTCCTTTTCACTTAATCACCTCTTTAAAGGCCTTATCCCCAAATAAGTCACATTCTGAGGGATGGGGTAGGGGGTTAGGGCTTTGACATATAAATTTTAGGAGAACACAATTCAGCCCATGACAGACATCTTTCGTGTTCTTTACGTTTCTACCCTTTTTTCCATTTTTATCCATCTAAAGTACGTTCTCTGTAGGCTTATTTTAGCTACTTCACATACCACTCTTTTCTTTTTCCAGACACTCAACATCTATTTACCGGGTTTCCGTAAGGCTCGCTCACCCTGTGCTTGGTGCCGAAGGTCCCAGGATGACTGTTGCCACCGAGCAGAAACTGGCACGGGAAACAATTGTGAGAAGGCCATAGGAACTGTAACGGAGGTGTGGATAAAGCTTAAGACCAAGTGACTCTTTCCGCCTGGGAGCAAACAGGTCTGAGAGGAGAAGATGACAAGAAGCTCTTAAAATAATAGACATGAGTTCATCAAGCAGAGAATACAGAGATAGCATCATTCTAGAAAGAGGAACAAGAAAGTACAAAGTGCAGAAGCACGAAAGGGTTTGGCACAGCCTTTGGCTGTGAGCTGGACAGATAGGTTGCAGCCAGGCTAAGAAATTAGGACTTTATCCTGAGCAAGCCGACTGATATTTTAAAATGTGAACTAGCTAACAAGTTAGTATATTAAGATCGATGTGCACCTACTATGTGCCAAGCACTATTCTTATATTATTTAGGTATATCCTCAATTAATTTTGCCCTATTAATTAGACTCAGCTCATCAAAGGCAGGGCCTTTACCTGATACTTTATTTGCATTCCATGTGCCCTGTCATTGTCACTATAAGTGAATGAGTAAATGAAAAGGAATCCTTTCTGGGGGACTGTTGTCTCTAAGGTATATCTATCTGTGAAGATGAAGATACTCGCGTGTGTGTGCATATAAAATGCTTTCCCTTACAGGTATATTTAAGGGAAAGTGTTTTAAGGACTAGTAACTTTATGCCTGCTTTGAAAAATTTTAAATCAAACCTATTTAAAAAGTGAGTGGGCTACATAGCTTCTTCATTTTACAGACCAATGGAACCAGGGTCTCTTTAAATTAAGATGAAGAGAAATCAACCGATCCTTTTGGCAAACACCACTCTTTCCTTAAATAGATCCCGTCCTATCTTTACGTTGTTCAGCTAAACCGAACTGTTCACCCCACAGTGACCTTCCCTTACTGGAATTTTCTCAGCATGTACGTATGTGGTGGACAGCCCGTCATGGACATCCTAAAACCTGTTATCTATTGCTCTCTAACAGTGTCATAGAAGTAATTTCATTTGTAGAATTAGAAACACAACATTCCTATCTCCCCATCACCTGTGGTGCGTAGCATACAGAAAATAGCAATGGTAGACACATTCTGTGGTGCCAAACACTTTGTGTATAACTAGCTCATTTAGTTGTTATAATAATCTCTGAAGTGGGTACCATTATTATCTTTATTTCAACTATGTGAGGCTGGGGGACAAAGAGGTCAAGTAACTCACCCGGAGAGCCATGATCTGAGCCTGGACTCCCCGGCTGTAGAGTTTGCCGTCTTTACCACCGTCGCACTAGCGAAGAAGCTTCGTAAGTGTTCATTTATTAATACACATCATCTGAGCCCACGAGCTAGTGATAGGACCAGATCCTTCACTCAATTTATTCTGCTGCTTTTGCTGCTCCAAGGAAAGAAGACAGCAAAGTGCTGCGCCCAGGACAGAGCCAGGCGACGCGTAGCACGCGGAGCCGCGCACAGCTGTCCAGGGTCAATGGCCCATGTGTGGCGCTGGAGGGAGGCGAAGGACTGGACGGCCGGACAGTGTCCTGCTTTCTTCTCCCTGTGCACAGCAGACAAATCGCCAAGGGCTTTTGTTTTTATAAATATGCTTCAAAGAAAATATAGATTGGGAAGGGTGGGTATAATTGAGTTTTAATTTATTTCTGAAACTATGAAGGATAAATTATAGTTAATACTGATAATAGTGACCATTTATTGAGCCCTCAATACACAGCGCGGACTGGGCCAAGTGTGTTACTGCCTTGTCTCAGCCTCTCGCCGACAGCCTAGGCAGTAGGAGCTTGTTTCCGCTTGAAGACAGGAAGGTGAGGCTGAGAGAGGCGGTGGCCAGGCAGTCAGGGGTCTGCAGAGCCCAGGGATGGACCCGCTCTTCCACCTGCAGCGCCGTCTCCCCGCCCTCCCACCGCCTTTCCGCCCACCCCGCCCCACCCTAGCCCCCCACCCCCAGTTGGGCCTCTGTTATAAATTGAGGTTTAAGTGACACAAAGTAAAAAAGACACATTCTTTTCATTGTTCATTTGTTTAGAATAAAATAACATTGGGGTTATGTATTTAAAAAAAAATCCTTGCCCCTTAGAGCTGTAGAATAAAGTATTTCGAGTGAACTGGTAAGATGTCTGCCTTAAAATACTGCAGCAAAAAATAAATAAAATACATAATAAAAAATTTTAAAATGAAGGTATAGACGAAACACTAACAAACACAGAACACATTTTTATAGTACAGCTCTGTCCCCAGCTCTAGACTGGGGATGCTTCCATCACTGAATGAGCCGGGCTGTTTGACTACATTGACCGCCTCGCAGAAATGCCATTAAAGTGTTGGTGAAAATTTGCATGAGAGCAAGAGCTGCCGCAGGTAAAGACGGGGTTGGGTGGGGGCGCGTGAGGGGGTCTCAGACTTGATCGGCAAAGCTTTGTGTGGCTGAGATGCAATTATATCAGAAAAGTTCTTGATTAACCAGGTCACAATTAATGTAGACGTTAGCAGCTAATTTCTATTTTAATTCCATTTACCAAAAGTGACTTAATTTGCATGAAATCCTTTATAGGAGATTGTACATTTCAGAATACAAGCTGTCTGAGAGGCTCACTTGGGCTGTACTTTGACAGGACCCACGACACAGGAGAGACGCCCTCCCTGCAAGTGCGGAGGTGGCCTGGGAGGTCACAGGGTGCCCGACTGTCACACCGTCACTATTATTAGCCTTGTGCTTGTTTGCACTGCAAACATAGTAATAAAACTGGCTCCTAAAAACTGTCTTGTGATTTTTTAAATGTCTTAAAACTTTCTGTAAATGTTCACTAGAGTAAATAGATTGCTTAAAAGTGTATGCTGTTTTGGGGGAAAACTGGACTTTTGGATTCTATCCAATTAGTGAGATTGATCAATTTTGATTCTGTCCAGTGTAGTTAGACTCTGGAACAAAGATTCTTTGTTAAAATGATGGGTTGGTACTGAGGTAAGAAAGGGGGTGAGCTGCCGTTGTAGAATAAAAATACAAGTACCGGCGGTGGACGTTCCCAAACCGGGAAGGAGGCCCACTGCCAGTGTGTTTTTTAATATAGCGGGCTTCCTTAAGGCCATTGAAATTAGAAAGGGTGAAGTAGACAAAGTAAGTAATCACTGGAAAGTGCTGGAATCAGCCCTACTTAGAGTTGCTCCTACTCAGCTAATAACCCGGGAAGTGACACCTCCGACCTGCAGCGGTGTGGGTGGAAGGGCACCCCCTTTGTTATTTTTCCGCCATAGGAGTGATGAAATGGCAGTTCTGGACACTGTCCTACGACTCTGAAGAAGATGAAAATTCTCCATAAAGGGATGTAGATGCGCGAGTGTGGGCTTCTCCACAGGTAAACCTTATCACCTTTCCCCTCTTCCCGTCTTCCTTCCCTGCCACTGGAAAATAGCAGCTTTTGCCAATTTTGTTGGCACAATATATGTACATATATAGGGATATATGTAGTGTATCTATATGTAATTATATATATTGATGTATAGTTATACATATATAACCTGTATGTTTAAATAATATTTTGGTGCTCTGGTTGGCTGTTTTGAACTATTATGTGATAGAATAAATAGCAACACTATTGGCATTTTCAAATAATAAGTGTAAAGACTAGATATAGACAAAGAAAATAAAGTGACAGTAACGTGGTTTAACATCTACGAAGTATGTGGGGTAGTCGATAACTGCTCTGTGTTCGTTCATTTCCCATTTTGACATATTCAGAATTACTTTTAAAATGAAGTTCATGAGATTCTCCTGCTCCCATTATGCCTTACAATGAAACCCAAAATGATTTAACACATGCGATTTGGTATTTTCCATTTTACCTCATTAAAAATAGTTTAGCTCATCTCTTCAGCAAATTGTGCCAGAATACTAGAGATCCACATGCAAAAGAATGAAGTTGGGTTTATACCTTACACCATATACAAAAATCAACTCAAAATGGATTAAAGACCTAAAGGTAAGACCTGAACTCTTAAAAGAAAACACAGGGGAAAAGCTCCATGGCACTGGCTTCAGCAATGATTTCTTTTATACGACACCAAAAGCACAGGCAACAAAAGCAAAAATAGACAAATGGGATTACACGAACTTACAAAACTTCTGTGCAGCAAAGGAAAAAATTAACAACATGAAAAGGCAACTTATGGAATGGGAGAAAATATTTGCAAGCCGCGTAACTGATAAAGGGTTAATATCTAGAATATATAAAGAACTCCTACAACTCAACAACAAAAAACCAAATAACCAATTAAAAAATGGGCAAAGGACTTGCATACCCATTTCTCCAAAGACAATATGAAAATAATCAATAGGTGCATGAAAAGATGTTCAACATCACTACACAGCAGCAAAATGCAGATGAAAACCACAATGGGATATCACTCACACCCTTTAGAATGGCGACTGTCAAAAAACCAAAATAAAACAGAAAATAACAAGTACTGGTGAGGATGTGAAGAAATCGGAACCCTTGTGCACTGCTGGTGAGAATGTAAAAGGTGCAGCCACTGTGGAAAACAGTACAGAGATTCCTCAAAAAACTAAAAATGGAATCACCATGTGATCCAGCAACCCACTTCTGGGTGTATAGCCAAAAGAATTGAAAGCAGGGTCTTGAGATATTTGCACACCCATGTTCATTGCAGTATTATTCATAATAGCCCAAAGGTGGAAGCAACCCAAGTGTCCACTGATGGATGAACGGGCATACAGAAAATGTGGTGCACACACACAATGGAATATGACTCAGTGCTACAAAAGAAGGAAATCTTGTCATACACTGCAACATGGATGAAACTTGAGGGCATTATGCTAAGAGAAATAAGCCAGTTACAAGAAGATAAATACCACATGATTCTACTTACATAAATTCATAGAGAAGGTATAATGTGGCTGAGGGGAGGGGGAAATGGGGAATTGTTCAATGGGTATAGAATCTCAGTTTTGCAAGATGAAAAAGTTCCAGAGATCTGTTGTAACTAACAATGTTCATACGGTTAACACTGCTGTACTGCACACTTAAAAATGGTTAAGATGGTAAGTTTTATGTTATGTGTTTTTTTTTACCACAATCAAAAATAGTTCAGCTGAATATACAGCAGTATTAAACAAAATCTAAGTTTGATGACGAATAATAAGCAAACCATGGGTTGGCATTAAAACATGAAAAAAATCAAGCACAGCCGTGGTCATACTGTCATCAAATTGAGAATAAACTACGTATCCGAACATAGAGAACGTGCATGGCACATCTGCATGACGAGGACAGTGTGTAAACTGTAAGAGGGTTTTGGAAACTGCACGTGTGTGAGTGTGTGTAGAGAGAGAGGGGGAGGGGGAGGAAGAAAGGAACAGATGAGGAGAGGAGAGGAGAGAGAAGGGCAAAGAGTGGAAGAAAGCACGCGCAGGTGTCAGTAATCAAAACAGCGTTGGAACATATTAATAGCGGGCAATTTTTTTCTTTGTATTTTCTAGAGGATTTTTCAAACTTTTACAATAGGCATGCAATTTGACAATCAAAAGAAAAGGGAGCTTTAAATTAAAAATCACATCCGATGAACACTTTGGAGAAAAGAAGGAAACACTGGGATGGGACATCCCCGTCTCTGCGGGGAGCTGGCCCACTGGAGTGACACCTGCCCGGGCTGTGGGCTCCTGCAGCCGAGGACCCCCATGTGAGGCGGAGGAGCCACGGGGGCAAAGGCCACCGAGAGGAGGCAGTAAAAGTCACTGAACCTATGGCACAGTTTCACCTGCATCCACAAGTGCATGTGAATTTCCATTTGAAAGCACCTGTCAAGTTGTTGTCACCTATTTGTTACTCATGCACTCTTCGGATGGCCATGATTCTCATTAATAATGCTGTGATACTGTCAGTCACATGAAACAGATGGTTTTTCCCCCCTTTTCAATGCTATAAGATCCAGTGAACATTTATATCAAGGGAATTCATGAATGCACCATTGCAATTACGATGAAAACACTCAAAGGAAGAGTTCACCGGAAGGAGGGGGGGAAGCTTGGATGAAGATGTGCAACGAGAGGAATCGCGCAGCAAAGGTGTAACTGATGGGCAGTGCGGGAGGAGGAGCTCGGGTGAAAGCAGAACCTGCCTGAGTCTCCACACAGGCTTTGAAGAGAAGCAGAACTGGGGAATCAGAAGATCAAAGTTGTAGCCACAACTTTTATCAAATCTGTTCTGTGACTTTTGAAAAACAGTTTCATCCTTCTAAGGGCCTCAGTCCTCGTGAGTGAGTATTAAAGGGGATGGACTTGGATCATCCATCTTCCTGTGTCTGCCAGCAGAACATTCTACGTTACAGGCGAAGGTTAAATGTAACGTGTTCTATTGCAAATAGTTGACAGAGCAAGAGTGAGAGCGAAAGGGAGAGGGAGAGAGAACAAAGTCTCGACAAGCACGTTAAAGACACGTGAGCTATTGAAAAGTAAATTCACCTGAAAACTAAATGCGTAGGCTTACAGCAAGAGAAAATGAAAAGCTATTTTTTCCTCCTCTAGAGAGCTAGGTGGTACCTCCGAACGAGCAGAGGGTAATCTTCTTAAATGTGAATGCAGTGGGGAATAGTAAAAAGGTTCGGCAAGGAAGTTTAAAAATCATAAATCATAGAAATTAGCTTGTCAGAGGCACAATGCCCTGATGAGGTACTCCTGTTTTTTTTTTTTTTTTACCTTTTTAAAAATTATAAAACATTGATAGAGAAAGCCAGGAAAGGGAAAAATATAGCTCAATGAGTTATGATTAATTTAAGGTGAACGTTTCTGTTTCCGGCACCCAGGTGGACAGAGAGAACTTGGCTGGCCACCCCAGAAGCCCTCCATGCCCCCGCACCAACACAGCCCTTCCCCGCTGGGGGCCGTGGCCCCGGCCTTTAGAGTCATCCTGTCTTTGCATTTCTCTGCAGCTTTTTCATCCAAGCATCTATTCACAGATGTGATAGTTTAGTCTTGACAGTTTAAAATTTCCAAGTCTCTTTGTATCTGCAGGTTCCTCCTTATGCCTTTCTTCTTCTCATAATTTATCTGTTAAGAAACCTGGGCCATCTGATCTATAGAATTCCCTTGGATCTGGATTTTCCTGGTTGCACATTCATCGTACTATTCAGCACAACACTCTGTCCTCTGTGCTTCCTGTAAGTTGACAGGTGGATCCAGAGGCTCGATCCAACTCATAGTGGGTCTCTTTGGCAAGATTGTTGTGGTGTTGTGGTGCCTCCTCAGGACACTCTTCTGTCTTCTGCTCCATAGTGCCAGCAGTTGTTGACGTGCGATGTCTACACAGTGCTTTCTGATAGAACTTTCTGAAAAAAGGAAATGTTCCATATCTGCACTGCCCAATAGGGTAGCCACTAGCACATGTGGCCTTTGAAGACTCAAAATGTGGCTATTGTGACTGAGGAACTAGAGTTTTTATTTAATTTTACTTAGTTAAAATTTAGGCTTAAATGTCCACATATGGCTAGTGACTATCCCGTTGGACAGCACAGGATACTTCAGTTTCATTGGGATTTGCAAAATGGTGATAGTTTAATTCCATCTTTTTTTGTCCATTTATTAATTACATGATTTTGTAAGGAGATACTTACTCTTATTTATTGTACAAACTGGTATCTTATGTAAAGATAATAAAGGCATGTTTTTTCCCCCACTATTCACAGATTTTCAAGAAAATGAATGGGTTCCCTATCATTCTCTGAAATGATAGGGAACCACCTAGTTTTTAAAAATATTTTGTTTTTTAAAAAAGTCATGGATTTAAATACATTTGATGAGTTTCAATCAATTGTAGCTAATATTCACTGTAAAACTCAAACCATCCCATCTATGTTTGGCAGGAGCCTCCTTATGCTCCTGAGTCCTTTTGACATTGCCCACAGCCTTTGATAGCTTCTGAGCTTTCTGGGGAGAGAAGATGCGCATTGTTTGTATTTCTTACCCAGCCCTGGAACCAGCCATTGGTCCAAAAAGCTCTGATTTCTTTTAGAGGGAAGAAGATATTTCGAGATCACAACATGGGCCCTAAAGATAATCATTGCTACTGGGTTGGTCATTATTTCTAGACCACACTGGTGAACAGAATTAGAAAACATTTTACTTTTTTTAAAGATGAAACATCTCATGAACTTATACTCTTTCCAATTCGGATTCAGGACGACATCGTTTTTGTTTTGTTTTTTAATCTCTTCTACTACACTTAATCTCTTAATCTTAATATCTTGCACTACACTTGTAATTCCTTTCCTCTACACCAAGAACCTGGGTTTTAAGGGCTGAGGATATGATGAAATTAGAATATCCCATGACTAGTCATTTACTTCATCTCATATTACACACAACAGTCACAGGGTACGAATACTAATACTCCCATGGATTTACAGTCAACTGATTTTCAACAAGAGTGACCAGACAATCAGATGGGGAAAGAATATTCTTTTCAACAAATGGTGCTAGGCTAACTGGATATCCACATGCAAAAGAATGAAGTTGGATACCTATAAAAATTACTCAAAATGGATCAAAGACATAAATGTAAAAGATAAAGCTTAGAAACTCTTAGAAGAAAACTAAAAAACTCCTAGATGAAAATATAGCTATAAATCTTTGTAATCTTTGATTAGGTAATTGTTTCTTACATGTGACATGTAAAATATAAGCAACCAAAGAAAAACTAAATATATTGGACTAAATCAAAAATTAGAACTTTTGTTATTCAGATGACACATCAAGAAAGTTAGACAGCCCAAAGGATGGGAGAAAATACTTGCAAATCATATATATTTGATAAGGACTAATATCTAGAATACACAAAGAAGTTGTACAACTCAACAATAAAGGGACAGATAACCCAACTAAAAGATGGGAAAATTATTTGAATAGATATTTCTCCAAAGAAGATATATAAATGGCCAATAAGCCCATGAAAAAATGCTCAACATAATTATTCATTAGGGAAATGCAAATCAAGACCACTGTTAGATAGGACTTCATACCCACTAGAATGGCTATAATCAAAATGAGAAACAACAAATGTTGGTGATGATATAAAGAAATTGGATCTTAGTACATTGCTGGTAAGAATGTAAAAATGTACAGCTGCCTTGGAAAACTGTTTGACAGTTTCTCAAAAGGTTTAATATAAAGTTACCTTGTCTCCCAGGAATCCCATTCCAATAGAACTGAAAACATATGTTCACCTAAAAACTTGTACATGGATATTCATAGTAGCATTATTCACAATAGCCTAAAAGTGGAAACAACCAAATGTCCATCAGTTGATTCATGGATAAACAAAATGTGGTATATCCATACAATACATATTAATTGACCATATTAAGGAATAAAGTACAGTTGACCCTTGAACAACGTGAGTTTGAACTGTGTAGGCCCACCTATGCGTGGGTTTCCTTCTGCCTTTGCCACCCTTGTGACAGCAGACCACCTGCTCCTCTTTCTCCCCCTCCTCAGCCTACTCAACATGAAGAT